>CM033355.1:15541423-16245154 GCA_019395295.1 Osmanthus fragrans | reverse complement strand
CTTCGCTAGACATAGTCACGACATGCAAGCTGTCTAGTTCATGACCAACAACAACATTGTTTAACTCGACATTGTTTTGATCATTTTGCCTCTTTTTCCACTCATAGCAATCTTCTTAAAGTGTCATAGCTTCCAATAGCCATATAACTTTTTGTTACTTTTGTCTCTTGATTTTGATCTCCATTTTGTTTTACTTTTACTCTTTCTATTCTAGTAATTATTTTCTCTCTTATCATTCCTACCTCATACACTTTACCTAATTAGGATCTTAATAGACAGAAGATTCCAACATTTAATCACATCACCTCTCGTGATCCAAATATCACTCTCCACATTCTCCATACATATCACCAATGCACCATCAGGAATCTATACCCCACATTACCAATAGACATACTTACTGCTAATACATCCTAACTACTATACAAAATCAACAAATTTGATGAAACAAAGGTTAGGGCTCAATTTAAATAGACTTACGCTCCACATGGTTACTCTAACACTAAGGCTCAAGAAGTCCCCAAAGGATTTAATCAATAGATGTGATCCTTTTGTTTGCTATTATACACATTGTCTGAGGGTTTGTATTCATCCAGTCTATTGGTTTTTCTTTTGGCTTCTAGAGTCTTTGTTTCTCATTCTACCGAATTCTTTTTTTTCCTCCTTTTTTTAAAAATCGGAGATTCGACCCAACTACACCTAGAGGAGGGGTGATTAGTTGTAAATGCGGAAGTAAAAATTAATTAACATGCAATAAGTCACAAGTTAATTATGTCTAGGTGATTAATCAACCAATTCAAATCTTCCTATCTTGACCTACTGCAGAATATGAAATCAGTAAATAAAGCAGTAAACAATACAAGAATTGTTCACGGAGAAACCCAACGTGGAAAAATTCTGGGCGCTTTGCCAGTCAAAGATCCATTATAAATTGTATAATAAACTTACAAACCACCAGTGAATTTAACGACATAAGCTTTATGATCTCCTGTCTGAAATTTGAAGTAGTTGTCCTAGAATGTGCATACGAACACCAATCTTAACTCTTCGTAGTAAAGTAGTCTTCCTGAAGTGAGAACGCGAACTCCACTCCTGACTCTTCACACAGTTTATCTCTTGTAGATCCACCAAGAACTCCTCGTTTTCAGTTTCTTCCTTGATCTTTCCAGCCAGGTAAGTTGACTACACAATCTTCCTGACAGATCAAGTAAAGAATAACACCAGTGTATTGATTGAAGGATTTGATGTTTTCAATCTGAAGGGAGCATATAATTGAAGTGATTGAACTGGACGAAAGTTAAGCTCTTGAGAGAATAATATGTTTCTCTTTGGATGTATAATGTTCAACCCATTTTTCCAGAATGCGAAGCTCCCCTTTTTATATGTTGGACGAATATGGTAACTTTGGCCAATAAAATCTCGCGAAATCGTGAATTAGGTCAGGCCATAAAACTATCACTCGAGCGAGGAGTATTGTCGCTCGAGCGAGGGACCTGTTGCTTAAGCGATAGGTGGGCGAAGGTCGAGCGCTGGATGTTCTGCTTCATCTGCTCGAGCATGACTCCCGCGAGCAGCTAGCGAAAATGCAGCGAGTTTCCTTCATGTTCCAAACTTAGATCCCAAACCTTATCTATACAACCAACTATGAAACTTTACAATTGAGTCTCTAAACTTCTAAATGTTCAAGTTGGTCATTTTGTTTACAGAATAGTCAATTACAATAATCTAACACTAACAAACTCCTCCTTTGACATTCTGTGACAAAATCAATTACAAGGAAAAAATTAAGTCTAGACAATAACTGAGTCCAACAATCATCTGAAGGTAGCTTCCATTTTGCTCAACCTGTGTCCTGAAATAAAAATTCACATATCCAGTGTAAAAGCACGTGATACAAGAAATAAACAATAAAGTACTTAGAAGCTTACACATATAATCACTCAAATATGCATGTTGGTTTGAGATGCAATATTAATGATAATCAAAACACCATAGACTCATTAATACCACAATACATCAAAACCAAACAGCTATGCATAAAGTGCAACACAAATGCCATGAAAACGTGCTCCATATCAGTGCATGATATGTAATGCACATGCTCCTCCTTACTGCAAACTCATTTGAAGTTAAAACTGTAGATAAATGTATCCATGTCTCTCCCTATCGACCCCACAAGACATGTAAAAAATATATCTAATGAAAGCACAGTGATATCTTAAACATAGTTTCTATGTCTCTCCCCAACGTCCCCAAACGACATAAGACATGAGTATAAAAGTCAAAGCAATGAAAATCAAGTCAAATGTCAAACAGTATCTATGTCTCACTCTAACGACCTCAAACGACATATATCAAAAGCATGCATATGTATAAGTAACAATTATCTATGTTTCACCTCCAACGACCCTAAAAGACAAGTATGCAAATGACAATGTAGTTGCGCAAATCAAAAATAAATCTCCCCCTCACTATAAAATCTCTCCCCCCTTTTTGTCACAAATGCGGAAGGGAAAGAATACACAATCAATGCAAAGAGAGATACAAAATGACCGTAAGAAAACAAGATCAACATCCAAAAAAATAATTAATGGACTAGACAAGGATACAAAAAGTTGATAATACATCAAAAATAATTCTATCGTCTGGTTAACCAGTCAAAAATCATGAGACTACTACAAAGATAATAGTCTTATCTACTATGCTGGAGCATCGTCCTCATCAGAAGCAACTGAATCATCGCTCCCATCATCCCAATGATCACGCATCCATCTCATATGCCGCTGAAGATATGCCACAGCTCCCTGTAAGTCAGTAACATCAGCTCGAACCTGAGTTACCTCGGCTAGCAACCGAGCCTATTAGCTGATCAAAGTAGATATCTGGCCCATCAAGGCGGCCATCAGGTCAACCAAAGTAAAAAAGCAGGAGGGACCTGAGTAGAGGACGACGGTGGCAGAATGCAAAAAGTGGATGAAGGATCAGAATGTGGGACAGTAGAAGGATCAACAAAGAGAAGATCACCTATAGGATTGTGGGTACTATCATATCAACAGGCTCAACTGGAGCAGAAGATGAAGAAGCGTGTGATCTACTCTGTGAAATGCTCGTATGACCAATAGGACGACCTATCCTACGAGAAGGACCCTCAAGAAAAGTAACACCAAGGGCCATGACTAACCTATGAATAAGACAAGCATAGGGAAGAACTAACCTACGACTAGGAGTGTGAAAGGTGAGCAGTATATGCTGGCACAGAAAAGTAGGCAGGTCAACAGAGTCACCATGAATGAGAGAGTAAAGAAATCTAGCCATGTCAGACGGTAAGGAAGATGTATACCCAACTGACTATAGGTTTGTGCACACAATGCGCATCAAAACCTGACAGTTAGTAGAAAGCAATCTAGTGATCGTAGTAGAACCCCCACTAACAGGGTACCAAAAAGAGTAGAATATACTAATGTATCAGAAGGACATGTCTTGGCAGAAAGATAAGGGTAAATAGGGTGAGTAACCCTAGGAATATGAAGAGACTTGGCCACGACACCGGGTGAAATCCTAAGAGTACAACCTCTAAGATAGATCCTAAAAGAGACATCATCCACCTCAAGGGTGTTCACGTAGAACTCGCGAACCAAGAGATCAGGGGGAGGTACTAACCGAATCAAAATAGAATCCCATCCCGGTGATGTGAATATGGTAGCTATATCGGGGGAAAGTTCAGAAAGAATCACCTCACGCTCCACGAGAACTGGACGGAGAGAAAACTGGGAAGTGAAAACCTCAAAGGCAGTAGAGGATATAAATTGGTCCGGCTGTAAGAAGATGAGACACTGGGCTACGCAGCTGCGGTCCTCGCTCTCTTAGGCGGCATCTGTGACATGATTCCAGAATAACACATCAAAATATGCTATGAAGAAAAGTATAAACCACAAGGTACAGCAATGCAACCACAAATATGAAAGTGCGTGAAATGATGCACATGGAGGCAAGCACGCAAAACGATGCAAAATTAAGTCAAAATATGCAAAATAATGCAAAAATGCATCAATCACACGCAAAACGTTGAAACAATACACAAGGCACGCAAAACGATGCACGAATGTATATGACACGTAAAATAATGCGAAAATACGACCATGCACATAAACGATGTAAGAGTCGACTAATTCACCCAAAACAATGCAAAAGTGTCAAATATGTCATGAAAGGACAAGAACGTGCAGGGCGTGACGTGGTGTATTGGCTGGGTGGCGTAGTGTAGCGGCGTTAAAAGATGGTACAACGACGTCAATGCACGGTGTAGTGACATCAAGGTACTGCGAAGCAGTGTGTGTTTCATGTCACGATGCAAAAACTCAATACAAATCAACTCCAAATCGAAACATGAGAGTATAAACATGTTCAAGGCAAGAATATGACTCGTATGTGTGAAAGTGTGGCAAACAATACACGAAAATGCCAATGAAACAATATATCGAATACTTGGCGGGCACTATAAAAACATGATGCACAAACCAGTTCAAGCCCAACCAAGCCAAACCAACCACACACAATGTTGTATAACCTATATCCCAATATCGAATTTGAAAACAAAAATAACCAAAAAGAACAAAAATAGGCACAAATTCAAGCCCAAAAGTAACAACTCGAAAAATCAAGAAACATGCCAAAATCGAACTCAAATGTGTTATAAATGATGCAAACACGTTCAAGGCACATTCATAAGCATACAACGCACGAATTCATGTGAAGAAATCAACCCAAAAATAATTAAAACTCGAAAAACCCTAAAATTTCAAAAACTAGAGTTTATGCAAATTACCTTGTAAATTCATTGAATTTGATGGATAATTTGATGTTAATGAGGTCGAAATCAAATGCCCACACATTGGGTTGCACGTTTTTGATGAATCACAACAAACAAATTGAGAGACAATCGAGAGAGGCGCGAGAATTTTATGAAAAATGAGGTTCAGTCGCATATTTTAAACAGCGGTCGCTCGAGCGAGAAACCTTCTGCAAGTGTCGCTCGAGCGGTATTCAAGCGAAATCAAGCGAAAGTTCAATTTCAAAAATAGCACCAAATTTTTGAAAAATTCATTTTCAAGCACAGTTTTCAATTATTGACAAATATAACACCATTTTCAAAACTAGCACCACTCGATTTTTTTTAAAATATGGCACGCACTTTAACATGTTGATCAATGAGAAAACGCATTTGATCATAACTATGGCAAATTTAAGAACATAAGTGTTGCCCCCACACACATAAAATAAATTTAAATGGAGTAAATTGTATTTGTGACTCATTTGTGTAATTGGCGTACTGACGTACGTACCCAAAAATAAATTTCTTAACTTCTAAAATTAATGTAGTAGTGGGAATAAGAGTCGATCCCATGAAAAGTGTGTGATTTAACGTGTTGTACTTTGCATGCAATTGCGGGGGGAGTTTTGTGAGAAATTTCTAGGATTGTAGATAAATCAATTGAAATCAATGTAAATTGGATTGATGAAAATAATTAGAAGACTAACTTTGATCTAAGTCAACTTCATCATTGGAATATCATAATTGATCATTGATCCACTAGAAAAATACTAATTCATATTCTAAGCATTCATCTTCGGTTGAAAATCTTATTTCTCCTTAATTATAATTAATCAAACTTCAAACAATTCAATTAATCCTAATTATCAAATAACCATAAACAAGCTTTAGGATTTAATTCAACAATTGCATTGGGAGATAGAGAAATCAACGAACATAACAATATAATCATAGAAAGTTGTTTTTAATCATGCCAAACGTTCTTCCTAAGGATTAATAATTTCTAACGTAGTAAATCGTCAATACTTAGTTGCTTCACAAATTAAATTTATCAAACAAATACGGATTTGAAAATTAACATAGCAATAGATTGAAATAAATGAAAACTATCAAGATCTAGCATTCAAATTTTCAACCATGAGAAATATAAGTAGAAGAACATTCAATACCAGAAAATATGAATTAAAAACCTGATAATAAGTGGATCTCACAATTTCAATGATTCCAAAGCTTCGTTTTTCTCGATAAAGACTTGAAGAGTCAGTTACACATGATGAAAAACTATTAAAAACCTAAAGAAGATGAAGGGGAGACTAGAGAGATGGTAAATAATCGAAATCTGGTGCCTCGGTCGAGTTTTAGGTCGAGAAAACGTGTTTAGAATCATTTCATAGATGAATTGGTTGCTTTCCAAAAAATAGGCAGATTTTCTGGAATTAAGGCTATGTGACCGCATTGTATAAAGTATTGCGTACGTATAGAACAACTATTTTCAGCCTTAAGCTCTCGGGTGCTTCTATGCGGTCGCAAGGTTTTGTTCTATGAGACCGCATATTTATAATGTTTTTCTTCGCTAAACAGCTTTCAATATTTTGGTCATAACTTTCTTTTTCGATATCCGATTGAGTCAATTCGACATGTATTGAAAAGCTAACTCAAAGATTTACAAGTCCTATTCAGACGTCATCTTCCAATGAGATCGTTTACTACTCCAAAAATGGATCTCAAGAAGGGACTAAAAATCTGAAGCATAACATTTTTGCTTGAAGATTGATACGTGATAATGCTTCGACTATATTTCATCTTTTTGACTTCTTTCTTCATGTGATTGATCCCTAACATTCTTGAATCCTCATCAATCGTCCGTCTCATCTATGAATTATTTGCAACTTGGTCCCTGAATTTTCGTCTTCTTTTATTTTGATCATTTCACTATTTTCTTCCAAATTACGCTTTATCCATTGATTTGCCACCTAAATCACAATATGGACATAATGAGTGCATTTTGACACTAATTTAGCACACGAGTATAATAAATAACGGAAGAAAATCATGCATTTTACATTCCTATCAAATTCCCCCACACTTAGCTTTTGCTCGTCCTCGGGTAAAACTCAAATTTTCAATTTCCCAAAAAAATAACCAAATTGTGGTATTCAAAAATGCATAACGTTTCATGAACAAACTTTCTCACAATCTATAATCAACTAGCAAGCATTTCCAAATGAAGATGGAGTAAACCAAATAGGTAAAACCTCACAGATATAATATGATTACTCCACTCTCATGTGTTTAAAATAGGGTGAGTGTTTCGCTCAAAACCATTCCAATGAAAATGTTCTACCATAAGCTTGCATATCTTCTCATTCACCACCACTTAGATCACATGCTCTATACAAATCATAAGGTCTTTTCAGGGTTGTAATGTGGCTTAAGGTTAAGGTGTGAAAAATATTCAGATAAGTGACTAAGAAGCCATAAAAACTAGTGAAGTAAAGATAATTAATTCAGCTCAACATAGATGGAACATGTAAAACCCAATCACTCCAAACAATGACTTCTCGATTTTCATGAATTCAATACAATCGACTTTTTTCTTCAAATATCACGAGGAATAACGAATATAGATATTTTATCGCATAAAGATCAACTTTCTCCATAATTTTTTTAATATACCACAACTTGGAATTTTGTGAATTTGACATAAAGAACATGTTTCACTTCACTAATCATAGCGCCACTATAGATATTGACACCCCCACACTTACTTTCTAGCGCACCCAACATTCATAGTAACAAACAATACTCCACTAGTTTAAGGCTTGGGTAATGATATTGTTTTTCTGGATATTAAAGTTTGTAACGTGGGTTTACCAAGGAAAAGACAAATAGGTTCAAAGGGATTCATCAAAGGAAAAATTATTTGCAAGGTAGGCTATTTGGCTAATGTAGTTAATCTTATGTGATAAAGATGACCTTAGTCATGTGTCGATGTGGTCCTAAAGAGAATCAAGGCAAGTTCTAGAAAAACAAAATCATAAAAGAGTATCACACATGAAAGAAATAATGAGACTGTTATGTATATATCAGTCTAAAGGCTCAAAATCTCACCAGCTTTTGTCTACACAATTCAGTTACTACCATCTTCAATGAAAACAACTCAACTAGCTGACCCTAAGTTGGAAGATTATTTATTCAATTATGCCATGAGTCATTTAAAATCAACCTCAAGTTCTCATCTTCGAAATGTTAAGAAATCATGCAAAAATATCAAACCTAATGCCAAAAAAAATAAATTATCAAACCTAAAATGAAATACAATGTAACCTAAATCGAAATTCCCTCCCCTATGTTTAAATCTTACATTGTCCCCAATGTAAGGTAAACTGCAAAGAAAAGAATATGGAATGCTAAAAGGAAAAGTTGAAGTAGAAAAATAAGGAACAAACTCCCCTTGGGTTGCCTCCCAAGTAGCGCCTCTGTTTATTGTCGTTGGCCCGACTGAATGCTTTTTCAATCATCATAACTTGGATCCACAAGATTCGACGTTGACAAATTCTTTACTTTGAATCCTTCATAGAAGGGTTTAAGTCTGTGTCCATTCACCTTGAACACTTTGGATGTTACTAGACTCAGAATTTCAACTGCGCTATGAGGAAAGACATTAGTAACAACAAAAGGTCCAATCCAACGAGAACGCAACTTACCTGGGAACAGACGGAGATGCGAATGGTAGAGAATGACTTGTTAACCAATAGTGAACTCCTTCCTCGATATCATCTTGTCATGGAAAGCCTTCGTCTTTTCTTTGTAAATTCTTGCACTTTCATAGGCCTCATTGCGAATTTTCTCAAACTCTTGTAGCTGCAATTTTCGATGTTCCTAGCTCCACTGGAAGGTGACACGGTTTTCCAAATACCAACCGAAAAGGTGATATGCCAATAGGTGTTTTGTAAGCGGTTTAGTATGCCCATAAAGCGTAATCTAAACGTAGACTCTAATATTTCCGATTTGGGCACGCTATCTTCTCAATAATGGATTTGATTTCCTGATTAGACGCCTCTGCTTGTCCGCTAGTTTGTGGATGGTAGACAGTCGACACCTTGTGTGTTACATTGTACTTTTTCAATAAATGAGTGCCTCGATCACTGATCAACGCCCTTGGGATCCCAAATCTAGAGAATATATTAGTTTTGAGAAAACCTGCAACCACTTTAGAATCATCAGTTCGGGTGGCCTTAGCTTCCACCCATTTTGAGACATAATCAACAGCAAGGAGAATGTACACAAAATCAAAAGATGTAGGAAATGGTCTCATGAAATCGATGTCCCAAACATAAAAAATTTCACAAACAAGTATAGGAGTTTGTGGCATCTCATTTCGCTGGGAGATATTACCTATTTTCTGAAATTGTTCGCAAGACTTACAGAATAGATGTGCGTCTCGAAAGAGAGATGGCCGATAGAAACCACACTCCAATACATTTTTCGCTGTTCTTTTTTATCCAAAGTGACCTCTACAAGCGTATGAGTGATAGAAGGTTAAAACAGATATAATTTCACTGTCCAGAATGCACCTTCTTATTACTTGATCCGCACAATATTTTCACAGATATGGGTCATCCCAAACATAGTACTTAGCATCACTTTTGACCTTCTCTTTTTGAGCTTTGGACAAATCAAAAGGGAATTTTTTAGTAACCAAATAATTGACAATATGTGCATACCATGGTAACATCATAGTTGTGGAAAATAATTGCTCATCGATGAATGTTTCTTGCAATTGAAGCTCATCTTCTACATGCGTCATATGGCTTAAATGGTCTGCCACACTAATTTCTATCCCTCGTTTGTCTTTGATCTCCAAGTTAAATTTGCTCAAGAGAAGTATCCACCATATCAATCTTGGCTTTGCCTCCTTTTTGGTCATTAGACAGCGTAGAGCTGCATGATCGGAATAAATGATGACATTAGTACCAAGTAAATAAGGACGAAATTTTCTAAAGCAAAAACTACAGCCAAGAGTTCTTTTTCAGTTGTAGAATAGTTTTTCTGAGCATCATTCAAGGTCCTAGAAGTGTAGTAGATAGCATGGGTTTTGTTTCCAATTCGTTGTCCCAAGACTGTGCCCATTGCACAGTTGCTCGCACCACACATTATCTCAAAAGGAGAATTCTAATCAGGTGGTTGGATTACTAGTGCAGAGGTTACCAACCCTTCAGCTTGTCAAATACCGTTTTGCATGCTTCATTAAAGTCAAAAGCCACCTCTTTTTGTAAGAGGTTGCATAGGGACAACGTAATTTTGGAGAAGTTTTTTTATAAACCTGCGGTAAAAACCTGCATGTCCAAGAAAAGAGCGAACTTCCCGCACACTTGTGGGGTAAGACAAAGATTGAATTATATCAATTTTAGCTTTATCTACTTCAATGCCATTAGATGAAACCACATGCCCTAAAACTATACCTTGTGCGACCATAAAATGACATTTTTCAGAGTTTAAAACAAGGTTGGTTTCTATGCATCTTTGAAGGACAAGTGTAATATTATACAAACAGCTATCAAAAGAATTTCCATGGACAATGAAATCATCCATGAATACCTCTGTTATATGCTTAATGTAATCTGAAAATATACTAACCATACACCTTTGGAAAGTGGCTGAAACATTACAAGGCCAAAAGACATGCGACGATAGGCAAAAGTCCCAAATGGACATGTGAAAATTGTTCTCTTCATCTTCTGGAGTAATTGCAATCTGGAAATAACCTGAGTAACCATCAAGAAAATAATAGTATGAGTAACCTGCTAACCGTTCAAGCATTTGATCAATAAAGGATAAGGGGAAGTGGTCCTTGCGAGTTACAGTGTTTAATTTTCTGTAGTCTATACAAACCTGCCACCCATTTTGAACACGGGTGGTAACCAATTCATTGTTTTGATTCTGTATAACAGTTATTCCAATCTTTTTAGGAACCACTTAAACTGGGCTGACCCAACCGCTATCCAATATGGGATAGATCATGCCAACATTCAGAAGTTTGAGGATTTCCTTTTTCATGACATCCATCATGGGTGGGTTCAGTCTCCTTTGTGGTTGACGAGCAGGTCTTACTCATTCCTCGAGTAAAATTCGATGCATGTATGTGGATGGACTTATACCCTTGATGTCCGCAATTGTCCAGCCAATCGCCATTCGATGTTCCTTAAGAATGTGTACCAATTTTTCTTCCTATACTGCAGTGAGTTCGCTTGAAATTGTTACAGGTAGCTTCCCTTCATTTCCAAGAAAAACATACTTGAGATGACCGGGAAGAGGCTTCAAATCGGGAGTAGGAGCCTGCGAAATAGAGGGTAGCGTTCTCTTATTAGAAATTGGCAATGCAATAAATGAAGCATTACTGTGTGTTGTAACTTTGGGAGTTCATTCAATGTTGCAACAGTTTCCTGCAGTTCAGTGCTCAAGGCTAACTCCACACTCTCTTTATCAAGATGCTCACTAATGGCAACTTGCAATGTATCCTGTCCATCAAGATAAAAAAAACTTCCTATGCTAGATAATCAATTGCATCAATAGAATAGACAACGTTATCATCACTAGGAAATCTCATGGCATGATAAATATTGAATGTGATAATGTCACCATCGAATTCCATAGTAAGTGTGCCATTATGAACGTCAATCTTAGTTTTTGATATTTTTAAGAAAGGTCTTCCTAATAGAATAGGGTTGTCATGGTCACCGTTTTCCATATCAAGAACGTAAAAATCAGCAAGGAAGACTAGTTCATTAACCTGTACAAGTACATCCTCCACTACATCCTCAGGATATGCATTAGACCTATCATCCAGCTGAATTACTACACCAGTTTTTATCAAAGGCCCAAGTTTTAAAGGGGTATATATCGAGTATGGGATGATATTAATTGAAGCTCCTAAATCCAACATGGCCTTTTCAAACTTACTGTTCCCTATTGTGCAAGGGATAGTAAACATACCTGGATCCTTGCATTTTGTAGGCAATTTTCTTTGTAGAACTGTAGATACATTCTCGCATTCTCACAACCTTTTAGTTTTTGTTTTCGCTTGGTAGTACATAGTTCTTTCAAAAACTTAGCATATCGAGGTATTTGTTTAATAGCATCTAACAGAGGGAGATTAACTTCACATCTACAAAAGGTTTCATATAAATCTTTATTTTGTTCGTTTTTCTTAGATTCAACTAAGGCTTGATGGAAAAGGGGTACCAGTTCAAGCAGTGCCAGACTTGTTGATAGGAATGGCCTCCCTAGGATTATTGGCATTTGATATGCCTCTTCTATGTCCAGAATGATAAAGTCAGCTAGAAAAATGAACAATCCCGTCTTGATAAGCATGACTTCGACTATTCCATAGGGGTATTTCAGCGATTTGTCTGCCAGCTGAAGGATGATAGAAGCAGCCTTGGGGTTTCCCAATCCCAATTTCCTATAAAGTGGCAAAGGAATTAAGTTAATACTTGCTCCTGAATCAATTAAACAATTAATATTATGTAAATTTCCTATGGAGCAAGGTAGAGTAAAACTCCTTGAATCTTTAAGTTTGGGAGGGATCCTGTGCTGGATAATCGCGCTACACTCTTCAGACAGTGCTATTGTTTCATACTCAGGCATCTTCCTCTTTTTAGTCAACATCTTCTTCAAAAACTTAGAATAGTTTTGTATTTGAAGGATAGTGTCAATGAATGGGATGTTGACGTGCAGCTTTTTGAAGACCTCCAGGAATTTCGTAGTTTGCTTCTCCAACTTGGTTTTTGCAATCTTTGAGGAAAATGGGCCAAAGGTGTCACTGAAGTGCCAGGAACATTTGCCTTAAAATGTGGACTATCTGAAACTATCTTTTGATCATGCTCTATTGTTTCTTTAGACTGCTCCATTGGTTCTTTACCCTTAGTATGAGTTTGAGTACTCTGTGTCTCTTTCATCTTTGCATTGATTTCTGGTAACTGAACATCACTCCTAGTAGTGTTGGCCTGAACTTGATATTCCTGTGTTAGCTGTCTCCTAAGCCTCTGAGGGAATGGGATGGGTGGCACATATGCCTTGATCGGGGTGATGAGAGTGAATGATGGTTCATTTTTAGTTTCAAAACTTACCGCCTCAACTGCTAGTACCTGTTCTCGTGGATTTTTCTCAGTGTCGCTAGGCAATGTACTTTGTGGTCTGTTGGCTATTGCAGTTGCTATCTATCCCACCTGATGTTCCAAATTCTTGATAGAAGCCTGCTAATTCTGGAAATTGGTCTCAGTCTTTGTGATGTACTGAGATAACAAATCTTCAAGTGACGGCCTTCGCTCTTGCTGCTGAATCGCTTGTGGATTGCCCCTCGTCTAATTTACTTGATCTGAATTATCCACCCACGCGTAGTTAGGATGTTTGTTCAAACTCGGATGGTAGTTTATGGGTAAGGTCCATTTTGCCTCTGATAGTTTTGCACATAACTTACCTCTACTGTTTGATTCGTATAAGTAGAAGCTAAAAGACAACTTGTAGAAATGTGATCTGCCCCACAACCTGCGCACATTGGAGCTAGAGTTTGTACCATATTCACAGATTGAGTTAAAGTGTCAAGCTTCTTTGTTATTTCTTTCATCTGTGTTGCTAACGTTGTCACTTAGTCTACATTGTGCATCCCAACTGCCTTCCTCGGATCCTCCCTATCAGTTGGCCAGTTGGCCTGATTCTCTGCAATCCTTTTAAATAGATTATGTGCATCATCTACCTTGATCGTCAAAATCGATCCACCTGCTGAGACATCTACAATATTACGAAATTCAGAGCGCAACCCATTGTAGAAGAGATATATTTGCGCCAGTTTAGGAATGTCAAGATTTGGACACTTCCTGAACGCGTTCTTGAACCTGTCCCATGCTTCTGGATATGTCTCAAAGTCTCTCTGTCTGAAAAGATATACTTCGTTTCTGATTTTGTGAACTCGAGATGGAGGGAAGAATTTCATGGTAAATTTTTATACCATGTCCTTCCACGATATGATGCTCCCAGGAGATTGTGACATTATCCATATTTTTGCACCCTCCTTTGAAGTGTGAGGAAATAGACGCATTCGAAATGCGTCCCGCGACATCCCCTCATGGATAATTACGTCACACAGCATGGTAAAAACTTGAATGTGTTCATGTGAATTTTCTGTAGCTTTCCCGGTGAACCTTATGTCTTGATGATTTTGAAAGAGGTTTATGACATCTGGTCAGATGTGGAAGTTAGCTTGTCCAAAGGATGGATAAATGATCAGAGGTTAAATCAGTGCTGGCAAATGATTCACATAATCCCCAACCAATATAGGCTTAGCTTGAGGTGGTTGCTGAACCAAAAGTGCTCCATTCTGCAGTGCATCCTAAATCTGATTCTGATTCTCAGCCATTAGCCTTGTTCTTCTCTGTTCTCTTCTACGTTGCTTTTCAATCTCGGGATCTATAGGGAGAATCTCAATCGTATTAGGAACTTGCATAAACTGGTGAAAACCTATAAAGAGTAAAACAAGAGGAAATCAGGTATCACAATTAAGACCTAAAAGAACAAAAAAAAAAATTAAAAAAAGGAA
This sequence comes from Osmanthus fragrans, assembly GCA_019395295.1. Taxonomy (NCBI): domain Eukaryota; kingdom Viridiplantae; phylum Streptophyta; class Magnoliopsida; order Lamiales; family Oleaceae; genus Osmanthus; species Osmanthus fragrans. The sequence goes on along the minus strand of CM033355.1, from coordinate 16,230,725 downwards.
CTAAATAAAAACTACTAATCTAAAATTAAATCCGTTATTCCCCGGCAACGATGCCAAAAACTTGTTCGTGTGAAACCTACAAGCGTACAGGATCGTTTACAAGTAATAATGAGTGAGTTAAGAGTTTATCGTCCAACGATGAATAAGGTTTAATATCTAGTTCAATAGTTATTATCAAATTCGATATTATCGTAACACAAAAGAGAGTTTGATGTTCTTCTATACTAATCATAATCTAAGAAAGCGATTAAAATGTATTTATCTAATGTGTGAATGATTGTATTGGAATCTTGAATCCCCCTATTGTCATTTATTTCAATTCTTAATTCGTAATCTAGATAATTCAATGCATTTTGACAATCGATAACGCTAAATTATTTAATACTATTTTCCAAGACACATGAACTTATGATTAACACGACCCGATCCTATTCCTAGTCCGAATTCATATAAAAATCATGCATTTAGTTTAGATTATCTACGTGATTGCATGTGTGAAATAGATTATTCCTCATTATAACTACACATGTCAGTTTTGCCGCGTTCCAAACTCATTGTGAGTATTCCTACACTACAACAAGCAACTAACTATCTAATTGGTGATCAAGCAACCAAATAGTACAATGAGAATGCAAAACCAATAAAAAAAACAATCAGGAAATATCTAAATTACTTGTTTCGAATTGAAATATACAAACAAAAGGGTTCATCATTCATCCAATACAATAGAAAAATTAGTTAGTCATCTTAATAATTAAAATATACAAGAAAGATAGAAAAATATCACCCGAAACAAGAAAATATGGAAGAAAGCGGAGAAATTCACTTTCTTGAATGAAATCTTGAAAGTGGTTGAATAATCTTTAATAATCTTGCACAATTCGTCTTGATATTGATGCTTAGCCTCGTTCTTCATCTCCAAAATATGTAGAATATAGAGATTTTTAGGTCCAAATGAGATTTTTTTCGTTGTGGATTTTGTATATATAGGGTGTCAAAAAATTGTATGTCAAAGGTTTCCAAAACAAAGAAAAGAAAGAAAATATTTTACCGGAATTGAACCATGCGTACGCATGATTCATTTTGTGTGTACGCACAGTGCAAGTGAATTGGCCTCAGGTTGGGAGAATTAAGATCTTGTGTACACAAGGCCTGCACGCCTATGCTTACACATATGTATATATTTTTTTCACCGGACAGTTTTCGGTAATTTGGTCATAACTTTTGCTTCTGAACTCCGATTGAGGTGATTCAAAGTGTGTTGGAAAGCTGGCTCAAAGAGATATCCTGAAATACAAATATTCCAATTCAAACTTTTGTGATCCTAAAATTGGGTCACAAATGGAGATTTAAAATCTGGATGATAACTTCTTCGGCTAGAAATTGATTTGTGATAATTTTTCAACTCTATTTCGTTCATTTGCACTTCAATTGCATCCAATTGACGTCATATAATCTTCAATCATCGTTTTGTGGTCCGAATCAACTATTAGATGTTTACAATTTTAGTCCTCAACTTTTGAATTTCGTCATTTTCACTATTTTTGCATTCATTTCTCCAATTCTTCATCCAAACATGAGTTTTACCTAAGAAAAACAATATAATACAATTTAGATCGTATTTTTCCAAAAGAACAATAAAATTATGTAGTTTAAAGCCCCAAATAAGCGCAAAAAATATACTTATCACATGCTATGTAGGCATGACTCCAAGTCCATCGTTTCTACATTAGATTAAATCTGAACAACAAAGCTTAAGTCGACTCTATGTGTGATAGTCGATCACAAAAAGGATAGTTGATCTAGTGTATGAAATTACGGAGGATTTGGCTACCATTAGTTAATTATGGCCGACTAAGAGATCAAGTGGAAAGAGAACTATGGGGATGCATGAGATCAACACATACAACACAACCTGTAGCATTCGATAAAAAGGTTGACGAAATGGTAAATAATCGTTGTAGTTCAAGCGTTGTAGTTCAAGCATCTCGACCAAGGTACAATCATTGTGGAGATAATCATGAAAGTGTGGACTGTAATGTTGAAGTCCATTTATCAAGTCAACTTAGGAGAAAAATTATACATAGTACTACTAGATATAGTTGAACAATCCTCACTCCAACACAAATTTTGGGATGGAGAAATCATCCAAATTTCTCTTTGAATAATGCACAATTATCTCAGAGCCTACCATCACAGAATATGCCTCTAGGTTTTCAACTACAAGAAAGGAAAGCTCCATGGGAAGAGATGATTTGTAAAATGGTAGAAATTACAACTCATTTTATGCAAAAGACTGAAACAAGTTTTCAAATAACTTAAACAAGCCTTCAAATTAAAGGGTTGCAATAAAAAAAAAATTGAAAAACCAGATTAGACAAATAGCAAATGAACTTTTAGAAGTACTACCAAGGGCTTTGCCATGTGACACTAAAATCAATCTCAATTAGCAGGTAACGGTCATAAGTGTTTTGGAGGATGAAATCATTAAGAATTTGCCTTTGAAAGCACCAATTCCAATTCGAATTTATGTCTCTCCTATTCCATTCCTTCAAAGGTTTCAAAAAATGTTAAAAAATGAAATAGTTCTAATAATTACTATGGGAAGTGGGGTTCAGCTTCCAGAAACTACACTTAAGAGACGGGTGTCATTGAATAAAAAGGTGCCTACCACTGATGAAATACACGTAGATTAGTCTGATCAGTCAGCAAAAGTAATTCCAAATCAGAAGTTAAACAATCGACAAGTTAAGGCAATCATTCTTATCAAAACATGTGTCTTATGTCCTCTTTCCTCAAAGGTTGCAAAAGACGAAGCTCAAAGAATCGTTTGTTAAATTCTTGGACGTATTTAAAAAGCCTCATGTTAATATCGTGTTACTTGAAGCCATGTCTCAAATTCTAAGCTATGAAACTTCTACAACAAGATGTTATCAAATAAAAGAAGATTGAATGAATTTGTGACCATTCCTTAGAATGAGAAATGAAGTGCTATCTTTCTCAAAACCCTTTCTTCTGAGGTAAAGGATCCAGGGAGTCTCAAACTATCTTGCTAAATAGGAAACAATACCATTTTTCACTACAACAAAAATGCCATTTTGCAACACTTAAAAGACAACATTTATGTATTAAATGTTGCTAAAGGGGTCAATTGCAACATTTGAATAGGTGAATGTTGTCATTGCGTAACATAATTGAGCTTTGGCAACATTTTTTAAGTGAATGTTACGATAGACCCCTTTTTGCAACGTTTATTTAGTGTTGCAAAAAATAAACTTTTCGCAACGTTTATAAAACGTTGCAAAAAACTTTATCTTTCGCAACGTTTTTTAAACGTTACAAAAGACAAACCTTCTAGCAACGTTTATAAAACGTTGCAAAAAGTTAAAAGTTTTGACAATGTTTTATAAATGTTGCCAAAAGATCCTTATTTTGCAACGTTTATGAAACGTTGCTAAAGACAAACCCTTTGGAAACGTTTTATAAACGTTGCAGAAAGAAAATACTTTAGGTGGGCTTGAGTTTTGGGTTAAGAAGGCGAATTATGTTGGGTTGATTTATGGGTTGGCCCATTAGGCATTAGCCCAATTTACCCAACGTCCCCCAACTGGCCAACCCAAATATCAAATCCCAAATCCCAAATTCCCAATCCCAATCCCAATCCCGATCCCAATCGTCTCAAATCCTCTCAGGACTCAAACCCTTCGGAGACTTCGTGCGAAGGAGAAGATCAAGCGCGAGATCGAGGACCTCAAGTCCAAGGTCAATTTCCTCCGCCTTCTCTCCACTGGGTCTGGTGGACCCATCACCATTTTCAGGTCTAATACACAGAAGATGGTGTATTAATTGCCTCTGGTCCGACTGATTCTGCCATTTCCATTTGCCCTAACTCTAAACACCTAAACTCCCAACACACGCACTGATTCTGTCGAGGTCGACCGTCGTCCCTGCGAGTCTGCGACTTGCGAGGTGCGAGCCTGCGACTGCGAGCGAGGCGAGCTGAACTCCCACTCACGTCTCCCAGTAAGTAATTGATTTTGTATTTTTTAATTGATTCTGTATTTTTTATTGGGGATTATGAATTTATTTGGGCAATTTTTAGTACATTTGGTTGGAGCCTGGAAGTCTGAAACTCGTAATCTATCTCCATGCTTATTGACTTATTGTTATTGTGCTTATTAAATATTAATGTTCTCCGGCCTCCGCAACCACAGCCACTGATTGTTGTCGTCTCCTCTCCAGCTCTCCTCCATTAATTTAAGTCACTGACTCACTGTTGATGTATTATGTATATCAGTATATGTTTATTTTTCTATTCTTGTAGTTGTTGATAATTTGGAAAAATAATGAATCTTGAAATGGGCATGGGAAAATAAAGAATCTTGTCCAAGTTGCACAAAACTCTAGTTTCAATTTCCAAATATAATAGAAATGGAGAAGAAGATTAAAAAATCGTGGTAATTGATTGGGTTTTGTCACAGAAAATGAAACACTGATGTCTGAAGTCTGATTACTTCTCCACTGACAAGGGAAAAATTGATCTTAAATAAATATGCTAATGTATTATTATAAGTTCAATAAAAAGACACAATTGTTAAAGACACAATTGACCTGCTATTAGCTTTTGTATGGTTTTTAAGTGAATGCACTGCACATGACTTTCGTCTAAGCAGATATGATACTCGTTCCAGTGACAAAACTGGAGACCACCTGGTTCTTTTTTTCCTTATCTGGTTTCTGTTTTAGGTGTATGAAGTACAAAAATGGAGATATTAAGTTCCCTTATTCTGTGGTGTTGCATTGTGGATAGCTTGTGAAGATTAACTAACTTTGTCAGTGGTATTACTTATACACGTCATGGCTAGTAAATCATAATGATATTTTTGTTTGGTTTTACACAATCCCAAGTACTCATTGCATTTGATTATGTTTAAATTTGTGGTTCTCTTAGTGCTTGAGGGGTTGATGGCATAAATCTCACTTTGTATCAGTCCATGATATTATTCTTAGTTTTTGAGAAATCTCCTTGCTATATCATTCATCAGATGTGCACATATTCCCGTGCCGATCACTGTGAAGGCAAGTTTCAGGAGTAACTGAAATCAAGTGACTGTATATTTTCAGGATTCAATGATTTGGCAATCCTCTTACTATGTGCTGCATTATAATTGGGTTAATAGCTTTTCCAAAGCCAGTTAACTAGAATTGATGGCTTTTTCTCCTGTTTTGTGTCATTTGCTCTTCCTGCTTTACAGTTGCGAGGGCTTGATCATCAAAACGTTGAGTTAAGATGCTACATATGAACCTTCAAAACGGTCTCACAACTGGTTAAAATTGAAAAAAGATTACATGGAAAGGCGAGTGTTATGTCATACTGCTTTAAACTAACAATGCTGCTTTACCATGTCAAGAAACTTATGAACAAGTTTTTACTCTTTACAGTATTGGTGACTCGCTGGATTTGGTTCCCATTGTTGTTTACCATGGCAGGGAAAAACGCACTGGTAACTTTAACAAAACTCTCTACAATTAGGATGATATTAACCATTTATAAATTTGTGTTTCCATGCAATTTGAATTAGCGGTCTACTATGGATTACATTCAGGATCTCATTCTTTATGTAACAAATTTAATAGTTGTGCTTATCCTCTCTACTTCAATCATTAGATTTATTTTCTTGCTAATTATTGTAGTAGTGTACTGACTTATCTTCATTAATGATATATTGTTTTAAAATGAAGAGATTTTGCATTGCTTATGAGTAAGTTCAAGCAGAAAAGATTAGGGATAATGCAGTTCAGGGCATGGAAGAACTAAATAACAAGATTTCTAAGATTGGCAATAGTGTAGAAAAGATGCATGAGGAAATACAGGTTATGGAGAAGAAGGTATCAGAATTAAGTGCTGAAAAAGAAGCAAGTATGGGTAGGGAAGTAAAAATTCTATCACATAAAGTTGATGCTCTATCCCGGGATCTTGTGAAGGCAACATCAGTGCTGAAAAATCAAGAAGACATTCTCATGACTGAAAAAGGGAATGCCGCAAAGGTACAGGGAGCCTGCCTTTCCAAAATATATATTATTTTCTTGTATCTATGCACTCATAAAGTCATTGAGTTCTTACTTCTTGAGATACCACAATTTGTCTACTGTATACCCAGCTTCATGCTTTGATGTTGTCAGATTGAGAGAAATCTTGAAGAATTGAAACAATCTGAAGAAGAGAAGTCTAAAGCTGTGAAATCTGCAGAAGATGGAGCAGCTGATCTGAAAAGAAGTTATCGTGGTTAGTTTTTGATTTCTATCCTTGATTTGGAAGGGGAAAAAAAAGCACCCAGTGCTCCCTCCAGCTTGTCTGCTTCTTAAAGTTTGGTGCACGCTATAGGACTCGTCGGCTCGATAAGTCGGAGTGAGTAGAGACCCACTTATCATTTTTTTCTTTCCCGGAATAGGTTGTTGTTCTTGTATTTGCATTGTTGTCATTTTTGCATTAAATGATTCGTTGGAGAAAAATATGAAGACTTTGTGGTCTAAAATAGTAATTTTTGAATTTTAATTGTCCCTTTTTCCCTGTTCTATTTCTGATGATCTTTTGCCACTGTTCTAATCCATCAACCTAAATTAACCTTACCTTAATCTAGGAGTTGTAGAGGTTAAGAAATAAGAATTATGAATGGCCATAAATGTCTCCACTATGCTTATTTTTGTAAATTCAGTAAGAAGTTAGAAAAAAAAATGCTGAATTTTAAAACTTTCCTTTTTCCTTTTTCCTCACTCTCCAATTTCCACTTCTTAGGAATTAATTAGTAATTTCTTGTGTGGACATACCCACAATTATGAAAGCATCCTAGAGTAAAAAACTTATCATCACCGAAATGGCATTAATTGTTGTTTATATAGTTTAGTCTGTTGCATATGTGCTATTGATTTTTGTCTATCCATTTGCTTCATATTTATTATTTTTTTTACAAGATATTTATGATTTTCCTTGTAGGTAACCAAGCAGAGCTCCTATATTTGTACATGGTGAATTTTGTATAAAAGGGACAATAGTGGCTTCAAGTTAGTTTGATGAAATGGAGATGCAAAAAGAAGACATTTATTTCCATTTTATATTTTGTATGGTTTAAATGTATGTAATGAAATTTTAATCTCATTTTATCAAAAAAGTTTGCGTTTTATAAATGTTGCTTAATTTACATATCTCAGTTTCATGTACTATATATTGATATTAGTAAAAGTAGGTGAAATAATTACAAATAACGTGAAAAACAGCAAAATATTTGTTAATAAAATACAACGTTTTGGCAACGTTTAAAAAATGTTGCCAAAAAGGTCTTGTTTTGGCAACATTTTTTAAACATTGCCAAAAGTTACATTTTGGCAACACTTTAAAAATGTTGCCAAAAGTGACCATTTGGCAACTTTTTTAAACGTTGCAAAAGACTTTTCGCAACGTTTAAAAAACGTTGTCGTATCCTTCCACTCTACGGCAACACTGAGATTTGCAACATTCGTCCAAACGTTGCAAAAGGCTTTTTTTTTTTTGTAGTGTTATGTGATTCCAAAGCAAGTTTAAATTTAATGTCATATTCTATCTACAGAAAATTAGGTTTAAAAATTAAAATACAACAATCTCTCTTCAATTGACAGATCGATCAATTATGTACCCTCGAGGTGTGGTTGAGAACATGCTTATTAAGTAGGCAAGTTCATATTTTCGGTGGAGTTCGTTTTATTAGACATACAAGAATATTGGGATGTATCATTAATCTTGGGGCGATCATTCTTATCAATGAGCCGAGTCGTTATGGAGTTTGAGGTAGATGAGTTGATCTTGGTGGTGGATAATGAGTAGGTATGGACATTTTAATTGAAACCGAACTTCTCGAATTCAAGCCAAATAGAAATTGAAGGTTTTGTTCTAGTTCCAAAAAAAAAAAAATAAATAAATAAAATAAAGTTGAAATTGAAATAGAAATCGAGAACCGAAAATCCACCGGAGCCGAGTTAGTTCTTGATTTCTAAACTAGAATCATAGGTATTCTAATGGAATCGATTTTTTTCAGAATTTTTTATTTTTTAGAATTTGTAGACTGGGTAAAAAAAATATAATACCTTAAAACTTTAATTTTGGTAGTAATTTGTCTAAATCTATATATTCTAACCCTGAGAAATTATGACTGACTCTTACTTTTTACATCTCACTTCATATCAAATTGTTGCATTTCAGATGTTGTACATGTTAATCTTTTGTAGTTTGAGTTTTCTATGAATCAAAAAGTTCAAACTAATATTGTGGAATAAGTGATGAATCAAACCTATGAGCTTTTTATTTTCTTGCATTGTTTACAAACTTATGCGATTTTTTATTTTTTATTTTTATAACGTGTGACTTGAACTTGATATATTCATATCTTAGGTTGTGGTGTACCTTTTTGGTTATCTAAAGTTCGTGATTCTCTTTTGAAATATTTTTTTTATCTTTCACTCAAACAAAGCGAGTTTAATAAGTGGACTGCAATTTCTTGATAATATATAGTTATATATCTAGTTAGTATTTTTTAGTTAATTTATTAAAATTAGAAAAAAAAAAAATTAAGCATTGCTCATAATTAAATTATAAGTTATAGCATGCCTCATTTATAGATCGAATAAGATTTATTAAGAAAAAATTATTTCTTCTAAAATTATAATTATAGTTTTGATGTTTTAATTTTCTCCTCTTTTCATGTTTTTAGTCCACTATTTTTAGTCATGTAGCTGGATTTCAGAGCCTTTTGAAATTTTGTTAGCTAGATTTTCGACCTTGTACAAATATTATTGTGTAGTAACATGTTAGGCATACGTATCGAAAGGGCCTATATGGGAATCTTTATTAAATCTATATATAAAAATATTATGAGTAAAATCGAATCCAATCAAATATTCGGGTTTGAATTTGGTTTCAATATTTACAAAAACCCAAATGGTTTTATTTACGAAATACCATAAGTACAATGAATGGTTCCGAGTATTGAAATATTACTCGATGCCTAGACCTAGATGGTGTTTGGTGGGGATTAAAATCAGAGTTTTAGTAGATTGTGATAGAAGTTTTTGAAATATGTGGTTAAAAAGTTGTGAAACCCAAGAAAGATGTGGTTGATATTGATTGTTTAACTTTGACTTAGATTAAAAGCAAATTTTAATATATAACAAGCAAGCTCCGAATAATCAGCAAGAGAGATTACGGGTAGTGAATTTTGTTGATCCCAACGAACTTGAGAGGAAAGAAATAGGTGACCAGAAATCAATCTTTAGAATAATAAAGAACAAGTTTATGGGTGTGCATTTTACGAGAGAAGAAAATAATGACCATTGAGGGTTGGGAATAACCAATTTTAAAATTTAGTGTGATTGAATTGACTATACACAAGCACACATTAGTCTAATATTGAATTAGTGGATGAATTTATCTTGATAACATAACTAGGAAGTAATTTATAAATTTTCATGTGATCTCAAAATGGGAGGCAAAACACAAACTATCTATGTTATTTTTATTTTGTTTGTGTGTGTTATGTAGCTAATTTTGTTCAAGGCGAAGAAATGTTTAAGTTTGAGAATATTTGATCGGTGAGATTTCTACAACTATTTAGACCGTCAAAAGTGAATGTTTAGTAGTCATTTGATAAGATTATTACTTTATTTGGTTAAATATCGATTATTGTATGATAAACTCGAGTTTGGATGGCTTTTAATGAAAATAAGTGGATAGCGATCAAAGAAGGGTGAAAATAAAGAATTTTCAAGTTTGGGAACTAAATTACAAATCTTCAAAAGTTAATTCAAACCAAAGATTGATGATTGAAAATTACATGGATTAAATTGGGTGAAGATAAAAGTTGAAGGACTAAAATTGCATGAAAAATGACACAAATTGGAAAAGAAAAGTGTTTATTTTTCTTCTCACACTCTTTATAAAACCATTTGGAACAAGAATTTTGACTTATATCTTGATTCTATAAATAACAACCTTTAGCCAAGAATTAAAGACATCCCTCATACAATAGAATACACAGTTTTTTTTTTTTTTTTTTATAATTTATTTTCCCCTTTGGCAATCAAAAGAGGCAAATATCATTCTTTTATAGGGGATTAAGGGGAAAGTTATAAATGATTCATTCTTGAAGCATCTTCTTTAGTTTGGGCAAGGAAGAAGTATACGTAACTGAAGATTGATTAAGGAGGCTTAAAGAAATTCAAAAATTTGTGTTGTCTTCTTTATCTTTCTCAAATTCGGGGTGATATTTCGTTATTCTTACATGATTTCTTGTAATTTTGTGATGCCAAGCTAAACTTTTGCCTCTAAGATGTAGATGAACCTTTTTTTAATGATTTTTTAATATCAATTACACAACTTTGATGCTATATGCTTATTTATTTTTAGGAACTTAATAATTTTCAATTAATTAGCTACTAATTAGATTGATATGTGATTTTTATTATGTTTGAGAGAAATAATAAGAAAAATAGCACGTTATAATAATTATTGTGGGGTTCAGTAGAGGATAGAGATATAACGCTATGTTTTGCATGCTTTCAATAAATGTTTTAGTGTTTTTAATGCATTCTTTAATGTTCTTATTTTTTCACAAAGATATATGAAGGTGATATGTGAGGATATTAATTTTATTGGAAAGAGATTATTAAACAAAATAGGAACAATTATCGGCAAGATTGAACAAATGTTGTCATGGTTGTGAAGTTGCATTAAAATTGATTAATAAAGGAGGATTTGGAATTTTAATGGATATTTTTAATCGATTAACAAAAAAAGTTTTCTTAGTTGCTAATTGATTAGTTAGTTAATTAGTTTCAAAATCAAAACTTTACTATTCGATTAGAGCTAATATTAATTAAACTAGATTAATTACATAAATTTCACGTAAAGATAATTTATTACTTATTAACGATACTCTGCACTTACGAAATTTCTTCTATCACTATGCCATTCCAAGTGAGAATTCGAAATTCTCAATTATTAAAATAAATAATTTATTTGTAATTTTCATAAAAATTAATATATTAATTTTAAAGAGACTTTATAAGCTGTCCAAAAAACTATGAGAGATTTCTTTAAATTTTTATTTTATTTTTTTGCATCAATTTTTTTTTCAAAGATTTTATTAGATAGCAAAACACAGAAAAATGTTTCACTACATAATAGTTTAAATTATAGGCTCGTTTTATTCATTAATGATTAAACCAATGCGTGTGGACTGTTTGTGGCACGGATCATCGTCAACCAAACCAGCATGAATTATGAACGGAAGACCCAACTCCAAAAATAATGAAAAACTTTTGTTGGATTTTTTATTTTTTTGTGTGAAACCCCTCAAATCTTAAGGCTAGGCCATTGTGATTCTGGGTCTTGACCGAGTTTTGAGTAGACTTCGTTAATTGATGTAGGTCTTATCCCTTATCGTTATGACATGTTACTTTGAGCTATATTCATTAGAAATAATAAAAGTTAGTTCAATGCAATAGTAATCGGGCTTCTTTTTTTTTTTTAATGATCGTGGATATTCGGACCAACTTACGCACATCTCGACTAATCCCACAGGGTCCTGAAGTTTACAGCCGAGGACTCGAACTAGTGACTATTGAGGAGCAAACCCAAAACCTGACCAATTGAGCCCCTTAGGATTGTAACCGGGCATTCTACTGTGTGAAAATCTTATGTGATGCAAGCGTGAATATATTTTAAAATTGTACATAAAAGAATTTTTTTTTAAAAAGATAAGAAAATATTGTACATTTACCTTTAATAAAACAAGTTTTTCCGTGACACGTGTCATGAAGAAAGTGAAGTTTCTCCATGACACGGAGAAACTTAGGTTGTATTCGATACGATTTATTTGCCATGGAACTAGGAAAATATTTTCTTAATTCCTACTTTTGGCTGTTTGATACGTTTTATTTGTCATGGAAAATGTTTGTTAGGTACAAGTTGTTGATGCACAAAAGTTGAAAAATATTTTTTCATTATTTTTGTGGAAAAATATTTTCCAACTTTTTGATCAAATATATATATTATATATATATATATATATATATATATATATATATTAGCAATTGGAACACATTCCAAAGTCAATGATAAAAAAATTTATCCATTTAATTGACAATTTGCTTAAAAAAAAAGTCAAACGAAAAATTTGTCAGGTAAAAAATTATACCAATTAAATACCTTTTTTCTCAAACAAATTATAGGCAAATCACTTTCCTGCCAAATATTTTATTTGTCACTTATTTTCCATCTTTCTATTAAACGGACCCTTAGTTTTGTCCGTGACGTTTCTCCGTGTTTCTCCGACACGGAGAAAATTACATTTTGATCACAGAATTCTATGCTGCTGACACTACATTCTTTCTTTATCATATTTTACCAAGAAGATAGTTTATTCTGTCTTTATCAACCAAAAGATCCAAGAAATACTATTATTATATCCTTGACAACAGGAAAGAAATAAGTTTGGATAATGCTGATTTAGAAGAACTTGACTCATACCATGGTCGTCTTCTTTCCAACACTAACCACTTCATCCTATTTCGTCAAACATATTTGTTACAATAATATTCATTTTTCTTTTTTCTTTACATGCGAAAAGACAAATACCATTCACATTCAATTCGTTCCTAATCGACAAGATCCATTTCTTTTCTGCCATCTTCCTTAATCTCCTCTAGTTTGTAAAGAATTGTTAATCCACTCTCACTGTGTTGAAGGAACTCTAGGTTACCATTCAATTCACTTCAAAAGAATGCATTGAGCAACGTCCATTAATTAAGAACTTCGTAAAACAACCAACTCTCAATTGCTTCCAAGACAAGTAATGATCAAACGTAGACGGTGCAGTTTTACTCTTATCCATCTAAAGCTAGCTCAAGAATACCACAAAAGGCCAGAACAATTTTTTACAATTTACATATAAAATGTTGAACTGACCATCATCTGGTCACATATACAACTTTTTATGATAGATTATTTATAGGAATCCAATTGTATTCCATTTAACTCACTAATTAACGTCATATACGTTTACATAATTGAATTGGATTTAGGGACACAATTGGAAGTTTTAAATTAACAACTATGAAATAATTATTCATTTAAGGGGTTGATTACTAACTAATAATCACACGTAGGCAAAGGAGCAAATTATAAAGGCATGTAAGTTACAGAAATATATTTGTAAAACTTAACTTTGAAGAATTAAAAATGGTTAATTATAATATTGAGCAAATTAAAAATGATTGTGATAAAAACATGACTTTCAATTTGTAGATACCTAACTAAGTTAATAAGAAATTTGGACAATTTCATTAAATGGAGACTAATTTTACAACTACAATGAGGATTAGATGAAATTCTCGAACCGAGCATGTCAGTTCAATTCTTCTTAACTTAAATAGTCGAATGAACATCAAAATCGAAAATCGATGAATTTGGTTCAATTTTCATTTATAGACCAAAAACCAAATAATCGAATACATAAGCACAAGCATTTGTACTAAACTACCTTTCAGAACAATGGTAGAAATACACTACTTTGCAGTATATGGGAAAGATTCAAAGGCAGAGTCCAAACATTTTAAAAAGGGTAATTAGCAGAAATGGTCCCTAAGGTTTACACTTATTGCTAAAATGGTTCCTAAGGTTTACACTCATTACTAAAATGGTCCCTATCGTTTTAATTTTGACATTTACACCCTTATTTCAAACGTTTGTTGTGGAATTGGTCCTTCCATCCAATTCCGTTAAATCAACCGTTAACAATTTAATGGAATTTGCAGAAATTGTCCCTAACATTTACCCTCATTTGCTAAAATGATCTCTATCTTGTTTGAGTTTAATTAAATTTTATTCCATTACATTTTATTTTTTTTCTCTTTCCTATTTTCAACCACATAACTTTTCGTAAAATAATATTATATGTAAATCGAAATTTTTTCCTTCTTTTTCAATCGTTCATTTAAAAATAATAATAATAATATTCCACATATTTTCATTCACAAAAAATGGGGGCCAAACGGGGAAATTAGTCAACTTCCCATATTTTTCTCCTCTTAAAATTTTCGGTGAATATAACTCCTTTGGTTTGATGTAATTTACAATTTTATACCCCAACTCAAAACGTTGTCGACAAATATCTATTGTGTAGCAGTTTATTTTTCTTTTTACTATGGTATTTTGTATCTATTGTAATAGGTTAATATTGAAAATTTATACTACATAGCTCATCAATGATTATTTGTGCTAAATGATTAGAGGGTTAGGGATGAGATTTGTTGACAACATTTTGAGTTGAGGTCTAAACTTGTAAATTATATCAAACCATAGGAATTCTATTCACCAAAAAATTTAAGAGAAGAAAAATATGAGAAGTTGACTAATTTTTCCGTTTGACCCCCATTTTTTGTGAATAAAAATATGTGGAATATTATTATTATTTTTAAATGAACGATTGAAAAAGAAAGAAAAATTTTCGATTTACATAAAATATTATTTTATGAAAAGTTATGTGGTTGAAAATAGGAAAGAGAGAAAAATAAAATGTAATAGAATAAAATTTAATTAGACTCAAACAAGATAGAAATCATTTTAGCAAATGAGTGTAAATGTTAGGGATCATTTCTGTAAATTTCATTAAATTGTTAACGGTTGATTTAACGGAATTTGATGGAAGGACCAATTCCGCAACAAACGTTTGAAATAAGGGTGTAAATGCCAAAATTAAAACGATAGGGACCATTTTAGCCATGAGTGTAAACGTTAGGGACCATTTCTGTTAATTATCCTTTTAAAAACGAGGAAATACCCCTAGATAGCCACTTCAAATAGGTGATTTGTGAGAATAGACATCAAAAAGTTAGAAGTTTTACGAATAGCCTTTGAACAACCATCTTTCCAAAAATATCCTCTCACATAAAAATTGCAACAAAAGCCATCATAATGTATAAAATACTTCAATTAGGTCCCCAAGAAAATATAAATCCAGAATTTTTAATAAATTTAAACCCGAATATTATACAAAATTTTATTGATCTAAAAATTGCAACAAAAAGAGAATTAAATTATTTAAAAGAAGATTTAAAAAATTTCTTTTTAGATTATTTAGATCCAAAATTAAGATATAAAGATACTTACATAGATAGCCAAGCAATTAGATTTGAAAATAATACACATAAAGAAATTATCAATCTAGAAAGAAGAATTGAAAAATTAGATACAATCATTGAAGAAAAAGTCATAACAAGAGATAGTGAATTCTATAAATTTTATTGCGATTTATTAAATATTTACGAAAATAATAAATTTTGAGATTTTGAAGACGGTCTTAGTACCCCCCATCTTAATTGGTATCAGAGCCATAGATCATAACATGATAATAGAAGATTTAGGAAATAGATATAAAATTATAAAAGATAGATTTGCAATAATAATAGGAAAACCTATAATAGAGAAAGAAATCTTAAAAATCATACTTATAAAATTAAAAAATCTACCTTTAGATATTAGAAATGAGATAATAGAAAAAAAAGAAATTAGTATAATAAGAGACCTTATGATATGGGAAACTATTATAGAAACTATAGATCGAGAAGAAATAGCTGCTATAATAGAAAATAATATAAGTAATTATGGGAATTAAAATTAAAAAGATAGATAACTATTATAAATTAGAAGAGAAAAAAGGATATAAAATATTTTATGAATCTATTCCTAATAAATCAAAAATATTAACATTAAATATAATTAAAAAATTACCTAGAGAAATAAAAGAACAAATACTACATAAATTAAGTATAGGATCTATAAAAGATAGATATGTATATGAAATGATTAATAAAGAATTTGAAAGTATTTTATATTATAGAGAAATATATGAATCATCATAAGTTATAAATGAGTAATGATAAAGTAGCTAGAAAACTTAATAATATTGTTAGAAATTTAAATAAAATACAAGAAAAAACCTCAAATATACTAGAAACACCAGGAGAAATAAATAAATCACAAGGAAAAATGTTAGGGAAACTAAAAATCGAAAAATTAGAATTAAAAGCAAAATATTTTGAAACCGTAAGAGATAATCAATTACCTGATAACGAAATAGCAATAGAAAGTCTTAATAAAATCATTAATGAAAATAAAGACAAAAAGTGCAGATTATCATATTTATTAGAAGTAAAAAGTGGAAAAATATAATGGCTTTTTCAGAATCATTTGATGAACTAAAGAAATTAGTAAAAGAATTAATAAATGAAACTAAAGAATTAAAAGATGAAGTAGGAATGTTAAAAATAGAAATTAGAGAAATGAAACAAAATATGAAACCAACAGATAAAAAAGTAGATAAAGATAGAATAAAAGGAGAAATGACAAGAATATGAAAGAAACATGTAGAAACAGAAGGATACTATGAACCAGGAAGTATGGATGATAGATTTAGAAAAGAAATATTACCAATAATCCTAGAACAAGAGAAAGAAATTGAAAAATATACAGAAGAAAGAGGAAAAAATAAAAAAGATGATGAATGAAGAAATAGATAATCTAATAGAAAACTTTGACCAATTAAGTATAGAAGAATTAGAAAATTATGAAATATTAATGAATACTGGTGGAGGACCAACACCAGCACCAGGAAGTACAAGTAATAATCCAAAATTAGAATTTCCTGAATTAGAAGGAGGATATGCACCAATGCCACATAGACCTTATAGACAGTACTATGATAGAATTATACCACAACATAGAATAAAAAAATATAAAGATCAATTTACCCCAAATTCAGACTACAATAAACCAATAAATCATGGAGGAGCAAAACTAGATTTAGATTGTAAAATAGATATTAAGAAAGCCTTGTTACAATGGGCAGATGCAATGATATTATTCTTTTTATATAACCAAGACGATACATAGGAATCTACGGATAGAAGAATTGACTATTTAATAGCATCGTTTGAAGGAGATGTAAGAAATTGGTGGGAAGGAGTAACTGAAGATACTAAATTATTAATGAGAAGAAATATACAAACAGAAATGCAAAAAACCTCACAAGAGGGAATAAAAAAGTTAGTAGAATATATATCAGATGAATTTCTAGGAGAAAATTGGATAAATAATTCAGAAGAAGAAGCTAGAAGAGAAAAATTAAAAGCAAGACTAGGATTAATAAACATTATGATATGTGATATGTGCAAAATAAAAGAATATACATGTCAATTTAAAAATTTCTATTATACTCAATTTTATAGTAATGAAAATCAAGGACCATACTTAGAAATGTATTTTGCTAAATTACCAGGAACATGGAATATATATTTTAAAATAGAATATGAAAGATATATAAAGGATAATCCTGTACCAGATACATTAGGAAGTAGAATAAAATTCCTATTTGAAAGATTAACAGAAATATGTAAAAATAGACAACTAATGAAAAAATCTGAAAAATTAACAAGAATTTGTTGCGAAGAAATAGAGAGACCTATTAATTGGGGATGTGGACCGGAAAGAAAATATAAAAGAAAATTCAAACCAAAAAAGTATAAAAAATATAGACAATTCAAAAAGAAATATCAAAAACCAAATAGGAGATATTATAAAAGAAAATATCAACAAAAAAGAAAAGAGTTTAAAAAAGATAAAAAACAATGCAAATGTTGGAATTGTGGAGAAATAGGACATATAAGTCCTGATTGTACTAAAAAGAAAGTTAGAATTTTACGACAAGAATATGAAGAAATAGAAAGTGATTTAGAAGAAATAATAGATATTAATAATTATGAGGGAGAAGAGGTTTACATATCAGAATCAGAATGAGTCACGAAATAGAAGAAGCTGAAACCATAGAAGAAAAGCAAGAAATAGAAAATTCTGAAGGATATGGATTAAAAGTAACATTTGATAATAACACATTTAGAAAAATAGAAAAATTATCATTAGATTTAAAATTAGGAGAATGGAAAATATTCGATAAGATATTTAGAAGAGAAAGAGTAGCTATAAGTGAATACCATAAGATAGAAAAATCAATAGATATAAGAACAGCTTCAGGAAGTCATAAATTAGCATTACTAACAAAATCCACAGTTGACCAATTAATGGCAAAAGTAAAAGGAAGACAAAAAGAAAAGATACAATACGTTTATCTAGCAGGAATACAATTAATGTTCAAATCCCTATTTAGAGAAGGAATAGATTCACCAATAACAGTAAGTTTACATGATGGAAGAATATTAAATACTAATGACAGTCATTTAGGAACTATAGAAGGAAATTTAGCATATAAAAAATTAATATTTACATGTTATCCAAAATATTGTGTATCAATAAAAGATAAAGATTTTAATGAAGTATTAGGATTACATTTTAAAATACATAGAAAAGATATTATGGAAGAAGGAAATCATATTATGACCATAGAATATAGAGCATTATATACATTTACTAACTCTAACTATGGAAACATTTATTCTAAAAAACCCTATATAGAAATTCACAAAGAATGTAAAGACATATTAAATATTGTAGAACCAAACAAACAACTAAACCTGCTACCAAAAATATATGAATTAGAAATATCTAAAACAAAGCCAGATGTAACAGAAAAAATAGAAAATAATTCTTTAATAGAATTTAGAGATGGAAAATTAAAAAGAAGTAATAGTACATCTATAATACCAAGAAAGAACATAAATCGAGAAATAATGGTAAAAAGGAATATAGGAAGTATGCAAATATATGGAGAATATTATAATGGAATAGAATATATAAAAGGAAAAAATATCATAATTGATACAGGAGCAGCAAACTGCCATATATCAAGAAATAGAGATAAATGATTAATAAAAATAAGGGTAGAGCCTTATAAATATATCAATTTTGATGGAAAAACACATACTAGTGAATTAGAAGTAAAAATACCAATAGTTTTAGATGGAGAAGAAATGATAATACCATGTTATGTAGATAATAGTATGGGAGATCATTACCATATATTATTAGGAATGAGTTTTTTACAAGCATTAAATCATTATAATATTAATAAAGAAGGAATCTATATAACACATAATAATAAGACAGTGTTTTGTCCAAAAGAATGAATAATGTAATAACATTTCCATTAGCAGTATATATACAAATTACCATTGTAGAAACTAATATAACAACATGTGCTTTGATAGATACAGGAAGTGATATAACTATTATCAAGACATTTTTGTTAAAAAACTGGAACAATGATAATACTATAAAAATAACAGGTGTCACAGGAATATCGACACCTATTACTAAAAATAAAGAAAAGGTAGAAATCCTATTAGGAAGTAAACAAATAACTATAAACAAAGTATATGCATATGATGTATTAGAATGTGATATACTATTAGGAAATGATTTTGTTCAACAATTCCAATATTACCAACAAAATAACTATATGATTATGTTAAAAACACCATGTGGACATCTACTAAAAATTTCAAGAGAATTTAAATCATACAGAGTTCAGCCAGCCCAGCGTGGTGAAAGGACAATAAAAATACCAATAAAAACAACTATTAAAATACAAAAAATACAAACAACAGAAAAATCAGAATTAATAGAAGAAATAATAAAAAAAGATAGGAAATGTCTATAATGAAAATCCATTAGCTTATTGGAAACCCGAACATCCAAGGGCAAAAATAGAATTAACTGAAAATGTAATAATAAGAGTAAAACCAATGATGTACACTATACAAGATACTCAAGAATTTAGAAAACAAATTGAAGAGTTAAAAAATATGAAATTAATCAGAGCTAGCAATGGACCACATAGTAGTCCAGCCTTTATGGTAATGAAACACTCTGAACAAGTACGAGGAAAACCAAGAATGGTAATAAATTATAAAGAATTAAATAAATATACAAAATTTGATGGATATTTTTTACCAAATAAAGATGTTTTAATAAACCTTGCAAAAGGAAAAGAATATTATTCAAAATTCGATTGTAAGTCAGGATTTTGGCAAATCAAAATGGAAGAAGAATCAATACCATATACGGCATTTAGTACGCCTCAAGGTAAATACGAATGGATAGTTATGCCATTTGGATTAAAAAATGCACCTCAAATATTTCAAAGAAGAATGGATAATATTTTTAGAAAATATAATGATTTCTTATTAGTATACGTTGATGATATACTAATATGTTCAGAAAAAATAAAAATGATCATAAAAATCATATTATAAAATTCCTAAAAGAATGTCAAAAAGAAGGAATAGTTTTATCTGAAAAGAAAGCTATTATAGAAAAACCTGAGATAGAATTTCTTGGATTAATTATAGATAAAAATGGAATAAAATTACAGTCTCATATATCTAAAAAGATAGAAAACTTTCCTGATAAATTAGAATCTAAGGAACAAATACAAAAATTCTTAGGATGTTTAAATTATGTTGCAGAAGGATTTATTGAAAATCTTTCAAAAAAGAGACATAAAATACAAATTTTACTTAGAAAAACTAATACTAAAGGATGGAATGAAGAACATACAGAAATAGTTAGATTGCTTAAGGAAGAATGTAAAAATTTACCAAAATTAAGATTACCAAATGAAAAGGATAATTTGATAGTTAATACTGATGCTTCAGATAAATATTGGGCAGCAATATTAAAAACAGATTTAAATGAAATATGTAGATATTCAAGCGGAACTTTCAATCAAGCAGAAATAAATTATACTACTCATGAAAAAGAATTATTAGCAATTATTAGAGGAATAAAGAAATTTTCATTATTTTTATTATCTAAAAAATTTATTGTTGAAACTGACAATTCTCAAGTTGCAGGACTTGTTAGAAATAAATTACCAATGGAACCCCAATATAGAAGGTTACATAGATGGCAAGCATATTTATCATTCTATAATTTTGATATTATTCATATTAAAGGTACAAATAATTATCTTGCTAATTTTTTAAGCAGGAACATTGAATTTGAAGATGGATAATATCAAACAGGTGATATCAGAAATGAAATCTGCGGCAGCCTATGCCAAAGAAGAAGCAGATGATATAAAAATTGGAATGGAGACATTAGCTGAGCTCTTAAGTCATAATATTAAATTATTACTTGAGATCAGTGAATCCCATGCCAAGGTTACAAACGAAATGAAAGACAAAATTGATGCTCTTGAAGCACAATTAATGTCTACTGATACAAATAATAGAGGGATTGATGTCTTGGCACAATCCTATGATACCAAACAGGGATACCAACAGGTACCAAGGAGTGATCCACAATGCGAAAGCAGTAGTGGACCCAGCACTATCAAAAGAGATACACAAAGTCCTAGAAAGTTGACCATAAAATCCAATGATGAACATACAAGGGTTATTAGAATCAGAACAGATGAAGATGATGATACCCCTTTATCAGCAAAAGAAGAAGAATATAGATCTTTTGCCAAAATTGTTTATGAATTACAAGAAAATGACTCCTATTTCATATCTTCAGGAGATCATGTTTATCCAAGGTTACTAATTACCAATGATGCAGACCCTGTCATGGTCAAAATGGCAGCAGACTATGGATTTTTAGATCTTATCTATCCCGGAAAAGATCTAAAAGAAATTGAAAGATTCGATGAAATTTTTAAATCTGAAGTATCCAAATTTGCCAAAGGAAGGTCCATATACATAAAATTTTATTCAAATAGTCCAGAAATTGATGGAATAATATTTTATCCTGCTGAGCATATTATAACAATCGGATATGTTAGCAGAGAATTCCAGATTGATGTCGGTCACAATAGAAAGCCATTACCAAAAATCACCAGATCATGGATAAAATCTCGAAGAGTTTTAGGGATGAAAGTTTTATATAAAATGGCAAAAAGCTTGTATGACAAAAAATTCAAATGCCTATGTCAATATGAAGGATGGACTCTTCTCACCAACAATGGAGGAGAAAAATCAACAATTCTGAAAGAATATATTGAGAAATTTGATACTCATCAAATCAATGGACCTATCACAACCATACAAGAGGCATGCAGAATAAGAGAATGCCCCACTTGCCGACAGAATCAAAGATAAGAAGACAAAAATGATAAACACATGGAGGAAAGGTGTCCAAGCTGCTACAAGAAAATCTTTCCAGCTGTATGTAAAAACAAGATTTGAAGGACAATTATAGAAGGACTGTGTCCTTTATCAAAGAAAATGTAACAAAACAATAAGGATGGAGGGGCCATGAGGCTCTTGATGAAAAGCACGAGGCAATAAAATATTATTAGTATGATGTAAGCAATGATGTAATTTATCTTCAGATTTGTGTATAAATAGAGGCCTTTGGGCTAATGAAAAGGGCATAGTTGGTTGAGCACTCAAACTGTGAGATAGCCAAACAAATTCCTGTCTTTCATTGTAATCATATTTCAGCTTTTAGATATCAATAAAATTCCAAGTCATTTCAAATCCAAATTGTCTTTAAAAAATATCATGAGTTTCTAAACACCTCATCCCATAGATTCTTGAAAGATTGAAGAAGAATTCATTTCTTACTTTAACAGAAAGAGAGTTTTCTTTAGTTAATATCTATAATCCGAATTCAAAGAACTGACACAGTGAAGGTGGAAAGCTGGAATAGCAATTATCCCGTAGAGGCAGGAGGCCATTGAAGGGAGCCATTTGCAGATCCAGAACCTGAAGGTTACTCGGTTCTAAGAATAAAGATTTGAGATCAAAACTAAGGTAAAACTATTATTTTTGTTAAATTTAGAAAGATATTTTCTGAAATCTTAAAGAATCGTTGGGATTACTTATCTGAATATTTGCATGGCTAAATTATCTAAATGTTTGTATTTATTATCATGTTAAGATTTATATGACATGCCAGGATATACAATTGAAGGATTAGATAATTTATTAGAAGTTTTATTAGAAAAAATAAATAATATCATCTCTCAAATGGAAAGAATAGATCAATCATCGTCTGAAGAATATTATATACTTGGAGAAAATTTTGATAGATATATGGAAAATTATGTCAACCTATTAGATCAAAGAATGAATTTATATGCTAGAATCCGAGATAGAAATAATATAGGACAGAATTGAAAACTATTCTAAAGATAAGGATTTATCCTGTAATATAAAAACACATTTCATTAAGGGTAAAATAGTACTTTTAATAATTAAGACCATTGTGGAAAATAGCAACAGTAAACCGGCCATTTAAAAAATTACCCCTTTAAAAACAACGCTGCTGATAATCGAAGGCATGAAAAAAGAAACTGAAAACATAAACATAATATTGGGCAGGAAAAAAAAATCGACAATGGAAGAATTCAATCTAGAGAGAGAGAGAGAGAGAGAGAGATGGGCGTGAAAGAAAAGTTCAGAGACTAAATAAGCTCAGGAGGAGTATGGTATCGACCACGAGCATTCTCTACAGGTTGCCGGGGAATAAGATTGAATCATATCGATCTCCCAATATAATATTTAGAATCCGCCACCAAAAACAATTACACCGTCTTCAATCTGGTTCATTCTTCTTACATATTATATAGGAAACACAAAACGAAAAATGGTCCTTTAATTGGTAAAGATATGAACTTTTCTTATGGGTTTATTCAAAATAAATTATGCAAAATATAGAGATTTATGAAGTTGCACCGGCGCCGAAGGATGAGAAAGGAAGAAAATTTGTCTCTTGATTTGGTGTTCAATTTGGAAGGTTCGGAGTGTCGGATTAGTGGGCCGTACGGTTTAGGAATTTCAAATTTGGGTACTCTTTGGGGCTGACACAGTTGAATCTTCAATAATATAAGAGGAAATTACATGGGGCCAGGTTTTTCAAGTTATCAATGCAAAAATCAGGTCCAAAGGTTTTTTATGCAAAAATCAGGGATGAAATTAATAATTAATAAATTATATATTTTTCATCAACCCTAATCCTTATTCATTCTTCGTCTCTCTCTCTCTCCTACCCGCGACCGCCTCCGTTCTTTCTCTACAATCACACCACCCGCAATCGCCTCCGTTCTCTCTCTACATCAACACCAACGTCCCCTCCGGTCACACCCGTCGTCGCCTCCCAGCCACACCAACCTTCGAACTGGAAGACGAGGCACCACCACCAAAGGGAGTCGAGCTGCTGTGCAGCGCTGTCGCCTCTGCTACAGTCAGTTGGGAAGACATTTTGTGGGGGTGTGGGGTTGACGGTGGTTGGTGTAGAGGTGTGGTGTTGACTGTGGTTGGTGATGAAGAGGAGATCGGAGAGTCCGGTTTCTGCTTCTTCAGATGTGCTTGCGGTTTTTCATGTCGTCGTAGTGGTAATCAGGTGCTGCGGTGGTGAGATGCCGGTGACATTAGTGAATTTGCTTGGGGTGTGGTGGTGGCGTTGATGCTTCTTGTGATGGTGGCAGTGGTAGTTTGGGGTGCTGCGAACTTGCAGCCGCGTCGCCTGTCGCCACAGAGAAAAATTTGGGGAGGAGTTTAGGGTTTTTTGGTCGCCGGCAGAAGAGAAAATTCGAGAGGGAGTTTGGGGTTTTTTTGGGGAGATTTCATTCTCGTCGATTTGATCTGTTTAGCCGGAACTGCTGTGTAGAAACGTCTTCTCCTCTGTATTGGGGAAATCTGGTGGTGGTTTTGGAGATGGAGGTGGAGGTGGAGGTGCGGTGGTGGTGGTTTTGGAGATGGAGGTGGAGGTGGAGGTGGAGGTGCGGTGGTGGTGGTTTTGGTGCGGGGAAATCTATGTAGAAACGTCTTCTCCTCTATTTTTTGGTGGTGGCAGGGCGGTTTTGTGGTGGTGGCAGGGCGGTCACGGGGATGGGTTGATCTGTGACCAATTATTGGGGTCGAGATTTGGGGTTTTGGGTGTATGTGACCAATTATTTATTAATCTGTGACCGAACACTCAACTGTAACCTAAAAATGTGACCAATTACTCATTTGTGACCTAAAAATATGATAATGTGTGATCAAAAAATTTATGTGACCATCTAATTTAAAAAACTGTGACCTATAAAAAAAATTGTGACTTACAATTTGTGACTTCGAAATAAATTGTGATTTGTAAAAAAAAATTTGAAAATAATCTGTGACTTAATAATTATCATATGTGATCAATAAATAATCTGTGACCTTAATTATAAATCTGTGACCATTAATTGTATAATTGTGATTTTATTATATTTAATTAATAAATATATTTAATTAATTATATATAAACCTGATTTTTGAATTTTTAAACTATATACCTTATTTTTGAATTGGTGTAAACTATACACCTTAATTATGAATTTTTCCCATAATATAACGAGAAATTCTCATGAGTAAGAGTATAGTTTTGATCCATTTCAATAATAAGAAAATAAGTTTCAACTTTCAAAAATCAGATTTTTATTAATTTTTATTTATAATTTAATTAATTAAATATATTAAAGTCACAAATCTATATAATTTGATCACAGATTTACAATTTAGTTAGTCACATATTATTTTCGATCATAAATCAAAAATTTTAAATGTCAAAAATTATTTTACATCACAATTCACAATTTGGTGGTGGTCACAGATTCACAGTTTGGTCATAGATCCGAATTTATTAGGTCACAAATTTTTTTCGAGGTCACGGATCGAAATTTATTAGGTCACAGATTTTTTCGAGGTCACAGATTATTTTCGAGGTCACGGATGTGAATTTTAATAAGCCATAATTGATCACAGATTTGTTATTGGTAACAGATTAGTCAATTTAGTGGTTACAGTTAACCAAATAATTTGTGACCACCGCCCGACATCCATCTCCACCATACCACACCACACCACCACCATCTGTGACCACCATCAAACCCTTCTAATCACCACCAACTCCCAAACCACCATCACCTCACTATAGTACATTTCACCACCCATAGCATGTCAATCGCACCGCAAACGACACAACCAATACCACAAATATCGAACATACATCGCCACATCCTCACGCCACCGCCGCCACGCACACACCACAACACCCACGCACTTCGAAATCCACCACCAACAGATTTAACAAAATCACTCTGTTACTGTCACCACAATCACAGAGCTACCACGAACCCCAACCAACCACCACAGCCACAACAACAGCCACAGTGTCACAGAACCATCATCGCCACACCTACAGCATCACAAAACTCACCCAACCACCACCACATCCACAACATTAAAATAGCAGACCACCTCCACCGCCATCGCACCGCCACCCCCAACCCCATCTTACCATTGTAGCGCCACCAGATCCGACCAAACCACCACCGCACCAAGTAAAACCACGAAGGCGTGGTACTTTAACTCCGCCCACAGAGGCACCGCACAGCAGCGTCGCGCCTCAACTCCAGCGCCTCGCGAAGAGACGCATCGCGACTGTGCAGACTTGGCATACGTGCAGACGCGCCGCACTCAACATCGACGATTGGTGTGTTGCCAGAGAAGAGATAGCTTGCCTCTGGTGGTCTGTGTGTCAATCGCCCATCGTAATGGTAGAGAGAGTGGATGGAGGTGACGAGAGAGAATGGAGGCAATGAAATAAATTTAGGGTTTGATTTGGGATGAATTAGGGTTTAATAAATAATTAATTTAATATTTAAATAAGATATTAATTAAAATAAAATTTCTGATTTTTGAAAGATTAAAGTACCCAACTGATTTTAGAATGATGAATTCTTAAAGTATGGAAGGGTGTAATTTCCACTAATATAATAGTGTGATTTCTATTTCTATATATCTTTGATAAATTTAGACCCGTTTGATTTCCATTTTTCTCTCTTCTTTTCAACTACACATTTTTCAATAAAATAATATTACACGCAAATTTAATAAATTTTCTTAATTTTTAATCGCATATTCTCCAACAATTAACTATTTAAAATACATTATTTTCCCCCAAAATAGGAATCAAACAGTGCCTTACTAATTTCAATAAAATTTATTTGGTATTTCTGCACATTAATGACAGGAGAAAAGATATCTGGACATATAGCATGTTTGGTTCCTCTAAAAAAAAATTGACTAAAATTAAAATTAAAATCAAATTTGCAATAATTTTTTTTTAATTGGTGTAAAATACAAATTAAATTTATTGTTTGCTGTTCAATTTTTTTTTTCAAATCATCATAAAAAATCTTTCACTTCAAATATTTTTTAAATCTTCAATTATAACAACACCAGAAACTAAATTAAGACGATTCTAAAAAAAATTAAAATCTTTACGCTAATAAAAATATAATAAACATATAATTCGTGCACCGTACGTGACAGTGACTAGTCTTTAGGGAAAAATTAGAATTCAAATCTGGGAAGGCAAAAAGGGGCGTTCAAGCCCTGCTCCATTCCATTGTGGATAGGATTGGGGATATGGGGCGTGGTCCTAGCTCCGAATCTTATTTGATATTTTTTTTTTTTCCAAATTTAAATTGCATTTTAAAAAAAATAATATTGAGAAAATAATGTTAGAATTTAGAAATGATGATGTTTTAATCTCTGCCTCATTGACTCATTCCTATCTCGCCTCTCAAAAATTCCTGACAAGATTGGAACGGAAGAGGGCTATCCAATTCTGTCATACCTTGTTACCATCCCTACTGTAATCTAGTTTAAATTTCAATCAATATTAAAAATATAAGTAAACATCGTCGATCAAAAAAATATTTTATACAATTTATGGTAAAATAGAGCATAATGACGAGAAATGAAATTTAAAGTTAAAAAATTTATTTTTCTTCAATTCCCAATCACTTAGTGCATGTTTGGTTAGTGTTTTTAAGTGATTGTAAGCTATATGTCTTACCAAATGTATGAATAATAAGTGATTAACAATTGTGAATCCTATGAAATGTATAAATAAAAAGTACGCTGGCCTTAAATAATTATCATCAATCAAGTAATTAACATATTTTTTTATCCACGTATTTTGTAAAATCGACCGCTTACTATTGGCTAATTATCCGCATAATTTGTAGGACACATTGTTATAAACATTTAAAAACAACACCTAATCAACACAAATCTAATTCTTTTTCCTCTTTCTTAAAAGCATTTAATATCTTAATTTAAAAAACGTATATCTGAATGTTAAATTATCACGTGACGCCGAGTTTAAATGAAGTTGATAAGTTTCATGTACTTTGAGGAATTTTACCTTATTCGAATTTTTAAATAAAGGTTGAAGTAGCTTTTTTAGAAAGATTTAGAATAAAGGAAATATTTTGGACCATGTTACTCTTTCAATCAATCATTGTGATTGTCATGTGGGCGGTTAACATTTAAATAAACATTTTACCGAGACATTGGTGCCACTTTTTCTCAAGTGTTGGGGGAACGAGTGCAATAAATGGTATGTTGGGAAGAGAGTTCTACGCTTACTAAAGGTTAGGGATCCTGTTGCAATTTATCCAATTTTAAATAGAAATTTCATGTCTATTAGTAATGAATATGGATTTGATCTCATGCGCACTGTGGGCAGGAGATAAACACTAGGCATGTTAATGAGTCGAATCGAGCCGACTTGCAAGTCAAAATTTGAGGTTCGAGCTTGGCTCGGGCTCGAGGTGCGGGCTTTTTTCCGAGCCGAGTCGACCCACGCTTTTGTCTCGGACCTTTTAAAGTCAAGCCAGGCCGGCTAACTTTTTTTTTTTTTAAAAAAAAAAAAATTACATCTGTGTTAAGGCAGCAAAAAACTAACTTAAAAAGGCAGCATATTTGCCGCCTTAAAAGGGCAGTAGACTACTGCCTTCTTTTTCTTTTTCTTTTTTCTTCTTCTTCGAGCTCGCGGACCAGCTCTGACTTTTTTTCTAACAAATTCACGGGCGGCCCAAGCCGACGAGCCAAATTGATATCTTTAATCACCACTAATAGTGAATAATGAGGAATGAAACTGATCTCTTGTTTTTAGTAGGTATGATAAAAAAAAATTTCATTACTGATATATGATAAGAGAATCTTAATTATGATTTTCTGAGTTTAAGAGACTCATAAGTAAAATTCTCTTACCACGTCAACAATATAAAGTTTTTATCATGTACACTATGAACATAAATCAAGCTTGGAGTTAGGAAATATGCGAGAATTATATGAAGTATAATTGTTTTTAATTGTACATACAAATAATTATAGTCATTAAAGTTATTTTCTCATTTTTATTTGGTCACTCATTTCTAGTTTATGTTAAATTGATCACGCTACTCGATTATAGGTTTCAAATTGGTCACTCTATTCATTGTTATTTGCTCCTACTAAGGATTGTATAGAGTACTTCTTGAGTATAAACATAACATGGACGTGAAGTTTGAGTTGTTTTGATTGAAATAACTATGAAAGAATTTCTAAAGAAAGAAGAGTGGCTATATAGAGGGTCTTTGGTGCGGATTAAAATCAGATTTTTAGTAGATTATAATAGAAGTTTTTGAAATGTGTGGTTAAAAAGTGGTGGGATCTAAGAAAAATATGGTTGATATTGATTGTTTGACTTTGACTTAAATTAAAATTAGATTTTAATCAGAAACAAACAGAGTCATAGTATACAATTCTTTTGTTGTCTTTTGTTACATCACCTCCTAATCAATCATACAACTTGTACATTGTATTTGACATCAAGTTTAACATTGTACCACGTGTCGGCACATGATTGATCAGTGTTTGAATTCAACACACTTTTTCGCCACACAACATTTTGAATTTGCAAGGGATGTCAATCTTCATATCATCCATGGAATGTACAAGTAGCATTATTCCTTCCTAATTGAACAAAATGTCTCAATTCTTTACTTACTATCACACTTATGTTTTCATGTTTTGTTATCACAATCTTATCATCAATCTTTTATTAATTTGAAAATATAATCTTTGATTATAGTTTTTGTCCTAAAGGAAAAATATTTTACGTGCTTTTGTATTAATTTTTGCACATTTAAAATACGAGGAACAAGTAAATCCTTTTATACCCTATTAATGAACGTTTAGACGAAGAACTGTTATTAATAACAAAACGTGCTAATTAATGAAAATTTAAATATAAAAATATGGCGAAAAGAAAGAGAAGATCGTAACTCGCAAATGGTTAAAATGCATAACCTATACCAACAAAAAAGATGGGAGCAACAAAAGAAAGGTCGGGTGTCCATGATTACCCTAAGCATGTTTTTAGAAAAAGGGTTACTTCTTGATTTCTTCAACTAGTTTGATCTAATCTACTCATATTTAACTTACAAAGTTAAGTTTTATCATGTCATTAAAATGAGTTCGAGTTTCTTTTAAGAGGAAGGGTGTATTCAAATAAAAATATATAAATTACTTTTATAATAAATGTGGGCAAAACAGGGTGGCGCCACAACGCCACCACCTGAAGTAGTGGCGCCGCGGCGCCCCGAGACCTATATATATATGCCTTGTTTTTTCCCTTTCCCTTGGTCCGAGAATTAGAGAGAAAAATAAATTTTTTGAGAGTTTTTCTTAAGGTTAAGAGGTTTGTTCTTCCTTGGTTGATATAAAAGCTATTTTTCTTCCTTGATTGATTAACTTGTGGCTTGTACAAGTAATCAAACCTTGTTCTTCATTCTATTTGGAAATCATTTCTTCCTCAAAATATCTTCTTTGTTCATTTTTCTTGAATTGTCATTAACAATTGATTGCTTCAATATTGTCTCAAGGTATTGCTTGGGCATTCTTTCCCAACAATTTGGTATCAGAGCTACATATCAAATCAAGGTGGTCAAGCTTCGATTTGAGGAAGGTAGACTTGAGTCAATTGTGCACACAAGGTGTTTGTGAAAATTCTTGAGTGAACTTAGTTGTCGAATTTCATCGAAACAAGTGGATAGATCATGTCTACTAGTGGAATGGTGAAGGTTGGGAAGTATGATATCGAAAAATTCAATGGAAAAAATGATTTTTTGTATTGGAGGATGCAAATGAAGAATGTGCTAATTTCTCAAAAATTGCACAAGGTTTTGGGGGGCAAGGAGAAGAAGCACAAAGATATGTCGGACGAGGATTGGGAGGAGCTTGATCTCGAAGCACGGGCGTCGATCATCCTATGCCTTGAAAGAGATGTTGCTTTCTTGGTAAATGGTGAGGAAACGGCGGCGGAAGTGTAGACAAAGTTGGAGACAAACTTCATGACGAAGACTCTAACTAATCAGATATACTTGAAGTCAAAATTGTATACTTGCAAGATGGATGAAGGTACACCAATCCGGGAGTATGTCAACAAGTTTG
Organism: Osmanthus fragrans; assembly: GCA_019395295.1. Lineage (NCBI taxonomy): Eukaryota > Viridiplantae > Streptophyta > Magnoliopsida > Lamiales > Oleaceae > Osmanthus > Osmanthus fragrans. The sequence continues at coordinate 16,199,423 of CM033355.1, read as the reverse complement.
ATAGGTGCATATCGGACTTGAAAGATATTGATGTGAAAGTTGATGATGAGGATCAAGCACTCCTACTTCTACTCTCTTTGCCAAAGTCCTATGAGAACCTAGTGCAAACATTGATGCTTGTGGGTGATAAACTTGTGATGGAGGATACTAGAACGTCACTTCTAGCGGATGATCTTCGAAAGATTGCAACTAGTGGCATGTCTACGATTGGTAACAAGGAGCAAGCTCAAGAGTTGTTTGTGAGAGGGAGGAGCAATGAACGAGCAAGGGGGAAGAGTGAAAAATCTAGATCTAGTTCTAGACCTCTTTCAGAAAAGGCTTGTTTCAAATGCGACGAGCTCGGGCACTTCAAGGCAAATTGTACCAACAAAAGAGTGGGTTGGAAGAAGAACAATAAGAACAACAAGAACAACGGAAGGGTGCAAGTCAAACAGGAGGTTAGCTATACCTCGGAAGGAGGGGAAAGCGATGAATGCTACACCATCTCTTGTGATGAAGAATCCTCCGGTAAGTGGATTCTTGACTCTGGATGCTCTTACCATATGTGTCCAAATAGGGAGTGGTTTACTACCTATAGAAGCACTGATGGTGGAACCGTATTGATGGGTAATAACCATTCTTGTAAAACGGAGGGGCTTGGTTCGGTTAGAATCAAAATGCATGATGGAGTGGTTAGAACTTTGATGGATGTTAGGCATGTTCCTGAATTGTGGAAGAACCTTATTTCTGTTGGTGCCTTAGATTTCGGTGGTTGCAAGATTGTGACATGGAATGGAGTAAAGAACATTGTTCGAGGTTCTTTGATTGTGATGAAGGGTATTCGTGAAGGCAATCTCTATGTCCTTCAGGGTACTACAGTTACAGAAGATGTGGCAGTTGGAACTAGTAGAAGTGGTGGAGACCCATGTGAGTGCACTCGGCTATGGCATAGGCGGCTTGGGCATATGTCAGAAAAGGGTCTATATCTGCTCAGTAAGGAAGGTTTGCTGAAGAACTTGAAGAAGCCTTGCATGGATTTTTGTGAGCATTGTGTGTATGAAAAAGCACACCGGGTTCAGTTCCAGTCAAGCAAACATAGGAGTAGATGGATACTAGACTATGTGCATACAGATGTTTGGGGTCCGGCTTCTGTCATTTCCAAAGGCGGTTCCAGGTATTTTGTTACATTTGTCGATGATTATTCTAGATATGCTTGGATTTATTTTTTAAAGAATAAGAATGAGGTATTTGACACTTTCAAGAAGTGGAAGGCAATGGTCGAAAACAGAACAGGAAAGAAGTTGAAGACACTGAGATCTGATAACGGTACAGAGTATACAGATGGTGCTTTCAAGGAGTTCTGTGATAAGGAAGGTATTGCGAGACACTGGACAGTTAGGAATACACCGCAACAGAATGGGGTCGCAGAAAGACTGAATCGCACATTTCGAGAGAAATCAATGTGTATGCGATCCTATGCTGGTTTGGGCAGAGAATGGTGGGCAGAGTCGGTTGCTAATGCTTGCTACCTAGTGAACCGGTCTCCACATTCTAAGTTAGATGGAGATGTACCTTTCAGGGTATTGACAGGAGAGCATGCAGATTATGATAAACTCAGAATATTTGGAAGCACAGCCTACTACCACATCAACGAGGAAAAGCTTGATGCGAGAGCCAAGAAGGCAATATTCTTGGGCTATGGAGCGGGTGTAAAAGGCTATCGCCTATGGTGTGTAGAAAATTCTAAGTTCATAATCAGTAGAGATGTGACTTTTGATGAGAACTCCATGATAGCTTCGTTGAAAGCTACAATGCCCGGTTGTGATGAAGTTGAGACTACAAAGTCTCAAGTTGTTGAAATTGAACCTAAAGATAAATCAGGTCCTACTCAGGTTCAAGAGGAGCATCATGCGTCTACTCAAGATGAGAGAGATGATGAGCTTGAACATGAGGCGATTCAGCAAGAGAATGCACAGGCACAGCAACAACAACAACTTGTTGATAACTTGGCTTCCTCTAGGCCACGGCATACATACAAGCAAGTTTTGAAATTGGGGTCAGATGAGCCTTTGAGGCACTATGGGCAGACAAATTTGGTTGAGTATACACTCTCGGTGGAGGATGATGAGCCTGCCACTTTCAAGGAAGCTATTCTTAATGGCAATAGTGAGAGTTGGTTGGGTGCGATGGAAGAAGAGATGGAATCACTCTATAAAAACCAAACATGGGAGATTGTCTCATTACCCATAGGTAAGAAAGCTATTGGTTGCAAGTGGTTGTATAAAAAGAAAGAAGATCCTTCCAAGCTCGGTGGTACAAGGTACAAGGCAAGGCTAGTAGCTAAGGGGTTTGCACAAAGAGAGGGAGTCGACTACAAGGAGATCTTCTCTCCGGTGGTCAAGCACACTTCCATTCGGGTGCTATTGAGTATTGTTGCTCATAGTGATTTGGAGCTTGAACAACTCGATGTCAAAACGGCTTTCTTGTACGAGGACTTGGATGAGGAAATCTATATGCATCAACCTGAGGGCTACAAGGTTGAGAATAAGGAACGCCAGGTATGTCGCTTGAGAAAATCACTATATGGATTGAAGCAATCTCCTCGGCAGTGGTACAAGCGATTTGACTCCTTCATGATAAAGCAAGGTTTCTCCAGAAGTGAGTATGACCGTTGTGTTTATATTCGAAAACTTTGTGGAGGTAATTATATCTATCTTCTTTTGTATGTGGATGACATGCTTATCGCTTCGAAAAACATGGTGGAGATAGATAGGTTGAAATCTCAACTTGGTAAAGAGTTTGAGATGAAGGATATGGGAGCTGCTAGGAAAATACTGGGTATGGAGATTAGAAGAGAGAGGTCGAACCGGCGATTGTTCTTGAGTCAGAAAGGCTACATTGAGCGGGTTATTGCTAGGTTCGGGTTGTAAGGTGCTAAGTTAGTGGTGACTCCATTGGCTCCACATTTCAGGCTCTCTGGTAAACAATCTCCCACTACAGCAGATGAGAAGGTACGCATGGATCATGTACTTTATGCTAGTGCGGTTGGCAGTTTGATGTATGCCATGGTGTGTACTCGCCCAGATATTTCACAGGCAGTCAGTGTGGTCAGTAGGTTCATGGCGAATCCGGGGAAGACACATTGGGAAGCTGTGAAGTGGATACTGAGATACTTGAAAGGTACTGCAGATACGAGCTTATGCTTTGGTGGAGATACTTGTCATATTAGTGGGTTTGTGGACTCAGATTATGCAGGTGATCTAGATAAACGACGGTCTACTACTGGTTATGTGTTCTGTATACACGGTGCTCCAGTTAGTTGGCGATCGATGTTACAGGCTACAGTGACACTTTCTACTACAGAGGCCGAGTATATGGCTATGGCAGAGGGAGTGAAGGAAGCATTGTGGCTGTGGGGTCTTCTAGATGATTTGGGGATTGAGCAGGATTGTGTGGACTTGTGGTGTGATAGCCAGAGTGCGATTCACTTGGCGAAGAATCAGGTTCATCATGCTCGTACCAAACATATTGATGTCAGGTATCATTTTGTACGGGATGTCATAGAGGAAGGTGATATTTCTCTTCTTAAGGTACACACAAATGAGAACCCTGCAGACATGTTAACTGTTCACGAAAATACGTTTGATTTAAAACCACCGCAAGTGTACGGTTCGCTACAAGTAATAAAGTGGACTTTTAGAGTCCGGATTGTCGATCCCACAGAGATTGAGTAGTTCAATATTAATTATTTCGACCTTAACCGAAACTAAATAAATTTTTGATGAGTTTTGTATTAATTGCTAACCAAACTAACTATGAAAACTATTATGAATGAATTGGCTAAACTAAATGCAAATTATACTAGAATGAATATAAAATTGGATGCAAATTGATTTACTTAAGATGAGAAAAACGTACTAGGATCACGAATCCCCATGCAACAATCCATTTAAATCCTAATTTTACACTTTGACAACACGATTAAATATTGAAGAATCAATGTTCCTATTAAATTTAACAATCTCTTTCGTGTAATATTAAACCTATTCTATCATGCGATCCGACTATAATTCTATGACGAATACAAACATAAAAGAACACATTAACTTGTATGAACACTTAAAGATTCACATAGAGCATAGCGGTATATTTCTATCCCCTATCGAACCATATGATAATTTATACTACGTCGAATCTATTTCCCTTCTTTCAAATGCATAAAATAGATCACCACATTCATACAATTAATGCGCGCACAATAACCATATGGAATAAATACGTATAAATCGTTCAAATATCCAAAAACGTGTTTTAATGTCAAGAATGTAAAACTAAAGATTCAAATATCATGTTACAAGGTTCATCGATCTCCTAGTACAAGAAAAACTAGCCTAACATGCTAAAGAAAGAAAAACAAAAGAATAAGTGAAGAAACGCCATCACCCGAATAGATATTCAATTAATTCCTTGAAGTGCTTGATGAATCTTCGCGTTCTTCCTCGTGTTCTTGCTCTCCAAGGTCAAAATTAATCTCTAAAAGTGCGTGGCCCTCGTTTTCTGTCGAGTCTAGGGTTTTAAAGTCGTCCCCAATTAGTTTCCATAAGAGTTTTACTTAAAAACGGAAACCAGAAATTTCTGTGTCGAAAATAACCATGCGACCGCATGGTTCAAAGGCTGCAACTCGACCCATGTTCTGGGGAAGCCATGCGACCGCATGGATGATTGCACCATGCGGCCGCATGGTACAATCACCTTCCAATTTTGTCGTTTTGGTCCCCGAACTCCGTTCTTCCTCAGTTTGACTTCTTTTCTTCATTCTCTTTCCTCTAACACTCGTCAATTTCGTATTTGGTTCATTTTTGATCTTGATTTGGATTTCGAGTCAACTTTCGAATAATTGCATCTTAGTCCTTTCTTGCTCGTTTTCACTCTCTTATCGTTGTTTCCATCGATATAGTCTTGCAAACACAATTTACATAGAATTAAGCCATATTTCATCATAATTACAATCAATCGTCCATGTTTTGTGACCTAAATAAGTGCGTAAAACGCACCTATCACTATTGTTTGTCCTCAAACAAGGTGGTGACTTAACTCTAAACAAAACATGGTTTAACCACCTGCCGTGTCTCAGAATTAGAATTTAGTAAAAACATAGTGAACAGTATCAACAGTGCAAATTTCAAATCAACCTCCACTTATAATATGCAACCTGACGTGTGTGTGTGTATACTCATGCAAACATGCTCAGTTTCTGATAGATTCAAATCCCGACCTACAGTAGTCAAATTTTTCCTTTCTTCGCTCGAGAGATACACACCCCCCAAACTTATTCTTTTGCTCACTTATCCCGGGGTGTGTTCTATACTTGAGATCTGGTTAACTTAAATTCTCACCCTCTCTTAGTTTGGATAGGACTCACAATCACAAGTTTACACTTCAACAAGCAGAGATTCTCCTATTATTTTGATTGTTTCAACCTCTAAAACTCAACTAAGTTACTTGCCTTACATCAAATGTACAATTCTATCAACTAAATGTCATGGGGCACTTTTCTCATTCTATTTTTTTTCTTTGCAAACACATTCTCATTTGCTTTCTATATAACCCATGTATCAAGCTTTAGGTCGATGACTCCCAAATCAGTTGATTTCAGGGCACCAGGTTTGTAATCACCCTTACAGGCTTACTTGCTCAAGTTATAAAGGCTCGAGAAGAGTGTTTTCCTCACAAAAATTTATGTAAACCCCTATTTTTTAGACACTTAGTTTCAAGAACCAACCCTTGATTTCAGGCTTTCGCCTCATCTTTGTCTTATCAGTTTTCACAATCCACACAACTCAGTTTTCATGCATGGAATCTCTACTCATCTCAATGTTCCCTTGCACTAATTAGTCCTCCAAACCACTAAAACAATGAAATATTTTTAAGCATAGAAGAGGTAATTCAGGTATAACCTATCATGTTCTAATCTCCTATAAAAATTGAACCCAATCATCAACTTAACATGTCAAACATGAGTTTCGTGCGCAAGAAATGTCAAGTATCACATATATAAGCATTGGATAATCTAGACATGCACCATTTCCACTATCCACAGTTCATACCTATTTCACTATTCACATCATTGCCGGCAAGGCCATTAAACCCACACAAGCACACAAATTGAACTAACTGAACAAATACTAAAACAAAATGTCAAAAACGAAATTTATTTATTTTTTGTTCTTTTTTTTTTTAACAAACACACAAAAGCAGTAAACAAGCGAGCAAACCAGACAAATATAGATGAATAACGAATAAGTAATGCATAATTCAATACAAGTACTGAATCCTTAAGTTTGTTCTCCAAATTCAACCACCCCCCCCAAACTTATACAAAACATTGCCCCCAATGTGTAGAGTGTAAGATTGAATACAAAATTTGAAGGACAAAGTTTTAATCAAAACAAAAACATGGGAGGTTAGTGAATACTCCCCTGATCAATATGGTGGTGGAGGGGACGATGGTGGGAAGAAACTCGGACCCGCCGCACCATCTGTCGGTGGTGGCGGTGGTAGACGAGCCAAAATCTCCCGAAGTAAAGCAGACTGCTCATGCACCGCTGCAGCTATCGAGTCTGTGCGTAGCTGGAGGGTGTCCATCCGACCGGAGTATAAACTGAGTCGGTCACTCACCCCCTCAACTGCCCTCCTAGATGCAAGGGTCTCTAGATGTGAACTCGTCGCAAAAGCATGGGTAGTGTCCATGCGCTCACTAACCCGCCTCATCTCGGTGCTCAGACCATCGAATGCCTGCTGGAGGCTCTGTATATCCCGACTCGACCCTGTCATTGTGGCAAACATCTGCCTCAAAATCTGTGTGTCGACATCGCCGGGTGGCGGTGGATGTGGTGCTGCGGCCTGAGGCATATCAGCATCCTCAGGTGCCCCCTCATCATGGACAGCCTGCTGCTGTTGTCTCTGTGCCTCAGCCAATCGCGCCCGTCGCGCTTCCCGTACTCGCTCCTGAGCCTCCCACGTAGTAAGCTTGATAAAGGGACTCGGCTTCTCAGGAAGCTCCCCGGATGGGATGGTCATACCTGCTGCTCTGCAGATGCCACTAATCAGACTCGGAAATATCAAGGAGCAACGTCGATCTACCCATGTACCCAACGTGTGTATCTGATTATATACGTACGTGGCGAGATTGATTTTGTTCCCCCTAACCAAATGATATATAAAGCCGGTCATAGGATCAGTAAATGTGGTGCGGTGAGACGTCGGCTCGATGTTGTGGCACATGAATAGCCATAGGATGGCTATGGATGGAGTGAGCTCGTTCTGATGCAAACAGGAGTCTGTAGAGGCCATGCATTCGCACGCCCTAATAGCACCTCCGCGACCTCGGGCCAGTAGAAATCCAGAGGGATAGGGACCACATTGTCCCAGGTGAGCTGATAATACCTATGAATAACCTCGGGGGAAAACATAATCCACTGTCCCCACACCCATGTCTGATGGAGGTGTGAAGAACCCGGTGTATCAATATCATTGTTGAAGTTCGCATAAAATTCCCGGGCGAGACCTTCATAAACTGGGTGTGGCCTTTCTATCAACTTATCCCATCTACAATTTTGAATCAGGGTTGCGAGCTCAATAGCAGGGAAGTCTGCGAGTCTTACCGGGCGCTCTGGGATGATAGCCCAATGGCTTATAATATCGGAGTAACGAGTAGATGTGTCGAAATTTAGAAATCTCCTGAAACCGGTCGCAGAGTCCCTAGTACCGGATGTGGAGCCAACCTTCTCCTTCCCCTTGGAAGTCCTCTTTGGCGGCATCCTGCAGAAATCAAAAGCAAGAATTAGAACAAAGTCGATGCAACTATAGTAGAGATGGAGTTGTAGGCACATAGACCCCCCCAAACTTGCTTCAAAACATGTATGTAGGTAGAGAGTGCACAAGGTGTCAAAAGTGAGGTTATAGCGCCATAATCTGTGAGAAAGCATGAAAAATGTGGGCTATGTCATTAAAATATGTCAACATATAGCTTAGAACCCAAACAGAAGTGTCATGTATGCAATTCTCAAAATATCACCCATGCTCGACTAAGGACTTTCACTTACGGACACCGTCGAGAAAAATCGAATTTTTCCCGAGCAACGTCCGGGCATATGAAAGGAAGCAATCTATTTTAGCTCATATCCAAAATGCAATTCATTTGGATGTCATATGGGTATAAAAACATATGGGCAAAGTAGGTGACACGAGTGACACGAACCTAGGTATGGTGTGACATGAAGTGACTTGACCGAGCCACGGGTACTAAAATGTGTAACAACGCATATATATGAATACATAAGGTGTAAAAAGTGATGTTCAACCCATTTGGAACCTAAGTCATCAAATTTCCAAAAGTAGTGCAAGGTCGACTTGGCGTGTTCGACCCCGTAAACCGTTGAGAAAAGTAGAGATTTTTCCAAGTATCATCTGAGCATATGAAAGAATGCAATGTGTACTACAACATATCAAAAAATTGGAACATTCGGATGTCGTTTGGATAGAGAACATGATGACCGAAGTTGGTGACGTGAAATGTGAAACCTAGTCAATGTTGTGCCTAAGTGTTGCAAGTGTGGTGTTTGTGTGATAATTACCCTAATATCCCATAACAAGATACACAAGAAGCATCGCATTAATAGTGTAAGCAGCCCCCAAAGCAGAAATCACGATAATGGACGAAAGTGGTCATTGTGGCATTTTATCAAACTTGTAGGATGCAATGGAAGTTCTTCATAAAGGTTTATGAAGGTGGTTTTTGAATCAAAGCCAAAATTGACCTAACAATCGTAACACAAATCCATGGACTATCTAATTCCCAAACTCCTCACAACAAATATATAAAAATAAAAAAATCGAGCAAAAACCACAAGATTTGAAGGAGCTAGGGTTGAGAGGAAAGTAGCATACCTTGGGGTCAAGACCGAGTAAATGGAGAGGAAATGATGAAGTAAAATATTGAAGATTTGCGACTTGGTGGCCTCGAGGTCGATTTGTGGGAGATGCACGATGATTTCGGGCAGATTCGGGTCGATGTTGGGTGAAGGAGACGCGAGAAGTACCGTAAATGAGGAGTTGGAGTGCCGGGTTGGTGTTTTAAAACCGGGCAAAATTTTTTTTTAAAATTAACACCATGCGGCCGCATGGATCAAAACGCTTAGTTCATGGACTCTCTGGTTAGACCATGCGACCGCATGGCTTTTTAGTCCATGCGACCGCATGGACTACCAGAAGTCCAAAAGTTGCCGATTTTCGAATTTTTCAGCTTCCGACACATCCCGATACCAAAAACCTCGTTTCTTGTGCCTAACAAGTTAAATGGGGGTATGATGAGTGTATACAACATGAAAAAGTTTTAAAACGCACTCGACCCCTCGAAAACTCGTTTTTGACCATTTTACCCTAAAATTCCAACTTTTTGCCAAGAATGCTCCTCGACCGTCCAACGTCCCTAGAATTTGTCAAAACTCATTTTAAGCGACGTGAAGTGTGTGTACTCCATAAAATCATTTTCAAAACCACTTTTTAAATATGAAATCACATGTTGGTTCGGGAATTGTACTGAAAAGCTCATTTTTACCTCGAAAAGCGTGATTTTAATCACAAAATCCCCAAACATGATTTTTTTACCTCGGGAAGCGTGCGAAACACATTTAGAACTTGTGTGAGTCATGCAAGGACATTTTGTGAACTACCTATGTGATCGATGACCTAAAAGCTACCAAAAATGCAAAAATATAAAAAAAATATCCTAAATTAATGCAAAAAGCATAATAAATAAAAGGGAAGAAATATTGGGTTGCCTCCCAACAAGCGCTAGTTTATAGTCGATAGCTCGACTTTACCGTATGGTTCTCATTCCGATGGTTTGAAGTGGACGGTGGATTTGTCCTTAGAGAAATCACCACTCCAGTAATGCTTCAATCTCTGTCCATTTACCTTGAAAGTCCCCTTACTTTCATGAGTTATTTCCACAGCCCCGTGTGGAAAAACCTGCGTAATTTTATATGGACCAGACCATCTAGACCTCAACTTCCCTGGGAACAACTTGAGTCTAGAATTGTAAAGTAGAACCTGTTGCCCAATTTCGAACTTCCTTCGTTGAATATGTAAATCATGCTATTTTTTGGTTCGTTCCTTATACAGTTTGGCATTCTCATAAGCTTCCAAACGAAACTCATCCATTTCATTCAGTTGAAGTAGCCTCTTTTCACCGGCTGCCTCCAAATCAAAATTCAGACTTTTGACTGCCCAATAGGCTCGATGCTCCAATTCAACTGGTAAATGACATGCCTTCCCAAAAACCAAGCGATAGGGAGACATTCCTATCGGTGTTTTGAAGGCAGTTCTGTAGGCCCATAAGGCGTCGTCAAACTTTTTAGACCAATCCTTTCGAGAGGAATTCACTGTGACTTCAAGTATTCTCTTTAGTTCCCGATTGGATACTTCAACCTGCCCACTGGTCTGAGGATGGTAAGGTGTGGCTATGCGGTGGCGAACGCCATACTTCGCTAGTAATGCCTCAAAGTGACGATTGCATAAATGTTTGCCACCATCACTTATGATAGCCCGAGGTATGCCATATCGTGTGAAAATATACTTCTTCAAGAATCCAATCACCACCTTAGCATCGTTGGTTGGTAATGCTAATACTTCTACCCATTTGGACACATAGTCCACTACAACCAAAATGCACTGATTGGAGAAAGAAGGTGGGAATGGTCCCATGAAGTCAATCCCCCACACATCAAACAATTCAACCTCCAGAATGCTATTAAGAGGCATCTCATTCCTCCTTGAGATATTTTCGGTTCTCTGACACCTATCACACCTTTTCACAAACACGAAGGCATCTCGAAACAATGAAGGCCAGTAGAACCCTGATTGCAAGACCTTAGCTGCTATTTTCGATGCTCCAAAATGCCCCGCATAGGCTGATGAGTGACACTGCTCTAAAATTCTGGATACTTCTTCCTCAGGAACACACCGCCTAATGATTTGATCTGCCCCTCTCCTGTAGAGAATGGGATCCTCCCAAAAGTAGTACTTCAGTTCAGCGAAAAATTTCTTCCTTTGGTGATGTGAATAATCTGGTGGAGTGATGGATCTTGCTAGATAGTTGACTATATCTGCATACCACGGTGCCTCTACCACACTAAAAATTTGCTCATCAGGAAAAACCTCATTGATATCCACATATTCTGTTGGCTCGCTGGGTTCAAGTCTGGATAAGTGGTCTACTACCACATTTTCACTCCCCTTCTTATCTCTGATCTCCAAATCAAACTCTTGCAGCACTAGGACCCACCGAATGAGTCTTGGCTTGGCGTCCTGCTTTGTCATCAGATACTTGATGGCAGCATGATCTGTGTGGACTATAACCTTCGACCCCACAAGATATGAACGAAATTTGTCGAAAGCATAGACTACAGCCAAAAGCTCCTTCGCCGTAGTGGCATAATTAAGCTGAGCATCATTCAACATCTTGCTGGCATAATAAATCACATGGAATACTTTATTCCGGCGTTGTCCTAGTACAGCCCTGACTGAATGATCACTGGCGTCACACATCAGCTCAAACGGTAAGTCCCAATCTGGAGAGATCATCACAGGTGCTGAAATCAGTTTCTCCTTCAAAGCATTGAAAGCTATCAAACATTCATCTGTGAATTCGAAAGTGGCATCTTTCAACAACAAGCTGCACAGTGGCTTTGTGATTTTGGAGAAATCTTTTATGAATCTCCTGTAGAATTCGGCATGCCTAAGGAAACTGCGAACACCCTTTACTGAAGTTGGTGGTGGTAGCTTCTCAATTACCTGAATCTTTGCTCTATCCACCTCAATCCCATTTGCTGAAATTCTGTGTCCCAATACGATGCCTTCCTGTACCATGAAGTGACATTTTTCCCAATTCAACACCAATCTTGTTTCTACACATCGTTGTAGGACTAAACCCAAATGCTCCAGGCAATCATCAAATGAGGAGCAAAACACTGAGAAGTCGTCCATGAATACCTCGATGAATTTTTCAACCATATCAGAGAAGATAGCCATCATGCAACGCTGAAATGTGGCAGGTGTAACGCCCCAATTTCACTAATAACTCGAGGCGTTACTCAAGTCAAAATAGCCTGTAAATAAATATTTTTCAAAAGTCGCCACAATACGAAGGCAATCATATACATTAAAAATCCATAAAAATTTAACACAAAACGCGGAAACATCATTTCTAAAATAATTTCTCACATTCATGAGTTAATACCAAATGTAATAAGCAAAAATCAACATTTTGCAAAAATACCAAATTCGGTATTTAAAATGTCAAATGGAAACCATCTACTTAAAATTTTTGTTCAAAATCAATAATTCAAAAGTGTTATTAATAAATTAAAATTTGCCCCGCTCGTTGCCTTGCCCTGCCAAGCTCCTTAACCTGAAAGGTTGGGAAAATAGTGGGGTGAGCATAACGAATTATACTCAGTGGAGATACAGCAATCAGTCCAAATTAAGTCAAAATATGCAATCAAGTGGTGAACATAATATCCATACAACATACTATAGAATATGTACTGTGGGCATTCCCAAGGACCCAATTTCGATCCCGGACCTATTTACGGTCCCTGACAACATGGCATAAGCTTAGCAAATTTTTAGCACTGTGGGCATTCCCAAGGACCCGATTTCGATCCCGGACCTATTTACGGTCCCTGGCAACATTTTCATATGTATAAACATCATATCACAATCAAAATCACACATCGAGAATTAACATGGACAAATAACCACAATTGCTTAAAAGTAAACCCCACCTCGAAGTCTTGAAAGTTTTCTTGGAAATTGAACAATTGAAATGTTACCGTGCTTTACACTTTGCCCGCGATCTCGTCTAGCAAGAACAAAATTAATTTAATTTAAGATACTAAGTTTAATTAAAACTTTAAAACTTTTAGGGACTAAATTGAAAGATTTAAAATTGAAATTTAAAGTTTAAAGGGCTGAAATAACCTTTTTGGAGTTTATGGACTAATTTTAAAAGTAATTGAAACATAGGAATTGAAACAAAAGCCTTTTAAAACTTTGGGGCTAAATGGTTAACTTTTAAAAACGCTAGGGCTCGAGGGGTAAATTCCCAAAAATCAATTATATACAATCAACATATCTCTCTTTCTCTCTCACAAATCGCGACTGCACAGGGAGGTCGAGAGGAAGGACGCCGGTGATGGAAAGTGGGAAATGGTGACGGCGAAGGTGGTGGTGGCGGCCAAAATCGAAGGCGCCGGCAGGAAGGGTTGGTTGAACGTCGATCGGAGTCAAGAACCGAGGCTAAACCGAGGCTAGGAGGCGGCGATTTCTTGGGTTTTCCGGCGAGAAGTCCGGCCAAATCGTGCGTGGAGTCGAGGTAAGTGAATGGGCTTTGTGATTTCTTGATTTTGTGGTTGTTTGGAGTTGATTTTGGATGAGATGGAGGCGGTCGATGGTGTTGTAGGCGGCAGGTTGGTGGCGGCTTGTTGGTGGTTTGATTTCTTGGTGGCGGGTCGACTGGATTGGTGGTTAGGATGGTGATTGGAATGTGTGTTTGCAGTCGATTTTGAATGATGGTCTGCCTGCAGATTTGGTGTGGCGGTGGGAAGGCTGGAAACCGGGTTTCTGTGATTGCGAAAACATAGGTGTGGTGGTGATGATCGTATGATACTTTCAGTTGTTTATTGAGCAGAAGTTGAAGGGAAAAGATGGTGAATCCTTACCTGAGTTTTTGGCCGTGTGTTTGGAGGCTGTTGGTGAGGTTGAAGAAGGTGCTGTGGTGAAGGTGATTGAATAATATCAACAGTATATTAGGCATGAAAAACGAGGCAATAAATTGGGCTTAGAGTTTGGGTTGAATAGTAATTCTTCGGCTAATGGGACTTAAATAAAATTGGATTAAAATATATAATTTGGACTTAATGGAATTGGATTCTAAATAGAATATTGGACATAAAAATTGGATTTAAATCGATAAGAATTTGATACTTTTAAAATAGTTTGAAATTTAACTCGATAAGTAAATATTGAAATTTTAAGATTTAAATCGTTTTGAAATCGTAAATAAATTTGTTTTGCTAGACAAATTCGACGGACGTAAAATAGTTTCTGAAATTCGACGGGATTGTCGTAGCGATATAATTTAAGTTATGAGATTCGTATTTTTGAAAATTCGGGTCGCTACAGCAGGTGCGTTACATAGACCAAAAGGCATCCTCCGGTATGCAAAGGTACCATAAGGACATGTGAAAGTAGTCTTCTCTTGATCTTCCGGTGCCACTAAAATCTAATTATACCCCGAGTATCCATCCAGAAAACAGTAGTGAGAGTGTCCTGCAAGTCTTCCCAACATCTGATCAATGAATGGAAGTGGGAAGTGATCCTTTCGAGTAGCATCATTGAGTTTGCGATAATCAATGCAAACTCTCCATCCAGTTACCGTTCTAGTAGGAATTAGCTCATTCTTTTCATTCTTCACCACCGTGATACCTCCCTTTTTGGGTACAACCTGTACTGGACTAATCCATGCGCTGTCTGAGATCGGGTAAATGATACCTGCGTTAAGTAACTTCAACACTTCAGCTTTTACCACTTCTTTCATATTTGGATTCAATCGCCGCTGACCATCAACCTTTGGTTTAAAATTCTCCTCCATGAGTATTTTATGCATGCAGTATGAAGGACTAATACCTTTTATGTCTGCTATAGACCACCCAATGGCTGTTTTATTGTCCCTTAGCACCCGAAGTAATCTTTCCTCTTCTACCTTGCTAATAGAATTTGACACAATCACTGGGAGTGTCGAAGACTCCCCCAAATAGGCATATCGAAGGTGAGATGGCAACTGCTTGAGTTCTAACTTAGGAGGTTGCTGAATAGATGGTTGTGCTGTTGTTGTTCCAGATCCCAGTTCCTCGAAGTAGCGTTTGCGCACATATTGTGGATTAGCTTCCAAAATTCTTGCACATTCCTCGATCTCCAATGAATCAGCGTGGATAGATTGAGAATGTGCAATGCAAGCCTCATACGCATCGGTGGGATGTCGTAGGTGGAAGTTATTTTCGATCACACTGTCAATCACATCAATCTGAAAGCAGCTATCTGACTCGGTCGAAAATCTCATTGCCTTGAACACATTAAATGAAATTTGTTCTTCTCCAAGTCTCAAAATAAGCTGACATTTCTGAACATCAATGATCGCCCCTCCAGTAGCTAAGAAAGGTCGCCCCAATATAAGTGGGACATCTTTGTCTTCTTCCATGTCGAGGATGAGAAAATCGATAGGAAAAATAAACTTATTCACTTTTATCAACACATCTTCAATAATTCCTCGTGGATAAGTAAGAGATCGGTCTGCTAGCTGGAGAGTCACCGTAGTAGCCTTTGCTTCTCCCAAACCAAGATTCCTGAAAACAGAGAGTGGCAGTAAATTAATACTTGCACCTAAATCACATAATGCCTTATCGAAATAACAATTGCCAATGGAACAAGGAACAGTAAAACTCCCTGGATCTTTCAATTTTGGCGGTAGCTTTTTCTGAATCATTGCGCTGCTTTCCTCAGTAAGCATCACCGTTACATGTTCTTCCTGCTTACGTTTGTTGGAGAGAATGTCTTTGAGAAACTTTGCATAGCTGGGCATCTGAACAAGTGCATCAGCAAATGGAATATTGATGTGAAGTTTCTTGAAGACCTCAAGAAATTTGCTGTATTGCTTATCCAACTTGTGCTTCTTCAACCTTTGAGGAAATGGAATAGGAGGCTCATAAGGATTGACAGGAGCGGTTGCCTTAACTCGTGGTGTATCTGAACTCTTCTTTGCATTTTCCTCTGGTGTGAGTTCAGTCTATTCCACTAGCTCCTCATCTGAATTAGGTACTGTTTCCTCAATAGTAACCGGCTTTTTGATAAGAATCTCTGGTAATTGTACTCTACTTCTGGTTGTTATCGCCTTCGCATGTTCCCTTGGATTGACTTCTGTATTGCTAGGTAAAGTTCTTGGTGCCCTGTTTGTCATAGCAAGTGCCATCTGCCCCATTTGAATCTCCAAATTTTTAATTGCAGAATTTTGTTCTTGGAGAGTGGCTTCTGTCTTTTTCATGAATTGATTGTTGGATTCTATGTACTGCTGAGTTGTTTCCACGAATTTTCCAAACATCTCTTCCAACTGTGGCTTCTTCTCCTGCTGCTGATATTGACCCTGTGGTCTGTGCTGGTTTTGGTTCTGATTTTGATTTTGATTCTGATTACTCCACGAGAAATTTTGGTGCTTTCTCCACCCTGGATTATATGTCTCAGAATTCGGGTTGTTCTGCTGGCGTTGACCCCAATGCACATAATCCACATGCTCTACCTCTTGTGTGAGAATTGGACAGTTTGAAGTAGTGTGATCAGCTCCACACTCCCCACAACTTAATTTCTTTACAGTTGCTGCGTTGGCAGTCTGCGACATGCTGTCAACCTTATGGAATAGCAAATCAATTTTCGCCGACAAAGCTGAAATGGTATCCACTTCGAATAAACCCGGTGCTTTCTTCTGAACTGCTCGTTCTGAAGACCACATGGCTGAAGTAGTAGCCACAGTCTCAAATAGCTTCAGTGCATCATCAACTGTCCTAGTAGATACCGACCCATTAGATGAAGAATCTATATTACTTTTGAAAGACGGAAGCAGTCCCGCGTAAAAGTATTGGACCTGGAGTCCCTTGCTGATACCGTGATGTGGACACTTCCGAAGCATGTTCTTGAACCTGTTCCAAGCCTCATCAAATGATTCATACTCCCCTTGACGGAAAACAGAGATATCATGCTTTAGTTTTGCAATCTTGGCTGGAGGAAAGAACTTGGTACAGAACTTTTGAGCAAGATCATTCCAAGTTGTGATACTAGCAATCGGTTGAGAATCCAGCCATTCAAGTGCTTTGTCACGCAATGTGTGTGGAAATAGCCTCAAACGGATGGCGTCATCTGAGATACCCTGATATTTGAAGTGTTGGCACATCTCCAAGAATCTAGAGACGTGTGTATGCGGGTTTTCCTCAGCTCTCCCATAAAACTGATGCCCATTCTGAAATAAGTGTATGACGTTGGTTTTCAGTTGGAAGTTTTGTTGCCCAAATGGTGGGTATACGATGCTAGACTGGCTCTGAATGATCTGGGGAATCATGAAATCCCCTACAAGCATGTTTCCTTCGTCCATAGCTTCCTCCTCGTTAGCCGGAATTACTGGATTATTTCGTTCGTTAGCCATTTGCTGTTGTTGTGCTATTCTAGCTTCTCTTTGCAAGTGGTGAAAAGTACGCTCGATTTCTGGATCAGCTGGAATCAATTCTCTTCCAGTCGATCTTAGCATGCAAATCTGAAATAGCCAAAATTGCCCAAAAATTAGCAAAAGTCGAAATAACGAAGTCTAGCGAGTTATCTAACTAAACTAGAATAAAGAAAATAAAAATAAAAGTTCGAATTAGTGTCTAATTAACTAAAATTAAACTAAAACTCAATCCCCGGCAACGGCGCCAAAAACTTGTTCACGAAAATACGTTTGATTTAAAACCACCGCAAGTGTACGGTTCGTTACAAGTAATAAAGTGGACTTTTAGAGTCCGGATTGTCGATCCCACAGAGATTGAGTAGTTCAATATTAATTATTTCGACCTTAACCGAAACTAAATAAATTTTTGATGAGTTTTGTATTAATTGCTAACCAAACTAACTATGAAAACTATTATGAATGAATTGGCTAAGCTAAATGCAAATTATACTAGAATGAATATGAAATTGGATGCAAATTGATTTACTTAAGATGAGAAAAATGTACTAGGATCACGAATCCCCATGCAACAATCCATTTAAATCCTAATTTTACACTTTGACAACACGATTAAATATTGAAGAATCAATGTTCCTATTAAATTTAACAATCTCTTTCGAGTAATATTAAACATATTCTATCATGCGATCCGACTATATTTCTATGACGAATACAAACATAAAAGAACGCATTAACTTGTATGAATACTTAAAGATTCACATAGAGCATAGCGGTATATTTCTATCCCCTATCGGAACCTATGACAATTATACTACATCGAATCTATTTCCCTTCTTTCAAATGCATAAAATAGATCACCACATTCATACAATTAATGCGCGCACAATAACCATATGGAATAAATACGTATAAATCGTTCAAATATCCAAAAACGTGTTTTAATGTCAAGAATGTAAAACTAAAGATTCAAATATCATGTTACAAGGTTCATTGATCTCCTAGTACAAGAAAAACTAGCCTAACATGCTAAAGAAAGAAAAACAAAAGAATAAGTGAAGAAACGCCATCACCCGAATAGATATTCAATTAATTCCTTGAAGTGCTTGATGAATCTTCGTGTTCTTCCTCGTGTTCTTGCTCTCCAAGGTCAAAATTAATCTCTAAAAGTGCGTGGCCCTCGTTTTCTATTGAGTCTAGGGTTTTAAAGTCATCCCCAATTAGTTTCCATAAGAGTTTTACTTAAAAACGGAAACCAGAAATTTCTGTGTCGAAAATAACCATGCGACCGCATGGTTCAAAGGCTGCAACTCGACCCATGTTCTGGGGAAGCCATGCGACCGCATGGATGATTGCACCATGCGGCTGCATGGTACAATCACCTTCCAATTTTGTCGTTTTGGTCCCCGAACTCCGTTCTTCCTCAGTTTGACTTCTTTTCTTCATTCTCTTTCCTCTAACACTCGTCAATTTCGTACTTGGTTCATTTTTGTTCTTGATTTGGATTTCGAGTCAACTTTTGAATAATTGCATCTTAGTCCTTTCTTGCTCGTTTTCACTCGCTTATCGTTGTTTCCATCGATATAGTCCTGCAAACACAATTTACATAGAATTAAGCCATATTTCGTCATAATTGCAATCAATCGTCCATGTTCTGTGACCTAAATAAGTGCGTAAAACGCACTTATCATCAACCAAGGTGGTACGGGTACCAAGTTCCAACATTGCTTGGATTTGCTTCATATTAGCTCGTGTTGATATGCCCAAGAGGGCATGGCCCTTCGGGGCGGGGTTGGAATGATGTGGAGTGTATGTGAAGGCGGAGGTGAACTACGGAGGCTTGATCCCGAGTTTTGGGTACGTAGGCAACTATGGTTTGTATGGTGCAGCCGAGTGATCGATTATTCGTCCAAAATTTGAAGTCTATCAAATGATGGACGAGGTGGAGATTGTGGGCAAAACAGGGGCGCCACCATCATGGCGCTGCAGCGCCACCACCTGAAGTAGTGGCGCCGCGGCGCCACTCAGCCGGCGCCGCGACGCCTCGAGACCTATATATATGCCTTGTTTTCCCCCTTTCCCTTGGTCCGAGAATTAGAGAGAAAAATAGATTTTTTGAGAGTTTTTCCTAAGGTTAAGAGGTTTGTTCTTCCTTGGTTGATATAAAGGCTATTTTTCTTCCTTGATTGATTAACTTGTGGCTTATACAAGTAATCAAACCTTGTTCTTCATTCTATTTGGAAATCATTTCTTCCCCAAAATCTCTTCTTTGTTCATTTTTCTTGAATTGTCATTAACAAGTGGTTGCTTCAATATTGTCTCAAAGTATTGCTTGGGCATTCTTTCCCAACAATAAAAAATACTCAAATTTCACAAGTTAATATATATTATCCATACTTAAATTTGAAAATGAAACATGTGAAAATCAGAATCGAAAAGCAGCGCTCAACGGTTTCACGTGCCCCAACCTATCCAACGCGTGTCTGCTCTAGGAATAACTCATGCTATTATAGAAATCTAACATGCTACACATCCAGACTCAAATTCAGATGAAACACGTATCGATATATGATTGGACAGTTTGAAAAATTAAAACAAAAACATCCAATCATTTTCTGACACATCAGTCTGTCTCTTCACTCCCCTGTTTTTAAACCTGGCTAAGTGAATTCACATGAATAAATAAGAGATCACTCAACTGTTCCATAGCCAGGTATGGGTGCCCATCAACTTAGATAAAACATTTTGTTGTGCTTAAATGCAATTTCTTTTTTTCTATTTTTCTCAACAATTAAATCACTTTGTTGTTATGCATGACTTATTAAAATGTTAAACATTGTACATTTTACCGTTTATATCATGTTTGACTAGATAACTTATCATACCAGATGCTTGTGTAGAAGTTTTTGAGTGCTGATAAATAAGTTCTACAAAATGTATGAATAATAAAATTATATAATAAATTTTGGATCTTACAAGATAAAAAGTAGATGATCGATTCAGAATCATGTGATATTAGATAGGAAGGAATGTAGAGTTTACTTGGAGCGGGCTTTCAGTGTTTAAATCTCTAAGGGAAAGTAAGCAAAAGCAATTCTGGTAATACTGACGAGCGAAATGGGAGGAATCTAAATCGTAAAAATGGGGTTGTGAA
The DNA here is from genome assembly GCA_019395295.1 of Osmanthus fragrans. NCBI lineage: Eukaryota > Viridiplantae > Streptophyta > Magnoliopsida > Lamiales > Oleaceae > Osmanthus > Osmanthus fragrans. The sequence goes on along the minus strand of CM033355.1, from coordinate 16,178,961 downwards.
AGAGCAATACAAGAATCGAGCAACTAAGTGAAGCAACAAGAATGTTACACCCTTAATGATGGAAGTCCAGAGACTTTCTGAAAGGGATTTCACTCTTTTCCTAAAATCATAATTCACAAGTAATTGAATAAATTTTTAGTCAATTTAATTATAGTTTGAACAATGTTATTAGCTATTTTTTGGCGGGGCCGGGAACTCATTTATTGCATTGTGGACTTATATATTAACTATTTTTAAATTAAATAGGATTTAAATTTTAAAATGTAGAAAAAAAAATGAAAGATGGGACTTGTCCCATTTCAATTCCAGCTAGAGAGGAACGGGATATTTTGCAAGAACAATAAATCAATTTCAAAATATCAAACAAGCTCCGAGAAATGCTCTATCAGTACTCTGTAATTCCAATTTTGCATGCCAGAATATCAGTAAAAATCGTTTTCACAAATATATTTCAATTTTGTCTTCAAGTAGGGCTTAGAACTTAAGAACAACTCGAGATTTTACTAGAAAAGTAAAGAAAATTATTTATTAAATTCACTGGGATCTTGCAATTTGATAGTTGTTATTTTCTTCTTTGCACGTTGACATTAAATTACGGCCGATGCAAGTTGTATGCTATTTCATATCCAGAAGTTTAATCACATGGCCACGTTTCTAATGTAAGAAACAAATTTATTATCTAAGTTTTGAGGATGTATGAACCCTAATTGTGATTTGTTTCAATAGGTAAAATTATCTATGATTACGACAAATTCATTTTAATCGTTATTGATAGGGACTCTTGTGATAGATTTTTCCTAATCAAAGTCAAATTTTTGCTAACTTCCATGATAATTTACAGGTAAGAATCTTTTGCAGTTTCAAGCAAGGAATAGATCCCAGTTCATATATGCTACTTAGGAGCTCATCAACCCCTGTAGTTCAAGCCCTTTTCTCAGAGAGTCCTAATAGATTACATGCAAATGATCACTGCATAACCAAAATCTCACTTCTTCATGGTGTGCATAGTTTGAGTTCATTTTCTTGCAATTCATCGCCCGAGTCTCTTTCAAATTCTTGGTTATCTGATTTTAGTCCTAAATCCAATAGCCTTAGATGGAAAAAGCTGCGCAGAGCTCTGTCTGATAGCAATTTGGAAGAACTTGCTTCAACCTCGTTTGATAATAAAGAAGTTTGGAGCTCAAGAACATTGGTTAATAAATCCTTAAATAAACAACACAAGTCAATGTTGCACACAGAACCCTCTTTTTCGATATATAATACAAATGATAAGTTTGAAGAAGAGAGGGAAAATGGAGGTTCAGGTGATGGGAAGTTGGAGAGGAGTGCAACAATTGGAGAAAGTATTGAAGGTGAGTCGAGGAGTCAAGTAATTTATTACGATAAAGGGGCCAGGATTGAAGGTAATAGTATTGGTGGAGGTATTGAACCATCATATTTTAATGATGGCGGTGATCTTGAGGACTATTACAAGATGATGCTTAGGGAAGATCCTTCCAACCCTTTGCTTCTGAGGAATTATGCTCGACTTCTGCACGTTAGTTTCTTTCCTTTTTCATACTGTCAAAAATTTGCTGCCTTATTTCTGAATTTTTGTTGATATAAGCTCTTGCCATGTTTCCATTTTTTCAAATAATTTAACTAACAGGTAGCTAGAATTTGGTGCCTAACCTCCAATTAATACCTTTGAGTCTGTGCGCCAAAATATGATTTAACCATCATTTTCTTATTCTAAATAACATCAACATTATTGGAAGGGGGATTTTTTGGGAGCTGAGGAATACTATTCCCGTGCTATATTAGGAGACCCTGAAGATGGTCAAACGCTTATGCAATATGCAAAATTGATGTGGGAGCTCTATCATGACCAAGATAGAGCCTCAACTTATTTCGAAAGAGCAGCCCAGGCTGCTCCTGAAGATAGGTAAGTAATCTATTGTGTATCTTATCTTGTTTGGGGAAGCAACACAAATAATTCACTTTGAATAGTTTAAAACTTGAACGTGGTGCCAGTGGTTGATTCTAGACTGAAAAACCTGGAACACTTCTTTTTTCCAAACTAGATTTTCAGTTGCTGATTCATATTTCTTTTTTTCAGCCGTGTTCTTGCGGCACAGGCTAGTTTCCTCTGGGAAATAGATGACAATGAGGATGAAGACCACTCACCTAATGACCCGAGTGAGGTGAATATCTTTCTATGAATAAGTTTGGTAAGATCTTGTTTGCAGGTTTAACTAACATTCTTTATAAACATCAGATTGAAGAAAACACTGGCACGATTGACCTCCAGAGAATGCACTTTGAAGAAGATAATATACCAGCTACCCCTCCTTTACATCTAGCAATGGGACTGGGAATTGATGTGCCTAGTTTCTGTGGTGGCATCGTTACTGATGTTGAGGAATATTACCGCAGGATGGTCGAGGAAAATCCTCGTAACAATATATTTCTGAGGAATTATGCTCAGTTCTTACATCAGGTAATTGTGTACTCTCTCTGTTTTCATGTTGAAGTATCACCTAATTATAGTCTACAAACCATTTGCCGTGAGCCCTTTTAACTACTTGAACAATCCTAAAGGGTGCAAATATCGTTTGAGGACAGCGATTAAGTATAAAAGTCTCATTTTGTTTGAGCCCCATTTTTGTAATTAAAATGCATTTTTGAATAGTGTATTGATGGGAAATGTGTGGTTAAAAAATAAGGAAAATTTTGGATTTGCGTGTAATATTATTTTATTGAAGAATGTACGGTTGAAATGATATCAAAACACTGTTTACAAATGCATTCTTTTCCAAATGATGGGGCTCAAACAAGGGCTTACATTTTTTCGGTGTCCTTGCTACTTTTGTTCTCCTCCTCCCATTCTTTATGAATTTTCGACCAACATAGACCACAAGTTGAGTATCAAGGAGAATTTGAATCTAAATGCTTTTGGTTAAGAAAAACTAGAAATGCATGCAATGTTCTTTTATTTGAGAAGGAATAGGAGGATAATGAAGTCACAGTAGAGGATCATTTCGCAACAGAGAGGAATAAGGATTTTTTGAAGAACTAATTTATGTGATTATAGGTGGTTGGACGTGATGGAGAGCTGCTGCATGCAATTTATGAGGTTGGATTGCCTACCAAGCCAAAATGACAATATTTCCATAGTAATTAAACCAGTCATATATGCTAGGGTATCACTTGTGGACTGTTTAAAGGACAAAGTATCTATAAGACGAATGTAGTCAATATGAAAAGGGAACGCTATAATACCAACAAGTGGACATAATACCAAAATACATGTAAAACAGTTGGAAGAGGGATAACTATACCAAAATTAATATATTCTTTGGGCTTCTAGTAGTTGAATAGAAAGAAAAGTTTCAAAAGGATTCGTGTAGCCATCCCATGTTTAATGCTGTCTAAACTTCTCAGTGTCTTTCAGGATGATATCTTGAGATTCATAACTCTGGCTTTTCAATAATAATCATTCTCAATATTCTATCTAATCTCGGAGTTTCATTATAATGAACTAAATTTTCTTCTTTCCTTTTACTCCCCCCGGTAAATGAGCTTAATTTTAGTAACCAACAGAATCCTCAAACTCTGGATAGAAGCTTGTTTGGTTGTTCGTTTCATAATGCTAAGTAATTTGCTATTTGGTTGACAGTCCAAAGGAGATCTTATAGGAGCTGAAGAATTCTACTCACGTGCAATACTGGCGGATCCTAATGATGGCGAAATAATTTCGCAGTATGCTAACTTGGTGTGGCAGCTTCACCATGACAAAGATCGTGTTGTCTCCTACTTTGAGCGAGCAGTCCAAGCAACTCCAGATGATAGGTAAAGATGAATATGGTTCTTTTTATGAGATCGAAGGGTTGATTAAGATGAGAATTTTCATTGCCACTGTACTCTCAGAAGGCCATTACTTATTGAGAAATTTTACCATCCATGCTCTTGAATTATGGCAAACTCTCCACACCTTTCATCATTAACTGACCAGTTTCTGTTCTATTTTTCTTTCACTATCAGCAATGTTCTTGCGTCATATGCTAAATTTCTTTGGGAAATGGAGGACAACGATATAGAAGATATTGCATAGGAAGCTCATTGTCACTTGCCACTCAAAGGAGTGAAAATCACAGCAAATCCTTAGCAGCCGATGAGTAGCAATTAATAGGCTGTCAATTTTTCTTAGCTTCCTGTGACCGATTTAAATTATAGTGTTAATCCATTTTCAATAAGCAGTTGAGTAATTTCTGAAAACAAATGTGATGTACTTTTGAAATGACTTTTGGTTGCATTTACTGTGGCTTTAATGAAAGTGTTACTGAACAAGAAATTTGAATAAATAAATATGTTTTCTCTACCACTTTTGAGTTTTTTTATGAGGTAGTTAAAATATATTAGTCACTGAAGATTGGAGCTCAAGTATTATGTACTTTTTCATTCTCCTTTGAGTAAAATAAGTAAGCACTCTACAATTTTTTACCCTCCTTTGTCTGTTGTTGTTGGATTTAGTCTGATGAAACATAGTGAAGTTCACCTCGGTACTTTTTCATTCTCCTTTGAGTAAAATAAGTAAGCACTCTACATTTTTATACCCTCCTTTGTCTATTGTTGTTGGATTTAGTCTGATGAAACATAGTGAAGTTCACCTCGGACATAATCATTTTTCTTTAGATACAACAATATATGAAGCTGCAAATCTTAGCCCAATTATCACTAATTTTCTAGAAATTCTAAACAATATAAACTTGCTGGACAAAATGCAGGATATATAGACTGTCCACTTGAGGATCAAAAATTTTGTGATGCTTGATATACGCCATTTTCTCATAAGTTTCTCTGTGCAAAGAGATCAATCACCTAGTAACATTCTAATTTCTGACTATTCTCGGAGTAGTATTTCTCTAAAATTCTATTGGGACAATGGGTGTTACCACTTTCACTGATGAGCAAACTTGTCCAGTCGCCCCATCGAGGATCGTCCAAGCTTCTATTGTAGACTCTCACAACTTGTTCCTGAAGCTCATCCCACAACCTATTAAAAGCATTGAATTCGTCCAAGGCAACAGAGGAACACGAAGTATCAAGCAAATCAACTTTGCTGAAGGCAAGATTTTTGGAAACTTTTAGTACTAGCATGCAGGTGTGATTCTGATAATAAATCATCCATTTTTCATGCAGGAGGTGGTTTTGGTTTGGTTAGGTATCAAGTTGACGAGCTTAATGAAAAGACACTGACGTACATGTACACATAGGTTGAAGGAGATGCTTTGATAAGGACTCAAAAAAATAACTTTTGGTAAAATTTGAGGCATCACCCAATGGGGGCTCTATCTCTAAGGTTATAAGCAAGTATTTCACTAATGGTGATCTTGTGCTTAAAGAAGAGGATATCAAGGCAGGAAAAGAAAGAGTCATTGGCATGTACAAGGTTGTGTAAGATTATCTTCTCCAGAACCCAGATGCTTATGTTTGATTCGGAGCTCGTTAGATGGGTTTTGAATTCGATCAAGCTATCTTTTCCTTTTGTGTGTATGTCAGCCAGTCGTGCTTTTATGAGAATAAACAGTTTTATTACATGAATAGGCTCAATGACAGGGATTTAAACAAATGCACACTTGTCACATTTTCATTGGCAGTTAAACTGCCAACCAGAGGTTGAAATGTCAGCCTTGAAAACACAGTATGTAACTGATACTGTTCAAATAGCATTATTCAAGAATAAAAAATGATATATGATTGTGACTTCAATTGTAGTCATAAATGTCCCTTGATTAAATTGTATTTCTCTATGTTTTAAGGATATTCATGATCAGAAGATTTACATTGAACTCCAATAATCCGGGTTTGGAAAGAAATATACTAAAAAATGTTCACTAAGATGGTATGGTTGTGCGGTGCTCTTAAGCAGACACCACAATATTGTCTGAAAATTTATGCAAATCAATTAGTTAGAAAACTAGCTCTCTACACTAGAAGGACTACTAAAGACACTATACATTTGAGTTCCGACTTGATTTGTTTTGGCCGATGTGATCTCCAACAAAATTTCTCTCGGAGGATGAGATAGAAGATCCTGCACATGAAACGAGAACTGCATCAAATGCTTAGAAACACAATAAATCGTAATTAGACACACAGAAGCTTGTTAGTGATGTAGAGTAGATGGCGCTAGAATTTGAGGAAAAACTGGACAAGATTTCTACTAAAAGGGGTGTTTCGAAGAAACAGGCATAACTTTTAGCTCGCGCGTCAGAATTTCTATTATAATATGTTTTCGAAAATGGGAAGCGGCGCTCCAGGATGTGACAACCTAGGGAACCCCGGTTGATGTCATTTCCAAGTCCTAAATTGCAGTTTAAGGCGGGTCGTTGGGCATTTGAAGTTTTTAGCGTTTTTCCTATTTTTTTGTTTTATGTCTATTTTTGTCTTTTCACTTAAACTAGGGTTTTGGAGACTATTTAAACAATTTTTCGTTTGGAATAAAGCAGCTTTTGATTTTTGAGTTCATTATTCTCTTGTGAGTCGTTTTGTGCTTAAGGATTTACGCTAGTAAATCCCTTTGATCTTCTGTTCTGCGTCAGTTAGTTTTTCTTAGCTCCCATCACCAATCGAAATATATGGTTTTTATAGACTGGTTATCCATTATGTAGTCTAAGCTTATCACGAGCATGTTTGAGAAGTGTTTTAAAATAGTTTAAATTATATGTAAATAGAAATAACTAGTGAATAAGTGAGTAACATTTGCATGTTCTACGAAATGTACGATAAAAAAGATCTGGGCAAAGCAAATTGCAATGGTTTAAATCATAAATCGATAAAAAAAAAAAAATGAGTTATTGATGAGTAGGTAATACTTGGGGTCCCTTAAAATATGCAAATAAAATTGGTTTGAGTGTTTATAAACATTATGAGATTTTTTTTCAAAATTATTTTCAGTCATATTTTATGGGATTCTCAACTTTTTCTTACTTTTTAGCATTTTCCAAAGAAAATCAGTTTTTCATATAAAAATTTGTGCCAAGCAAGCTCTTATACAATATTAGGTTGTACTGAACAATATCATTGACAATATGTTATCGTTTTCTTATTATACCACATTAATGAATCAAATACCACGTTAATGAATTAAATAACAAACTGTCATGTGTAACACGTAAGACGACTACCGATAGTTTTCACTATGAATAACATTACTTATATGTTAATCATAATATATGTTACAAATTACTAATGCTATTTATATATTGTGAACACTATCGGGAGTCAAATTATTTGAGTTGAAACACAAGCATAGTGGCAACTCTTGACTTGGGTACCTATGTCCAGTCATGATGTACATACGTTGCTGCCTTTGTATGCCTACGGCCCCACCATGTCATGCATGGTCGTACCTGTATTTCGTAGGACCTGAGGCGAACTTCAGAATTTGAGCCCCTAAATCGTAATAAGCCATAAATCATAAAACTTCATTGACAATATGCCAAATAGAATAGCACCTTGCTCATTCACAAACTGCAATTTCAGAAGTTTGAGAGTTTGGGGTAGGAAGAGATCAATGCAAGTTAAATCATATGAATCAAGCTCTGTTCCACGGACTTTTATGGATAGAGACTGCAAAAGTTACAGGTTTAAAGGACCAAAGTTGCTTAAAATAAATAGAAAAAGAAGTTAAATAAACAATATGAAAACAAGTACCTCCAAACAGAGAGTGCATTTCAACATTTCTATAAGGTTCTTGAAAATTTCAGGTGATGCCTCTCCTTACAACTCTAGGACAAAAATCCTGAAATACATATTCCATAACAAAAATGAGAAGTTTTACACAAAAGGGATTTTTTTATTTTTTTATTTTTGGGAAATTGGATGCAAATACTAATTCATGATTTGGCATGTACATAATGAAAAAATCGATTCTACGAGAATTTATATGAATATGTGATAGAGTAAAACTACAGATAATGTATGATCAGAATATCTCCGTCCTCTCTCCCTTTGTCATTTAGTAAAGCAGGATGAAGAAATATAGCCTGCTCATTCATTTATACGTTAAGAAATCATCAGTACATTTTGTGCCACATTTTATTAGCTTATAAATATGAAGAAACGATATTGAAAAGTTAACCAACAATTTCCTTTAAAGCTCGAATTATGCTATTGAATGTAACAGCGACATCAGTAAAGTTGGCTATTCCACCACCAATTACAAGTGCTCATTTGCGACCATCAGGGTCAGCAGTTGCACACTGTGTACAATATTAATGAGTTTTTTTTTTATCCAGGTGAACAATGCTTGTGTCAATACCTAAGTGAATATGTATAATGGATGCAAATCTTGATTAATTTTTTCAGATAACATGGATTAAAATTTTGATTTATTTGTTTGCACAAGTTACTTCTTTCTTAGTTCTTACTTTTGAGTAAAAATATTACTTTTTTTGAAAGTAATATTACCTTAATGTCAAAATAAGAACAATTAAGTTTAAATATTTGGAACAAACTTATGTACTTATAAGTGAACCTCTCAAGCTTAACTTAACATCCTCAATCTACAATTTTATGCAACAAGATGATGCTCACATCGATGACAACTCTGGCATACTGCATGACCTCCTCTGTGTTGGGAGCACCATTGTATTCTGCATAGTTCCCAAGCTCGGAGGCATAACCAAGATCCCCAACTTGATTAAGTGAAATAGCACATGTAAAACAAATGCAAAAAATGGAACGTAGAACTACCATATAAATTCGAAAAGCATCCTAAATTTTCAAATCACAAGCGGGAAGCAACCCTTTGAACATCCTAATTTTTTGAAAAACTATCATACAAATTTTCATATTCAACCAGTCGTTTAAATTCAACAGCCCTTTTTTCAAAACAATTAAACGCAAACTGGGATTACCTTCAGAGAAAGTGCTATGTGCGGTGGTAGTTTTCAATTTCAGCTAGCGCAAAACCGAATCAAAATGGATGTTTGAAATGGATTTGGAGTTTAGGGTTCTGAGAATATTTTGGGCTTGACTTATTTCTTCTCACGATTTGATTTTGCCCCCAAATTGAAGGGTTTTGCCAATTTGGAGCTGAGATCATGAGGTGAAAACGAAATGGAAGAAGTTGCAAAAATGGGCTGAAATTTCTTGATTTTCGCATTGACAAGAGAGTGAAATTGAGAATCAAGAGATTTCTCTTGTAGGTTTAAAACAAAGGGGGAAAAAAAAAAAAAAAAATTGGGCCCCTTAAAAATCTGGGCCTGAGGCGGAGGTCTCTTAGGCCTCTCCTCAGGTCCTGCTCTGATGTCATGTGTACACGGTGCTACCTTCATGTGCGGCATGTAAACAATGCTGCCTTCATGTTTCATGATGTGACCCGCAATGTTGCCTTCATTTGTCATGCCCTGCCTAAATAAATCTTAAGATATCTTTTGTGATGGATGGTTGTCGGGAACCATAAAATGATCATTTGGGACAACATTAACATATTTCATAACTTTGACGTTGTTTCCACATTATTCAATGTTTTTCCACCCTCATTCCCATTTTACAATTTTTCTAGGTACCAAAAAATTTATATTTAAATATTTTCCGGAAAAAATCAAGTGCACGGCAAATATTTCTTATATAATATCTTTCAAGGTTTTTCGGGATTTTTTTTGCATTTTTTCACATTTCTTGAATAAAATTAATTTCCGGCCGAAATTATTTTTCCAGTCTCCAGACTGTTTAACCATATTTTCATCTCTAACCAGATGTCAATTATTCTACTTGTACAAAACTAGCCGTCACTTGGCATTTTATCAACCATTTTGTCATCCATTTTTGTACACAGCATGCTCCACCAGATGTTCTTATGAAAAAGGGGTACAATTGGAAGTGATGAGCGGCAATGCCCAACAAATGCACGAAAGAAGTCTGTTAAGGGGATTATTCTTACAAATCCCATATTTTTGTGACTTATTGTAGGTTGCATGTCTGAATCTTTGTTGATCCTAGAATTTTTCGAGCCAACAACATAATACTAACATCAGAAACTCGACTTCTTTGTCTGTTGTCATCGGATTTTGTCATAAAGAAGCATGGTGAAGTTCAATCATGCAAGGACAAAAAGCAGAATATTTAGGCTGTCTACTTGAATTTTTCTATATATACACCATTATCCCCACAAGTGGTTCTATGTAAAGAGAGCAGTCATATTGTAATTTCTAACTATTCTCTAAGGAGTCTTTATACAAAACTCCATAGGAGTCTTTATACAAAACTCCATAGGGAGCATGGGTGCTACCACTTTCACCGATGAGCATACTTCTGCTATCGCCCCATCAAGGATTTTCAAAGCCTCCATTGTCGACTCTCATAACTTGATCCCAAAGCTCGTCACACAAGCTATTAAGAGCATCGAATTCATCCAAGGCAATGGAGGAGCAGGAAGTATCAAGCAAATCAACTTTGCCGAAGGTGGTGGCTTTGGTTTGGTGAAGTAACATATTGATGAACTTAATGCAGAGACATTAACGTACAAATACTCGTTGGTTGAAGGTGATGCCTTGATAGAAGGGCTTGAGAAAATAACTTACGAGGTCAAGTTTGAGCCATTACCCAATGGGGGCTCCATCTCTAAGGTTACAAGCAAGTATTACACCAAAGATGATTTCAAGCTCAGAGAAGAGGATATCAAGGCGGGCAAAGAAAGAGTTCTTGGCATGTACAAGGTTGTGGAAGACTATCTCCTCCAGAACCCTCAAGCTTATGTTTGATTTGAAGCTTGTGTGCAGAATTTGCAAAAGATGAAGCTATATTTCCCTATTGCTCGTTTTTTACCAAGTCGTCTCTGTTTTGACAATAAGCCATTCCCAATGGCAATTTCTTCAGCTGTAATCATATATTTCCTGTAATAAAATGTACTACTCTTGAATTTTTCTGTTGCAAACATTTGAACAGTTTTGCTACATGTACCTGGAGTTTGACATTCTGAGTTACCCGACTCGACCCGCCCTCTCACATTGGGGGCAGGGCCCACACACTTGTCAGAAGTGGAGCCCGACCCCCATGTGAGGGCGCCGAAGGGGTCGGGTAACCCAAAGTATCAAACTCCGGGTACAAATAGCTTAATTCTTTGAACAAAGCAGTCGTAAAAGTTAACCATTATGATTGCTTTCTTAATAAGGCTGTGCTCTAAATGGGTCCAGATGCCTCTGGCACAAATCTGCATGAATTAATGTATCAATGTAACAAAAATTAATCATAGATAACCCAAACAAAACTATTACAATGACTCTTCCCTGCACATCTGATTGATTTACTTCCGTAATATTGGAAACAGAAAAATTACGAATATGAATGTAACCTTTGGAAATTACTTGTTGGAAAACTGCCTCCGAGCATTTCGCCTGTTTCTTTATTCTTGTTGGTAGCCAGAGAAAGATCTTTCTTGTCGAGGAGCATTCCTGTAGAAACCACTTCCTCTTGGTCTGTTGAAATTGTGGTCATTTCCATCTTGATTCATTCCCTTGTCGATACCCCGACCACCAAAGCGTCCCCTTATTCCTTCCATCTGGTAGCTAAACCTGCCCCTACCCCTTCCTCCTGTTCACAACAATTCATAAAAAGGAATTATAAACTCTGTTGATGGTCATCGCAAACAGATTAATCCCAATATTTTACAATCAAGGTTAAGTCACAATATTTCAATAGCTGAACTTAATCACCAGGTTTTCCCCTATTCCTGCCGTACCATCTTTCAATATAGTGGTCTTGCTACTATATACTTCCATAGTACACGGTAACATTAAAAGCTTGTTTAAATTAGCCTTTTGACATTTGATTCTTTGTGGAGATCATCCAACTTTCGCACAAATCTTAATTGGCGCAAAAAGAAGGGTAGCTACTACCCTATGACTTGGAATAAAAAGTAATGCACTGAAAATTCAGAGTGAAAGAATTTCAAATCCACAGGAAAAAAATAAAAATAAAAATAAATAATAATATAAATACGTACTTCCACCCCGAGTTAAGTTGATTCTATTTGGTCTCCGTCCTTCAATGTGGAGTTGGTGTCCACCAATCTCAACCATAGATGCCTAGAAGGAAACAAGTGAAACATTATGGGCTACTTTATATGCAAATTCATAGCCAAGATATTTTATCTTGCTAGCAATTAAGTAAAGAATACAACCTATGTATCAGATAGAATGTAGGAGTTTAAAGTTTGAAATTTGTATAAACATATGCAACTAATAAAAACATTTGAAAATAAGGATTTACAATTCTCATAAGCATATCACACCTTAACTGCATTCTGCACCCCATATATATCTTCAAACTCAACAAATGCATAGCACACATCGATATCCTGCATGACTTTAAAGTGTAAGATTACACCTCAAACGAAGCAAAACTGGAACCATATAAAAATGGGTAAGCCAAAAAGAACAAACCTTCCGGGTTCTTATGGCCACACCATCAGGCTTGAGTATACCAAATTTCTTGAATTCCTCCGCAATTTCAGAAGCAGCCATTGTGGTCGGCACATTTCTCACATACACCGACTTTACTTCAACTATAGATGATAAAAGTTGGAGGAATATAGAATTGCATCAGTAACTAATATTTCATCCTCAAAACAAACTTCTCTTATTATAATGCACATATTGGTTAGATATCCATGGTACGATTGACATGTCTATTGATATTTCTGATCTCCAAGGGTATGAATAAGGAATAGGGGGAATGATATTTTGGTATTCATTTTCAATGTATGTCCATATATCCATGATATCTGTTGAACATCACCATTTTTTCCATAAAAATTGTCAAATATCCACATGTTTGTGGATGTCTCCACTTCTTGAAAAATATTCAAATCATCCACGATTCTGATCATACAGCATTTTAACGGAGAATCTTCAAGGTTAAAAGACATCCTCTGCACTTGAAAGTGCAACATGATCATATAGACAACATGGTCAGTTTGTGCCCTCAGGCCTTCTTAAACAATTGACAAGTCAAGGATATCCCATGATCATATAGACAACAACTTGAAAAATTATCAAAATCAAAATCTCTGGCTAGAGTATTATAGTTTACTGGTATGGTTTAATCTTGTATGATTTTTGATGCTCTAGACGAGATTCAACTGGTGGTAATGCGATTTTGGACTAACTCTGTATAATAACCCAGGCTGCATCTGTAAATGGATATTTGCCTATTAGGTTTTAGCTGTATTCGAGAGCTATATCTTACATAATTTGGTCGCTATACATAAGTAGAGGCATTCATGTATATTAACATGATAACCACGTCATTTGAGTGCTTGAACAAGTTCGACAAAAAATCACCTACACTTGTCAGCAATTTCAACAATTTTGTGCTTATCCCATAAATATTTATCGATATCAACATAATAGTCGATATTGCCAAATTTGCATAGCTTTGTATGACAATCAATATAGAGATTTAATAGACAAGGCTAGAATAACAAAAAGAAATATAGAAATTTTTTACCTTCATCTTCCATGGCTGATGCTTCGTCCATTGAGTCCATCCGAGACCTTTCAACTGGGTTTGATGATGCAGCTGACGGCTGGGTGGAGGGTTCAGGTACATGCTGCCACTCGGAAGGAGTAGTAGGCTTGTTAAAAGAAGACTGAGATGGCACAGCTGGAGTAGATTGCCCTTTAGCAACCTGTAATTTCCAATCATAATTTTACCCGTAATTAATTGGAAAACATATGGGCAAATATTGTCATGACAGTGCAAGGTTTAGATGTAATCACATACAATAGATGCGTAAGTATGCTTTTGGGGTTCCACAACAGGTTCTTCAATAGGGGAACCCAAACGGTCAGGTACAGAATTCATAGTAACCTGAAGTGAACCGTTCGACTGCATAGCAAAATTATCTTGAAGGATGTCTTCATTTTCAGGGACTTGATTAAGCTGTTCGTCTGGATAGGTATAGCCATGGACTGGACCATTCTCTTCAACCTTAGCTGGAGCCATGAACTCCCTAGGTTGGATATCTACACCCAGCATGTAACTGGGTACTGCAAAAACAGATTTTGAAATCCAAAAATTAGACACAGTACATTTTGCATACCTACATGAGAAACAAGTCGTGAGAAAAGATACAGTGAACTAGACACAGATAGTAGCATTATCAATTAGTTCTTTTAGAGAGTTTCTTCCTTCGATGAATAAAAAATAGATATCAATTGTCGTACTCCAGATCTTGATGTCATGTTACAATTGAAGGACCTTAACAAATCGTCGTAGTTTTAAATTGTACTACCTCCATCCTTAAAAACTGTTATTCATGTTTCTTTTATATTACAGTATTTGGTGTAGTTTCTGAAAGCAAAAGAAATCAATATTATATTGTTTTCATGAATTATTGCCCTACCAATTTTATTATTCTGAAAACTAGGAACGCACGTCTCCATTTCATTAAGACCACTAGGCAATTTAAATAAATTATTCCTAACTTTATTACCAAATACGAGAATCAACAAGTATTGTGTGAAATAAATTCTCTCTTAATTCTGCTAACAAAATACCTGGGTCTCGAACTGCAGTTGAAGGATTGAGTTTGAGATCAAGATTGCTCAGAGGTAGATAGCCCAGTGGATGCTGCCGAATCTGTTCTTCCTCAACATAGTGAAAGATATCATTGAGAACAAAGTAACCTTTCTCCTGAGGTGCAAGAAAGAATGTTTGCACAAACTTCCTCCTCCCATTGAAATCCTTGACGTGCACAGAACCTGAAACCATCACTAGAACACCACCATTCCAAGATTCTAACGAATGTGCAGTCTTAATTTCTATACCCGTATAGTTGAGTGACATAATAAGTTGATGAATTTGCTGCAAAAGAGAATTCAAAACATGCATCTTATCAAACTATACAAACTGAGAAAACAAAATTAAAAGGAAATGAAGGAAATGGTACACAAACAGAACAAAAGAAAAGGTATAGGAGCAGTGATCCAGGATTAAGCATTTAATGAGAAGTAACTGAAAAGAGTAGATGTCATGTACTGCTTTCAATATTCCAACTTTGACAAAGGAAACTACGAACTTTTAAGGAAGGTATGTGTGTGTGTGTGTGTGTGTGTGTGTGTGTGTGTGTGTGTGTGTATATATAGGGGTAAGGTATGATTGCAACCAGTTTATCAAAGAACCAAAGTTGACCAGGTTCACAGCTTCCAACATCTAACCACTGGCTTCAATGTTCATATTTTCATTCATATTTGGTCAGTTCTAGTTGTTTAAAACCATAACTGAACACACAAGTGGTTGGAGGAGAAAGACAAGTGTCATGCTCATACGCATAATAAATGAACTTTTGTTTCCATTATTTGGATGACTGGATAAATACCATCAATTTACTCCAAAACTACATCTGGTACAATAGACGACATAATCAGTAACAAGTTTAAAATTTATCATTATGTATGCAAAAGTTGGAGGCTTAAGAGCCTGTTGAAGTCAAGTAGGCATTCTTTTTTTTTCGTTTTATTACAATGATAGTAGGCTAGTAGATACCTCATACTTCCAGTTTTTATATAAATCCAATAGTACTTAGCCCTTGTTTGATCCCCATTATTTCCAAAATACATTTTTCTCTTTCTTCTTTTCAACCACACATTATTCAATAAAATATTATTACACGCAAACCCAAAAATTTTCCTTATTTTTTAACCACGCATTCTCCATCAATCTACTATTTGAAAATGCATTATTCAATAAAAATGGGGTTCAAACATGCTCTAAATCTGAACTTCAATTCACAATGAACCCGACCCAACATAAACAAGTGATTTCATATAAAATACCAGCATAGCAGTTGCTGTCTCTCTGGTGTTGCTATCAATCCGAAGCATGGTGCTGGCATCACTGTAAAATTGGTGCACAAAATCCGGCTGGTTCCGTAGTAGCTGGTAGTACTGCCCGACAAAGTATGTCCCCACCTAAACAAAACAGAGAAACTAAGAACAAAAAATGCCCTGTTGCACTCACTAATACATGCTTACACACACAGGAAGCCCATAAATAATTCTGTGTCAATTTTGTTATTGTAGCAAGAGATGAAAAAATGTAGATGCAGAGAATGCATAAAACCAGAGGAAGTAAATGTACACATTCTAGTTATATAAGAGATTTATAGCATGTTTGGACAAACAAAAGTTAAGCATCCACATGTAAATGGATATCTATTCACCGTGACAAAAATTTAGTCATATAAACAAATCGTCATATGAAAATGAAATCAATTGAAGTCATTAGCTTGTGTACCACAGGCCTCAAAAGTTGTATGTTTCTTTAGAAATAGTATGATCTCAGGCAGTACAATCATTCAAATGTGAATAACAACAGGTGCACATCACATGTCAATAACAAGAGGTACACGGCCGTGCACGCACACAAAATGAATGCTAACAGAGGCCTACTTTGTGTGTATATTCCTCAAGATATATGTAGATGCAATCGAGTCTAATTTTGAGGGTAGAAATGAAAAATGGCCTCATTCCGAATTACTTAAGCAGGTCTTGTTTTAATGAAGAAAGAAATGTAAACCCTACCTAGAACGGCCTTTTTTCCATAAAAGATCTGCTTAGCTTTGAGTTTTCCATTCCAGTTCATGATTACTCCCTTATACAAGTCGTTTGACAAAACTCCAATTTGGAGGCCTAAAAAATATCAATCATGAGAAAAAAGAAAATTCCCTCTGCAGATCCCCATTTTTCATCATTAAACAAACTTTGGGTGTGCATAAGTTATCATATTGGTTAAAACACACATACCTTCACATTGTCTATCAAACAGTTTTTTTTATTTCCATGAAGGATAACTCGACCCCCTCGGGTAGATTTCCGAGTTAACAAGACATAGTTGAGTTATCCTTGCACCCAACAAAAGAAATTATCGGCTCAACTTGACCCTCATGAGTTAACTAGACAACGACATGTACAACAAAAAGTTGACAGTCAATGGACAAATAGGGTCAACTAGTTTGTTATTCCAATTAGTCAAGTAGAAGTGAACTTGGGTAGGCATAACCAATTCTACACATTCACTCCTCTCCCAAAATTACTAATCACAGTGAACTGTTTACCTTCATTTTTTTCGCTTTCCATCTTCAATTTTTTCTTAGAAGGCTAAGAGACTGCTCTACCCGCGTTGTTGAAGAGTTTGAGTAGTGGTTGAAAACCAGAATTCTTATATGTTTGAACTAGATTGGCATTAATTTCCTCTCTCTATCTACTTTAGTCCACAGATAAATTACTCCTACAACACTTGAGAGTTATATTTATTTACAATATCTCTACAAACATTCACATACAAATGGTCCGCACTTGGGCAGAGATACAGCATCTTTATCTACATACATAATCGCAATGCAGTTTGGACTACACGCTTCTTATGTGTATGGTGCAATAAATAGACAGATATGCTCAGGTGGTGGCACTAACCATATTTCAAATACACACATATTCATTAACATGTACATAAAAGCAAACGTATATATACACGCGCACGCGCACACAATATACATCTACATAAAAATATAACCTTTAATTAAAGCCATCCACATATCACCTCATAATCTGCACAAGTTGAACACCGATATAGTTTCACACAGAGTAGGACCTGAGGAGAGGCCCAAGAGGCCTCCGCCTCAGGCCCAGATTTTTAAGGGGCCCAACTTTTTTTATTATTTTCGTTTGTTTTAAACCCACGCAAGAAATCTCTTGATTCTCAATCTCACTCTCTCGTCAATGCAAAAACCAAGAAATTTCAGCCCATTTTTGCAGCTTCTTTCATTTCGTTTTCACCTTGTGATCTCAGCTCCAAATTGGCAAAACCCTTCAATTTGGGGGCAAAATCAAATCGTGAAAAGAAATAAGTCAAGCCCAAAATACTCCCAGAACCCTAAACCCCAAATCCATTTCAAACATTCATTTTGATTCGGTTTTGCGCTATCTGAAATTGAAAACTACCACCGCACATAGCACTTCCTCTGAAGGTAATCCCAGTTTGCGTTTAATTGTTTTGAAAAAAGGGCTGTTGAATTTAAACGACTGGTTGAATATGAAAATTTGTATGATAGTTTTTCAAAAAATTAGGATGTCCAAAGGGCTGCTT
This sequence comes from Osmanthus fragrans, assembly GCA_019395295.1. Taxonomy (NCBI): domain Eukaryota; kingdom Viridiplantae; phylum Streptophyta; class Magnoliopsida; order Lamiales; family Oleaceae; genus Osmanthus; species Osmanthus fragrans. Next base: position 16,160,823 of record CM033355.1, on the reverse strand, counting down.
TCCGCCTGTGATTTGAAAATTTAGGATGCTTTTCAAATTTATATGGTAGTTTTGAGTTCCATTTTTTGCATTAGTTTTACATGTGCTATTTCACTTAATCAGGTTGGGGATCTTGGTTATGCCTCCGAGCTCGGGAACTATGCAGAATACAGTGGTGCTCCCAACGAAGAGGAGGTCTTGCAGTATGCCAGAGTTGTTATCGATGTGAGCATCATCTTGTTGCATAAAATTGTAGATTGAGGATGTTAAGTTAAGCTTGAGAGGTTCACTTATAAGTAAATAAGTTTGTTCCAAATATTTAAACTTAATTGTTCTTATTTTGACATTAAGGTAATATTACTTTCAAAAGAAGTAATATTTTTACTTAAAAGTAAGAACTAAGAAAGAAGTAACTTATGCAAACAAATAAATCAAGATTTTAATCCATGTTATCGAAAAAATTAATCAAGATTTTCATCCATTATACATATTCACTTAAGTATTGACACAAGCATTGTTCACCTGGATAAAAAAACTCATTAATATTGTACACAGTGTGCAACTGCTTATCTTGATGGTCGCAAACGAGCACTTGTAATTGGTGGTGGAATAGCCAACTTTACTAATGTCGCTGTTACATTCAATGGCATAATTCGAGATTTAAAGGAAAAAGGTTGGTTAACTTTTCAGTATCGTTTCTTCATATTTATAAGCTGATAAAATGTGGCACAAAATGTACTGAGGATTTGTTCACGTATAAATGAATGAGCAGGCTATATTTCTTCGTCCTGCTTTACTAAATGACAAAGGGAGAGAGGATGGAGATATTCTAATCATACATTATCTGTAGTTTTACTCTATCACATATTCATATAAATTCTCGTAGAATCGATTTTTCATTATGTACATGCCAAATCATGAATTAGTATTTGCATCCAATTTCCAAAACAAAAAAAAATCCCCGCTGTGTAAAACTTCCCATTTTTGTTATGGAATATGTATTTCAGGATTCTTGTCCTAGAATTGTAAGGAGAGGCATCACCTGAAATGTTCAAGAAGAACCTTATAGAAATGTTGAAATGCATTCTCTGTTTGGAGGTAAGTGTTTTCATATTGTTTATTTAACTTCTTTTTCTATTTATTTTAAGCAACTTTGGTCCTTTAAACCTGTAACTTTTGCAGTCTCTATCCATAAAAGTCCGTGGAACAGAGCTTGATTCATATGATTTAACTTGCATTGATCTCTTCCTACCCCAAACTCTCAAACTTCTGAAATTGCAGCTTGTGAATGAGCAAGGTGCTATTCTATTTGGCATCTTGTCAATGGAGTTTTACGATTTATGGCTTACTACGATTTAGGAGCTCAATCCACACTACATATATAAGACGTGAGAATCAGGTCGAGAGAGAGAGAGAGAGAGAGAGAGAGAGAGAATTACCTGGGCAGCCGTGACAGGCAAAGGGAAAGCGGTAGCCATTGGAGGGAGCTAAAAACCAAACCCACCCCAAAGGGAAAGCCTCCAAATCTAACAAACAAATCCCAGATCTGGAAACGTAAAATCCAAGATCTATAGTCAAAAATAAAAGAAATTAATCCAAACCAAGATTCAGCTTCACCATTTTCACATTAGTCCTCCAATAGAAACCCACACTACTTCCAGTACTACTAGTAAAATGAAATCAATATCTGAGTGAGAAAGTGATATGGAAATGCGATGCCACTATGTGTACTGTCACTGCCGTATTTCATTTATAAGTTTTGTGTGCAGATTCGTCTCCACATAAAGACCACTAGTTTTGAGGCGTGTATAAGTAGGTGATGATGTTTTCCGGCTTCAAGCATAACGATACGTGATGTGAAGTTTATATAACCTATTTGGTGTATTGAGGATTTTCTAATAAATTTGATAAAATAAAAAAAAAAATAAAAAAAGTATTAAAACAAAACTTTGATTAGCTATGTTTCATCCCCCATTTCACAAAACTCATTTTCTCTCAATAAAATAATTTTGTATATAGATCATAGTTTTTTCTTATTTTTTAATCTTTCATTCTACAAAAAATTCAATTTTCACAAAATCTATTCTCAAAAGCTTTCGGTTTAACTATAATGACTTACCTATTAATCTTTGAATTTATCTTGTATTGGTCTCGCTCTTACAATGTGCAACTACTGAATTTGAATTATCGTTGAACTACTTTGATAGGTATATAGTCGTTAATAAGTAATTATAGCATTTTTTTCTCCTAATCGAAGCTCGGAATCATTAATAGTATATATATATATATATATATATATATATATATATTTGAATAAGTAGATTTGCAATCATTAATAACATAAACACGACTTTACAGATAATAATCAAACCTTACTAGGGACGGAGACCAAACTATAGAACCTAATTAAAAAGAATTGCATCACTGTGTTGCAGTGTCACCTTGTTATGGTAACTTTGATAAACAGCCTAAAGCACGTTAACAAACACTAGGGATGATTCCCTCTCATATGGTTATGCCAATTTTTTGTAGCAAGAAATTCTCTCAACAATCTTATACTACTACAAATTAGGACTGTAAGTAAAAATCGTCAAATCAAAAAATCGAATCGAAATCGTATTTTAGAAATCATCGATTTGGTACCACGTGGACATGTCGACGAAATAACTTTGAACTAAACCAAACCAGTTAAAACGGTTTGATTTGAGTTTGAGAATTTTAATTGCGATTTAAAACCAAATCGAAATGACGAAAAAATATATATAAAAAAATTGAATTTTTTTGAAAATTCATCCAAATATGTAAAACTAAGAAGAAACATATAGTGCTGCGCCAATATTTAGATGAAGTGGAGGCATTTGATGATTCAATAAAAATTGTGACAATTAATTTATATTTTCTATTATCATATTTTTTAAGATTATCTTATCTATCAAGTATCTAATACTATGATGGTGTAATGAATGTGTTTGTTTGACTATGCAGATGATGAATCATGTGTGACAAAAATTGATGTTTGAGTATATGTGAGAAACTAAATTCGTAACAACATAAAACGATAAGCTTGTGTAACTGTTGTGTTTACATATTATAAATAATTGTTTTATTATTGTGGTTGGTTATTCTCCCTGTCTAATGGGTAACTTTTTTTCGATATAATAATCACGAGATTTTGTTCGACATCATTATATTTTTTGGATCTTACATTTAGCTTAGTAGGCTTGTATTGTAACATTATCGTAACGTTATCGTGACTTCATTAGCCTAAAAAAGGCGAACAAAAAACTATGTTTTAGTTTATTGTGATTTCACTTTGATTTAGTTGGTATTTAAATTTATAGTAGATATGTTTAATTTGTTTTAGATTTATTGCTAGTAAGATATAAATATATATTGAATTCAATGAATTAATGACATAAAAATACACATGCAAAAAAATATACGGCGAAATCAACGGTTTAAAATCGGACCAAACCGTGAAGTTTAGGTTTGAGTTTTTTTCAAATCGTTCAAAATGGTTTGGTTTAGGTTTGTGTTTTTCTCAAACCGATTTAAATGATTTGGTTTGAAAATCTGTCAAAAATTGTGAAAATCGGATCGCTTACACCCCACTACAAACACTTCAGTCCTCGCGGTGGTAGATTCTTGAAAATTGCTCACCTCTTCTCTTCATTGAAAACAATTGTTCAAAAACTGAAACTACTCTCTTTCACTCCACCAAACATGTTTTCAATAAAATAAATTTACATATAAATCATAATTTTTCCTATATTTGAACTACTCATTCTTTAAAATAAAAAAAATAAAAATAATCAATTTTCACAAAATATATCCTCAAAAGCTTTCTACTCATTGTCGCTGCACTGCTTTGGTAGATATAGATTCATTAATAAGTAATTACAACATATTTTCTTTTTCTAATCGGATGCTCGGAATCACTAATAGTATATTTTCTTTTTTTAATAAGTAGATTCACAACATTGACAGTACATTTTCTTTTTCGGATTGAAGATGATCAAAAATCACCATATACCTACACATTTCATGCTAACATAATACTAAGATTAACTATAAATGTCACAGACTTGGCAAAACCATTTTCTATTATAATATTTCTGTTAAATTATCTCATTTAAATATATGAAAAATGCATCCTTTTTTTCAATTGAGATGGATTTTTGTAAAAAATTAATTCGAAACATTTGATTTTAAAAAAATTGTTCGCATAATTTTAATATTTAGCCCCTGTCTGTTTCCCATTTTGGCTGCATATTTTAATAGCTTTTTTGACCGTTGTCCATTACACAACTATTTTTTTTATTTATTTTTTACTCCCTCTCTCACATTGGGACCCACTTGTAGGAATACAACGATCCATAAATGCATTCTCAAATTGAAAAAATGAGAAACAAACAGGCGCTAAATAAACTTAAAAACTTAGTTCCTTCTCTACATTTAACATTATCTTCTATCAAACGCCACTAAACTTTCATTTGTTAATGTAATTACTAAAAATCAAATTATATATAATTAATATTTTTTATGGCCTCCTAACCACAAATGATTGATCATTCTCATTCTCTTTTTGTTCGTGTCTTTTTTCCACTAACTTTTTGCTTGTTTGTTTGTTTGTTTTGATAAAGGGAAATCAATTGTTTTCTCATATAATTAGTTTTCTTGTAATCATAATAAAGAAGGAAATAATATATTTTGTGAATTAAATGCATCTATATTTGTTTGATACAATCACTTTCATAGAATTGTTTGTTAAATGGTGTTTCTTACCCTTGGGCCATAAAAAAGGATTTGAACTTCTGCTTTTTTTATTTTTTATTTATATAAAATCTAGTCCCTTTTAGTACAAATCCTTTAAATTTATTTTTTTTCAATCTATATTTTTTTAATAAAATAATTTTGCATTAGGAATCATAACGTTTTCAACATTTTAACCATGCATCCAAGTAAAATCACTTTTACAAAATTTACTCAAAAAAAATCTATATCAAGTCTGCCCTTGTTCAAAAGTTTGATTATTCGACCTTGGCAATTGGTATCACAATCAAATCTGACACTATAAAGATGTGTGTAAGTGGATCTACAAAATTAACAATAGGCAACATTTAAATAAATAAATTGCGTTATACATTGTTTTTGAAGAAATTCACCTTTAACATTTCTTAGGGTCCCTTACAAGTTCAATTTTATTTTAGAGGAAATTACACTAGGTATCACTTTTTTCTTTTATAATTACAAAAGTGTCACCTTTTAAAAATCATTTCAAAAATGTCACTTTTGAACATTTTTGCCCTTCTAAAAATTTTCAATACCTTACAGGTTTTGTACTTTAGTCAGACATGAGGTGATGAAAAATTGTACTTACACTGTGTAAAATGTCAGGATGAATTGACTGATGAGAGTTCGTCGCAGTAATTCTCGACAGATGAAATGTCGTTCTCGACAAATGAAATGTCATTTCCGACAGTTCACTTCAGTAATTCTCGACAGATGGGTGAATCCTATTTTTATGTATGCTAATGTAGAGTTATATTCAATTTTTATTTATTTTTTGGTAAGGCTGCCACGACCTTCATGAATCATTTTCCATACATTTCGGATCACATGCAATTCAAATGTATTGTTGTCGAAGTTGTTAATGTAGAGCCTTGTTTGGCCGTAATTAAAATTATAATTCATTTTTCTCTATTTTCTTATCAATCATACATTTTTCAATAAAATATTATTACACATAAATTTAAAATCTTTCATTTCTTTTTAACCACACATTTTTCAAAAAATTACTATCCCAAAATATATTGTTCCAAATTCTCATTATAACGAGGTCAAACAAGGGCTAAAGAAGCAGAAGAAACAGAAAAAAAAATTTCAATTTTACGACGACCTTGACATGCTATTTTTCTTTAATGAAAATTGACGCAATGTTTTAAAAAATTGAAAAAAATAGTTTGATATTGCTATTCGTTAAAGAGTAACAATACGTGTCTAATATTTTGAAATAAATATAAATTAAAATCAGTTGTAACGTATCATATTTTCTATTGTCTAGTTCAATACACTGAATTTATTTAAATAATTGTTATGATTTCCTTAAATTATTTGTATACATAATTTTATTGACCACCAAATTTTAATTAATTTTTTTCTTAATTTTCTTATTATTATTCATGTTAATAATTTTGTCGGAAATAGTCTCAACATTTGTGTGGTTGAGAGTAGAATTTCTATAACACTTCTTTTATCTTTCTTTTTTTTGTATTAAGAAAATTCATATTAAATAATATATATATATATATATATATAATATTTATAATATAAAAATTAAATCATCACATCAAAGAATTAATGATGATGATAGATAGTATTAATGAGTATTAAATGTTCCTAAAATTGTGAGTCTAAGGATAATATGAACTATTCACACTCAAAAATTGATATTTTTGAACAAATCAAGTGCCAATGAAATTTTTTTTTGCATTTTCAAAAAAAGTGACATTTTTGAAAATTCCCCTTTATTATATATGGTCTCAATTTGTTGCAATTCGAAATTAAACAAAGGTCATTTTTGCAAGGAAAGCAAAAATAATATTAAATAATCTCTCATGTTAAATCACATCATAAAAGCATCGACTCTAAGTAGGGATTGTCAACGAGCTAGGCCAAACAAGCTCATATGCCGAAGCTCGCGACACGACCAAAAAAAGCTTGAATTTTTTTTTTTACTTTTTTATTTTTTGCTAGAGTCGAGCTGAGCTAAAACCACGACCAAAATTTTGAGGCTTGGCTCAGGCTTCGCTGAGTCAACTCATGATTTTTAAAATTTTAAAATTTGTAAAATTCTAAATTCTTTTTAAAAATGTAAATTTTGTTCAATTTATACTAATTGTAGATTAAATAAAAATTACGACATTTCTCTTTTTTTTTGGGTTTAAGACTGGCTGCAATCAATTTAAATTGAGTTAAAATTGTACACGAATAAAATATTTCAAGTACAAATTTTTTTTAAACGAATGAATTTAAAAATTATATAATTAAATCAACAAATTACATAATTAATGCAAAAAAACAAAGACTAACATAGGCAAAAAATGGCCTATGAAGCTCATGCGACTCGATGAGTCACACTAGCTGACCCAGGCTCGAGCCAAGTCTCGAAAATTGAGCTTGATTCGAGCCTTGGCTTTGGTCCACTGAGCCTTGAGCCCATGTCCAAGCTGGTTCGAGCCCGTGTCGGAGCTAACTGGTCGACTTTCCATTCCTAGCTCTAACCATTAGAGTCAAACCACTTAAACTCAGTTAAAAGTTTTTTTTTCATCTTTTATCTTTTTAAATTTTTTGCAATTTCTTGGCATAATTCAAGTTCACGTGGTTGAACAAGGTGGCTCAACGAGTTTCATAGTTAACAACTTTATAATTATTTCTGCTGATTTATCATTTTATTATTTATTTAACCCATGTTTGACAATCATTATTTCAAAACTTTTTATTCTACATATTCATTTTCAAAAACATATTCACACACTAAAATATTTTGCACGTAAATTCCAAATTTTTTTTCTACTTTTTAACTATACATTCTCCAAAACTTCATTATTCAAAACTTTATTTTTGTCAAATAATGACCATCAAACAAATGTTTAAGTTTGATTACATCCTAATGAAAGAACCAACCAAAAGATAAAAAGATTAGAGCTACTTCGGTTCATCCTCTTGATAGCTAGTTAGGTTACATGCAAGCTCAAAATCGTTGTGTAGATGTCTTTTATTTTCTCAAAATAACATTAAAAACATAAAATCGATTATGAAATAGAGAAAAAGATAAGAGAGAATATGAGTCAATAGACTTTTGTGTATTATAATGAGAACCAAAGCCTTATTTTTATAGAGAAAGATTAGGAATACAATTGTCATTCACTAATAAACTTATCATTTACAACATTCTCACTTGAATGACACATTACAAAATATATGTCTCGTTAAAATATTGTTTGATAAAAACTCAATTGGACAAAAAATCAAACGAGGGAAAAGAGTACAGTTTTTTTGAAGTATTAAACATAAATGCTACCTCATTAAAATCTTGATAGGAAAACTCAATGAGACAAAACCTAAGCAAAGGGAAAAAGTATAGCTAATCCCTTATAATTTGATCACTGAAAATATTTGAGTAGACACGTTCCAATCTCGTGAACCAATTTATTGAATGTAGATGTTGACATTGTCACTTAAGTAAATTTGTTGAACATTATCGTTGCCGTTCTTTTGAAATTCATGTGAATGAAAGAATTTTGAAAAAATATGTTTCATCATGTTACATTTGATATAGATTCCTTTGAGTTGTGCAATACAAACTGCATTATCTTCATACAAAATTGTTGAACTAACTTTTATTGAAGTTAATCTGCATGATTCTTAGATATGATGAGTCATGTTCTTCAACTACATACATTCTTTACCTGCTTCATGTATAATGATTTGAAGATGTTGTTGTCAAGGTTTGCTTCACAGATCTCCATGATATAACTGTTCCTCCACGTGTAAACGTCCATCCTGTCTGTGATTTAGTTTTATATGGATTAGAGAGAACCTGTATTTGCATATCTCACTAAAGCATATCTTGGCTTTTGAGAATAAAATAATTTCAAATCAATAGTACCTTTCAAGTAATGAAAAGAATGTTTAACATTATTCCAATGTTTTTTGAGTTGGTGTAAAGCTATACCTTGTAAGGAGATTTATAAAAAAAGATACATCGGGTCGATTACAGATTGTAAGATAAGTTAATGCTCAGATTACACTAAGATAGGTATTTCAGGACCAAGAACATTTTATCTATCTTCAAGTGGAGGAAATTGATATTTTTTTCACATCAAGTGATCAAACAATCATATGTGATGCCAATGAATGTGCATTATCTATATAAAAATGTTTTAAGATTTTTTTCTGTATATGTGGATTAATGAACAAATAATTCTTTTAAGAAGCGATCAATTTGCATCCCAAAACAAAATTTGATTTCTCTCTAATCTTTTATTTCAAATTTATTTTTCAAATAATCTGCAGTTTTATTGAACTCTTGAGGAGTTCCAATTAAATTTAACATAAACTGCCAAAATTACAAATTCAATATTTGTTTTCTTTATAAAAATACATGGACAAACATGATCATTTTTATAACCCTTGTTTAACAAATATTTGTTAAAACGATCATATTATATGCGTCTGGATTATTTCAATCTATATAATAATCTTTACAATTTAATTAAGAACATGATTTTTGGACATGAATCATTTGTGAATGAACTTTCATACAATATATATATATATATATATATATATATATATATATATATATATCACCATTAAGTAAACCATACAAATATGTAGTTACTACATCCATAAAACGCATATCGAGCCTTGATGACACATTCAAACCAATTAAAAATCTAAAAGTAATAGTGTCTATTACAAAAAATATGTTTCCTCACAATCAATTCTAGGTCTTCGCGAGAAATCTTGTGTTATGATTCGGGTTTTGTATCTTGTAATTTCATTGTTTTCATTTCTCTTTCGTAAATTTATTTGTATCCAACATGGATTATATTTTCAGATGTTTGAATTACAGGTCTAAACACTTTTCGTTTCTTTAAGGAATTCAATTCCACTCATATGACTTTTTTCCATTTTAAGCAATCATTTTTATATTGACAGTCTTTAACAGATTGTGGTTCAAGATCCTCATTTTGTACAACATCATGAGCTATGTTAAAGACGAAAATATTATCTATAATGATATTATTGTGTTCCCAAAATTTATGAGATAACATATAATTTATTGAAGTTTCATTATTTCCGTACACTTATGGTTCTTCAGGAATCATATTTTCAATATTTGATTGATCTATATTTTCTGAAGTTATTTCTTCTGAAATTTTTGGTTGATTTTTCTCTTGTACTTTCTTTTTTCGGGGTACAAAATCTTTTGAACCAATTGATTGACCACACTTATGGCATATTTAAGATTCATTTGTTATAGCATATTGTCTTACATGAACATCAATTTCTACTAGAATTATATGACTTTATTACTCTTCTTGTGTCAAAATTGATTTGCAACTTTTTGTAAATGAATGATTTTTTCAACCTCTTACTCACATTAATTGTTACGGGGATTAAAATGAATAGAGTTGTTTCATTCCAAAAAAAATTTACCTTATTTTTCACGATGTAGTTTTTCCCTCCCAAAGGTAGGAAAGTCATTTCATCAAAATGACGATTTGCAAAATGTGTAATAAATAAATCACTCGTTAAAAGTTTAAGATACCTAATAATAGATGGTGAATCAAAACTTATATGAATCTCAAGTCTTCGTTGGAGACTCATTTTAGTACGTTGTGGGGGGTAAAATAGGAAATTGTAGCCCAATATTAAAAAACCCGCAAGTAAGAAATATTAAGTTCATGACTAAATGCAAGTTGCAAAAGTAAATATTGATAATAGGCAGTTGATTTTATACGAATCAAATGATGCAGCATGCAACATGGATGACCCCAAACAGAAGCTGTGGATTTTGTTTTCATAAGTAATGGTCTAGTAATAAATTATAGATGTTTAATAAACAACTCCAGTAAATCATTTTGTATACGGACATGCACAACCGAATATTCAATAACAATCTCAATTGACATACAATAATCACCAAATGCTTGTGGTTTAAATTTATCAACATTGTCTAGACGAATAGTTTTTATTAAGTAACCTGGAAATTGTGCTCGTTGTTTTATGATTTTGGGTAAATAGTCTAGCCAAAGCTAATTTTCTAATGGAAAGTATACAGATATAGGACCATCTAGTTGAAGAATTGATTAATACAATAAAATAACAAAACGGTCCACATGTTGGTTGTATTGATTCATATATATCTCCATGATTTCTTTTCAAGAAAGTTGGAGATTCAATATTGAATTTTTTATTTTGCATTTGAAGGTCTAATAAATAATTTTCTTTGCGAACAAACTACACATGAATAATCATTAGGTAAAAGAATATTTTGGTTCTTTAATGGATGTCCATGCAAGTTGTTTATTATTCGATATATCATTATTAGGGATGGCAACAGTTCGGTTTGGGGTCGCTTCGACCAAAATCATAATCGCACCACCAAATTTTTGGCCATACCATAACCGCACCATAACCACGTAAGTCGGTTTGGTTCGGCTAGGTTCGGTTCGTATCTCTATTTGATTCAGTTAATAACCACGAAAATAAATTATTTTTTATAACTCCAAACTCCAATCGTCAAATAAAAAAAAAAATTATAAAGAAAAGTCAATAAAAACAAAAATACAATTTACTTAATATCAATTTAGCAAACAATATTCCAAATGAAAATACAAACAATATCCCAACTTCCAAATACAAAATTCGAATTTAACAAACAATATTATCAACGTAGGTCAAGACTCTTACTAGCATAGGTCAAGAGTCAAAACTCAAAATTGATTCCTATGTAGTAATGTTAGTCTACGAATCCAGGATCTCTAATTCACATCTAGCAACAAGGAGCTGAGTTAACCATCAATGTTTTTAAGTGCATTTAAAACATTATCGCTATCACAAATTCTATTAACAAATAGTATGATTATCACAAATTCTATTAACAAATAGTATCATTGGGTGCAAAGATGGTTGAAGCCTTAATATGCTCGAAGAATTGGTTGCATAGTAGCAATGAACCTATAGTGCTTCGTCAATAATTGGATGAGGTAGAGGTATTGGATGACTCAAGAAAGCTGTAGAAGGTGACATTTGTTTTCTATTATCAATTTTGATATTTTTATGAATAATGACTCGTAAATGTTTTGATATTTGCATATTATACAGAGGTCGAATCATGTGTTACAGCAGGGGATATTAATCCATTTTTTATCAAATGAGAGGTTAGTACTTTTGTACTTATTTTGATATTGTTGCTTGTAAAAGTTTGAGTGGTGCTAACTTAATACTATCTTTTTTGCCTTTTTGCTATATATCGAATTTTAGACAAATATGAATGTAATTTATCATTTAACATTATTAGTGTTCGTTTAAATTTATATGTTAACTTGTTTTAAATATATTATTATAATGTTGATAGGTAAACTGCGGATTAAAACTGAACCAACCGCAAATAATGGTTTGGTTTGGTTTTGGATGAGGTAGAGGCATTGGATGACTCAAGAAAGCTGTAGAAGGTGACATTTGTTTTCTATTATCAATTTTGATATTTTTATGAATAATGACTCGTAAATGTTTTGATATTTGCATATTATACACAGGCCGAATCATGTGTTACAACAGGGGATATTGATCTATTTTTTATCAAATGAGAGGTTAGTACTTTTGTACTTATTCTGATATTGTTACTTGTAAAAGTTTGAGTGGTGCTAACTTAATACTATCTTTTTTGCCTTTTTGCTATATATCGAATTTTAGACAAATATGAATGTAATTTATCATTTAACATTATTAGTGTTCGTTTAAATTTATATGTTAACTTGTTTTAAATATATTATTATAATGTTGATAGGTAAACTGCGAATTAAAACTGAACCAACCCGCAAATAATGGTTTGGTTTGGTTTGAAAAAATTCCAAATCGCTTGAAATGGTTTGAGTTGAAAATATAGCATAAACCGTCCAAACCGAATCATGTTCACCCCTAATAAAACTTGTGCAAAAAAGTAAAAGATGTATGAGATTTAAGTTTAAAAAATGGTCAGTGCCCGGTTTAAACTACTTAACTCAAACTCGTTCAACTCGAGAACTCCAAACCATCTAACTTCTATGAAACAAGCACTTACCTTCCTACCCCCAAACTACTTTTTAGCAGTTTGGTTTCTATATTAAGGATTTAGTAATTCGACTTAAGCCTAGGTCAACAACATCAACAATTAAATCCACATAATTAAGTCATGTCCCATTGTAGGTAATAAATCAATGATGGCTATGTGCTCAAATAATCAAGTCTAACATGGATAAATACTCAAGTAAAAGAACAAGTTAAGGTGTTGTCTAATTCTAGCTAAATCTGTACTCATTTCAAATAAATAAACATCATCATAGGCGGTAAGTCATTCAACGCTAACTAGACACTATTTTTTTTTTCAATTCTTTTAACAGATACATAGACCCGATAAACAATTGAGAAATAAATATATATTCCAAGTATCCTAATACTTATCCCCACCCAATTAAAAAGACTACAGTGTCCTCGAAGTAAGAGTAGAAATAATCAAAATAAAGGAGTAAATATCAGAAACTCCCCGGGATAGATGTAGATGAGTCGAATGACTAGGCTGGTCCAGCTGGTAAACGTCATGACAATCTCGACTTTTCCCTGTTACTAGATTTAATTTTTTTGCTCCAAAAATTTAAAATAGATATTAGTGATAGCATATAAGGTTTAAATATTTGCAATGAATTCATACCAAGGAGAATTCTAATGTTCTGACTTTTAGAAAAACTATTTAACTAAGCGTTATCTCTGCAAAAATCCTATAGTTAGGAAAAGATAGGTCTTTCAAATTAGTTTTGAGATTCGAATCTAGGTGCAAACTTAAGAATGCATATCACATCAATGTAAATTCAATGTAATGCTAGGATATTAACGTTGAGCCTAAGTAAAATGAACTCAATAAGTAAACATGCCTAAGTTACTAATGCAAGTTTTAAAATACTACCTAAAATATGTTAAAACGATTTAAATGCATGAGTTCATAACTTAACGAAATCCCTAAAACTACGTGTAATGTAATAGTTAATTAAAATACGTGAAAATGGATTGAAAAATGGGTTGCCTCCTATCAGGCGCTTGATTTATAGTCTAGAGCTCGATTTTTGGAAAATTTAATCATTGTGGCAAAGCGAATTGTACTAGCAAAGCAATTAATACTATATTTAGTGTTGCCAACCTCCTTCTCGATTCTCCAAGCTTGAAAAGCTCATTCTTCATCCTTGAGGTTTCCAATAATTTCACATATTCCCTTCCTATGTGGGCACTTCTTATAATCTTTTACTTTTTCATTTTTAACTTTCTAACTTTTCTCATTATTGGATGGCTTTTTGATAGTGACATAAATCTAAATTTTTTCTTGATCATCCCAACTAGTAGATAAGAATGATCAACCCAAGATCAGTAATACATCCTAATATTTTTCTTTGTCTACGATAAAGAAGTTTGCTGGAAGTATGAACTTGCCCACTTCAATGAGCACGTTCTCAACCACTCCTAGAAGGTATTGAATTGATCTGTCCGCCAATTGAATGGAGATTGTAGTATACTTTATCTATCCTGAACCTAATTTCATGTAGACAGAAAAAGGCATGAGATTTATACTCGCTCCTTAAGCACATAAAACATTAAAAGTATGATTATTTCCTATTGAGTAAGGCATTTTGAGATTCCCCATTTAGTTTAGGAGGTAGTTTTTGGGATTCATCTCAATATTGCTTGGCGGGTTACCCGGTGCTCTACCTGATATAGCAAGTGCCATCTGTCCCATCTAGTTTTCAAGTTCTTGATTGCAGCACTCTGATTTTGAAGGATTATCTCGGTCCTTCTCATGAATTGATTGTTTGCCTCCATGAATTGCACTGTCTTTTCCATAAATTTGGTAAACATCTCTTCCAACGAAATTCTTTTCTTAGGCTACTGATATTGATAACCTAGCAGTGTAGTGAGGTTTTGATTACTCCGAGAAAAATTGGAATGCTTTTTCTAATCAGGGTTGTAGGTGTCAGAATATGGATTATTTTGTAGGCGTTGACTCCCTTGTACGTCCACTTGTTTTGTATCTTGTGCCAGAATTGGACAATTTGTTGTAATATGATCTGCCCAGCATTCTTCACAACTTAACTGCTTGACCTGTACTGCATTGTCTAATCCTAATATGCTCTCAATATTATGAGCCAAAGAGTCAATTTTTACAGACAATGCCTTATGAATATCCACCATATATACTCGTGGTGCCTTTTTATGAATAGCCCATTTAGAAGCCCACATGGCTGTGGTAGTAGCCACTCTCTCAAACAACTCTAAGGCTCCATCAATTGTTTTTGTAGATAAGGAGCCATTAGATGATGAGTACACCATGCTTTTGTAAGATAGAAGTAGACCTGCATAGAAATATTGGACCTGAAGCCTATTACTGATGCCGTGATGAGGACATTTCTGAAACATGTTCTTGAATCTGTTGAGGATTTGATTTCACCTTGACGGAATATGGATATATCATGCTTCAACTTCGATATTTAGCCAATGGGAAGAATTCGGTGTAGAACTTTTGAGCCAAGTCATTTCAAATGATGATACTAGCAAAATGTTATGAGTCCAACCATTCAAGTGCTCTATCCCGTAGAGTATATGGAAATAATCTCAATCTGATAGCATCATCTGAAATCTCGAGATATCTGAAGTGTTGACATATCTCCAAAAATCAAGAGACATGCGGATGTGGATTCTCATCAACCCTGCCATAAAATTAATGTCGTTTTGAAACAACTAGATGACATTGGTCTTCAACTGGAATTTCGATGCCCAAAAGGAAGATAAACGATGCTAGATTGATTTTGAATAATTTGTGCAGTCATGAAGTCCCCAACTCGCATGTTCTCTTAAACGACCACACTGCCTCTTCATTCACTTGAATAACCTGATTATTCTGTGCATTACTCATTTTTTGTTGTTGTGCTTCTCTAACTTTTCTTTGCCTAAGATGAAAAGTGCGTTTGATTTCCAGATCAGCTAGTATCAGTTTAGGGCTCCAAAATTTTGCATAAAATGTCTAAAAGAGAGAAAATAAACATGCTGGTAAATTGATAAAGAAGAAAAAAAAATAAAAATAAAAGTGAAAAGTTCGAATTAGTGCCAAGGTAAGTAAAATTAAACTCAAATACAATCCCCGACAACGACTCGAAAAGTTGTTCATTAAGAAAGTGCAAATTGCAAGTGCACAGATCATGTTCAAATAATAAAGTAGACTTTTTGAGTCCGAGTTGTCGATCCCTTAATTAATATTCACTTTTGATTTCACAACTTTAATTAATTTAATTCTCACAATAAAAAGCAACACACAAAATTAAAATTATGGTTTGAAAGTAAGGAAAAATTAACTAAAATTTTACAAAATAAGAAAATATAAACACTTGGGAATTTTCGAAGGAAAATGTGATTAGAATTCATGATTTTGCTTAATCGTCTCTTAATTAATTATTTTACAAACCAATTAACAAATTACTCATTTATGATGTTAGAACCGATTTTCTAATTTTAGTTAATTACATCTCTCAAGCAAAATTACTTATAATTTATTGGTTTAACCTACTATACCTCTATGTCGATTAAAACCAAACAACTGCATTAAATATTTATGAAAATAGCTCAATTTGTCATCTAATATTGAGAGTATACCTCTATCCTTCACAAAACCTATGATTTCTACTATTTGATCTAAAATGCACAATCTTCTCTCGGACGATCGAATCACTAAACATAATCATCTATTAGCCATAGAAATAAAAATACAATAATGAAAACACATGACATAAGTAATTTTAGCATTAAAGAGCAATTATTGAATTAATCAAAACTAGGTTAAGCTACTACCATAAATCCAACATAAATAATTAGCTCATTTTATACAAATGATAAAAAAAAAAGAATATTTATAACAATACATTACAAGTTTAGCAAAATAAAAGAGAAAATACAATATTATAGAAAAAAAAAATCCCTTTTGGTTGGATTTGTGAAGATGAAAATGTCTAGTTCTTGATTTTCTCAATATTTCTCGAACTCCTTAATTGCTTCTCCTTGTGCTCTTGATTTTGTCCCAAAAATGCCAAAAAAATCAAAAGAAATGAAAATGAAAGGAAAATGAAAAAGGAAGAAGACGGAATAGTGGCGTTTTTATTATTCAAAACCCTAGAAAAATAGTAACAAAGTCCCCATGTTTTGGACAAATAATAAAAATGGTCCCCAAAATTTTAAATTGCGTCTAAGTGCCAATTTTCAGCCAAAAATAAGAAATTGGTTTCATTTTACAGCAAAGTCCTAGTTAATTGTACATCAGGACCCTCAACTTTGATCTTATATAATTTGGTCCTTCAATTTTAACTTCCATATCAATCATGTTCTTCATAAATTGCATCCAAGATCCTTCAACTTTCTATATGTATGCATTTTCCTCACCAACTTCATGATTTTGCACACTTTTAATCCCCCCCCCCTCTTTTTTCTTTGTTCTTATTCAGAGCCTAAAGTCCGAGCCAAGCCTCTATTTTTCAATCGAGTTTCGACTCAGTTCGAGCCAACAAAGCTCGAGCTTCTTCTTTTTTTGGCTCGGACCACACCCAAGTCATGATCTTAGGCTTCCAAACTGGCTCGATCCGACTGGTTTACATCCCTAGGAAATATTCTAAATTAGGACAAAACAAATTTATTTATTTATTTGTATAAAATAAGATAAAATAAAAATTCTACTACCTATATAGGTATCCATGCCCCTTCGTGATAAAATATTAGGGTCCGTTTGATTATAAGGATGGTAAATTGGTGGAAAGAAAATAAATGACAGGAAATTGAATTGCCTAAAATTTGTTTTACAGAGAATTGTAATTAATGGTGTTTGATTGGTATAATTTTTTACCTGACAAATTTTTCGTTTGACTTTATTTTTTTTATATAAATTGTCAATTAAATGGATAACTTTTTTTAACATTGACTTAAAAATATGTTTCAATTGCTATAAAAAAAATTATCAAAAAGTTGAAAAATATTTTCTCATCAATATGATGAAAAAATATTTTCTAATTTTTATACATTAATCACTTGTACCTTAAAAAATATTAAAAATTAGTACAATAAAATAGATAAATAATAAAAAATTAAAAAATATTTTTCGCCTTCCCCGAAAAACTTAGGCAATCTGACGGACCCTTAAACAAGAAAGGGTTTTAAGTGCTTAACAGAAATCAGAGGGTTTTACACCAGCTTCTTCCGCGCAAAACAATGGCATCTCTAGGATGGAAGAATCAATCGTTGAGCAGATGCAATGAAGCCAGTGACAGCATACTGTCCCGTGTCTCTGATTCTTCGATCGCGAGGAAAGGCAAGAGCGCCGCCTGTGACGCGGCATATGTGGCGAAGCGCCTGATGAAGAGCACGGGCAAGGCGGCATGGATTGTGGCCACCTCTTTTATTGTTCTGGGACTGCCGCTCATCATAGAGATGGAGAGGGAGGCTCAGTTAAATGAACTTGAGTTCCAGCAAGCGTCTCTTCTTGGCACCCCGGCTTCCCAACTTTCCATCATGAGCCCCTCCTAAGTGAGTTTAGTCTGTAATGGCTTTAGTTTTATGATTTCGTAACTGGGCTGTGTATTTTGGGTTTTAAGAAAACTGGATGGTCTTTGTTGGTGGTATTCTAACGTTGATTGTTAGTATTGATATTTGTCAATGCTGTGATTTAGTCTTAAATTTTGTTACAATTATACGAAATCTTAATTTCATAGTGATCTTTTTTAGTGATTTTGAACAGGGTTTTGAGAAATATATTGGGATTATAACATTGATTGTCAGTACAAATTTTTGTTAATATTGTGAGCCAGTCTTGAATTTGGTTACAATTCCGTCCAATTGAAATTTGGTAATGATTTTTTGTAGTGATTTTAATTTTTATATAATTTCATCCTATCCAAATTTCGAAATGTTCTTTCCAGTGGTTTTGGAACTGGGTTTTGAGAAAACTGGATATTCTTAGATGGGATTATAATGTTGATTACTTTTAGTAATCTTCTTCCATATTGTGAGTTAGTGCTGAATTTCTACAATTTCATCCAATCCAAATTTCGTAATGGTCATTTTTTGTGATTTTGGAACTGTGTTTTTAGAAGACTGGATATTCTTTGTTGAAAATATCACACATATTGATAGTATTAACATTTGTCCATATTGTGACTTAGTCTTGAATTTTCTTATAATTGCCTTCAACCTAAATCTCATAATAATCTTTTCTAGCGATTTTCATTTTTCTACAATTTTGTCCAATCCAAATTTCATAATAATATTTTTTAGTGTGTTTGGAACTGGGTGTTGAGAAACCGGGATGATCTTTGATTGGATTATAATGTATTGTTAGTATCTATATTTGTTGTATTGTGAAATAGTGTTAATTTTGTTACAATTGTGTGTAATTCAAATACATTCTTTACACAAAAGGTTACCTACATAATGGTGATTTGTGATAATATCAGTTCTTTTCATGATTTGCGTTGTTAAAGGCATTTTATGGCAATGCCTTTTGAGCTTGCTTGTTGTTTTACTTGGAAAAATATTGGTTTTTCTCTTCTGGTTATTATTTTTCGTCTATGGAATTGTCTCAGTTTGATTGTTGATTTCTTTATTTTGATGGTTTTGATTGGTTCATTTGAATCTGTGCGCATATGCCTACCAAAGAATATGTACATACGCTAGAGTATTTTTTGAATCATAGTTTTCCTGAGGTTTGTTTGTAATTTCACTTTGATGGAATGGAGTGACGGGATTGCCTTAGTAAATTACTGTCCACACTTGCAGAAAAATTAACTAAAAAATAATAGCTTTATGATTATAAGAATATCATTTTGTATTTGGCCTCCATCATACCCAAGAATGAAAAGGTGAAGCAAAAAAAAAAAGGCTTCTGTACTATTTTGGTTTCATTGGGTTCTATCCCCTAGTGCTTGTGGAAGCTGTTTGATGTACTCTCCTAGTTCTAATGGAATTCCTCACTTTCAGGTTTATAGGTTATTTTTCTGAACAGTTGAGTAATGGTCTATTTATTAGCTGATGAGAAAATGTTGTCTGTTTGACATTTACTCTCGAGTTTGTTAGGTTATTGTCAATAATTATATTTTCAAATGGTGCTGGATTTATTTGCCACTTTGTATGTTTCCATGGATTTAGATAAAGCTAAAATATGGATGATGTTTATCGGTATGATTCTCCTGTTGTAAAGAATGTGTGGTTTGCTTGACATTTCCTTTCAATTTTCTGGTTTGACAATTTATTTTCCTCGTTCCAGTTATGCGCTCTCTCACAATATTTCCTCCTTGAACAATTTCAATTGTACAAGCTTAGCAAAAGAGAAACCTGGTCTTATTAGTGGCTTTCCTCTGTGTAGAAGCAGGTTTGAGATTCTTTTCTTGTTTCGAATGTATGCTGTTTAGATTAAGTTCTTCTAGAACCTTTAAAAGGTGAAGAATCTTTGTGAGTGATATTTGGTTTTGACTCGACTCTTGAGGTCAAGAAGGTTTTAAATTTGCATTCTGCTTGTGGTCATTTTTGCCTGAAACTTACTAGTACATCAAGATTGAATCTTTCATTCTGCTAATCACATTGACAGATATGTTTGACAGTGTAATCACAGTGCAGAATTTAAACTGCCTAAATTTATTTCCAAATTTTGGTGCATCTCTGCAAATTTATATCCAGCAGATTTAGCCCTGAATTCAACTTAATTTTCTGACCATCACATTTGGCACAATACTGAGAATTTATTAGCAATGTACAGAGTAGAGGGAGAACAGATTAATTTACAAGAAATACTAGATGCAGTCATTGCAAGATGATGTTTGTGTGATTCTGTGAGAAGCATATACATCTTCTTGAGCTCCAGTTTAAACCATTGTCACTATAAAACTGCAGCTTGATTGCAAACTAAATCAACAAGGAAAATTCACTCTGGACAGATTAGAAAAAACAACTCCAAACCATGTATAGAATGTCGAAGTCTTGAAGACGTTTAACAGTATGTAGAAGATGTTCTCTTCAATCTACGTAGGCAAGCAAGCTTTGCAATGCGACTTTAAGCTGTGGTATTCTTAAAAACGTCATACAATGAATGATCGGCCATTCCATTTTTGCTTTCAGCAATTAGGTGACACGAATCAAATGCCTTCTGACGTAGAAGTAATGATATCAACAATAGTGTTTTCGTGGTTCAATTCAGCACACTGGCATAACTGACAAGAAGCCAATTGATCTTGATGTGGTCTGAACTGATACTGCTTTCAGCGTTTCCCATTCGAGGATTACAAAAGAGGATACTCTGCTAGTTTATCATAGAATCTTGAGCAACTATAAAGAGATTCTTTAACATATGAAAGGAACTAATCAATGAAGTTCATACAATACATCCCATTTTGTCAGCAAAATCAGATATAGGTACAGACAGAACTCGTGAAATCAAAGTGTGCCTTCAAACACTTGATGTTCCGAAACTCTAAATTGATGTTTGAATGAGTACATTTCCGTTTCAATAATTCAAAGGAGATGTCAGTCAGTTTCAGCTCAGCCGTAATTGTTATGGTACTACATAAAAGCTTTTGTTGTCCCTTCTAAGTAAATTACCAATAATCACCACAACTACAAGTACCATCCAAGAACCTACGGTATGTATGAACATCCCTCACTATGATTGATAAGTGCATGTTATGCACTTATTTATGGATTCTTTACTTATTTATGATTAATCGAGCTGATATCTACCTAATTTACGTGCAAATATGTAAATTATAGGTACATCCTTGACTTGGAGTTAAATTGGAGTTGATTAGGAGAAATTGACGATCAACCGGGTTGCAAACGATCAATTGGAAGACTTATTGGAGCAATTAGAAGTGATTCACAAGTTTCAAGAGCTAACTCCGATGTTTAGAAAGTTTAGGAACTTAATTACTCACTCTTGGAACTTACATCGGATTGATTAGAATGATTGAGGAATGTTGTGGACCAATTTATTATGAATTAAAGCTAAGGGACAAAGATTCAAAGAAGAAAGGATGCAGATTGAACAGAAGATGAAATCTGGGGACCAAATTATACATGCTGAAAAGTTACAGGGACACGATCGTAAATAAAACACTGATGCGATTGTAGCAGCTGTTTTTGCAGAAGCAGTACCTGAAGTATTTACACTCTACTATAGCAATCCCTACACACACACACACACACAAATAACAAATTCTACATAATTAAGAGAGCCAATTGGAGAGGAATTGTGAGATTTATTCAAATTTTAAGAAACTATTATTACAAGGCACCAATTCTACACTTTGAACACAACTATCGCTTGGGAATATTGAAGAAGAAGATTAAAGGAGAGGAAATCAAGAACCATTGAAGCAAAACCCACTTTCTATCTTTCTTTCCAAATCTTAATTTTCGAGTGATGTTGTATTTATTATTTTTGTGTTCACGTAATCTTATGATGTTTGACTAGTTGCTTAGATGTTAGGATAATATTGAACCCTATATTATCATATTATTTCTATGATTTTGACAATAAATCAATTATTTGATTTGAATGTTTGTTACACTCTTAATGCTTTCATTTAATTGGTTATTACTTGAATTGATATATGATTCTTAATGACATTTGAAAGAAGGAATAGGGAAGATAGCACTTGATAAAATTCATTATAAGGTTAAATAAACGTTAGAAATAATGTCCAACTCTTGCATGATCTTGTTTTGTGTTGTGTTTAGTAAAATGTTCGTTTGATCGCAGGAGGACTAGTAAACCTGATAGGAACATTGATATTCATATCAAGTAATTGTTGTCAAATTGTGGAATAGTTAGATTAGTTATAGATCTGTTTGCTAATAATGGCCATCATATTGTTCACGATATGTACACTTGCGAGATAAAAATCGAAAACAATGATCTCCCTCTTAGTTACTCTGCATATATGCTAGAATTCTTCATGACAGTCATCACAAATGCTCAGATTCTTTATAACCCTCAAGGAAAAAGTTAAGTGGCCAGAGGAGATGACATCCTCCCTGACCGAAACCTCACAAAAGCGACCCCCACCCCCCTATTGTGGGGTTTCAGTCAGAGGAGATGTCATCCTCCTGGTACCATAGCAAAGCTCTAACCCTACCATAGCAAAGCTCTAACCCTCAAAGCCTTTCCAGGAGGTGTAACCCCACTCAACATTCCTGAAGTAACAACCACTTCACACTATGATACCAAAGCATCTTTCCTCTAATTCTTGCAACATCTTGTCCGAAATTGGCACATGGCCTAATTTCTCTTTCTCGACCATCAATTCTGCTAGCTTCCCATAAGTCTCACGCTCCTCACGTGCCTTCTTTCTCCAGAACCCTTTCATTACGTTTCATCTACACTAGCACACCACACACCGCAGGGCTCCATCCATTGCTCCATCTTATATTATCGAATCATGTCAGTATTATGCAATGTGGGATGACACGGCTCACAAAATATTAAAATGGATTGAAGGAAGTGGTTTAAACTTTGAATTCAAACCATTTAACTTCCCTTAACCTCCTTAAACTCCCCATAACTTCCTTGAACATGTCTTCCACAAATGGGAGAAAAAAGTTTGGTGAAATTCGTACGTGGAAAATATACCAAAATATAAAAGGGCCTAGAACCATGTTTTTGGGTAGAAAACTCCTAAAACTTGTCACTTGGAATGTAAAATGATCTACTTCCATTGTTATCAAGATTGTGTCCAAAGGAGTGCAACAAAATGCAAATTTTGAAATATACAAAGTGAGAAGATTCAATCGTGAAGGTCTTGAAAATTCTTCTACTTAAAAGTAGGAATTCTTGAACTGAAATTATGTTCAAGCATGATGCAATTTCTTTCACCTTCCCTGTAGAATCCAAATTTCGTAATTTTGCAATAAAGCAACACTAAACTTGAAATACCCAAAGATATAATGTGATAATAAAAAACATGATCTTATAGCGAAAGTACGAGCATTGCAGGATAGACGGGTGGAGTGGAGGAGCATGGAGACGAAGAGGTGGAAGGCAGTGGAAGAATGAGAGACGACCTATATTATTGAAGTCCACGTGATAGTATTTGGACAAGGGATCAGTTGCGTGATTGCCTTGAATTAAAGTTCAGTGACTTAATTGTAAGTAAACTTAAAGTTCAGTGATCGCAGGTAACATAAACTTTGCTGACTTGGTAGAATACGTGGAGATTATATTACTTTTAATGGCCACGTCACTAAATATATTAAAGGTTGAACGGAGTGGCCTAATTGCTCCCAAATTGAATGATTTTTCCGGCTCTAAATGTAAATGAGCTTGGTCGGGGGGTGGGGGTGGGGGCTCCCCGGCCCCAGTTCCCAACGCCCCTCAATATATCAAGCAGTACATGTTTAATAAATATATACTTCCCCACAATACATATTTTCAAATCGGAATTATATTTTGCAAGATTATATTTTTATTTCTTTTCAAGTCTTTCTGCATAAATTTTCATTATAGCCTTTTTGTTGATTGCATATTGAATTTAATTAAGATCGTTTTCACTTGTTTTACCATCCTCGAAAGGTGTTTCTATTTGTGATCTTGTAGAGCTAGGAATCTCCACTTGAAATTTCCTTAGAGAATTATTATTTGAAGATAATATATTCTCAAAAAACTCTACTTTCTGGGATTAAATAATAACATTGGTTTCTAAGTTTAATAAATGATATGCCTTGCTATTTTGGATAAATCCTACAAAAACGCATTTGATCCCTCTAGAACTCAACTTAGTCCTTTTAGGATCTGTGTTCTTACTATAAGCAACACACTCCCACACTTTAAAATAACCAATGTTCGGTTTTCTCTATTTCCACAATTCATATGGAGAAACCTTAAATTTTTTAGAAAGAATCCTATTAACTATGTAATACGCACTTAATAAAGCTTCATCCTATAAGTTAGATGTCAATTTAGCATATATCACTTCAACTAGTGTCATATTCTTTCACTCAACCAAATCATTTGTTCAGTTATTCTAAGTGTACTACATTGATGTATTATGCCATGTAATTCATAAAAAAAGATTAAATTCACTAGAAAAATATCCACCTCCCATATTACTTCTGAAAATTTTAATCTTTCTATTTAATTGATTTTCTATTTCGGCATTGTATATCTTAAATATGTTAAAGGCTTTATTCTTATGTTTCATCAAGTAGATAGAGCAAATCTATAATGATCATCTATGAATATTATGAAGTATCTATTATCTCCTCTAATTAACATTTCATTTAATTTATATATATCGAAATGAATTAAGTCTAGCATATTAGATTTCCTTTTAACATTATGAAGGTATTTCTTAATCATTTTAAACTTAACACATAATTCACATTTATTATATTCTATGCTTTCACACGAAATCATTCCAATTTTAATCTTCTTTTTTTTTTAAAGTAGTAAAGCCAACATGTTCTACTCTATCGTGCCATAAAGAAATAGACTTAACAACATAATTCAAATTTGTAGTTTTATTGATATTATTGTCAATCGTACAAAGTTTAATCATTCCATTACTAGAATAATATTTTCCAACAAATACGCCATTCTAGGAAAATATAAGTTTGCCCGACTCATATGTGGACTTTATTCCCGACTTTCTAACAAATCACCACTTACAAGATTTTTATTCATATCAGGTACATGCAATACATTTATTAATGTGATCTTCTTGCCATGTAAATTGTAAGTCTATACTTTCTTTGCCAATAACATTTTATTAACTTCGTTCTCCATTTAAATGTGTTCGTCATCCACTTCGTGATAGATTTTGAAAAGAGATCTAACATAGTATACATGTATGGTGGCACAAGTATCATACAACCATCCTTGAACATTTCCTTTGACCGAATTTGCAATACTCACGATAACAATGATGTGGCCAATGGAGTTCAATTTGCCTTTTTTGCATTGGTTGTTTGCGATGTCTACAATATCGAGCATAATGTTTGAATATGACACACGCGTAACAAGAAATTTTGAATTTTTTCTTGTTCTCGTTATCTTTGTTGAAAATTGTGAATTTTCTCTTCTTGGATTCCTTGTTGTATTTGTTTGGAAGTACCATAATGAGAATGTCCATTCCCATCTCGTGCCCTTGACCCTTCCTCAATTCGAAGATGTTTTTGAATTTCTTCCAAAGAATAATCTAGAAAATTGTGAAGAATTTTCTTCCTATAACTTTTCCACGAAGATATCAATTTCGCAATGATTGCACCAACTTGAAAAGTTTCGGGAAGATCTATCTTCACGACCTTCATTTTATTGACAATGAATTTCAACTCATGGACTTGTCCTAACAAAGACAAGTTATCCAAAAACTTGAAATCAAAATACTTAGAAATAAGAAACTTTTTAGTACCTTCCTCCTCGACCTTGTATTTGGATTCCAACGATTCTCATATCTCATTTGCCGAAGTGTTATTTTGTAGAGATCATAGAGGCGATCGGAGAGAGCATTCAGATTGTGTCCTCTACATATCAATTGATCTTCTTCTTTCTTCTTCCTTTCTGCCATTGTTTTGTCTGTGTCATTTGGGGTTGATTCCGGCAATGGAGTCAAGTCTGGATCCAAAATATAAAAGATCTTTAATATAGTAAGAAGAAATTTTAACTTGTCATTTCATCTTGTAAAGTTTGATCCGTCGAATCTATCTAACGTTACAAGATCTTGATAAACATCTTTATTAGTCATGGTTATCTCGTTTTCCATGTTGAAAATATTGTTTGAAATTGTTGAACAAAGTTGATGAAGAACAAAAATAAAACCAGCAACAAAAAATCTTCAAAATGAAAGGTTTGAGCACGATTATTAATCGCTATCCTCAAACAATATTTGTTGCCACCGGGGTAAGTGTTTGAAGGCTTTATGACAAATAGTTTGTAAGAGTAAACAAACTTTAATCCAAGTTTGAATCAAGAAAAAAAAACTTGGAAAAAGGAACTAAAGAACAAAATTATAAAAACTGCTTTGAATTTTGATTTTGGATGTTATTGAGGCCCTGTTTGATTCCCATTTTCATTTTCATTCTCATTCTTCTACTCATTTTCAACCACACATTCTTCAATAAAATAATATTTTCCATCACATCAATAACTTTTCCTTCTTTTTCAACTACACATTTCCCATCATATCACTATTTCAAAATTCATTTTTCTCAAATAATACCTATCAAACACACTTTGAATGAATTTGATGTTTGTGATATATTTTCAATTATAAAAACCATATATATATATATATATATAAAGTTGCAAAAACTAGCCAAAAAGGCGTGAAACACTTCAAAAAGACGAAAAGAATTCAAATAGCCAACGGTTAGATTTTTTGTTCTGGAAGGCCGCCCAATACAAAATCGAGCGCCTACCCAATTCAACAAAATGGCCATTGTAATTGCAATACAAGACCGCGCCGGCCTTAAGCCTGGACAACTAATCCAGGCTATTTTTCGGCCTTTATTGTTTTTTGTTTTCGTTTTGTTTTCGCTTGTTTTTCTCATGATTAATCACTTCCAAAATCACTCATCATTGTCATTTGAACAATAATCCAACATATCAAACATTTTCAAGATTTTCCACAAAGAAAGCTTCAATAATTTGTATCTAAGGTCCCAGTTTTTGCAATAAAATTCTTCAAGAAAATTTTTAAAATAGCTAAAAAAAATCCCTTCACAACCGAATATGCAAACAAACACTATGGTCTTCCTTTCTTCCTTTATTTTTTATTTTTATTTTTTCATTATTTGATTGTGAATCATAAAAATTCTTGACAAGGGAAAATTCTGCACGAGCTCAGTACAATCAGGTGTCTGTGACTCCAATTTCAAATACCATGCCTTCATTTTCTGAACCTCTTCATCAAAGACAGTGAAAGGTACACAACAACGACAATTCAACTTTGCGGAAAGGACCAGTGAAAGGTACACAACAACGACAATTCAACAACAAAACGTAGCCTTGTTTATATGAATCCCTCTTCCCCACTTCATTCAATTCAGGACTCCCTAATGTAATGTGAATTACGATTCATGTCACAAGTCTTGTTCCAATTTTGGCATTTTTCATTTCCGGGATTTTAGCCCCAATTAGGAAAGGGCCAGAGAAACTTTCAATGACGAAAGAAGTAGCGATGGTGCACCAGACCAATGAAGTTTTACAACCTGGAAACAGTTGGCGGACACCATTTGACCCTTCTATTTAGATCTCCCAAGTTTTGACCAACTAAAAACTAAACACAAAAAACCATAAACTGCATTGATATTCATGCACAGAGAGAGAGAGAGAGAGAGAGAGAGAGAGAGAGAGATAACTTTCCTAAAAAGCATAAAAGCCTTGAAGAAAACTAGGTCAATGATTCCATACAAAGAAGTAAAAAGGTACAAACATGCACATGGCAATTGGGAAAAATGCCAAAGTCCCAAAGCACACTTTCCCAATTCTCTTTTTTACAATTGGAAATCATTCATTTTTTGTATTAGGCACCAAAATTTTCTTAAACAACACTTCTTGCCAATAACTCGAGTTTTCATGCCTAAATTCTTCTCTAATTCCACAAAATTTTCGGGTCTTTGAATACGAAAATAGGACATTTTCAAATTAAAAATGCTAAACACGCTAAGAGAAAGTACTGGTTTTTTCTCTTTCTTTATCTTTTCACATTACATAGAGTTGAAAGCTTACAAAGCTTTTCCCAGTTTCTGTAGCATTTCAATAAGGGAAGCCTCCTCTTTAAGGATGAGGATTGATTCTTCACAAAAGTCATATGTTCCACTCAATAATCTGCAAAAATAACAGTTTATAATAAAAGATGAGAATAAGAAAATGAAATTAATGGGAAAAAAAAAAATTTGAAATTTTTTCTTACCATCATGTTTCTTGGTTAAATTTTTTACAAACAGCAAGCAAATGACTAAAAACCCCACTCCTGCCGCCCCTCCTAATATTATAGCCACTGTCTTCCCTGTATTTTGCCCTGACCCTGAAATAAATTAAATCAAAACAATTACATTAATACAAGAAGAAATTCTAAAATACACTAAAATTAGGGGTCAAACATTTCTTGAGAAAATACACCAAAAAAACTACAATTCCTATAATTTTCAGATAGTTAAAATCATTGTAACTACTCATAGAGCTAAAATAATTCTTGAAAAGATACAGCTGGAAGTATTTCAAATGCAAAATAATAATAATAATAATAATCAGATTTTCAACTTTTAATCTCAAAAGCAGAGCAAGGCCTAATTTCCTCTTAATAAATTGAATACCCTTTAGGATTACTAATATCAAATCTAGAGATAAGGCCCGCAAACCAAAGATATACAAACATCTTATTCAAAGTGGCAAACCGTGTACATCATATATTTTTTATTGTTACCACATCCACATATATAATATAAAGGGAGACAGCTAAGAAATCAAAGTTAGAAAAAACCTCATTTTGCTGGTAGAATTATTTGTCCCAAGAATAATGGTAATCCTGCTAGATCATAATATTGTTGGTATATAAATAAATAAAGAGAATTAAAGAATAAAAGACAAAACCATACATGATGGAGAATGAGAGGTATATGATGAAGATGATGATATTTTAGGAACCCCATTTTGATAATAGCTATAACTGATAAAGCACTTGTGAAGATAAATTTGGCCAGAAATGGAACTCCCACATTCAACCTGAGCTCTCTGAAGAGCATTTTTCACACACACCACACAGTCAGAAGAGCCTACATCACCTTCACATTGCCCCAATACGTAAACAGACTCATAACTTGTGGTGTAAAATCCATTGGCATTTCCTATGCCATTTGCCAGTGAAGAAAATGCAGTGCCTCTTTTTTCCTCATATCCAGCCCCTCCAGCATTCTTTCCACTGCAAGACTTGTACAGCATTTCCATCCCGGAGATTTGAGAAAATCCTGCAACTTCATAAAGCATGTAGCAACCAAAAAGCTGGAGTCTTGCCGCAATAGGCTTCCCACAGAGTTTATCTATGAGTATAGGCAACCTGCTTACACAATTGTAGCAATCAGCATTTGACAGGTCCCCTCTGCATTGAAAAAGGCCATTAATGGTGGTTTGGCCACTGCCAGTGGTGGTTTTGTAAAACTTGGCCTTGGAGGATTGGGCAATGAGGGTGCCAAAAAGGGCAGAGAGCGCTTGTGAGTAAACCCCTGTTGGATCTGCTAAATCTTGCTTGGCACAGCCCTTGTACACTAAACTGGTGTAGTCAGGTGCAGATTTGGATACTGGGGTGAGCTCAAAAATGGTTAAAATGAGTAGACAAACAGGAACAAAATAGAAGGTAATTCTCGGCAAACCCATTGATGGATTCTTGACAAAATCAAACCATCATTTATTTTTCTTCTCTAATTTCTTCTGATAGAAGGCTAAAGATACGATTTTTGGGTGTTCTGGGAGATGGGTTTTAGTTAAGAATGAGGAAAGATTAAAGGGTTGGCTCAGATTTCTTGTTTACTGCCTCTTTTTCACTCAAATGAAAAAAGAGTTCGGGTTTTGTTCTTGTAGTGATCGGGACTCTCTTACTTTTTGAAAGGCCTATTGCTATTTGTCTTTGGATGTGCACAAAGTGGGGTGTGGGGGGTGTGGGGGAGTTCCAGGGGTATCTTTTTCCCTGAACAAATAATAATAATAAATAAATAAATAATTTAAATTACTTTTACATCACTTTTGTAGGTTATGAATGATATTTTATAATATGTAAAAATTGAGATCATTGATTTTTTCAAATGTTGTTAAAATTAATGATAAAATTGTGTGTCACATCAAAAAATGTAAATAAATTTGTTAACCACGATGTAAGTGTAGCAAAATTGAGCTGGTGTAGAGTGTGTATTTGATAATATGATAAAAGTGTTAAAATAGTCTTTTTATATTGGAAATGGTGTACAACCGATTTTTTTTACATAAAATATAATAATAATAAAAATCAATTTTTAGGGTTTGAACTAAAAATAATTCAAGAAATGGAGGAAATATTCTCTAGGTTAGGGAGCTTTGTGGAATTTGAATGTTAAATTGGTATATATATATATATATATATATATATATATATATATATTTTATCATCCAATTAAAGGAATTAAATGAGATCTTGTAATAAAAGCAGCAAGGAAAAGGTGAGGTTATTTAATTTGGACGAGAAATTTATTACAATTTAAGGAAGAACTCATGATTATTGACACTCATTCTATTACTACATGGATTGCGTGAAGAAAAAGATGAGAGCATTAAAATCAAGAGATAATTGTAATTACGGTCCAATTCTAAATCTTTGTAGCTTTTATCCTAATCTTTCATTTGTTGTACTCACGATTCCTTTACCTTTAAGTGTGTACGACTGAAGGACAAATGGATGGGATTCATCCAAATTGTCGTCAGATTAAGTTAGAAAATTGACTTTGACCAATTTTGAAAAGGTAAAAATGGTAATTTTGTATTTTTCTACATAAAACAAATAAAGTAATTAAATTGAATTTTTTTTTTTTTAAAAAAAAAAACTTCTTCTTCTTCTTCTTCTTCTTCTTCTTGTCCTTTTACACCCCACTCACCCCACTGTAGTGATGGCAATGGGTCGAACCGAGCAGGCTCGGACTCGTTGCTCAACGAGCTCGACTCGTCAAAAATTTAGGAGCCCTCGGCTCGGCTCGGCTCGTGAGCTCTCCTCCTATTTTATTTATTTATTTATTATTTAATACATGTTATTTTCTAAATTTAAAAAAAAAAAAATAGATTTTCGGTAAAATTTTATCTTATAATTATTTTTATTTTGTAAACAATTTATTTAGACTTTGATAAAGTATATTTTTATAATATATTTTTTTACGAATTTATCTTATAAATAATACTTATAAGTTTTTTGTAATTACAATTTAAATTTTTTACTTATAAATAATTTTTAATTAATATATTTTCATTTTCAAGTTTGTTTTGAAGAAAATATATTAATTGAAAATAATTATTTTATAAATGATAAAATTAAAAAAAATATGAGAAATTGTCAAATGATTTTTCAAAATATTTTTCATTTTAAAAATAATAAAATTTAAAATATAAACCCTCATCCTTTATCCGGGTTTGGGACCGACTACTTCAATAGTTCAATTTCGAGTAGACGGAGTTAAAAATTGTACACGAACAACTTGTTACGTATACAATTTTTTAAAAAAAATTATAAAGGTATTAAAATAAAAATTCGTCATAAATATGATTAAACTAAATATCACTTACTTGATTACATGCAATTTCGACATATTTATCTTGCAGTCGAAAATGAGCGTCTTGCCAGTCCTTCACGCACATTAATGCTTCTAAAATATCTTCTTTTAGTCGATTCCTAACTTCAGAGAGAACCCTAGACCCTGCACTAAAAGTAGATTCCGAAACTACAGTGCTAACCGGAGGTGTTAGTAGATCTTTTGCCATTGCAGAAACTATTGCCCATCGACGTTCATACTTTCGCCAGAAGTCAACTACTTCTTCTGAATTTTTCCTTAGTGCATTGTTACTAGGCCAATTATGATTAAAGTAATCAATTAATTCAGCAAGCAATGCATTTGGACTATTACTCGATGTTTGAGTACATGCAGTGGAAGACAAACTACTATTACTGGATGAATCATATGCATATCCAGTTTGACCATATCTATATGAGTTCATGCATTCAAATAAATTTAAAATTTCAGCATCGTCATCTCCTAAATTAGTGGGAGGAGTACTTGTAGAGTCGAAGGGTACACGAGTAACATGTGTACCCATTCGTGAAGCATATGTTACATACATTTCAGATAAAGTTGCTTCCAAATTCCTATAGGTAATAGGTACGTTAAAAGTTAAAGATTTTGACATTCGTTCAATTATAAATTTAGTACCCGATAAATTATATTGGGGGTCCATGACGCATGCTAATGGAAATAACATAGGCAAGTCTTCCCAATATTTTCTAAACTTTAATTCCATGGCAATTATAACTGAATTAAAATCGGGGTCATAAAATCTATCAAAAGCCCTAGAAATTAGATAAAGACGTTGAAGGATCATACAACTAGTAGGATAATAAACACCAGATAAAATATTTGTAGAATCATAAAAACATTTCAAAAAAGCTTTAATTTTAATAACTAAAACCCAATCGGATTCATTCAAAATATATTCGTCGTCGTCCCTCATATGCCTATTGTTATAAAATTCAGTAATTAAATGTTCGAAATCTTCACATGATTTTAATAATAAATATGTGGAATTCCATCTATGCGCTACGTCACTAATAAAAGTTTTTGAATGCGACACCCCATTTTCGCCACAAAAATCCTCAAACGTTTGTTTTCTACTAGGTGTAATAGTGATATAAGTTAGTGCATTCCTAATTCGTTGAATTTCATCCTTAACATATTTTAAACCATCTTGTACTATTAAATTTAAAATATGGCATACACATCGAATATGAAATAAATAACCACCGAATTCGGTTTGAAATATTCTTTGCAATTTCTCGATTTCAGCCTTATTTACATTAGAGTTGTCGAACGTAAAAGAGCGAATTTTACTCTCGCATTTATATTCTCTGATAATATTCATAATAGCACTAAATATATTGGGAGCATTGTGCGGGTACTCAATAATTTTAAAAGCAATTATTCTTTTATGCATGATCCAAAGTGGGTCTATATAATGTGCAGTTGCAGCAATATAACCTCTTTTATTAATCCCTTCCCATAAATCCGAAGTTAAAGATATCACACCCCCATATTTTTCTAAATCAGCAATCAATGTTTTCTTTGCAGTTTCAAAATATTCTATTGTATCAGAACGAACAGTATTTTGACTTACCCCAACGTACCTCGGTTGAAGACATTCTTGCACAAATGTAACGAAATGTTGGTTGTCCGTTTGTGCTAGTGGCAACTCAGATCCAGCAATGTATTTCACCATTCCTGTTCGAGTTCTTTCCTCCGAATACATCTACGTATTAAGTGGCGTAGTAGTAGCACCGCTGCCTGGACTACCAAATTGTAGTTGTATTTGACCAGCAGGAAGAAGACCATGTTTGGCCGCACATGTTTTGTAGTGACGGTTGAGGTGAGTGGTTCCAATGCCTTTTGATGGGCCAATCGTTGTTGACAGTATTTACATACTGCTTTGGTTTCTGGAATTCCAGCGATCACACGACCAGTTTGAACCAATTTAAAATGGTCCCAACATTTTGCCTGCTTCTTCCCCTTTCTCTTCCCTCTTGCATCGGGAATTTCAATAACAGGTTCATCATCCTATTTCAAATCAATTGGAGTATCGGCATCAACGTCATCCAAATCAATTGGATGACTACTTTCATGAACATTGAAATTTTCAATATTTTCTGGAATGGGTACTTCATCTATACCGACGAACTCATTCCCAAATTGATTATGGGGCACATGTGCTACATTCCCGACTCCGACATCGAACAAGTTTTCCATAAATGTGCGTGGATCCATTTGTGAATAATTGAAATTGAATATTGAAGAAGAAGAAGTGAATGAATGAATATTATGTAGTAGTGTAGAAAATATATTGTAAAATCAAGATTATAATTTAATGATATGAATATAAAATGTAGAAGAGTATAGAAATAAGAAGAATGAATAATATTGATTATAATTGATTTTTAGAGAGTATAATAGAGAATAAGAGATTGATAGTAGGTTTGGTGAGAAAAAAATGTTGTAATTGATGGGTATTTATAGGAAGAAAATGAAATTAAAAAAAATAATAAAAAATAAATAATAATTTTGAAAATTCAGTGACCAAACGGTCACTGAAAATTGTCAAAGTTGATTTTTTTTTTGGACGAGCCCACGAGTCGGCTCGGCTCGTGGCTCGCATTTGGACGAGCCACGAGCCGCTCGAAAAGCGGCTCGTCTATCTAACGAGCCGATCCGAGCTCGGCTCATCCAAATTTTTTATGTTCGGCTCGTTGCTCGGGCTCGTTTTTTACGAGTCCGAGCGGCTCGTGGCTCGTTTTAGACGAGCCGAGCCCACGAGCTCACGAGCGGCTCGGCTCAATTGCCACCACTACCCACAGCCTCCATCACTACCTTCACGACTACCTTCGAACCCAACTTTTCTTCTTATTCTTCTTGTTTTTTCCCCACATCTTCTCCAAACAAATTGAACCCTAAATGAACCCATCTTCTCCTACCAATTTTCAGATCTCGCACTTGAAAATTGCTTGAATAGTTGAGGAAAGGATTTCAGAAGCATAAAAGCCGAGCTGATTGCGGAATCATCTAAGAATGCATGCGGGTTTTAGAAATTTCAATTCCAAAGTGCTAAAAGATTTTTTTTTTTTTTTTTTTTTGTAGTTCGAATATGATTTAAGGCACCTTCAAATCCATTAATGTCACATTTTTGTAGCTTTGGTCTATTTAATCAGGCTAGTACATTTGCAGGTAAAAAAACACTTACAAATTCGCAACCATTTGGAAAGAAAATGTTTGCTTTATTGGGGTTTGGGATTTGGGTTCAATTTGGTAGGAGAAGATGGAGAAGAAGGTGGTGGCAAAGATGGTGATGACAGATGTGGTTTCGTTCGGTGGTGGGGTAGGATGAATTATAAATTAAGCTACACGTACAGAATAATCTCACAGAAGCTCTACAGAAATTCAAAAGGAGCTACGTGTCGTGTCGGTGAAATGAAGGAAAGGGAATAACAAAGGACATAAAAAGACTGTTGAAAGAGAAAAATATTATTAAATTATTTCTGTTTTTTGTCTTAATTTTTGGGCTCAATTCGGGATATTAAATAAATTCGAAATATTACATTTTTAATATCATTTTGAAGTATTTATGGCCTATTATTTCACGTTGTTAATGGTGCGTGAAACGATCAATCGCAGCAAATGTTACGACGTGTCAAAATAGGATGTTCCAAATTAATATTTCGAGAATTTCGATAACAAACTAACTTTAAAATTTTTTCGATGATTGTATGTTAGTCGAATCCATAAATCTTTTATATTCTCTCGAAAATTATTTCGAGAATTATATCATAAATATATCGAATGATTTTTATTACTTTATATGGGTTATTATACTACTTTTTCATCTGAAAATATATATATATATATATATATATATATATATATATATATATATATATTCAATCAATTTAGGAATTTTTTTATTATTGTTACTTTTTCCTCAAGTAATAAAAATTTTATTAGGAAGTTTTAAGTCCAAAAAAAAAAAAAATGAAAAAAAAAATTTGACAACATACCACATATAAAATTTCTTAATAAAATGACGTAAATTATATTGAGAAATTTGTGGAACAAAAATAATAAACATTAATAAAATAATTGATTTTTTTTAAAAGACGAGTTATACGTCTTTTTTAACACACACGTTTGACGTACGTTTAACTATTTTCTATATTCATTTAAATCATTCAATATGTTTATGATATAGTTCTCGAAATGAGTTTTGAGAGGATATAAAAGATTTATGAATTTGACTAACGTACAATCGTCGGAGAATTTTTAAAGTTAGCTTGTTATCGAAATTTTCTAAATATTAATTTTGAACACTCTATTTTGATGCGCCGTAACATTTGCTATGATTTGCTGTTTTGCGCACCATTAACGATGTGAAATAATAGGCCATGAGTACTTTAAAACGATATTAAGAATATAATATTTTGACTTCGTTTAATATCTCGAATTGAACCAGAAAATTAAGACAAAAAACATAAGTAATTTAATAATATTTTTCTCACTCAACAGTCCTTTTCCATCCTTTGTTATTCCTTTTCCTTCATTTCACCGACACGTAGCTCTTTTTTGAATTCCTGTAGAGCTTCTGTGGGGATTATTCTGTACATATAGCTTAATTCATTTGGGATGGGGGAAGAGAAGAAGAGGTTTATAGTGACATTATGATAGGTCAAACATATGGGTCAAGACAAATATAAATGGGTTGATCCTAGTCACCTCTAATTATGACTTGTGAGATTCTCGATCCGTCTTGGTTTTATGGGCTGCCAAGCTCGAGGCCTAATAAAATAATCCGGCCTAATTTTTCATCAACGCCTCGAATTTATTTGATATCAAATATCTAACATTCACCTTGATGCCAAACACACCTGCAAAAAGAAAGAAGATTAGTAGTTGCACAATGTGATTTCAACCAAAACTGAAACGTCATAGACCTTTATCAATGTTTAAAAGTTTAAGACAACTTCTAAGCTTTACCGGGGGAGCACCTTAGTGCCCATATCTACATGGTTATAGTTTGAATTCACTTTCTCAAATTTTATCAACTCTTGAGATACTACATCTCTAACTAAAAGAGAAAAATAGTGTGAAGATAATTGATGTTAAAGTAGGATATTATAATTATTTACATTCCTCATTCCTTCCCATCTGAACTAAGTTTGAGACTTTGATTATGTTCAAGTTGTAACTAGATTTAAATGCAACATAATTTTTTGAATATTATTAATCAGTTTCAATAGCAAAATACTTTAGCTTTGTTCACAGACTTTAAAAACTTCAAGAATAACATTGAACTGATTCTGTAAATTGTACATTTATACATGAGAAAGTGTAATTCTATTTACTTCTGGTTTAAGTTTCTTTCATTCACTGTGGAAATAGGTCTCCTGTAAACTTGGTGCAGAAAATGGTTAGAAAGAAGGAAAATAAAGGACAAATTGATGTGATCCACAGCACGAATGTAACGCCCCAAATTCTCGGAACTCGAAGCGTTAAATGAAAATTCTGCTCTTTGTTTGTCCTCTTTGATGCTAACTGATGTGATCCAAGCAACGAGTCCAAGGAAGCCGAGCCCCGACCGAGACCCGTTGTTTATCGAAGGAGGTCCGATGACTCAATCAAGGGCAAAACGGGAAAATCAAGCATTGGGATTACTTGTGCAAGTAACAATGGACGATGTCATGATCTACAATTCTTAAAGATTAGGATGTCAGATAGAGAAGGTTCAAATTCCATCAAGTAGCCGAATCAGAATTACATGAGAGACGATGCAATAAGGAGGTTTGAGAGGGTGCTTGGGGATGTGACTGAAAGGCTTGGTAGGTTAGAAGCGTCGGGATAGAATAGTCATAGGGGACACTCACATGCAAGAAGACCGGGTAGGAGAGAGTCTAGGAGGGAGTGGCATGATGACTATGAATATGGTAGTGATTGGGATGAGGATGCATCATTAGTAGGTGAAATGGGTAGAGTGAGAAACAAATGTGGTAGGTTTGAACGAAGGGGTAGGAACAACTTTGGAGATGATGTCGATGGGAACATGAGTAGCATTAGGATGTCAATTCCACCGTTTAAGGGAAGGAGTGATCCGGAGGCTTATTTAGAGTGGGAGAAAAAGGTAGAATTGATATTTGAGTGCCACAATTATTCGGAGGAAAAGAAGGTGAAAATAGCAATTCTTGAGTTTGTTGATTATGCCATAACATGGTGCGACCAAGTGGTTACATCTAGGCGGAGAAATCGGGAGCAAACGGTTAGCACTTGGGATGAGTTGAAACTTATTATACGGAAGAGATTCGTGCCTAGCCACTATTATAGGAAGTTGCATCAATGATTGCAAGGATTGTATCAGGGGTCGAAAAGTGTTGAGGATTATCATAAGGAGATGGCAATTTTGATGATCAGGGCGAATGTGGAGGAGGATCGGGAAGCCACCATGGCTCGTTTCTTGAATAGGATGAATAGGAAAATTGCTAACACTGTGGAATTGCAGCATTATGTGGAGATTGAGGATATGTTGCATGTAGCCATGAAGGTTGAAAAACAGTTGAAAAGGAAAGGGACGACTAGGCAACCGTTGGGTACTTCGGATTCTAATCCCAATTGGAAATCGAGGTGGGATAACAGAAGAGATGGTGTTGTTTCAAAAGGGAAAGATGAGAGTGCTAGTAGGCCCGTACCAAAATCAGATTCACAGCCAGCCAGAAACCGGGACATTCAATGCTTCAAGTGCTTAGGAAAATGACACATCTCTTCTCAGTGCCCAAACAAACGGACGATGATATTGCGCAATGGAGAGGTGGAGACTGAAGGCGAGGATGAATTTGAAGACATGCCTGAATTGGAGGACGTTACTGAGGTGGAGTATGGGGTTGGAGGAGAATTACTGAATACAAGACGAGCTCTCAACACTCAAATCAAAACAGATGATTTGGAACAACAACGAGAAAATATATTCCCTACACGATGTCACGTCAACAATAAGGTATGTAGTGTAATAATTGATGGGGGTAGTTGTACGAACGTAGTTAGCACAACACTTGTGAAAAAATTGGGATTAACACTATTAAGACATCCTAGACCCTATAGGTTACAATGGTTAAATGATTGTGGGGATATTAAGGTGAATAAGAGGGTGTTGATTAATTTTTCAATTGGTAGCTATCGGGATGAAATTATGTGTGATGTGGTACCTATGCATGCGGGGCATATTTTATTGGGTAGGCCATGGCAATATGATAGGAAAGTTAGTCATGATGGGTACAAGAATCAGTATAGTTTTAGCAAGGACGGGAGGTCCATTACCCTTGCACCATTAACACCGGCCCAAGTGTATGAAGACCAAATTAAATTGAAAAATGTGGAAGACAAGGGGGTGAAAAATCTGGAAAAGGTGAGAGAAGATATTGAGGTGGCTAGTAGTGGGAAAAAAGGAGTGGAATCATATGATAGAAAAGAAAGAGAGGTGTCTGAGAGGAGAGAAGCCGAAAGCTAATTTCTTTGCAAAGGGGAGTGAGTTGGGAAGAGCGGTAGAGGACGAAAGGCAAGTAATTTTAATAGTCTATAAGGAGTCATTCCTCAATCTTGAGGAGCCTAACCCACCCCTCCCCAGTTTAGCCACATCTTTATTGCAGGAATTTAACGATGTCTTCCCAGAGGACATGCCTAGTGGGTTACCACCCATTCGAGGCATTGAGCACCAGATTGACTTTGTTCCTGGAGCTGTGATTCCAAATCGGTCAGCTTATCGAAGTAATCCCGAGGTGACAAAGGAGCTGCAAAAGCAAGTGGAGGAATTGATGAGTAAAGAGTATGTGCGGGAGAGTATGAGCCCATGTGCTGTCCCAGTGCTACTTGTGCCGAAGAAGGATGGAACATGGAGAATGTGTGTGGATTGTAGAGCCATCAACAACATAACGGTAAAGTATTGTCTTCCTATCCCTAGGTTAGATGATATGTTGGATGGATTATATGGTGCTTGCATGTTTAGTAAAATTGATCTTAAAAGTGGATACCACCAAATTCGAATGAGGGAAGGTGGTGAGTGGAAAACTGCATTTAAAACTAAATATGGCTTATATGAGTGGTTAGTAATGCCCTTTGGACTCACTAATGCACCGAGCACTTTCATGCGATTGATGAACCATGTTTTACGCGCTTTTATAGGTAAATTTGTTGTTATGTATTTTGATGACATCTTAATTTATAGCAAGGACCTAAATGAGCATGTAGAACATCTTATGAGTGTACTTGTGGTCCTGAAGAAGGAACAACTTTATGGTAATTTTAAAAAGTGTACATTTTGCATGGAAAATGGTATTTTCCTAGGATTTGTGGTGGGTGCTAATGGGGTCGGGTAGATGAGGAGAAAAGAAAGGCTATTAAAGAATGGCCAACACCTAAGAGCATAACTGAAGTTAGGAGTTTTCATGGTTTGGCTAGCTTCTATAAGCGTTTCGTGAAAAAATTTAGCACAATCACCACACCACTCACTGAGATTGTTAAAAAGAGTGGGTTTTCGTTGGGGTGATGAACAAGAGCATGCATTCAACACAATTAAGGATAGGTTGTGTAAGGCACCAGTTTTGGCACTCCTTAATTTTAATACAACTTTCGAGATTGAGTGTGATGTATCAGGAATAGGTATTGGAGCAGTCTTAATGCAGGATAAGCTGCCTATAGCTTATTTCAGTGAAAAGCTAAGTGGAGCAGCGCTCAATTACCCCACATATGACAAGGAACTATACTCACTTGTTCGAGCCTTGGAGACTTGGCAGCACTACTTGTGGCCTAAGGAGTTTGTGATACACACGGACCATGAATTATTGAAGCACTTGCGGGGTTAAGGTAAGTTGAATAAAAGGTACGCGAGATGGATGGAGTTTGTGGAGACATTCCCTTATGTCATCCGGTACAAGCAAGGTAAGGAAAACGTGGTAGCGGATGCATTGTCTCAAAGGTATGCGCTATTAACTTCTCTTGGTTCTAAATTACTTGGTTTCGAACATATGAAGGACATGTATGCTAGTGATTTAGATTTTTCAGACATTTATTCATCATGTATTAAAGGAGTTATAGATAACTTTTTTAAGCAGGATGGATATTTATTTCGGAAAAATAGGTTATGTGTCCCTAATTGTTCGATGCGTGAAGTGTTAGTTAGAGAAGTACATAGTGGTGGATTGATGGGTCATTTTGGAGTAAAAAAAACTTTAGATATGGTAGGGGAATATTTTTATTGGCCTAGGATGAAAAGTGATGTTGAAAGGATATGTAGTCGTTGCATAACTTGTAAGCAGGCTAAATCTAAGGTTTTACCTCAAGGTTTATACACACTGACCTACACCTAGTGAACCTTGGGTTGATATTTCAATGGATTTTGTGTTGGATTTACCTAGGACTAAGAAGGGTAAAGATTCCATTTTTGTGGTGGTAGATAGGTTTAGTAAGATGACACACTTCATTGCATGTCATAAAATCGATGATACCACTAACATAGCGGAATTATTCTTTAAGGAAATTGTGCGTTTACATGGGGTACCTAGGACTATAGTGTCCGATCGGGATGTTAAGTTCCTCAGTCATTTTTGGCGGGTTTTATGGGGTAAGTTAGGCACCAAGCTTATGTATTCCACAACTTGTCACCCACAAACCGAGGACCAAACTGAGGTAGTGAATATGATCATGACAAAACTTTTGCGCACTGTGGTTCATAAGAATTTGAAGAGTTGGGAGGAGTGTTTACTTTTCATAGAATTTGCATATAATAGGGTCACGCATTCTACTACTTCATTTTCACCATTTGAAGTTGTTTATGGTTTTAACTCACTAACACCTTTAGATTTAATACATTTACCTGTGAATGAACGTGGTAGCTTAGATGGTACAAGAAAGGCCAAGTTGGTAAAGTCACTTCATGGAAAGGTGAGATTGCAAATTGAGAAGAAAAACAAACACTATGCTTCTCAGGCAAACAAGGGTCGAAGAAGCGTAGTGTTTGAACCTGGTGATTGGGTTTCTGTACACTTCAGAAAGGAGCATTTTTCGGAGCAGAGAAAATCAAAGTTGCAGCCACGAGGGGATGGTCAATTTCAGGTCTTGGAGAAAGTCAACGACAACGCATATAAATTAGATCTCCCAGGTGAGTATAATGTTTCAGCAACTTTTAATGTGTCTGATCTCTCTCTCTCTCTCTTTACGATGTAGGTGCAGAGTCGAGGTCGAATCCTTCTGAAGAGGGAGTGGATGATGTAATCCAAGCAATGAGTCTAAGGAAGTCGAGCCCCGACCGAGACCCCTTGTTTATCGAAGGAGGTCCGATGACGCGATCAAGGGCAAAATGGGTAAATCAAGCATTGAGATTACTTGTGCAAGTAACAATGGATGACATTATGATCTACACGTAAAAAGAGACAAGTTTCATGTTGGGGTCGAGGCCGGAAACCAATTGGATCAACAAGATACAAGCGACCGAAGAAGGAGTCCAACCGGAATGCCTAAGCGACAGCTTAGAGTAAAAGTTAAGCGGCCGCTCAACCCAGCACCGAAACGCACAGGGCGTCAAAGAAGCCTTCCAAGCGACCGCTTGGTTATAAAATTCAGCGAGTTGTCTATTTTTGGTGAGAATCCTAGTTTCCTTAAAATTCTATTTTTTATTGATGTTTTACCATATTTGGGGATTATGCACGAATTTCATAGGATTTTTAGTATTAGTATAAATAGTTTATTTTATCATTATTGTAGGAACCTATGACAATTTATCAATTAAGTGAGATTATTGCTTTCAATCTTGTTCTTCTTAGAACACCGCGAACTTGTTAAGATCTTCTTGTGACGTTCAACATCGAGTGCAGATCACGGGTTT
Source organism: Osmanthus fragrans (assembly GCA_019395295.1). NCBI lineage: Eukaryota > Viridiplantae > Streptophyta > Magnoliopsida > Lamiales > Oleaceae > Osmanthus > Osmanthus fragrans. The sequence continues at coordinate 16,117,826 of CM033355.1, read as the reverse complement.
TTTAATCAAGAGGTCTATCAAGCGTCGTTCTTGTTGGGTTGCTTGATTCAACATTCTTGGTTGAATCTTTAAACTGAAATTATCTTTGGACTTTCTTGGGGTTTCAATCTAGTTGCGGGGTTGCGTAGTGATTGTTGTTACGTGGTTTTCATCACTAACTAAAATAAATTTTAATTGAGTAAAATTTTGGAGTTTGAAACATACAAAATCATAATGGAAGATATATGTCTGAAAATAATACTAACAAATTTGATAAACCAAAGGAGAGTAAGAATTAGGAGAAGAAGGAGAAGACATTGTTGAGCCACCGAAAATTAGGGCTAAATGTAAAAGATAGAATGAGTTTATATACTACAATACTAAGGAAATATAAAAGAAAAAACTACTCTTTAACTAATGTATTTATTACATTAACATCCTCCCTTAAACTCACGATACTAAAGTAAGAAGCAGCGAAAGTTTGTCAAGAAGGAAACGAAAACGATGAACCGGATGTGATTTCGTGAAGAAGTCAGCAAGCTGCAACGATGAAGAAACAAAGGGTAGGAAAATAGTGCCAGTCTACAAATGATGGCGAACCAGATGACAGTCAATCTCAATATGCTTCGTGCGCTCATGGAACACAGAGTTGTGAGAAATCTGAATAGTACTTTGATTATCACAATACATAGGGGTTGGTGAAGACGAATGAACTCCCATGTTTGCAAGTAACCATGTAACCACACAATCTCGGCGGTGGTGGATGCCATAGCTCGATATCGGGCCTCAGTAGAGAAACGAGAAGCAACAGTCTGTTTCTTACTCTTCCAAGAGATAATGGAATCACCCAAAAATATAAAAAAACCAGTAGTGGACTTGCGATCAGTGGGGTTCTGGCCCAATTAGCATCAGAGTAGACACGGAGCATTAAATACGAGGTCGATGAAAACAAAAGACTCTGAAAACAAGTACCACGAAGATAGCGCAAAATACGAACAATAGCTGCCTAGTGAACTGTAGTAGGAGCTGAAACAAACTGACTAACAATGTGAACAACATAACCAATATTAGGACGTGTGATGATAAGATAAACCAAACAACCAACAATGGTGCGATACAAAGTGGGATCAGTCAAGGGTACACCGTCAGATGGTGAATATCGAGCACTAGATTCAAGAGGAGTATCAACTGTTTTAGTATCAATAAGAGTAGCACGCTCAATAACATCTATAGTGTACTTAGACTGAGAAAGAAGATAACCTCTAGGAGAAGAAGCAACTTCGATCCCCAAAAAATAAGATAATGCACCTAAATCCTTCATTTCAAAACGACAAGCCAATTCTGATTTCATATCTGCAATTCCATCAACATCATCACCAATAATAATCATATCGTCAACATACAATAAAAGTAGAATGCGACCAGCCAAAGTGCATCTAAAGAATAAGGCAGAGTCATGTTGGCTGGATATAAAACCAAAAGAGGTAACAACAGTGAAATTTTTTTCAAACCAAGCACGATGTGCTTGTTTGAGGCCATAAAGTGCCTTCTTGAGATTGAAGTGAATTATCCCTCTCAGTTGCCATCATAAAATCAACAAATAAGTTACTACCAATCAAACAAAATCACCAAATTCTAAAAAAAACAATGATAACCAACACACCACCACAAACTATCGCCGTAACTTATCACAAAAGTGTGAGTAGAATCAAAATAATATCACCGAACAATAACAACCTTACCAATGAACCCACTTATGTTGAGGCTGCCTATTTTGAGAAAAGAAAATGGTGGGAAGTTGTAATAACCGTTCACTCCAAAACAGACCAAAAAAGACATAGAAATTGCAATTACCGTCCACTCCAAAACAAGGCAGAAAATTCCGAAATTGGTCCAGAAATTTGCTAAAAATTGGACCAGAAAAGTCACAAAAAATTACTAGAAAATCTGCTGAAATTGGATCCAACAAAGGAGAAAAGAACCATCGTCCACTGCCAAATATTCGAGAGAACTGTTTTCAATTTTCATAAAATAGAATCAACTTCAATGCATAGATTTAGGCTCCGATACCATGAAAATAATACTAACAAATTTGATAAACCAAAGGAGAATAAGAATTAGGAGAAGAAGGAGAAGACATTGTTGAGCCACCAAAAATTAGGGCTAAATGTAAAAGATAGAATGAGTTTATATACTACAATACTAAGGAAATATAAAAGACAAAACTACCCATAAACTAATGTATTTATTACATTAACAATGTCCATATAGACTTTTAGAAAATTATGGTGTAAATTGATTTTTGGAAAACATCTTGTGAAAATTCAGCAACTTTTGGTTTCGTAGCAGCGGAAGCAAAATCTATGTTTGGCCTAGTAAACGTTGACGAAATTTTTTGTAATTTTAACAGAGTTTATAAAATTCATATATGTACAACATATTAAAATTTTGGGTCTCGAAGATAACATTTGAAGCACGAAAATACTGCACGACTATGCTGGGCAGAAAATTCGAACGGAACCCATGCAGTTTACTAAAACGGACATAACTTTTTCTCTAGTTACTGTTTTAAGGTAATTCAAAGGGCCACTAACAGCAGACTCATATACCTTTCAAGCCCCACTGATTTCACTCAAAAAAAATGCAATGGAACCCAAGTTATGCCATTTTAAATAAAAGGGCAGAATCCGAAATTTCAATTCAGCAGTAAACAAACTTCATGCATTTTCAATTCAACTGTAAATTTTAGTTGACATGAAAAGTACATAGAATCAGACGAGATAAACATTAAAAATATTGTTAAGAGTGTCATCTAAACATTCACAAAAGGATTACACAATTGGAAATTTTTACTAGAAAGTTGAAAGCATTTCAAATTGCCGAGCACTTGTCACTATGCCAAACCACTGTCATGTCTCGATTTAACCTGTAAAATTTTTTGTAGGGGTGAGTACCATAAAATACACTCAGTAGGAAAACACTTAAGTAATTGGTAAAAATATATATTTTCAAAAATGCAAACTTTGGTCAATTGTGTTACCGTCAATTTTTCAAAACGAACTGGTGATCAGTCAATCCGCTCACTCTTATGTTTTTAATAACCCCTTCATGAAAAAACAGTGCTTCCATCATGACACCAAACGGTGCTTCCATCATAAGTAATACAATAACACATTTAATGCAAATTGAAAATGAATAATTCTAACATCACTTACGAAAGTGCCGAAAATTACCCTACCTTAAATGTTTGGAGTTTGAATAACCTTTTGTGTCCAAAATAAAATGCAGCGCACTCAAAGCTTCTCCTTCCAATAATTTTCAAGTTCAAAGATTTCTTTTAATTTATGGTAAAACGCCAAAATTAATTATATATAGGTATGATTATTTGGGAGAGAAAACCTGGTTAAAGGGTTGAAATTTTGCGGTTTCAAAATAAACTCTTGACGTTTAAAACTAAAATGGACGGTTATAATTTCAAAATTCAAATGAATTGATGGTGGCCAATGCAGTTAACAAAGGATAATGTTTAGTGCGTGGTTTATTATTCAAATGGGTGAATGTGCATTTAACTCCCACTTCCAATGGTAGTTGACAAAAATGGAGGTTAAACCGTAAGTTGCAATGTGTAAAATTGTAAGCTGAAATGTGTATAAAAGTGGACGTCCATAACCCCCTTTCAAATATATACATATATTGGTAGTAAAAAAATTGAAAGTTAATATGCTAAGTGGGATAGTTTATGAACCTAGTCGATTGGCATAAAAAAAAAAAAAAGAAGGGATTATTTGGTACAATATGACAAGTGTATCTAATTTTAAATTTTAAGGACTTAACATAGGTGGTAAATAATATAAAATACGTCGTCACAAAATAATGTAACCAAATAAAATAAAAATTTGTCATTTAAATGAGATTTCGAAGACTTACAAAAATTTAAAAACAAGTGCACGCAACTTTACTATCGTGAACACAACTTTAATTTAACTCTTAGGAATGGTCGTAACGACGCTATAATATGTACAATCTTAGCTCTTACAAAATAACGTAATCTAATCTTATGTATCTTTTACATCTCTCTTTGCTGAGTTCTTCATAGATTTGATTGTGAAAATTACAGAAAGATGACGATAGGGAGCTTACAATAATTAAGAGAGACGCTGTAGAATATTAATTCGATTTCTCCAGAAGAAACGACACTATAGTAGAATAACAGATTTGGATAAAACTTAGGTCAATTTGATTAAGTTGGGTTTAGACTAAAAATTAGAAATAGCAAAATCATATTATTGGGTTTGCAAATTTATTTAAAACATAATAAAATAACTTGGCTTATTTAGCATAAAAATAATGTAAAAAAATTAGGAAAAATTGTTTCTTATTCGGTTCTTTATTTCGAGCCGAGAACCGAATCGAATCCGTCGGTTCTCGATTCAGATACCTAAATTTGATTGCCACAACTACTCAGAGGATGAGAATGTAAAGATTGTGATACTTGAGTTTACCGACTATGCTATTACCTGGTGGGAATAAGTAGTGACAATTAGGAGGAGGAATCATGAGAGACCTATTAATACATGCGAAGAATTGAAAGTTGTCATGAGGAAGAGGTTCGTACCTAATCATTACTATATGGAGTTTCATCAAAAGTTACAAAGCCTCTACCAAGATTCTAGGAGTGTGGAGGATTATCATAAGGAGATAGAAATTACTATGATTAGAGCAAATGTTGAGGAGGATAGGAAGGCCACCATGACTCGATTTTTGAATGGTTTGAATAGGAAAATAGCTAATGTAGTAGAATTACAGCATTATTTTGAATTGGAGGACATGCTACATGTAGCTATGAATGTGTAGAGACAACTGAAGATGAATGTGACAACTAGATATCCATCGGGTTCTAATTCTTTTTGAAAACTGAAGTGGGATAACAACGAGGGAGATGGAGTTTTTTTCGAAGAGCAGAACCAAACTACTGAAGGGAAAAGAGGAAATTTCTAGCAATGTCACATCCGATGCAGAATCTCAACCATCTAGGAGTCTAGACATCAAATGCTTTAGGTATTTAGGATCATGACACATTACTTCTCAATACCCAAATAAAAGGGTCATGATTTTGCGAGACAATGAAGAAGTGGTGAGTGATATAGTGAGGATGACTATGATGACATGCCAGAATTGGAAGAAGCTAGAGATGGAGAGAAGGTGGAGTATGCGGTGCGCGAGCTATTGGTTACAAGGCGAATAACTTGGAGCAACAAATAGAGAACATATTCCATATGACGTGCTATATCAACAAGGTATGTACCAATGTAGCTAGCAATACACTTGTTGTACCAATGTAGCTAGCAATACACTTGTTGAGAAATTGAGGTTAACCATGTTAAAATATTCCAAATCTTACAAAGTACTATTGTTGAATGAATATGGGAAGGTTAAGGCGAATAAGAGAGTATTGGTGAGTTTCTCAATTGGGAGATATCATGATGAAGTGATGTGTGACATAGTTTCTATGCATGTAAGGTACATTTTGTTGGAAAGGTCATGAAAATATGATAGGAAGGTGATGCATGATGGGTACACAAATAGGTACAGCTTTACTAAAGATGAAAAATCAACACTAGCACAAGTGTATATCAAATCAAATTGAAAATTGAGGAAGAAAAAATATTGAGAGAAATAGAGAGTAAGAGATAAAATAGTGAGGTGGTTAGTGGTGCAAAAAAAAAAAAAAAAAAAAGGAGTAGAGTTACAAGAGATGAAAGAAAAAGAGTATTCCAAGAGAAGAGAAAAGTCGAGAGTGAATTTCTTTGCTAAAGGTAGTGAGTTGAAGATGACAGTAGTTGAGAAGTAACCTATGATCTTGTTGGTTTATAAGGAGTCACTCCTCAATCTTGAGGAATCTAACACACCTCTTCCTAGTTTGACTACTTATTTGTTACAGGAATTTGAAAACCTATTCCCAGAGGACTTGCCTAGTGGGTTACCACTCATTCTATGTATTGGACATCAAATTGATTTCGTACTTGGAGCTATCATTCTAAATAGCCCGGCTTATCAAAATAATCTTGACGAGACCAAGGAACTTCAAAAGCAAGTGGAAAAATTGATCAGCAAGAGGTATATAAGGGAGAGTATGAGTCCACGTATCATGCCAGTGATACTTGTGCCAAATAAAAATGAAACTTAGAGGATGTGTATGGAATGTCGGCCATCAACTATATAACGGTAAAATATAGTTATCATATTCCTAGGTTAGATGACACGTTAGATGAATCACATGGCTTATTCATATTTAGTAAAATGATTTTAAAAATGGTTATCATCAAATTAGGATGAGTGAATGAGATGAATGGAAAACTGTTTTTAAAACTAAATATGATTTGTATGAGTGGCCAATCATGCTATTTGGACTTACCAATACACCTAAGATGTTTATGAGATTGATGAACCATGTTTTACGTGCATTCATAGGTAATTTCGTAGTAGTTTATGTCAGTGTTAGAATATTGTAATTGGCGATTCTGTGAACAAAATGACCAACTTGAACATTTTAGAAGTTTAGAGACTTATTTACAAAGATTCATAGTTAGTAGGTTAGCTTAGGGTTCGGGGTCCAAGTTTGGAACACAAAGGTTTCTCGTCACATTTTCGCTAGACGTTCGCGGGAGTCATGCTCGAGCGTGTGAAGCAGAACATTCCTCACTCAACCTTCGTCCCATTGTCGCTCGTACGACAGGCCCTTCGCTCGAGCGACAGTGCTCCTCGCTCGAGCGACCATTTTACGGCCTGACCTAATTCGCGATTTCGCGAGATTTTTATTGGCCAAAGTTATCATATTCGTCTAACATATAAAAGAGGGTGCTGCGCATTCAGGAATCGATATTGAACATTATACATTCAAGAGAAAACACTTATTCTCTCAAGAGTTGAACCTCCATCAAGTTCAATCACTTTGATATATGCGCCATTTGGATTGAAAATATCAAAACTTTCAATCAAATACACTGGTGCTATACTTTATTTGGATCTGTAAGGAAGATTGTGTCGTCAACTCGGCTGGCTGCGAAGATCAAGGAAAAAACTTAAGAACAAGGAGTTCTTGGTGGATCTACATGAGATAAATTGCGAGAAGAGTTAGGATTGGTGTTCGTGTGTACATTCCAGAAGAGTTGCTTCAAACTTCAGACATGAGATTGGAAAGCTTGTGTCGTCAACTTTGCTGGTGGTCTGTAAGTTTATAATACAGTTTATTGTGGATCTTTGACTGGCAAAGCGGCCGGAGTTTTTCCCACGTTGGGTTTCTCCGTGAACAATTCTTGTGTTGTTTACTGTTTTAATTATTGCTTTTGTGATTGTGGTAGTTCAAGTTAGGATAAACTAAATTGATTGATTAATCACCTAGACATAATTAACTTGTGACTTATTGCATGTTAATTAATTTTTAATTTCGCGTTTACACCTAGTCACCCGTCTCTAGGTATAGTTGGGTCGAATCTCCGATTTTTCAAGTGGTATTAGAGCCTAAATTCGATTCCCATATTTGTTAGTCTAGATGAGTAAACCACTTTCTATACCATCTTACTTTGATGGTTCTAATTATGCTTATTGAAAAGTTAGGATGAGAGCCTTCTGTAAGTCTTTAGATGAACGCGTTTGGCTTTGTGCCAAAATGGCTGGTCTGCACCATCTACTAATGTATCAGGAGTTGTTACTCCTACTGATATTTTCCTTTGGACCAAAGAGAAACTGTCTGAGTGTAATTGGAATAGTAAGGGTCTGCATGCTTTGTTTATGGCCGTGTCTCCTAAGGAGTTTAGGAGAGTGTCTATGTATGAGACTACTAAGATGTTTGGGATATTTTGGAGACAACCCAATAGGGTACTAAAACTGTGAAAAGCTCCAAATTACAAATGCTAACATCTAGGTTTGAAGAACTTAAGATGAATGATGATGAGAGGTTTGATGAGTTCTATGCTAAGTTGAATGATATTGTCAACTCTAACTTTAATCTAGGCGAAAGGATCCCCAAAGTTAAAATCGTTCGTAAGGTTCTTAGATCCCTACTTGAAAGGTTTATGTCTAAGGTAACTATTATTGAAGAAAGCAATGACCTTGATAATATTAAGATAGAAGAACTCATAAGATCCCTTCAAACATATGAATTGACCTTAGCACAGCCTAAAAAACAAAAGTCTATTGCCTTGAACACCCGTAGGGAAGAAGGTTCAGAGTCTAGTGATGGTGAACCCTTTAAAGGTGAGAAAATAACTTACTTTGTTAGGAAGTTTAATCAAGCCTTTAGAAATAGACAGAAACCACAGCTTAGGAAGAGAAGTCCACCTAGGAAGTTTCAGAGAGAGAGAGAGACATGATAGAAGTGGTGGTAAAATGTCTAGTAGTGAGCTCCAGTCAATTAGATGTCATGAGTGCTAGAGGATTGGGCAATATAAGAATGAATGTCCTAATCTTAAGAGGAGTTCCACGAGAAATAAAGGTAAAGCCTTAGTTGCTGCACTGTCTGATGATGATTCTAGTGATAGTGATCCTAGTGTGTAGTCAGATGGTGAGAAAGTAGGAATGTACATGGCCTTCGTGTCTCAGGTAGAGAGTGGACCTGATGAGTCTAATAAACAGGTTGTGTCTGATGAATCTAGTGAGAGCTGTACTGATGACTCTGATGTGAAGAGTGACATTCGAGCAGTGTATCAGGAGTTATATGAGGAGCGTCTTAAAATTAAGAAGTCAAATATTGCCCTTTTTAAGAAGCTTAATTTGTTAGAGCGAGAGAAAGGGAAGTTAACTAGTGAACTTCAAGACTCTGCCAAAAATTTGAGTGAGTTGATGTGTAAGAATGAGAGGTTAGAAGAGACTATTAAGACCCTCATGAGTGGTCTAGAAAAATCCAACTCACAACTCGTGGCTTTCTCTAGTGGGACTAAGAAGCTAGATAGCATCCTAGGTATGAACAATTAAGTCTGAAGGATATCTCTGTACCTAGTACCTATGGTCATCTGACTTAGGATAACCGACATAAAGCTCGCTACATGGGTCATCTTAGTTGCTCAATGAATTAGAACCTGCACTTAAGATAAAAAAATTATAAGTTATTGAAAAGAAATAAATTTTGAGTTTGTTCAATATTGAATATTGAAATATCAAAAATATATATGCTCAAAGATAGGGGGAGTAAGATTTGACATATTAGTAAATGAGCTTCATGTATAGGTCTTAACGTGCTTAAAAGTTTGACTTTAATAAGTAGGGGAATAGACTTATTGATAGTGATTTTGCTCGTCTCTTCTCACAAATTTAAGGTTTGGAGTCTGTTTTACTTGGAAATAGTGACACATTACACACTTGAGTTACATATACAATTTACTCCATTTAAATTTGTTTTATGTGTGTGGGGACAACACTTGTGTTCTTAAATTTATCAAATTTGTGTTCAACTGCGTTTTCTTATTGACCAACATGTTGAAGTGCATGCCATATTTTAAAAAAAAAAAAATCGAGTGGTGCTAGTTTGAAAGTTTTGGAAAAGGTGCTATATGTGTCAATATTTGAACATTGTGCTTAAAAAATGAATTTTTCAAAAATCTGGCGCTATTTTTTGATATTTGAGCTTTCGCTCGACTTTCGTTCGAGCTACCGCCGTGTATAAGGCGTGAATGGACCGTCACTTTCACGCATTTTTTCCAAAATTTCTCTCGACTTCGATCGCACCATCTCCAAACGCTTACATCTTCATCCATTTCGAAGGTTGGGCATCCACTTTGGAGTACATTTACATTCAATTCACCACTCAATTGCAAAAAATTCAACGGTAAATCGCTCAAAACCCTTGTTTTCGAAAATTTTGGGATTTTTCGAGTTTTAAGTGATTTTGGCTTGCTTTCTTCACATGAATTCGTGCATTGTGGGATTTTTAACATACTTTGATTGTGTTTGCATCGTTCTTAACACATTTGGGTTCGAATTTTGCATGTTTCTTGAATTTTCGAGTTGTTACCTTTATGTTTGATTTTGGTGCTTTTCTCAATCGATTTTTGAGAAGTTTGATATAGGATTAGTTGCTTGGGATATTGTTCTTGCATTGTGTGATTTTGGTTTGGCTTGGGTTGCCTTGCATTGTGCCTTAAATGCTCTGTTTTAGAGTGTCCACAATGTGTTCGACATAATGCCTCTAAGGTTCCCTCATGTGAATTTGGCTACACCATTGCAAACACGTGCCCAATTACAAGCCATGAATGTGTTTATACTCTCATGCTCGATTTGGAGTTGATTTGAGTTAAGTTTTGCTTCGGTAACATGAATCACACACCGCGTTGAGGTGCCTTGACGTCACTGCACCATGCCTTGACGTCGCTGCACACCGTCACGCCTTGCAAATTTTGGTCATTTCATGACATATGACATTTTTGCATTGCTTGAGTGAATTAGTCCGATCTTACACCGTTTTATGTGCCTGGACATATTTGTGCATCGTTTTACGTGTCATGTGCACTCGTGTATCGTTTTGCGTATCTTCTGCATTTGTGGCACAGTTTTGCGTGTTCTTGACGTCTTTTTGCATCATTCTGCTTGCTTCAACTTATTTTTGTATCGTTTTGCGTGCATGCCTCCATCATGCATCATTTTATACATTTCCATGCATGTGGTTACATTGCTGTATCTTGTGGTCTATACTCTCATTCGTATCATCGTTTGACGTGTTTGTTCTGCAACCATGTCACAGATGCTGCCGAAGAGATCTAGGACCACAGCGCTGCAGCCCAGTGGCTCATCTTCCTTCAGCCGAGCCCATTTTATATCTTCTATTGCCTCGAAGGTTTTCACTTCCCAATTTTTCCTCCGTCCGATTCTCGTAGAGCGTGAGGCGATTCTTTCTGACATTTTTCCCGATATCGCTGCCATATTCATGTCACGGGGTTGAGATTCTCTTTTGACTGGTTTAGTACCATCACCTAACCTCTTAGTTCGCAAGTTCTACGCGAACATCCATAAGGTGGATGATACTTCTTTTCGGGTCTATCTTAGGGGTCGTACTCTTAGGATTTCACCTGTCATCGTGGCCGAGCCTCTTCATATTCCTAGGGTTCTTCAGGGATTTACCCTTATCTTTCTGTTGAGACAGGCCCTTCCGATACGGTAGTATATTCTACCTTATTTTGTATCCCATTGGTAGGAGGTTCCACTGCGGTCAACACTAGATCGGTTTCTACTGATCGCTAGGTTTTGTTACGCTTTCTATGCACAAACATGTGGCCAGTTGGGCATACATCTTCCTTACCATCTCATAGGGCTAGATTTCTTTACGCCCTTATTCGTGGTGACTTTGTTGACATGCCTACTTTTTGTACCAACATATATTGCGCACCTTTCGCACTTCCGGTCGCAGGTTAGGTCTTTCCTATGCATATCTTATTCATAGGTCAGTCATGGCCCTTGGTGGTACCTTTCCCGAGGGTCTTTCTCATCGGCTAGGCCGTCCTATTGGTCGTGTGATCATATCACAGAGTCGATCACATGCACCTTCTGTTTCTGCTCCAGCTGAGCCTGCTGATATTCCATCCACTCCTGCTCCTCCTACTTCGTCTTCAATTGACTCTTTGGCCGCCTTGATGAGCCAGATGTCTACTTTGGTAAGCCAACGGGCTCGGTTACTAGCCGAGGTGACTCAGACTCAGGCTGATGTCATTGACTTACGGGGAGTTATGGCATATCTTCAGCGACATGTGAGATGGATGCGTGATCATTGGGATGCAGGGAGCGATGATTCAAATGCTACTGATGAGGACGAGGCTCCAGCTTCATAGTTTAAGGCTAGCTGTTTAGTTGTAGACTCTGATTCTTTTTGGTTTTGTTAGAGTTGTGGTAGGTTCTTGATGTATTCACTTCTTTTGTACCAAACTCTAGTTATTTATGTAGTGATTTTGCTTCATTTCACTTGTGTTTTTCTTTACGCTATATGCTTTGTTGATTATCTCCCATTGCGTTACTTTGGTTATCTTTTTCCATCAGCATTTGTGACAAAAAGGGAGAGAGATTTGATAGTGAGTGGGAGATTTTGATTTGATTTTGGCTTGTTATTTGAGTAGCTACATTGTCATTTGCATGCTTGTCTTTTGGGATTGTTGGGATGAGACATAGATAATTGTTACTTATACATATACATGCTTTTGACATATGTCTGTTGGGGTCGTTGGGGAGAAACAGATATTGTTTGACATTTGACTTGATTTACTTTGATCTGACATATATACTTATGTCTTATGTCATTTGGGGTCGTAGGGGAGAGACATAGATACTATGTTTAAGACATTACTCTGCTTTCATTATATATATATTTTACATGTCTTGTAGGGTCGTTGTGGAGAGACATAGGTGTTTGAGTTTTGATATTTTGTGGGTTTGCAGGAAGGGGGGCTTGTACTTTACATGTGCATTGCATATCATGCACTGATATGGAACATGTTATCATTGCATTTATAACTATTTGAGTTTTGATGTTTTGTGGTATTAATGCATATATGGTGTTTTGATTAGCATTAATATTGCGTCTCAAACTAGCACGTCTTTTTATTGATTATCGTGCAAGCTTCTAAGTGCTTTATTGCTTAATTCCTGTATCACGTGCTTTTACACTGGGTATGTGAGTTTTGATTTCAGGATATATGTTGAATAAAATGGAAGTTACCTTCAGACGATAGTTGGACTTAGTTATTTTATTTAGACTTAATTTTTGCCTTGTGATTGATTTTGTCACAGAATGTCAAATGGGGAGTTTGTTAGTGTTAGATTATTGTAATTGGCGATTCTGTGAACAAAATGACCAACTTGAACATTTTAGAAATTTAGGGACTTATTTGCAAAGTTTCATACTTGGTAGGTTAGTTTAGGGTTCGGGGTCCAAGTTTGGAACATGAAGGTTTCTCGCCGCATTTTCACTAGACATTCGGGGGAGTCATGCTCGAGCGTGTAAAGCAAAACATTCCTCGCTCAACCTTCGCCCCACTGTCGCTCATGCGACAGACCCTTCGTTCGAGCGACAGTGCTCCTCGCTCGAGCGACAGTTTTACGGTCTGACCTAATTCATGATTTCGCGAGATTTTTATTGGCCAAAGTTACCATATTCATCTAACATATAAAATGGGGTGCTGCACATTCAGGAATCGATATTGAACATTATACATTCAAGAGAAAATACTTATTCTCTCAAGCACTAAACCTCCATCAAGTTCAATCACTTTGATATATGCGTCATTTGGATTGAAAATATCAAAACCTTTAATCAAATACACTGGTGCCATTCTTTATTTGGATTTGTCAGGAAGATTGTGCCATCAACTTGGCTGGCTACTAAGATCGAGGAAAAAACTCGAGAACTAGGAGTTCTTGGTGGATCTATAGGAGATAAACTGCGAGAAGAGCTAGGATTGGTGTTTGTGTGCACATTTCAGGAGAGCTGTTTCAAATTTCAGTCAGGAGATCAGAAAACTTGTGTCGTCAACTTTGCTGGTGGTCTGTAAGTTTATAATACAGTTTATAGTGGATCATTGACTGGCAAAACGCCTGGAGTTTTTCCCACGCTGGGTTTTTCGTGAACAATTCTTGTGTTGTTTACTGCTTTTGTTATTGCTTTTGTGATTACGGTATTTCAAGCTAGGATAAACTAAATTGATTGATTAATTACCTAGACATAATTAACTTGTGACTTGTTGCATGTTAATTAATTTTTAATTCCGCGTTTACACCTAATCACCCCCTCTAGGTGTAGTTGGGTCGAATCTCCGATTTTTCAGTTTACTTCGATGATCTCTTTATATATAGTAAAGACTTAAATGAGCATACACAGCATTAAATGAGCATACATAGCATTTAAGATGTGTACTTATGGTCTTCAAATAAGAACAACTTTATGCTAATTTTAAAAAGTGTACATTTTGCATGGAAAGAGTTTTTCTTTGATATGTTGTTAGTGCAAAGGGGATAGAAATAGATGAAGAGAAGATAAAAGCTATCAAGGAATGACCAACGCCTAAAAGCATAACTAAGGTAAAAAGCTTTCATGGTTTGACTAGCTTCTATAGGCATTTTGTTAAAAACTTTAGCACAATTGCCCCACCACTCGCGGAAATTGTTAAGAAATGTTTAGGATTGTAATATGGCGTTGAACAGAACATATATTTAATACTATTGAAGATATGTTGGGTGAGGCATCGATCTTATCATTTCCCAACTTTGGCAAGACTTTTGAGATTGAATGTGATGTTTCAACAATAGGATTGTAATATGCCGTTTTAATGCAGGATAGATGACCGATAGCTTACTTCAGTGAAAAGTTAAGTGGAACAACTCTCAATTATCCTACATATGATAAGGAGTTGTATGCACTTATTCGAGCTTTGGAGACATGACAGCACTACCTATGACAAAATGAGTTCGTGATTCATACCGACCATGAGTCCTTAAAGCATTTGAGGGGTCAAGGTAAACTAAACAAGAGGCATGTAAAGTTGATGGAGTTCATTGAGACAATTTTATATGTCATTCAGTATAAACAAGGTAAAGAAAATGTGGTAGCGGATGCACTGTCAAGAAGGCATGTACTACTTACTTCTTTAAGTGCCAAATTGTTAGGATATGAATATTTTAAGGACATATATACTAATGACCCGGACTTTTTTAATATTTATTAATCATGTGATAGAGGTTCTGTAGACAAATTCTTTAAGCATGATGGATATTTATTTGGAAAATATAAGTTGTGTGTTCTTAAATGTTCAATGAGAGAATTGTTAGTACATGAAGCACATAATACAGGTTTAATGGATCATTTTGGGGTTAAGAAAACCTTAGATATGTTAAGTGAACACTTTTATTGGCTTAAGATGAAGGTTGACGTTGATTGGGTGTGTAATAGATGCATCACTTGTAAAAATGCTAAGTCTAAAGTTTTACCTCAAGACTTATACACACCCTTATTTGTTCCTATTGAACCTTGGGTTGATTTGTCTATGGACTTTGTATTGGATTTACCTAGGACTAAGGAAGGAAAAGATTCCATATTTTTTGTAGTAGATATATTTAGTAAGATGACACATGTCATTCCATATCATAAAATTGATGATGTCACCAATATTGCGGATCTATTCTTTAAAGAAGTAGTGTGCTTATATGGGATTTCTAAGAGCATTGTATCGGATAGGGATGTTAAATTTATTAGTTACTTTTTGAGGATTTTTGTGGAATAAGTTAGGCACAAAGTTATTGTTTTCTATTACTTGTCACCCGCAAATCGGTGGACAAAATGAGGTTGTTAATAGGGTTATGATACAATTGTTTGTGCACTATAGTTATCAAATTTTGAAGAGTTGGGAAGAGTGTTTATCATTCATTGAATTTACATATAATAGAGTCATGTATTCTACTACTTCTTGTTCAGCTTTTGAAATTGTATACGATTTTAATCCACTAACACCTTTGAATTTGATTCATTTACCTGTTAATGAAAAAAGTAGCTTAGATGGAAATGCAAATGCCGACTTGGTAAAATCACTTCATGAATAGGTAAAATTGCAAATTGAGAAGAAGAACAAACACTATGTTTCTCAAGTAAATAAAGGACGGAAGAATGTTACATTTGAACCCGAGGATTGGGTTTGGGTACACTAGAGAAATAAACGTTTCCCAGAACAAAGAAAATCAAATTTGCAACCACAAGGAGATGATCTATTTCAAGTCCTTGAAAAAAAATTGATGACAATGCTTACAAACTATATCTTCTTGGTGACATAATGTTTCGGCTACTTTTAATATTTTTGATCTTTCTATCTTTGATATAGATACAGATTCGCTGTCGAATCCTTTCAAAGTGAGAGGTGATGATGTGATCCATAGCAGGAAGGTAAGTCCGGACAATGATCCATTGATCGTTGAAAAAGGGCTTATGTCTAGGTCATGAGGGAAGAGGGTTAGAGAAACGATGAAACTGCTTGCTCAAGTCACGGTAGACGAAAAATGGCAAGCAACGAAACAAGTTTCATGTTGGGCTCAAAAGAAGAAACTTGATTGATCAACGTGGTTCAAGCAACAGACGGAGATACTGTTGCGTTCAAATATGCGGTTGTTCAACTATGCGACAACATAGTTGAACTAGGCATGTGGTCGCATGCCTCGATCCCGCGACCAACTTGCAATCTATTGGTTGGCCTATGTGACCACAAGGAATAACACTATGCGGCCGCATTGTTCAATTATGTGCCCAAACTTTCTAAAATTCGCGAAATCTCCTAATTTAGTTAAAACTCTATATTTTTGTTATTTTTTGTAATCTTTAGACTTTATTTCCGTGTCAACTAGGGTTTCATGAGTTCCTTAGGAATAGAACTCATTATTTTCATTATAGAATAACTTTTACATACAACAATTTGAGAGATTATTTGTGAGCACATTTTTGCTTTCAAATTTTTTTGTTGAACTAATTCCAAATTTATCAACATTTATTTCTTGTGGCGTTCAAGCAATTTGGGTGAGATTTTTGAGTCTTGTGATGATGAGTTCAACATATTGTCAATGATTGTGTTAGTTCTTTGGTTCAATATTTTTGGATCAAACTCTAAACGCTGATTCTTGGCTTTCTTGGGTTTGAATCAATCTCATGTGAATTTTGTAGTTACTATTGTTACTTGGGCCTGCAGCACAAATTACTACACTGGAACATATTTGATTAATTTGTTTACTAATATTTCATGATTTGGATTTCTTATTTGGGCAAACTAATAAATACAAATCTAAAATCTAACCAACAAACTTCTTTCTGAAGGTACAATGATGATGATGATGATCCTATATTTAGGAGTGAATTGCCCAAATAGTCACTGAACTTTAAAAATCACTCAACTCATCACTGAACTTTTCAAAAGGTTTACACGGGGTCATTGAACTTTAAAAATTACTTCATTCATCACTAAAATTTGTAAAAACTTCCCATGAGGTCACTAAACTTTGCAAAAGGTTTCCCAGTGATCACTAAATTCATAGACGATCTGTGCGCAAAATTCCATTGAGAAGATTTGGGGTCTCATTACCAGTAAACCTATTAGAGGAGATACAATCACTCCATTTTCTTGCCAGATAGTCAGCCGCCATATTGGCTTCTCGATATATATGTTGGACTCGAGCATTGAGTAAACCAATCAATTCCATAATTTCGTCCCAATACTCCCAAAGCCAACATAGAGAATAAGCTCTCTTCCATGCCCAATGTGTTAGAACTAGCGATTTCGTTTCCACAGTAGTATTACCGATTCTTAGGTCTCTACACATGAGCAAGCCATCAAGAAAAGCACGAGTTTTAGCCACCATATTTGTGCAAGTCCCGCAGTGATGAGAGAAGCCAGCCAAATATTTCCCTTTAGAATCTCGTAGGACTCCTCCCCCGCCAGCTACTCCCGGATTGCCTTTGGATGCGCCATCCACATTTAATTTAAGCTACTGACCCACTGGTTTTCTCCAGGTTATCCATTGCATATTGTGTTGCCTGCCCTCAATAATAGGGCAGTTAAGAGACTGCAAGCACTAGACGTCTCTGCCCGGGAGTTTTCTGATATTGGTAATCAGGCTGCACAACTGGGTTAAATGAGCTTTAACCGTCCAGATAGTCTTCTGGCAAATGATAGGGGATCCCTCCATCCTGGCCTCGCACCTATGTTTCCAAAGTGACCATGTGATTATAAGTGGAGTAATACCCTTGAGACTGCCCATCTGTGAAGAGCAGGATGCCTCTTTCCACCATAAATTCATTAGCCTTCTCCAAGTTGATACAAAAGGTAGGGATAAGTTCATATGGACCGTAAAGTATGACCACACCTTTTTTGGCTACCTCCCCAGTGCATAAAACGTGATTAAGAGATTCAATAGCGGGACTTTCATAGCAGTTGCATTTAGACACAAGTGAGATGCCAATAGCTTGAACTACCTCGTCAACTGGTAAGCATTTTAGTTTAGCCCTCCAAAACACGAATGACATCGTTGGTTGGCTTCCAAACATGGCAAGCACGTGCCCTACCTGGTTTGATATGCACACACTCAATCGCTCGAGCTTGGTTTTCCTCCACAAGTTCCCTAAGGCAACTGTCATTCCACTGTCCGCACGTTGTGAAGAGATCCTTAACTTGTAGTTCTGGTTCGCTAATATCATAGCCTTCTTCAGCTAAGCTTTGAGGACCAACCCATTTATCGTACCAGAAGAAAGCTGATCCGTCTCTAACACGGCAAAAGGAATTTTTCAATACAATTGGCAAAGCTGCGACGACACCTTTCCAGAAGCGCAACTGAGACTGGCTCATTTTCAACAAGGCTGCTGGTGTTTGCTTCATATAGACAAACCCAAAGAAATCAGCCCAAAAGAGGCTCCAACCAATAACTTTCAAGAAAATCTCATGAAAAGTGCTCGTTGTACTTCGCTAAAATCCCGTATGCCGAGACCACCTTCCTCTACAGGATAACAAATTTCTCTCCAAGACACCTAATTCTGTCTCTTGGATTCATCGGAATTATTCCATAAAAATGACGATAATATGCGATTCAGTTCAGTGTGGATTCCTTTAGGCAAGTTTAAGACCAAAAGCACATGTATCAGCATACTACCAAGAACATGTTTAATAAGAGTGATTTTTCCTCCGAAAGACAGGAGACGACCTTTCCAACCAGCCAGTTTCTTTTGAATTTTCTCCATCATAGGTTCAAACATTTGTTTCTTTAATCTACCTGTATAGAAGGGCACTCCCAGGTAAATACAAGGCCACGTCCCTTCTTTAAAACCCAGCACGTTCAGTAAGCTTCTTTTACGTGCAACAGGGATATGCTTGGAAAAAATCATGGAAGATTTTGTTGGGCTGATTTTTTGTCCAGATATGTTTTCATAATTTTTTAAGACCTCCAGAAGCGTTCCCATTGATTTCTTTTTTCCATTGGCAAAAACAAGTAAATCATCGGCATAAAATAAATGACTTACCACCATTCCGCCAGAGTGGAAAAGGTTGAATTTGATTCCTTTCGAAGGCTTGATTGATCATTCTCGACAAAATCTCCTGCGCCAATATGAATAAATACGGTGATAGTGGGTCTCCTTGATGTAGCCCTCTCGATGGTTTAAAGAATCCCCTTGTTTTGCCATTAAGCATGACTGAGTAGTATGGGGAAGATATATAGTTGAAAACCATATTACTCCATTGTTCAGAAAATCCCATTTTCCTCAGACACGAAAGAAGGAAATGCCAATTTACTCTATCATATGCCTTGGCCATATCAATTTTCATTACGATATTTCCGCCCTGAACCTTCTTATTAATTTTATGTACCATCACCTGAGCAATAGATAAATTATCAAATATGCTTCTTCCTTGAGTAAAAGCGGACTGTTCTCGGGAAATTACCTTATCAAGCAAAGGGGCCATTCTAGCTACCATGATTTTAGATATAACTTTGTATACAACCGAACAAAGGCTAATAGGTCTGAATTATCAAAACTATTAGGGCATTCCACCTTTAGGATTAAAACAATATTTGTAGCACCCCAAGCACAGGTTAATGGATAGCCTTCAAAAAATTCAGTCGCCACTACAAGGAGATACCTCTTCCAATGATGGCGACTGACATAGTGCACTATTATCCTCCTCTGTAATGACTGGCATCAAGAGATCAAGGTTATCAGCACCCATGGAGATAGGTGACACTGAGAAAAGTTCCTTAAAAAACTGGATAGCACCTTCTTGAACATCTTTTGAAGACTTTAGTTCAATGTCATTTTCCAAAACCATATGATCAATCGTTTGGATTTTTTTCTTGTTATTAACCGACGCATGGAAAAATTTTGTGTTTCCGTCACCACCTTGCAACCATTTAATGCATGACTTCTGTCTCCATAGAACTTCCTCTCTATCAAGCCAAACTTTATACTGATCCCGACATTGCATAAGTTGTAACTCATTTTCCATTAAGAAACTATCAATCAGCGAATTTTCCAAGTGGGTCAGCTTGTCTTCAAGAAAACTGATTTCTTGTTGAACCCAACCGAACACCTCAACATTCCAAGTCTATAATGCCATTTTCATCATCTTAAGCTTTTTCCCAAAATGAACCATAGGGGATCCGTTGAGATTAACGTCCCAAGTGCGCTTCACCAATGGAAAAAAATCCTCATGGGAGCACCACATCCGTAGGAACTTAAATGGCCAAGGACCTTGCAAGCTCGTGTTTTTATTATATCGTAATATCATCGGACAATGATCAGAAGATGCTCGATCCAAGTAAGATAATGAACTTGAAGGGCATTGAGTATTAAAATTTTGGTCGATCAAAATATGGTCTAGCCAAGCCCAAATCCTACGGGTACCTTGTCTCCCATTACACCATGATAGTTTAGATCCAGTGGATGGGATATCAAACATATCCGCTTCATGAATAAAATTATTGAACTCCCGTATCGCCAACGAAGATGCAAACAGTCCGCTAAGTTTTTCGTCATTGGAACGGACTATGTTGAAATCGCCACCCACTAGCCGCCCAAAGTTGCCACTGTCTAACCTCTTTAGTTGGTCCACAACTCTTTTCTACATCTCTGACAACAACTAGCATACCAAAAAGATGTGAGCATTTGACATTTATCTTTCGAAAACCATCCCGATATTTCTTGCTCGGATATACTAATAAGTGAAAAGGAGAGTTCAATTTCCCAAAACATCCAAATTTTGCCACCTTTCCCAACATTTGATACATAGTTCAAAAATCTTAACCGTTTAGCCCAACAATCAATTTTATCAACCGAAACAAAAGGTTCCATTAGCACTAAAATCGAAGGGTTATGCTATTTTCTTAACTTCATTAGCCTGCTCTTAGAGGAAACCACACCCCGAACATTCCATATCATTATCTACATCATTAATAAGATTTTTTTGATCGAGTCGTGACCCCTAATGTCACCTTTTTGGAATTCTTCCCCTTCCTTTTTTGAGAGGTACTGACCACATTTGGTCTGTATCATAATGTAGACAGGAAAGTTCAAGTAACTCAGTTTCGTTTTCACCTTCAGATGTAGTTTAGATCTCCGCTACCTGATCTTTGTTTTGTAGGATATCCATGGTTTGAGGTATGTGAGGAAGAGGTTCTCCCCTAATCACTAAATCTGCTATAATACCTATGATATTCATAACAAGTGCATCTTGAACAGCATCAGCATCTCCCTTCAAAATGGCCTGTTCCAACGCAAGGTCATTAGGAACAGTTCCTTGCTCTCTATTTGTATCAGTGTCTCGACCCCCTACATTGAGGGTGGGGTTGTAGTTTTCTGTAGCACATGTATCCGTGTTCTGAACGCTTCCTGCCTCCCCTATTTTTCCCAAGTTTGTCTCGCCAAGGTTGTCTAATTGTGTCTCTATTTTTCCATCAAGGTTTGCAAACAGCGTCACTATGGAAGGGATTAGTATACTACGCCCCCAAATTCGACGCCTCTTGTCTTCTTTTCTGGCTTCCCCTTTCTCAAAGAGGGTTGCCGTATCCGGTGACAAAGCTTCCCCATTTTCTTTTCTGTGCCAGACTCGGCTCGTTGCTGGAGGATTGTTATCGACCTGACTTGTTCCACCAGCCTCTGTCTTCCTTCTATATGCCCCATCTACATGTCCTTGAGTTCGGCAGATATGACAGAAGTGTGGCATTTTTTCATACACTATGTGTTGACAGGGGGTAGAAGGGTGATACAGGACACCCAACCAGAAAGACTCCACCGGTGGTTTTGAGATATATATCTCTACACACACACAAGCCTCGTCGGTGCGGGAAGCACATGCCGTAAAATTATCTCTTTTTAGAAATCGTCTGAACGCACCAGCAATAATACGCAATAAAGATTGGTGATAATAATGGGACGGGAGTCCTGGAAGAAAGACCCATACCGGTACAAGAGAGGATTCATGCTCTTCTTCAAAATTTGGAGACAAAATTAATAGACGATACAGCGTACCTTCGATTTCAGCAGATTCACGTGCACATGCCATAGCAAAATCTTCCTCAGACGTGAATCGAATAAAGACATTACGTGGACATTGCATGGTGCTCACCGAGAAGAAGCTCTTTAATCCCTAACGCGTTTTGATGTACAGACGAATCTGATCCAAAGAAGGCCTTCTCTTCAAGAATTTCAGAACCACAGAGAACCGGAAAGGGGAGGCCGCATTATCCAATTCTATTTTGGAGAAGTGAAACCTTAGTGCTCTGTCATTTTCCATAGGCTACCTCATCTCAATCTTGACCTCCGGTATAGGCTGAGGTTGCCTCTTTAGGTCCAGACACCTTTGGAACGTTTATAGGGGTAGTGTGTGTGTGTTTGTAGGGAAAAGTATTTAGGATGAAAGGGGACTGAAAAACCAATTGTTTTTAAGTAAAACAGATTTCTGGATGTAGACTCGTTGCTCAAGCTCCAATCCCACGACAACTGAGTAGTTGTTAGTATTGTTATCATAACTTTTTCTCTTGATATTTAATTGAGGTGATTCAAAATGAGTTAGAAAGCCACCTTAATGTACTACAATTCTTCTAGAAATAGCCTTGTCCAAATCTCAATGTTTTCTATGTGAACAATGCGTTGCAACTTGTAATTGAGAATTTGGAGCATAACTTCTGCGGCTCTTTGACACTTTTTAGACTTCTAATTGCATTTCAATGATCAATGTGATCTTCTTGGACATCTTAAACTCTTTTAAGGACTGTACTACCAACCCCAACTCTGTTGCTATAATTATGACTCAATAACTCCTATTTTGACTTTGAAAGTCACAACTTGATAAACTTCTAATACAATTCAATTAGGACATTATTTTGACTGAGAAAATTGCCTAATACAAATTTAGAAATTGCCAATTATAATTTGGACTTAACAATCTACCCTTTTAGCATTCCGTGACAAATCATATTTATTTCAAAGTCAACAAGTTCAAAACTACCCAAAAATAAACTTCACAAAAATTTCTTCAATATTTTGTCTACTTGCTTGCTGTATGGAAACCACAATACCATGTGAAAAGTAAGAAGAAACTATCAAAACAAAAATCATGTAACTAAGGTAAATAAAAACACTTAATAAAACACGTTTAACACTAAAGCAAGCAATTTCATATAAATTGTAAACTTAGAAATAAACCATAGAATTTTATATCAATATAGACAAAACATAACACTATATCAATAATAAAATTCTAGCAAATATATTAAATGACTCATCCTAAGTCATCTATCAATAATTTTTTTTTAAAATTCTCCCCCTAACTTGTATAATCAACTCCTTAGAATAAATACACATTTCTTCCCATTTTTGTCATGAATAACAAAGGAAATGCAAGTAATAATCATGTCAAACATAGAGAGGAATAAGTAACAAAAAATATTTACATGTATAATGATGCAAAAATTATGCAAAAACGCGTGATAGAAAAACAAAAAAATTCCAATTTTGAGATCAACTGTTTTTTCATAGATTTTCAATTTATCATCATGAACGTTTATTTGCTTACTTATACATGCAAAGTTCATGAACAAGTAAACTTTTCCCACATAACTTATTTTAAACCTAGATGGAGTAAATTGTACAAGTCATTCATGTGTGAAAAGTTTTATTAAACTCATGTAAGCAAGTTTGAGAACCTTAAATCAATGAAAAATGACATGCAAAGGATCACTAGTGGATAAATATATTCTTCAAAATATGAAGTCCAACCCAGTGTTACTAGGACTTTTATAAATTAAAGAGCTCATAATTAATTGTATAAATTTTTTCTTTCTCCCGCTATCTGTGAGCACATACATACATATACATACATACATACATATATACATACAATTCAAAGTCAGATGACTTATAGGGTACCAGATATTAAAATTACTTGTAGGCTTAACCACTCAAGTCATATAGGCTACGAAGAAAAGTATAAGATTGTCTCACAACATTTTATGTAATTCAAGAAATTTTCTTTGAAACTCAATAGTAATCTTTCGTTTAAGGGGAATATACAAGAGTTTAAGTCAACTAGTTTAAATGTCATTCCATATTTAAAGTCAATTCACCACACATATAACCACCATACCAAATCTCAAAGGCAAGGTCAAAACCTACTCACAAGATTCTTATGTTTGTAGTGCATAAGATACATAAGTACTCCAAACATGTTCTAAACAAAATAATGGAAATGCAATTTAATAATCATGAACTTTACTAGTACTTGTTCACAAAATAACATGTCCAATAAAAAAAATATCACTTTTATTTATTTATTATTTTTATAATAAAGAATACATGCAAAAATGAAACTCCTAATATACAATGAATGTAAGTGCATGCATAAATATATAGATATCATGAAAAATACAAATTCATGCACATAAGTTCCTAATCAATCAGACACACAAGTGCTCTTATCATGAAGAGCAACATGTGG
The DNA here is from genome assembly GCA_019395295.1 of Osmanthus fragrans. Classification (NCBI taxonomy): domain Eukaryota; kingdom Viridiplantae; phylum Streptophyta; class Magnoliopsida; order Lamiales; family Oleaceae; genus Osmanthus; species Osmanthus fragrans. The sequence continues at coordinate 16,093,359 of CM033355.1, read as the reverse complement.
AATATCGCAATTATCAACATCAGTTAGATTTGTGAGTTCACTCTTCTTAACCCAAATCTTCTTAGAAGAAGATGTAATCGGAGTCAGTTGAGTCATTAATTTAGTCAAATGGCTAACTTGATCTGTTAAGAAACTAACATGAGTAGTTAGATCTTTATTGTTGTACTTAACCAAAGACTTAGACAACTAGGTATAATGTGACTTAAAACAACACAATTATGACAAGTGGGAGCAAATTTAGGAACAACCTAAGTTTCATATTTTGAACCTTAGGTGGAGGAAATCTATGTTGTACAGATGATTTCGGTCTTTGGATACCTACATTTTTTATCTTGTTCCAATTCAAGAGCTTGCGACACTTAAGTCTTATGTGTCCAACCTTACCACAATGGTGACGCATGGGGATGAACCTAGGAGTAACTCTAGGTCTCAAGTTTTGAACCTTACGCATCGAGGTAGTTCAAACTTATTTTTCAAAGAAGAAGCAATATGAAATTTCTTTCATTAAAGCCTACACCTCTTCTATCCCCAATTGTTTTATTCCAACATATCATGTTATCAAGTATTTGATACGCTAGAAAAATAATATAGTTCAAGTATTTGATTTTTCCAGATCACTTATTAGAGATTTAATCTTATCTGTGGGCTCTTTCTCAACTCTTAACTTATTCAAAGTTCTAGTGGATTCCTCAAGTTTGGCTACAAGACTCTCATTTTCTAATTCAAGATTATTCAATTTTTAAAGGCAGAGCGATTCGCTTTTGTCAACTTACGACACTCCTCAAACAATTGGTCATATGCCTCCCGAATTTCGATATCACACTCAAATCTTGAATCAGAAACTGATTAACTCATCTAGACAAAATTTTGGGTCAATGATCACTATTAAGCTCTGATACCACTTGAAAGTTTAGATTATGAATTTATTTAGACCCAACATGTGAAATAATACTATTAAAAGTAAAAAGCCACTTTTAATTGTTTCTAGATGATTAAATCAACCAAGTCGATTTATCCTAAGTTTGAATACTACAATTTGTAAATAGAAAGCAGTAAATAATATCAATATGGTCATGGAGAATGTAAATGAATTAATCTGGCTAAATTAGTAATAAATAAATAAATTATTTTAATTTATGTTATTTTGATTAGATCAAAATAGTAGTTTACGTTGATGAGGAATCTAGTGGGTTACATACAAAAATGAGATCTAGAAGAATGATATCACTAATTAGTTAATCGACAAGTGTCGAACATTTGTAGAATTAATTAATTAAATTGCATATTATGGACTGAAGTTAATTAATTAGATTAATTAACTTATAGGTCAAGTTTAATTAATTAAATTAATTAAATATTGGACCGACATGTTTAATGTGTAGGTCAAGCCCACTTAAACTTGTATTAAAAAGTTGTTAGGATTTGAGAAATCATAACACATTCATTATCTTACTAGCACAAGAAAAAGAAAAATCGTAATTCTCTTATTCTTGTTCCCTTGTGTAGATTACCAAAGGAGGCTACACAATTCGACGGCTATGATGTACATATCGTGATTGTATATGTTCTAAGATTGTCAAAAAACTTCGCAGTCTTAACTAAAAGTATAATTTTAACGCAGTTTCCATCTAAATACCAAATAGATTCTTGGTAAGAATTGAATTTAATTTAAATTACACCCTGCATGTATAAGTAAATTTTCAACAATTTGTATCAGAGCCAACTTTGTATTTATTAGAAATTGTTTTTGGAATCTTGGAACAATCAATGGTTAATTGTTGATTATTTTCTTGTTTCTAGTTTTTAAGAAAAATAATTTTATCTTAAAAAATTTGTTTTTGAAAAAAAAAAATTTGGGTCGAATATATGGATCTGAAGAAGGCTGGCGATGACGCTTGCAACACATTGTTTTCTATCGTCCCAGCACCACGAAGAGGAGAAAGAAATTAGGGTTTAGGGTTTTGTTTGAGGTAGTGTCCTTTGATACAATTTGCAAAATTGTAGGCCACTACTTGTTATTTATAAATAAGGGTTAGTTTGCAATTGTAATAGGAAAGGACTGTTTATAATTTTAGGCCACTGCATGCAATTTATAAATTTAAAGGGACTATTTATAATTTTAAAATAAGGTCAAATTGCAATTTTCAAAATTATTTTGAATTTAAGCTCATGTTTGATAGAAATTAAAATCAATATTTTAATCTAAGTCAAAGTCAACATTTAATTTTAATCACACATTGCATTGTATTCATAACTTTTCAACCATACATTTCATTTAATTTTATCAAATTTTATTTAAAATATGATTTTAATCCCCCACCAAACAGTGGCTAAATATTGAAATGATTTTTTAAACTTGATTTTAAAAGTGGTTTTGACGTAAATTTCAATTTTGACCCAATTATTATTATTTTTTAAAAAAAATTGACGACTTTTAAAATTGGATTTTAATTTAAATATTAAACTTTGACCATAAATTGAATTTTATCTTATTTAAAAGTTTTACGCTAAATTGAAATGTTAATTTAATTAGAATAAGAGTTGGACTCAAATTTTATATTTAATTAAAATTTGATTTTAGTTAGTATATTGCACTTTAATAAAATCTTGGAATTATAGTTAAACTCTAATTTTATATTTAATTAAAATTTAGTTTTAGTTAAATAAATTTTCAAATTAGAATTGAACTCTAATTTGGTATTTAAATAAAATTTTAATTAGATAAAATTGTCTTAAGTTTTGGAATTAAAGTTGGACTAATTTGGTATTCAATTAAAATTCAATATTTAATTAAATAAACTTGCTAATTAAATTAATCAATTAACTTGATTAATTAATTAATTGTTCTGATCCATTTGTCTATATTAGTTTAGACGACCTTAATTGCTAGAACTTGAAATTTTTCCATATATAATATTATATATTATATATATAAATGCATTTATGTGATGAATGTATATTTAGTAAATGATTATGGATGTGGTCATGTGCATATATTGAATGGTTAGTTTTAATTCTTGTAATTCTGGGCCCGCAAACTCTTATTTATTTTGGACATGCTAGTTTGATGTTATAATTATGGGGAGAAAATTCATAACTAAGAGGTTTAGTATCGCAAATTTCAAAATTAAAAACAAATGTTTCAAATTTTAAAAATCAGATACTTATTATGATTTGATTAATTAATTATATATTTGATTAATTAAATATATTAAGGTCACATATCTATATAATTTAGTTATAAATTAACGATTTAGTTAGTCACATATTATTTTTCGGTTACAAATCAAAATTTTTATATATCGCAAATTATTTTACGGTCACAATTCAAAAAATAGGTTACAATTTGTTCATCGATCACAAATAAAAAATTTATAAGTCACAATTTATTTATCGGTCACAAATCACAAATATTATAAGTCATAACTTATTATACAATCACGAATTATCAAAAGTATCGGTCACAAATAAAAAAAATTAGGTCACAATTTATCTTTTTCATTGGTCACATATTGTTTATTGGTCACAAATTAACCAATTTAATGGTCATAATCAACCAAATAATTTGTGACCACAGCCAACACTTGCTACCACCACCAGTTCACCACCAACAAACCAGATCCAAAACGCCATCACCTCACCATCGTCGTCCCCTCCACCATCATTGTTTTTACCACCACCATCTTCAACCACCACTACCACATCCAACATTTATTCACAAACCTAATAACAAGATACCATCACTGTACCAACACCACATTGGCACTGTCAGATCCACTACCATCACCACTCGTACCAACATCACCATCGCATCAACCACAACAATCACATCACCTCCCGTAACAAACCAACACTGCCACTTCCCGGCACCACCGCTAGCAACAAAATCCACCACCATCCACACCAACAAAGCCACAACCATCACTAGATCCGAGATAACCTCCGCAACCACTGGATCTAACAAAGCCACCAAACACCACCACCACAACTTCCACTCACCAACTGAAAACAAACCTAAAAAAACTAAAACGGATCGTGACGTTATAGATTCTGGCCATAGTGCACGGTAAATCTCGATCACAATTAAACCAATGACAATCTCACCTACGGTGGCGCGGCGAATTTCAAATGATTTCACACTGGAAACAACACTACCCAAAACTGTTCATCTCTTGCGTTGCCGCACAGTAGTTGCGCACTGATTGTCTTGTCACTCCATAGATGACAGTCATCGTCGTCTTTCCGATATCGCTAATCACCGTTGATATGATCTGAGATTGGCAATCACATGGCCGAGCTTGGGAGTCCAAAAGGTCGAAATCAACAAGCCAAAGACCAAATTTGGTGAAGGGGTCGAGGGTCGCAAATCAATTGGATCAATAAGAAAGTTATGCAATTTTTTTCAGTCTCATATTTGACATGGTAAATGATCAAATTAGAGGATTATGTGTAACGCCCCAAATTTACTAATAACTCAAGGCGCTACTTAAGTCAAAGTAACCTGTAAATAAACATTTTTCAAAAGTCGCCACAATGCGAAGTCATGCATATACTTTAAAAACTCATAGCAATTTAGCACAAAATGTGGAAACATCATTTTAACGATTTTCTCAAATCCAAAAGTTTATGCTAAATATAATAAACAAATACCAACATTGCAAGGATACTAAAATTCGGTATTTAAGTATCAAAATGGAAATCAATTATTTAAAATTTCTTGTTTCAAAACTTGAAATTCAAAAGGTCTATTATTAAATTAAAATTGCCCCGCTCGTTGCCTTGCCCTGCCAAGCTCCTTAACCTGAAATGTTGGAAAAATAGTGGGGTGAGCATAACGAATTATACTCAATGAAAATACAGCAATCAGTCCAAATCAAGTCTAGATATGCAATCAAGTAGTGAGTATAATATCAATACAACATACTATAGAATTATGTACTGTGGGCATTCCCAAGGACCCAATTTTGATCCCGGACCTATTTACGATCCCTGACAACATGGTATAAGCGCTTAGCAAATATTTTGCACTGTGGGCATTCCCAAGGACCCGATTTCGTTCCCGGACCTATTTATGGTCCTTGGCAACATTTTCATATGTATAAACATTACCTCACAAACAAAATCACATATCAAGCATTAACATGGACAAATAACCACAATTGCTTAAATGTAAACCCCACCTCGAAGTCTTGAAAGTTTTCTTGGAAATTGAACAATTGTAATGTTACCGTGCTTCACACTTTGCCGTGATCTCGTCTAGCAAGAACAAAATTAATTTAATTTAAGATACTAAGTTTAATTAAAACTTTAAAACTTTTAGGGACTTAATTGAAAGAGTATTAAAACTGAATTTAAAAGTTTGAAGGGCTGAATATGAACTTTTGGAATTTGTGTTGGCTAATTTAAAAGTAACTTAAAACATAGGGACTGAATTAAACAATTTGTAAAACTTTGGAATTAAAATAACAACCTTTTAAAAACTTTTGGCTAAATTGGCTAACTTTTAAAAAACTAGGGTTTAAGAGGTAAATTCCAAAAATCAATTATTTACAAAACAAACCTATCTCTATCTCTCTCTCACTCACGTGACTTGGAGGCTCGAGAGGGGAGGAGGAGCCGGCAACGGACGTTATGATGGAAGAAGTGAACTCCGGCCAAACAATTAGGGATGTCGCCGTCGCGAGGTAGCACCGACGAGTGGGGGTCGATTGGGGTTGATTGGGCGTCGATCGGGGTCAAGAACCGAGGCTAGAAATCGGAATTTCTAGGGCTTTCCGGCGGAAAGTCCAGCCAAAAACGTGGGTGGAGTCGAGGTAAGTGAATAGGTTTTATTATTCTTGGTTTTGGTGGTTGAATTTTGGGTTAAATTTGGTGAAGTGGAGGGTCGAGTTGGGTCGAATGTGGCTGCCATTTTGGGGTAACTGCAGGCGGCGGGTTTGTGGTGGTTTGTTGGTGGTCCACATGGGGTGGTGATTGAAATTTGCAGTCGGGTTTGGGTGATGGTTGTAGTTTGCAGTTTGGTGGCGGTGTTTGAAACTGTTGGTGGCTGAAATCTCGTGTGTGGTTGCGGTGGAAACAACCGTGTGTGTGTGATGATTGTGAAATTTACATTGGACTAAGGTAGAATTGATGGAGATGATGGTCTCCTTACCTTGGCTGCTGAAATTGCTGTGGAGATGCTGCGTGAGGGGTGTGGGGAACTGCCGTGGGTTGAGGACGAGTTGGTGAGTGCTGAGAGGCGTGGTGAAGATGGTAATGAACAGTATCAACAGTAGGTTAGGGCATAAAAAACGAGGCAATAAATTGGGACTAGAATTTGGGCTGGAAAATAATTCTTTGGCTAACAGGATTTAATAAAATTGGATTAAAAGATAAAATTTGGATTTAATGAAATTGGATTCTAAATAGAATATCGGACATAAAAATTGGATTTAAATTGATAAGAATTTGATATTTTTAAAAATGTTCGAGATTGGACTCGTTAAGTGAGTATTGTAATTTTAAGTTTAAAATCGTTTTGAAATCTTAAATTAAATGTTTGCTAGACAATTCGACGGACACGAGATAAATTCTAAAATTTGACGGAATGTCGTAGCGACACAATTTAAGTTATGAAATTTGTATTTGAAAATTCGGGTCGCTACAACCTTCCACACTTAAATAAATTTCGTCCTCGAAATTAAACTTACTTGTTTTGAATATGTCTGGATATTTGGCTAAAACTTCATCTTCTCTTTCCCAAGTTGCCTCTTCTCTACCATGTCTATTCCATTGGACTTTAACTAAAGGGATATCTTTGTTCCTTAAGGTATGAACTTTCCTCTCAAGTATAACTGCAGGATTTTCCTCATATGTCATATCTTTGTTAACATTTAAGGATGCATAATTAACAATGTGGTCCAGATCATGGACATATTTCCTTAACATTGAGATGTGAAAAACATTATGTACTGCTGTTAACTCTGGCGGTAAAGCCAACCTATAGGCCACGTTTCCAACTCTTTCCAAAATTTCAAAAGGTCCAATAAACCTTGGTCTAAGTTTTCCTTTCTTTCCAAACCTTACCACTCCTCTCATGGGAGCTACTTTAAGGAACACTTTTTCACCAATTTCAAACTGTAGTTCCTTTCGTCGCTTGTCAGCATAAGACTTCTGTCTGTCTTGGGCTGTTTTAATCCTTTCCCTGATCTTCTCCACAGATTTTACAGTCTGTTCCACTATTTCTGGACCCAAAACTTTCCTCTCACCAACTTCATCCCAGTGGATTGGTGATCTGCACTTTCTGCCATAAAGAGCTTCATACGGTGTCATGCCAATGGTAGACTGGAAACTATTGTTATATGCAAACTCAACCAAAGGTAAATGCATTTCCCAGTTACCACCAAGGTCTAAAGCGCAAGCTCTCAACATATCCTCTAAAGTCTGTATAGTTCTCTCTGATTGTTCATCTGTCTGTAGATGATATGCTGTACTGAATTTCAATCTAGTTCCCATAGCTGTTTGCAAGCTTTCCCAAAATTTGGATGTAAATCTGGAATCCCTGTCTGACACAATAGAAACTGGTACACCATGCAATCTTACAATTTCTCTGATGTACAACTGAGCATACTGGTCTAAACTGAAAGTCATTTTCACCGGTAGAAAATGAGCAGATTTTGTCAAACGATCAACTATGACCCATAAAGCTTGATGACCTCTAACTGATCTAGGAAGTCCCACGACAAAATCCATTGTTATGTGTTCCCACTTCCATTCTAAGATTTCAAGTGGGTTCAACATTCCAGACGGACGTTGATGTTCAGCTTTAACTTGTTGGCAAGTCATGCACTTCTCAACAAACAAACCAATTGATCTCTTCATGTTTCTTCACCAATAAATTATTCGTAGATCCTGGTACATTTTCGTACCTCCTGGGTGTGCAGTATAAGGTGAATAATGTGCTTCTTCTAAAATCTCCTTCCTTAAGGCTTCATCCTTCGGTACACACAGTCTTCCCTTAAACATAAGAGTGTTATCAGCTGATACTTCAAAACCTTTAACACTGCCAGCGAGTACTCGGTCCTTAATATTGCACAAAAATTTATCCTTACCCTGAGCTTCTTTAATTCTGTCTCTGAGAGTCAGTCAAACAATCATAGTAGCTATAATTGCAGTTGTGTGATGTGGAGGAGCTACAATCTGAAGTCTCATGTTGGCAAAATCCTTGATCAATTGTTCTTGACTGGTTAAGGCAGCTAACTGTCCTTTACCTTTCCGGCTAAGTGCATCAGTAACAACATTGGCCTTGCCAGGATGGTAATGGATAGTACAGTCATAATCTTTAACTAACTCCAACCACCTTCTCTGTCTCATATTCAATTCTTTTTGGGTGAAGAAATACTTTAAACTCTTATGGTCTGTGTATATCTCGCACTTACTACCATATAAATAGTGTCGCCATATTTTTAAAGCATAAACCACAGCAGCCAACTCCAAGTCATGTGTAGGGTAGTTCTTCTCATGTGGCTTCAACTATCTAGATGTATATGCAATCACTTTTCCATGCTGCATCAGTACGTATCCCAAACCTTGTTTCGATGCATCACTATAGATTACAAAACCTTCTGACCCTTCTGGAATAGCCAAACTGGTGCAGATACCAATTTTGTTTCAATTCTTGAAAACTCTTCTCGCACTTTTCTGTCCACTGAAATTTCACTCCCTTCTTGGTCAACTGGGTCATCGGTCCAGCAATTTTTTAAAATCCTTCGATAATAGCCAGCCAATCCCAAGAAACTACGAACTTCATTTATATTGGTTGGTGCCCTCCAATTAGTGACAGCCTCAACCTTGGCTAGATCAACTTCAATACCATCTGCGGTAACCACATGTCCAAGAAAGCCAATTCGGTCAAGCCAGAATTCGCACTTCTTGAATTTTACATACAACTTTTCCTGTCGAAGTGTCTGTAATACAATATTGAGATGCTCCTCATGTTGTTCCTTGTCCCTTGAATAAATCAGAATGTCATCAATAAAGACAATTACAAACCGATCCAAGTATTGATGAAATACTCGATTCATTAGGTCCATGAAGACAACTGGTGCATTAGTCAACCCGAACGGCATCACAGTGAATTCATAATCTCCGTATCGAGTCCTAAATGCGGTTTTTGGTATATCACCGTCCTTAACCTTCAACTGATGATAACCTGATCTCAAGTCAATTTTGGAGAATACAACGGCACCCTTTAACTGATCGAACAAATCTTCTATTTGTGGTAAAGGATACTTATTCTTGACTGTGAGGCGATTCAACTCCCTGTAGTCAATGCACATCCTCATTGATCAATCTTTCTTTTTCAGAAACAGAACCGATGCTCCCCAAGGCGATACACTCGGTCGAATAAATCCTTTATCCAACAGTTCTTGTAGTTGCACCTTCAACTCCTGAAGTTCCTTCGGTGCCACCCTGTAGGGTGCTTTAGATATGGGTGCAGCTCCAGGTACCAAGTCAATTATGAATTCCACTTGTCGATCTGGTGGAATACCAACTAGGTCTTCTGGAAATACATCCACAAAATCACGCACAACTGGTACATCTGTAACAGTTACCTCAGTTGCCTGAACACTAGTGATACTCACTAGATACCCTTGATTTGTACTCTTTCTCAACATTCTTTGTGCTTTCAACACTGATATGACTCGGGGCACGGTTTTGACTTTTGTCCCGAAGAAGGTAAATTCACATTCTCCTGGTTTCTGAAAGAGCACCTCCCTCTCATGACACTTAATCGTAGCGTGATTGCAACTAAGCCAATCCATGCCTAAAATAATATCAAAGTCCCTCATGTCTATTAAGTACAAGTCTGCCTCTAATTTATTCCCACCTATTTCAAACTTAACAGCTTTTGACATCAGATTAGTGATAATAGTTTCACTTGAAGGGATACTAACTTCTAAGGCATCATTCACACTTTCACACACATTCCCAATCTTAGCATGAAAACTAGCAGAGATGAAAGAATTCGTAGCACCGGAATCAATCAAAACGATAGCAGGTATATTGAATACTGATAGAATACCTGTCATCACGTCTGGATCTTTCTCTGCCTCCTTCTGAGTTAAAGCAAAAACTCGAGCCTTTCCCTTCCTGGCATCTTCCTTACCCTTGAATTCAGGACATTCACCAGCAAAATGACAGGGCTTCTTACATCTGAAACACATCCCCTTCCCGAGTAAGCACTCTCCATGGTGACGCTTATCACACTTCGGGCATATAGGTTTCTCAGTGCTAGCCTTTTCCTCCATTTTTCCCCATGATTTTCCCTTCTTGTTTTGATATCTGCCTTTGCCCATATTCTGACTGTCCCATTTCCTTTTCACTGGTACCTCTGCGATTTTCTGAGTAGTCTTTTCCAGGTTTAAGCGAGAGGATATAGCTTGTGCTCGCTCAATTGCTTCGGCATAGGTAGTGAGTCCTAATCCTACCATGATCTCTCCAATTTCTGGGCGTAAGCCCCTTTCAGATCTTCTAGTCTTCTTGATATCCGTGTCATCCAGATGGATAGCATACCTGGACAACTAGTTGAATTTCGTTTCATATTCCACCACTGACATACTTCCCTATCTAAGTTCAAGGAACTCTGTTTCTTTCTGATCTCGGAAAGACTGGGGAAAATACCTCTGTATTACTAATTCCTTGAATCCATTCCATGTCAATTCAAGTTGCTGTGCCTCAGTTCTGGTGCGCTGATACGACTCTCACCAATGATCTGCATCCTCTTCAAGCTGGAAAACAGCACATGACACTTTCTGAGCGTCCAAGCAGACTATATGTTTAAAGATCCGTTCTAATGCCCTTAGTCATTCCTCTGCAGCTAGGGGTCCTGTTCGACCATTGAATGTTGGTGGCTTATATCGGCGAAACTGTTCAACAACCATGCTAGTGTTGTTTGCATTAACCTGTGGATTAGGGGCATTTCGTGGAGCTGTTGGGGCTTGTTACTGAATGAGCCCCAGGAGAGCATTCACGAGATCCCTTAACGAATTATTTCCTGCATCGCCAGTAGCAGTCTAGCCTGGGGTAGCTTGTCTTGCAGCAGCCCGATTCGCGGGAACTCGATTTGTTCTACGGGATATTTTCCTAAATCACAACCACATTTGTCTCAGCATCCACTATGTTTGAAATTAACAATGGCCATTTAGGAATAATAAAATCTAAAAGGAAAAACCATAGAATAGCACGGTAAAGCTAAAAGTGAATTTTATTATTATCTCACATTTTCCAAAAGGAAAACAAATAATAAAATTGCAACCAATATCTATAATCCGAAATATGTTCTCCTACTGAAATTTTCACAAATAGTTCCTTCCACATCTCTATCTCATACGTTCCTTTTGGCATATCAATTCTGAAGGTAAATTCTACTGAAATGGGTTACTTCATGTTTTAGCCTAATTCCGAGGACTAAATTAATAATTTCCAATTTTTTTTTTTATACTTCACATCACAAGTTCAACTCCCAAACATAATAAGTCATGAAAATTTTTATAACATGTACTGGATACAAACTTTCAAACATTTCAAACTGCATCAACTATAGCAAAATTTCATTCTCATGTAACTTTCTGTTGTAACAATCAATTTCAGATGCAGTTATATAATAAATTCATGGTATCCAGCAGTTGAAAATTTTCAGACTTTATCAAATAAAATTTGCTAAACATTTTTTTTTACCTTTTCGGAGTAGGCGTGGCGTAGCAAGAGCGGGTAGTATTTAAATTAAATATTAAACACCTTTTTTTTTTTTGTAAAATTTTCACAAGTCTATAGAAAGGTAGACCTGCGCTCTGATACCACACCGTAACGCCCCAAATTTACTAATAACTCAAGGCGCTACTTAAGTCAAAGTAACCTGTAAATAAATATTTTTCAAAAGTCGCCACAATGCGAAGTCATGCATATACTTTAAAAATCCATAGCAATTTAGCACAAAACGCGGAAACATCATTTTAAGGATTTTCTCAAATCCAAAAGTTAATGCTAAATGTAATAAACAAATACCAACATTGCAAGGATACTAAAATTCGGTATTTAAGTATCAAAATGGAAATCAACTATTTAAAATTTCTTGTTTCAAAACTTGAAATTCAAAAGGTCTATTATTAAATTAAAATTGCCCAGCTCGTTGCCTTACCTTGTCAAGCTCCTTAACCTGAAAGGTTGGAAAAATAGTGGGGTGAGCATAACGAACTCAGTGAAGATACAACAATCAGTCCAAATCAAGTCTAGATATGCAATCAAGTAGTGAGTATAATATCAATACAACATACTATAGAATTATGTACTGTGGGCATTCCCAAGGACCCAATTTTGATCCCGGACCTATTTACGATCCCTGACAACATGGTATAAGCGCTTAGCAAATATTTTGCACTGTGGACATTCCCAAGGACCCGATTTCGTTCTCGGACCTATTTACGATCCTTGGCAACATTTTCATATGTATAAACATTACCTCACAAACAAAATCACATATCAAGCATTAACATGGACAAATAACCACAATTGCTTAAATGTAAACCCCACCTCGAAGTCTTGAAAGTTTTCTTGGAAATTGAACAATTGTAATGTTACCGTGCTTCACACTTTGCCGCGATCTCGTCTAGCAAGAACAAAATTAATTTAATTTAAGATACTAAGTTTAATTAAAACTTTAAAACTTTTAGGGACTTAATTGAAAGAGTATTAAAACTGAATTTAAAAGTTTGAAGGGCTGAATATGAACTTTTGGAATTTGTGTTGGCTAATTTAAAAGTAACTTAAAACATAGGGACTGAATTAAACAATTTGTAAAACTTTGGAATTAAAATAACAACCTTTTAAAAACTTTTGGCTAAATTGGCTAACTTTTAAAAAACTAGGGTTTAAGAGGTAAATTCCAAAATCAATTATTTACAAAACAAACCTATCTCTATCTCTCTCTCACTCACGTGACTTGGAGGCTCGAGAGGGGAGGAGGAGCCGGCAACGGACGTTATGATGGAAGAAGTGAACTCCGGCCAAACAATTAGGGATGTCGCCGTCGCGAGGTAGCACCGGCGAGTGGGGGTCGATTGGGGTTGATTGGGCGTCGATCGGGGTCAAGAACCGAGGCTAGAAATCGGAATTTCTAGGGTTTTCCGGCGGAAAGTCCGGCCAAAAACGTGGGTGGAGTCGAGGTAAGTGAATGGGTTTTATTATTCTTGGTTTTGGTGGTTGAATTTTGGGTTAAATTTGGTGAAGTGGAGGGTCGAGTTGGGTCGAATGTGGCTGCCGTTTTGGGGTAACTGCAGGCGGCGGGTTTGTGGTGGTTTGTTGGTGGTCCACATGGGGTGGTGATTGAAATTTGCAGTCGGGTTTGGGTGATGGTTGTAGTTTGCAGTTTGGTGGCGGTGTTTGAAACTGTTGGTGGCTGAAATCTCGTGTGTGGTTGCGGTGGAAACAACCGTGTGTGTGTGATGATTGTGAAATTTACATTGGACTAAGGTAGAATTGATGGAGATGATGGTCTCCTTACCTTGGCTGCTGAAATTGCTGTGGAGATGCTGCGTGAGGGGTGTGGGGAACTGTCGTGGGTTGAGGAGGAGTTGGTTTTAAGTTTAAAATCGTTTTGAAATCTTAAATTAAATGTTTGCTAGACAATTCGACGGACACGAGATAAATTCTAAAATTTGACGGAATGTCGTAGCGACACAATTTAAGTTATGAAATTTGTATTTGAAAATTCGGGTCGCTACATTATGTTTAAATAAAAGTTGTAGCCCTTTAAGTAACTTTCCAATGCACTTTGAATCACTTCAATCAGACATCTGTAGAGAAAGTTATGACCAAAATACTGAAGGTTGTCTGGCGGTGAAACTAAGTTCTATGTGGCCGCATAGAACTTCAAGCATGTGACCGCATTGAAGGAGACAGAGACGTTTCAGGCAGCCAGAACCTTCTATTCGGCCGCATAGAATAAAAACAAAAGCAGTTTATTTAATTTTCACGAATTTCCATATTTCATTCCAATTGTTATTATTGACAACTTCTACTATTTTTAGGACTCTTAATATTTCGTTTTTACCATATTCTAGGGTTTAGTATAAGTAGTTGTTTTAATTCATTATGTAAAAGAAGTTGATTATTATATGAAAAATTGAAAGGTTTCTTTCTCTTTGTTCTTCCATGAACAATTTTATCGAACTTATCAAAGATGAATAATCTTTGTGATGTTCAAAATATCGGGTCATGGATTTTTCAATTTGTAAGCAAAAGGTTCATTGCATCGTCGTTATCTTTGGGTTTCTTGTTTCATCTTGTTGGGTTCAAAATCTAAAACAAATCCGAATGAGATTTCGAGACTTTGTGATCAAGAGGTCGTTGATTTAATATACTCTCGGTTGCTTGGTTCAACGTTTAAAGGTTAAATCCTATATTTTGGTCGTATTTGAGCGTTCTTGGGATCCAGTTCATTCTCCTGTGAGTTTGATAGCATCGTGCTAACCGGGTTCACATCAGGTGGTATCAGAGCTTGACTCCAAAATAATCAAAGTTATATCTTTTATTGCTTTTGAGTCTTATGTTTTTTTTTCTTTCATTGTTCTTCATGTTCTTGTGTCTAGTAAAATTTTTGAGTCTTTGATCCAAAAAAAATCTCAAAAAAATTTCAAAAGTTGATTTTGTGCTCAATTTGAATCCAAATCAACTTCTGTCTATTTCATTGTTATCATAGTCGATTTTCGAGTTTTGTAAAAAAAAAAAATAGCACTGTTCACGGGGGTACTGTTCACGTCCGAGATTTTAAAAAAAATTATTTTTTTATTTTTTGATTTCTTGGAAATTGTCCAATATCTTATCATCTATCTTAATTCCAAAATTCATTTGTGTTCAATCCAATCCGAATTAAATTATTCACTCATCTAAATTATCCAACTATTCCCTTGAGTCAAAATTCAATTTTGTTGGATCAAATCCAATTAAAGAACCACTTTCTTGAATCTATCAAAAAATTCAATCACAGGTTATCCAGTTCAAATTCCTTTGAGTCACAACCCAACTGGAATCAATTCAACATGTTTGAAGGGCAGTGTATGAGTTATTATGGATATGGTGTTGATAGGAGTATAAAAATGACAATTCTACAATTTAAGGGTAGGAATGATCCCAATACATATTTGACATGGAAAGAAAAGGTAGAATTGAGGTTTGATTGTCATGACTATTTGGAGGAGAGAAAATTAAAGTTAGTTGTTAACACTTTTGTGGATTATGCAACTACTTGGTGGGATCAGTTGACAACATCTAGGCGAAGGAATGGTGAGAGGCGTATTGAAACTTGGGGTGAGTTGAGAAATATTATGAGAAAGCGTTATGCGCCTAATCATTTTTGTACGGAAGATCGGTATGATCGGGAATTTCAAGATGAGCCTAGGAGATATAGTGGAGTTGGGTATTCGAGGGAAGAGAAAATACCGTTTGTGGGGCATGTTGGTAGTACATCAAGTAGAAGGACTATGTTGGATTATGAGCGTGACCTCTCAAAGCTTCGCGACTTAATTAGTCATAGGGAGAAACAAAGGAGTTCGAGAGAACATAGTACGGTGGTTGATTGTAAGAAAAAATAAGAGATGCCACAAGAGAATAAAAGGGAAATTGAGAGTGAACATCCAGAAGGAAAGGTGGAGTTGCAAAAAGAAATTAAAGAAGAATCTTCGGAAAGAAAGAATGAGTTGGAAGTGAGTTTAAATGAAAAAGAGCATGAAGTTGAGAAGGCTATGGTGAAAACTAACAATTCCCTCTCTATTTTGAATATTTCTGTTTTGCAGGTTACTGAAAATTTGATCCAGAACACACTCCTATTGGAATCCCACTCGATCCAGGAATTAAGCTTCAATTAGATTTTTCTTATTTGGAGAAAATTGACTTTGTGATTCTCGAGGAGATGAAGGAGTTTCAAATGACCTGGAGGAACTACATTTGCAGAGGGTTGACTGAAAAACATAAATTGCGGGACAACGTTGAATTGACATTGTCACCAGTGCTAGGGCCAAGTAAAGTAAGGAGAAGGTACAGTTATTCTACAAATGGAGTTGCTATTGGAGCATTCCAAACTTGCAAGATCAAGCAGTCGAGGTGAGTCCATTTTGATCTATGTGATGGTGACTGGGCCTACATTCAAAAGAGGCAAGTTCGAAGTCAAAGGAGGTTCAAATTGCATCCAAGAGGGGACGAATCATTCCATGTGTTTGAGTTAATTGAGAGCAAGGGTTATAATATGAGCATTCATGGTTCGGATTTGAGGTCGAATCCTTTTGAAGAGGAGGAGATGATATGATCCGAGATAGGCAATCACTTGGCCGAGCTTTGGAGTCCAAATGGTCGAAGTTAACAAGCCAAAGACCAAATTTGGTGAAGGGGTCGAGGGTCGAAAATCAATTGGATCAACAGAAAGTTATGCAATTATTTTCAATCTCATATTTTACATGGTAAATGATCAAATTTGAGGATTATGTCTGAAGAAAAGTTGTATCCCTTTAAGTAACTTTCCAACGCACTTTGAATCACTTCAATCGGACATCTATAGAGAAAGTTATGGCCAAAATACTGAAGGCTGTCTGGCGGTGAAACTAAGTTCTATGCGGCCGCATAGAACTTCAAGCATGCGATCGCATTGAAGGAGGCAGAGACATTTCAAGCAGCCAGAAGTTATTCTATGTGATCGTATAGAATAAAAAAAGAAGCAGTTTATTTAATTTTTGTAAATTTCCATATTTCATTCCAATTATTATTTTTGGCAACTTCTACTATTTTTAGGACTCTTAATATTTCGTTTTTACCATATTCTAGGGTTTAGTATAAGTAGTTGTTTTTATTCATTATGTAAAAGAAGTTGATTATTATATGAAAAATTGAAAGGTTTCTTTCTCCTTGTTCTTCCATGAAAATTTTTATCGAACTTATCAAAAATAAATAATCTTTGTAGTGTTCAAAATATCGGGTCGTGGGTTCTTCAATTTGTAAGCAAGGGTTCATTGCATCGTCGTTATCGTTGGGTTTCTTGTTTCATCTTGTTGAGTTCAAAATCCAAAACAAATCCGGGTGAGATTTCAAGGCTTTGTGATCAAGAGGTCGTTGGTTTAATATACCCTTGGTTGTTTGGTTCAACGTTTAGAGGTTAAATCCTAAACTTTGGTCGTATTTGGGCGTTCTTGGAATCCGGTTCATTCTCCTGTGGATTCGATAGCGTTCATGCTAACCGGGTTCGCATCAACCGTTGAAAAAGGCTTGGCTATGGCTATATGGAGGAAAATAAGATATTGAGAAATAATTAGGGTTTGTAATTGAATATGTTAGATTAATTAATTAACAAAACATCTTATTTTTGAAATATTAAACCTAGCATATGATTACTGAAAATCGAAATTTACAGCAGTTTTTCGAGAGAGCGAACTCACGGCCGACAAACTCATTTTTCGACAACGGTAGTGGTCCCCATGATCGTGGACCACCTATTATGGCATCCTCTTGTCAAGACGCACCTATTCCAATCATAGGTCATTACCAATTTGGGCGCTAAGTGTACGAACGGGTTGGGACAGTTCATACGAAAGCCCTTAATACCTTTAATTCAGGTTGGTAATCCCCTTCAATTGAGGGTTCTACACTTCTATAATCATTATACACTAGGTCGTGAATCAACTGCACCAATTAATCATCAAATCGAGCCAATTTATGGTTTATCCAAACCCGAATTTCCCCTTCAATCCTAGGAATGCCGATGATATATATGCTAAAGTTTTTGGAAAAAAAATATTAGTAATGGCAGGTGATCGGTTGAGGTGGAGATAACGAAAGTCAGGTGGCTGAGGGTTGGGGATGGGTGAGGGGTGGTGAGAGGAAGAAGATGATTGAGTGTGTGTATGTGTGTATTTTTTATTTTTATTTTTATTTTTTGCTTTTCATTTCTTATTTTTTAAATTTAATTATTTAATGTGTTAAATGAAAAGTTACTCTTTTACCCCTTTTTACAATATTAAAATATGGTCAAAATCACTTTTTTAAGGTCAACTAACGGTATATTGGAGGGATTTCATCCAAAAGGGCATCAGATGCAACATTTTGAACGATTTGGGGTGACGGCTGCAACAAATGAAAGATTAGGATAAAGTCTCCTAGTGTTTAAAAGGTTTGGGCTTATGCTGCACTTATCCTCAATTCTTATGATGAGACATTTGTATGATAAAATTTCTCATTAAAATATTAAGTCAAAATTATTAATCACATTTCTATCATTATAGTGCAAAACAAGAGTCCTAAATCGATCTCAACTTTTTTAGTGCAATTAAGGCTGGTTCATTAAAAATATGTTTGGCAATATGAAATATGAAATATTTCTGAATGATGTGTTTGACTTAATTAAAATTCATTTTTTTAAAGTACATTTAAGGAAAATAAATTCTAAATGCATATTAAACTAATACATAAGATGTGTGAAGATAAAAAAGTTATCAACTTAATAATCTAGGAGTTGTATGAAGATACAATCAATAATAGTATCTCTACCCAAATTTTATATTAAGGTTTGTTAAGTACTCTCAATGTTTTAAGACTACAAAAGGGATCCTAACCCATTAGGAGTCAAGTACGAATTTCATAAATTTATGTGAGAGGGTTATAATTTTGAGTTAAAGAGTGAGAGCATAATTAATTTAATAAAAAATCATGTTAAATTAATTGATGTATTATTTATACATCTTATTTTTTTGTTTTTCATCATTTATCAATTTCGAATCATGGGTAACTATATGAATTTGAGAAGTATGGATGCCAACAAACTAACCAAGATAAAATCTTCTCAATTGGTATTGAAATTTGAGATTTGTTCTTACACAAGAGAAAAGTTTATGTCTTTAAACAACCCTTTCCAAAGAGACCTACCAAGGACTCGAGAGAAAGACGTGACTGCTTATAATTAACACAGTAATGATGATAATACAGTAACATGTGTGATTCATTCAGTCATGTCACTTGAGTTGCAAAAGTAACATGAGGATATGGATTCTAACACAATGATTTTCATCTCAAAGAATTGTATGATAAACAATCACGAGTAGAAATATATGATACTTCCAATCAACTAAAGCAATACAAAATGGCAGAAGGATATTTAGTTAGTGCTCATATACAGAAGATGATTGGCTACATTGAAGTTATCTTAATTATATTCAGTCATGGACCATGAACTAAGTATTAACTTAGATTTGCAATCTCTACCAAAAAGCTATTCACAGTTTATTATGAATTTGAATGTGAATAAGCTAGAGTGCACACTCCCTGAGTTAATGAATATTCTTAAGACTATTAAGCCCAACACCAAAGCTAGTAGTGGCAAGTCTTGACCGTTGATTCCTCTAAGGACACTAAGAGGAAGTCTAAATGATACTTTGAGAAAGCATTTAAAATGGCTAAGGTAGTCAAAACATATAAAGACATTATCAAGTCTGATGACCCTTGATATCATTGTGTAATGAAGAGTTATTGGAAAAGAAATTGCAAGGCTTATATCTACTTCATTAGCTTATTGGGTATTAGACACTAGACTTAGATACCATATTTGTACAAATATGGAAAAATTAAAAATAACTAGGCCACTACAAAAGGGAAAGATGACTTGCATGTTTGAAATAATGCAAGGGTTGCGACATTACCTATAGGAATATGGTTCTTGCCATTGGCAACATGTTTAGTATTAGAATTAGAGAAATGTAATTTTATTCTCACCATTACCAAGAATTTTATTCACATTTGGACATGAATTATTTTTTAACTATTGTAAAGTACAATTGTTAATCATTTTTTATCTTGATATGATCTTTAATGCTATGGTAAATTACAAATTACATTTATATTTAGGATTCTTAGTTTTCTATTATAAGTACAGAAAATAAAAAGTATAAAAGTGATAATCTACATAATATTTATCTTTGATATTGAAGACTAGGTCACATAAATGAAAAACACATTTCCCAATTACATAAACATAGATATTTGGAGTCAATTAATTTTGAATCATTTGACAAATGCAGAAAATGTCTAGTGGGAAAGATGACCAAATCTTCTTTTATTGAAAAGGAAAAAAGAGCTACATAGTTACTAGACCTAGTACATACTGATGTATTTAGACCCATGTCAATTACAACTAGAGAAGGTTTCCCTTACTTTATCACATTACAGATTACCATTCTAGATATGTTATGTACACTTGATGAAATTCAAGCTTGAAACTCTCGAAAAGTTCAAAAAATTTAAGCTAAAAGTAGAGAAACAATTAGGTAAATGTAATATTACATTAAGACTTGATCGAGGTAGAGAATATCGTAAAGGTTAATTTTTAGATTATCTATAGGAAAATGAGATTTCTCGCGGTAGACTCGACCACATACACCTCAACATAATGGTGTATGTGAGAGGTGGAATCACACACTATTAGATATGGTGCGATCTATGATGAGCCATGCAAGCTTTCAAAAGTCGTTTTGAGGTCATTAACTAATTGTAGTGTTCTTCACAATAAATCATGTTCTCTCTAAATCGGTTGATAAACTCCATATAAGTTATGAGAAGGCAGGAAGTTTAACTCGTCTCATATAAAAGTTTGAGATTGTGACACTTATGTGAAGTGTACTAAATTGGATAAACTAGAGTCTATGTCTAATAAATAAATATTTCTAGGATATTTAAAAAAGACATTTGGATATCAATTTATAGTCCCATTAGAAAGAAAGTTTTCGTCTTAAGACACGTCATCTTCCTAGGGAAAGAGTTCATTCCTCTCTATTGGGAGAAAATTAGAACTTGAAGAAGTTCAAGAATCCACATATATAGTTGAGCAAATAGATGAACCTGAGTTGGATCCTACACTTGTTGAGAAATAAATAATTGATCAGGAAGTAAAGACTCTTAACGATATGTTAGCTTCGCATAAATCAATTAGGATCATTCGATCTCTTAGAAAGTACGAATTCACAATTACTAATCGAGGATAATGAACCTACTAATTACGCAGAAGTAAAGTCAAGTGTTGACTCAAAAAGATAACTGAAGGTCGTGGAATTCGAGATGAACTCGATTTATGTAAACAATGTTTGGACCTTGGTCGACCCACCTTATGGAATAAAACCCAAAAGGCGGTAAATGAGTTTACAATAAAAAGATTGATAATATCACAAATTGTTAAGTTTTCATCCATTTATAGTTGCATTATTACGATAAATTGGCACCTAAATGGACTAAATACCTTAATATTTTGATTTAGGTTGCAAATGGATGAATACAGCGAAAATTAGAAGAAACAAACGAAAAATGACTACAGTGGAGGAAAGTGAAAGTTCAGGGACTAAAGTGAAAATACTCTAAAACTTGTGTCTAACCTTATGATGAAGATTCAAGAGTGTTAGAGGTCAATCGAATGAGGAAATAAGTCAAATGGGGTGAAATACAATCAAAGTATGATCACACATCAATTTCCAATCGAAAAAGTTGTGCACCGATTTTCAGCCTCATATTGAGACCCTTTTTGACATATAACATGATCAAATTGGAAGATTATATCTGAATCAAAGTTGTATTCCTTTAAGTTATCTTTCTAAATCATCTTGAATTACCTCAATCGAACATCAATAGAGAAAGTTATAACCAAAATACTACATGCGACCGTACAAGGTGTTGCAGGTATCTTAAAGGTTGAAATTGTTTGTTCCATGCTACCGCATGGATTTATACCATGTGGTTGCACAGTATTTTTTTGCTAGATCTGTTCTATTTCTGAAAATTGTTGAAACAACTATGGAAACCTCTTCCAACACGTCTCGAAGACCCAAAAATCGTCCAGAACCAGAGACACGAGATTTTTATCATTTTTTTCTCTGAATTTGGCTCAAGCATTCCATGGAAGGCTAAATATTTTGATGAAGCCACGAAGGAACTCTGTTAGATTTGAAAATTTCTATGTCTTTTCTTGCATGCAATGCGCATTACATTGTTAAACAAGTTTAGGACTGAATTTCTTATTCTTATGGATATGTTTTGAAGTTGGTTTAATTTATATTAGATTTTCATGAATCCAATCACGTTCTTTCCATCGAATAATTGAAGTGTTTATTGAATTTCAATTTCAAATATCTTATTGGTATAACCCTTTACCATTATGTGCTTAATGTTTATGATTGTTTCTGGATCTAATTTCAATAGATTAATGTGGAAATATGTTATGGAAGAAATCCAGATTTGATACTATTGTGGAATTGAATGGGGTCTAAATGTTATATTTTCCAATTCAAGTGTTGAGACAAAACCTTTATTGAGTATATTCATGCATAATTGACATTGATTAACCCAATCTAATAGAGAGAATTTCAAAGCTTCACTACCTTAATTTACTGAATTTCATTTCATAACTTTGATATTGATTTAATTTATCAACAGCCAAACTTTCCTTGTGAATACGACACCCCAAAGTTACACTACAACACGTGTTATACTTTAGGTGTAATCAAAGATCAACATGGATGGAAACATCCATAAATACAAAGCAGTACTAGTAACAAAAAATTACAAATAAATACAAAGAGTTGCATACCATTTGTCCAGTAATCATACTTAAGTCCATTCGAATTTTGCATGCAAAAACTGCATACCATAACTATAGATAAGGCAAACGGATATCAAAATTATATTCCTTAGCAGGAACTTACAAAAAGAAGTATACATGACACAACTCAAAGACGTTGAATCCAAAGATGCTTACGAGATATGCAAGCTTGATCGATCTGTATATGGATTGAAGTAAGCTTCTAGGAACAAAAATCTTCACTTTGATTTGCCAATCAAAAAGTTTGATTTTATAAAAAACAAAGAAGAACTGTATGTTTACAAGAAGACAATGGTAGCGTTATTGTATTTGTGATATTATATGTAGAAGACATATTATTAATAGGAAACGATGTCTCTATATTTCAATCGTTGAAACTGTGATTGTCAAATAATTTCTCTATGAAAGATATAGGAGGAACAACTTGATCTACAGAGATAGATTTAGAAAATTGCTTAACTTATCCCATTCTAAACAGATAAAATCTTCAAAGTTACACGGATGCTAACTTCTAGTGAGACTAGAAGATAGTAAGTCTCAATCCAAATATATGTTTACTCTTAATAATGGAGTGATTAGCTGGAAAGGCTCCAACAAAAAGTAATCATTGATTCAATAACAAAAGCTTAATACATTTGTGCTTCAGAAGCATCAAATGTTGTGATTTAGATCAAAAAGTTTATTAATGAACTTTCAATAGTTCTGAACATTATTGATCACATACATCTGAATTGTGATAACTATAGAGTCATCACACAAGCAAAGAAACTAAAGTCTCATCAACTATCTAAACATGTGTTAAAGCGTATTATCTCATTAGAATAATTATACAAAGAAATGACGTAAATAAAGAATGAATTCTTAAAGTGATAATATTTGCAGATCCATGACAAAGAGTTTTGACATAAATGATTCAATCTAGTGCAAGTGGGAGTTTGTAAGAGTTATACCCCAATTTTAAACACTTTAAATATGATTAATACATTTTATTTATGGCAGATCAATTATTTAATCAAATTATTATTATAATAAATTATATTAATAGAGTTCATATATTCAAATTTTAGTAACTTTTTAATCATAAGTGATATGATCCAGGATGTGGGAGTCACGAATGCAAGTTCAAGCCGAGACCCGTTGATTATCGAAGAAGGAGCGATGACGCGATCGAGAACAAAACGAGTCAAAGAGTCAAATGAAGCAAGTTTCATGTTGGGGTCGAAACCTGAAAAGATTTGGATCAACGTGATAAAGCTTGTCAAAGACGGAAGTGAAAGTTCTGGCCAGCCAGACACGAAGTGGTCAATTGGATGCGCCCTACTGGATGTCCGGATGCAATTGCTGTGAAGTTCTATCCATCGGACGCGAGCTGCTCAATCGGACGCAGTCTACCGAACGTCTAGTAGAGAACTTCTGTCCATTCGGACGCACTATACCGGATGTCTGGTACAACCTATTTTTCCGCCATTTTGTTCGATTTGACTAGAATTCTAATTCATTTCCATATTTTGCAAGATTTATTTCCTTATGCACGTTTTTTACTAGGTTTAGAGATCTAGTATAAATACTTACCTCTTTTGTTACATTAAGAATTTTTGACATTAATTGAATTGAAAGGTTATTGCTTTTATCCTTGTTCTTCCTTGAACAACAAAATGAACTCATCAAGATCTAATTCTTGTCGCGTTTAATCATCGGATAGTGGGTTCTTCATTATGTAATCAAGGGGTTCAGCGCATCTTAGTTATTGTTGGATTTTTTAGTTCACTTCGTTAGGTTTAAATCCAAAACTGGGTTATTAATTGGTGTTTTTGGGTTTCGCTTCAATCTCGTTGTGCGTTTCGTAATCACCGTTGTTACGGGGTTCGCATCAATAAGAGTTGTGATAGTGAGAAATAAATTACATATGACTGTATCTTAAATTTATGTATTCACAAGTAATAACCAGATGGGAATATCGTTGTTGCGATTAAACTAACAAGTGTGGTATTTCTCACCTATTAAATGAGTAACTAATCTCACAAACTAAAATATAGTAACATTTAAATGGACATGTGAATATCTTTTTATAAGAGCAAAACATTGGAGACCTGTTGAAGAGATTCTACATAAATAACTATCTAAGCGTCAGTGGTTAATCTCTAATATTCGATGGCGAAATTGGTCCTTCGACTTGAGATCGTCATAGTGCCTTATATGAATACGATCATACTTTGATGATATTGTGTGTTTCTCGATCAACAGTCGTTAATATGGCATCATTCAGGTATGTTAAAAAACATATGAAGATTGTGAATGATCAATAGAAGATTTGTCACTTTTAGATAGTAAGAGATTATGATCTATGTTTCATTCTTGATAACGAAATCCTTGTTGAATGTGTGTTCATAATTTGCAAAAAGTTTTTTTAAAATAATATTGACTAGGATTATATTGATAAAGGGATTATAGTTTCACATTGTAACACCCAAATTTTTAATAAACTTTGTAGGTTTAAAAAATATGACATATACTTTTTATTAAACTTGGATAGGAATTGAATTTGAATAAAACAAATCATGATATGACATATATACTTTGATTGAAAGCTAGTACTTGAATATTCTATAAATAGGATTACAATTTAACTTTTAATCATTATTAAAATAAATATAGGATAACCATTATTTTTTTTTCCTCCACACGTGAAACATGGTTGCCACCAATACATTGAATCCTAAACCAACTTAATTAATTACAAAGACATCAATTCTTAGAACTACAATATCTTAGGCCTAACTTATTCAAATTAACTTTTTCTCGAGCGTAAAATACATAATTAAATATGATCTCAATATTGATATACTTATCATCACTCTATCAAAATTCAAATATTTGACCCAAAAACATAAGAATTTAAAATATATGTCATTTTAGTCCCTCAACTTTCAAAATAATAAAATATAATACATAAAACAATAAATTTTTATTCTAAAATTTTCGGAGCATTACAATCTCCACTCCTTAAAAAAAAATTGCATCCTCAAAATTAACTCAGTTAGTTGAAAAGTTTGGATACTTGACTTTGACATGCTCATAATAGTGCATAACATAAAGTAAGAAAACTCATGATCATGATAAAAAAAAATGAAATTTCATTTCACACCTTGGATCAATTGGAGAGTGGTCGAGTAGTGAGCGTCGCTTGCCAAGAATTCTTCGTATCAATACATATTTAAAATTTTACTAAAAAAACATTATCCTTAAACTCCAAATCCTTATTAAAAAAATACTTTGATTTTATTTATTTGAAATCTTCTCAAATAGGAATGTCATTAAATAAAAGTTTTAAAAAAAAGGTGTAAAATAATCATTTAAAATATATTCAACACAAACATTTAATCTTCAAAGAAAAGAAAAAAAGTGTAGAAAATAAAAACAAAAAATCCATTTTTGTAATAGTGTGCGCATTGTTTATGTGAACAGTACGATTATTGTTCACGAAATTTAATTTAATTTTTTTTTTGTACATATGCTGAATTTATTTTTTGTTTTTCAAAAAACTGTCTACAGGAAAGTGGAATCGTGCTCTGATATCAAACTGTAACTCCCCAACTTTTAATAAACTTTGAAGTGTTAACAAAAAAAATATTTTCTTTATATTGAAGACGGAACAATAATTATAAATTTCTTTAAAAACAAAATAACTGAAATATCTATAAATTTAGACTAAACATGGAAATTGTATTTTTAATAAAAATAAAATAAACATATTCAACTAACTAATTAAATAACATGAGTATAATAAATTAAACTAAGTAATGAAGTTCCTTTTTCTTCGATCATTAGCAGCCCACTGCGTTACTATCCTGTTACAGATCAATCAACCCGCACTAACCTGTGAAATTTTTTGTAAGAGTGAGTATTTAAAAAAAAAAATTTCAATAAGATATGTACAATTTTCATACACAATTATATAATAATAAATAAACACTTCATATCACTCTTCTTTTATGGAATATATCGATGACCCGAAAGTCCTCTTAAATTCACGTAGGAATTTGTCTCTCTTTATAATGAACCCGAAAGTCCACTGACAATTCATGCATATTTAATTAAATATAAAAGCATACGGAAACAAAATCACTTACACAAAAGTATCTTACCTTGATAGATCAAACAAAAATTTGAAATTATTTCAATATTTTTTCTACTTTCTCGACTGCCTCAATAAAATCGTAACTGGCTTTTTGAAATTTTTTTTTTTCTATCTCTCTACGATCTGCCGTGCAAAATTTCATGGTGGAGAATTATGAGACAATCACACACTATTTATAGTAGAAATAAATAGTAGTTAAGTCATAGTACAATTGTGACGGAAGAAAACAAGGACTAAACTTGGATAGGTTTCAATATCTAGATGGATTTATTTTTTTATACTTGGGGACTAAAGAGAAATAGTTATTATTAAATTCTTATATTTTTATTTTGATCAAATAATTAGATTTTGATAGGCAAAGATACCAAAAATTTTATTTTCCTTATATTAAAGGCGGAATCGAATAAAAATAATTTTTTTAAGAATAAAATGACTTAATTTTCTTAAACTAAATATGGAAATAAAAATAAACATGTTCAACAAATAAATATAAAAAACATGTCTTTGAATAAATTTAAACTAACTAACAATTTAAAAACATAAAGACTTAAAATGTATCTTTTTTATTTTCCTTTTTCTTTGATCCACTTGGTAGCCCGCATCACTATCCTGCCACAGATTTAATCGACTAGCACTAACATGTAAAAGTTATAAGAGTAAGTATTTAAAAATACCCAGTAAAATACGTCAGTTCTCATAGACAATTATGTAATAATAAATTTAAACACTTCATCTACATTTTTATGGAGTATATTGATGACCAAACGACACATCCATCAGCAGTATTTTGAATTTTTGAAGGATTTCACATTTCTTTAATAAGAACTCAATAGAGTTCACATTCCGTTTGGTCAAACCCGAAAGTCCACTGGCAATTCTTGCATAAAGTATTGAATATAAAAGTATACTGAAACAATTCACTTACACAAAAGTTCTTACCTTGAAAGATCAAACGAAATTTTGAACGTATTTCAATATATTTTTTACTTTCTCAACCGCGTCAAAAAAATCGTGACTGACTTTTCGAAATTATTTTCTCTCTCTACTATCTATCATGTAAAATTTCTTGGTGGAGAATCATGGGACAATTGCATACTATTTATAGTAGAAAAAATAGTAGTTAAGTCATAGTACAATTCTGATGGAAGAAACGTGTACTAAACTTAGATAAGAATTGAATTTCGATAAAACAAATCATGATATGACACACATATTTTGATTGAAAGCTAATACTTGAATATTCTACAAATAGGATTACAATTTAACTTTTAATCATTATAAAAAAAAATATAGGATAACAATTAACATTTTTTTTCTCCACACGTGAAGCATGCATGGTTGCCACCAACACATTAAATCCTAAACCAACTTAATTAATTACAAAGACATCAATTCTTAGAACTAAAATAACTTGGGCCTAACTTATCCAAATTAATTTTTTCTCAAACCTAAAATACATGATTAAATTCGAGCTATCCAACGAGTACAATATGTTTATCGTCACTCTGTCAAAATTCAAATATTTGACCCAAAAATATAAGAATTTAAAACATATTTCACTTTAGTCTTTCAACTTTCAAAATAATAAAATATAATATATAGAACAAATAAATTTTTATTCTAAAATTTTCGGGTCATTACACACGATAAACGAACAAGTTTGATTTTGTCATACCATGTGACATTTTTTATCACGTTTTATCCTGACATATTATTAGATGTTAATCTGGAATGACAAATGTGAATTAATTGATCTAAGTGAACTAATGATAAATTAAATAGGTATTCTAATTTATCTTATTTTCGTTAGATCAAAATAATGGTTTATATTGTTAAGTATCATGATCGAGAACCTAATAGATCACACACAAAAAGGAGAATTAGAATAATTATATTACTAATTAAATCAACAAGTATTAAACATTGGCAAAATTAATTAATTGAGATGCTTATCAAAGAGCCTTAAGTTAGATTAATTAACTTATGAACTAAGTTTAATTAATTAGACTAACTAAATATCGGGTTGACATCTTTAATGTGTGGGCCAATCCCACTTAAACCTATATTAATAAGGTGTCAGGATTTGAGAAATCATAACATACATTTATTATCTTGTTAGCACAAGAAAATGGAAACTATAATTCTCTCATTCTTTTTCCTTGTGTGGATTATCATTATAGGCTGGACAATTGAACAGTTATGATGTGCAGATTGTGATTGTACATGTTTCAAGATTGTCAAAGAACTTTGTAGAATTAACTAAATTTATAGTTCTAGTCACAGTATCTATATAAATACAAAGAATATTCTCGATGAGAATTAAATTTTTTTTTAATTCCACTAAGCATTTATAAGTAAATTCCCAAACACTTTGAACAACATGGAGTTAGTACATTTTCACCGATTATAGTTTAATCTGGGTTTCCTTCGCCATGAGGATGCCGTCCCTAACCCTATTGCTTCGCGGTCCTTTGTGGATAGAAATTCTAGCATACATCTATATTTGGCCTTGATCACTATCCCCAAAGTATCCAGAGTAAAAAGCACCTATTTTAAAGAGCCTCATACTTGGACTAATGCGCATTTGAGTTTATCTTCATACACAGCTAGCGGTGTGTGGGTTCCAAGTCGTTGATCTAAGCACTCGTTTAAGTCCCATTAAATTTATAATATATTTTTCTCTCTCTTCTTTTTAACCACATATTCTCCAATAAAATAATATTACACATAAACCAAAAACTTTTCATTCTTTTTCAACCACACATTCTCCAAAAATATATTATTCCAAAAATTATAACATCAAATAATGAGGCTCAAACAGGGGCTAAAATTCTCCAATCTGGCTTGACAGACCCCATCCAGCGAGTTCTATCCCATTAGAATGTGTAGCTCATCTAGCAACAACCTTACTCGTCTTCTGATTCCACCATGAAACAACCCTATTTCGCTCTCTCATACCATCCATGTAATGTAACAAATTTTAACAAGTTCCTGTACTCTACACTTATTGTTGATATTTTGTACAGATTGTCCTATAGGAATTCCTTAAGATAAGGATAATCCTTTAAGTTAAGGATAATTATTTTTCAGCTTTTTTTGTATAATTTTTTTCTTTTTTACCAGGTCTGTACTCTATAAATTATAATCTTCATATTTAATAAAACATATCAAAATACCATTTTCAAGATGGCATCACCCATATATTTTTTGAAACCTTTTTTTTTTTTTTCTTTTCCTTCATTGAAATACTGTGAAGCATGTATACACTACCAACCTTTGATTTTGGTGTATCTATTTTCAGGGCCAGAAGCAGACATTTTAGATTAGGGGGTCACAATCAAACTTTCAAAAAATCAACGAAAAAATTAAAGTAAGAGATATCTTATTATAATTGTTCTCTACGTGCTCTCATACTTTGATAACTTTCCGCAAGTACATTATTTTCAATCTTGTCGAAAAAATCATTCTCAATATATGTAATCAAACTATCATTCAACCATTGATTTCGGCCGATTCGATTGAGTAGACGATTTTTTACATAAGTCATCGCAAAAAATGCTCTCTTAAGTGTAGCAGTAACCATGGGAAGAACTAAGGCTAATGTTACAAACTTGCAGACTAATGGATACACTTCATGTTTATTCTTGCAACCAACTTCTATGCAAGGTCACTAATGCCTTGTAATCCTTCAAAATCTTTGGAAGTGCGCATATCAAAAATATATGTATCTAGTTGATTATCAAGTTATAATAAATATGTTGCATAAAAATCTACCCGATAATAGTGATATAGTCGAATCACTTTGGTCTTGTCAAAAGCAACCAATGAATTATTTGGAGACAAACAAGGAACACAAATGAGCAAGTCACTATTTACGTCAGAAAAACGATCATTCAACTCTTGAAGTTGTATATCAATGATTGCATAAAATATTTCCACACGAAAATGATGCAAATTTGTCACTGTCTCACACCATGAATGACCTAGAGTTATGAACATATCATCCATATTGAAACATTGATCTTGTGAGTTTCACAGAACGAACAAACTAGTCCAAAAAAAAAAAAGAATCTCATCCATCATCCCTCATGGTTTGGAGTCATGCTTTACATATTTACACCAATTTCATAGCATTGAAAATATCTTTATTTTTTTTGTAATGCTCTCGACAATTTGTTTGAAATCCCTAAAAAAAATTCAAGAGATATAGACTAAATGTCAATTAAAATCTTAACATCAACTCCAATGATATACATGCATCACCTCTTGTTCCAATACTTGTATTGTCAGTTGAAATCATCTCAATAACGTCGACTATGGTTGAAAACATGACAACCAAGTTAATTAAACAACAATAGTGAGAGCCCCAACGTGAATCACCAGGATGCTGAAGAGTAATTTCTTGAATGAGACCCCGTTCGCTTGATATATCACCAACACTGAGTGATTCAAGAAATTTTAATATTTTCTTCTCTCGAATAAGAGCACTCCATTTAGCTGATCTTCCAACAACATTCACCAATTTGTGTATTGTAGTGAAGAAAGTTTCAATCTTCGGATGTTTCTGTGCCACAACTACAAGAGCTAGTTGAAGTTGATGAGCAAAGTAATGAATGTATTAGGCACTTCGGTTTTCTTTCAAAATAAGTGTTTTGAGGCCATTATAGTCACCTTCCATGTTACTAGCTCCATCATATCCCTGACCTCTTAAATTAGATATGCTTAAACTATGCGTTGAGATTAATTGATCAATTGTAGCCTTAAGTGAGGTAGTTGTGGTACTTGAAACATGAATGATACCAATAAAATGTTCCAAAGCACACCCATTCTTCACATAACGAATCACAACTGACATTTGCTCCTTTACTTAAATGTCTCGAGATTCATCAACTAATATTGAGAAGAAACTATCACGAACATCTTTAATAATCACATGTAGACATTCATAAGCAATAACACTCACATATCTTTTTGCACTCTTGGTGATGTTAATTTGGAATTCTCAGGTGCATTCATCAAGGTAATCTTAGCATTATGATTACACAGCCAATGCAATAGTTCAAGAAAGTTTCCTTGATTGTTTGAATCTTCAAATTCATCGTGTCCACGTAATGTCATTCCTTGTGGTAGAAGAAATCGAACACAATCAATTGACGTATTCAATCAAATTCAATAATATGTTCGAGCTTAATGCGATTGCTTAACGAGACAATCAAATATTTTGTTCTTAATTCTTCAATAATTCATATTTGATCTGATCTTGATTGTGTGCACTACTTGATGCCCCGACGTGTTTTCTAATATATTCTTTCTTTTTTCCAATTTGAGAATCGGCATTTAACAAATGAACCACCACTCAAAATGAAAAAGATAGCAATAAAAGCAAAAAAATTGGATCTTTTGCTATACTGTATTCCAACCAAATAGGATGCTCATTATACCACGAAACATAGAATCACCAGTCTTTGTTACCCATTCTTATGGGTGGAAACATATGATTGCGAGGTTGACAGCGACACCTTTGCACATATGCTTTTCGAATCACATCTCTAACATTAACATCATAATTATGTATTGGAACTCTTAATCTAGGATCTGAGGGAAGCTGTACAACATCAACATCCCCAACATTTCCAATATCCCCAACATCTCCAACATCAACATCCTCAACATCTCCAACATCATTTTCATCCTTTTTCTCTTGAACATTTCTTTCACTGATATTTTGTTCATTACAGGAAAGTGTAGATTTACATTTAAAGTATTTGTCCATAACTAATACAAACACAAAATTGACAAAATTAGAAATCCCTAAATCAGTTTCTTCTTCTAAGTCATACCTACCAAAATTCAAACAAAGTTTCAATATTCCTAAATCAATTTACATATAAATAACAAAGCCCTAAATAAAAAATCCCTAAATTCCTAAGTCAAAGCCCTAAATTAGAAATCAGGAATCCCTAAATCACATTTATTTGGTAGAAATAACTAAATAAGTTATATTGTATATAAATTAGAATTCAGAAATAGAACTAAAATAAATTGCAGACACTAAAATTGAAAGAAAATAACTAGAATCAAATGGAAATGTGACACACCTTCAAGAAGAGTAGAAGACGGAAAATACAGGGACGGATGGAGTACTGGACAATCTGGACTATGGATGGATTGGAGCCACCAGCCGGCTGGCCGAATGTTAGAAAGCAGACGTAGCAGACCACGGTAGATGGTACAAATGCACAGCGACAACAACGTGGCATGACATCAAAGAAGATCTAAGTAGGATTGTCGATTGTAGGAAATGGCGGTGAAGACTTGAAATAGTGGCCAGTGGGAGAGAGAAAGCAAATGATGTTACCATGTTAGTAGGCCGGTGGCCAGTGGCCGGCGGTGGCAATAGGCACAGTAGTGTCGTACAGTGTTTCGCAGGGCCTGATGCGAATTTCGAAACTTGGGCTCCTAAGTTATAGCAAGCAATCCATTCTTTTCATTTATAAGAGTTTTACGGTACTAAATTTGTTAACTTAAAATCAATAATAAAGCAACAAATAAAAATGAAATATTCAAAATTTACATTACACTCAAATAACAATACGAAAATATTCTAAATGGTCACTTAAATACAACTCGTCTTACGATTTTTGAGGCAAAAATATCAATCAATGTTCTAGTCATGTAAAACTTGCTGAAAACTAGGGCTGTAAGCAAAAATCGAAAAATCGGAAAATCAAACCGAAACCGCATTTTGGAAACCGTCGGTTTGGTGCCACGTGGACCCGTCAATGAAATGGTTTTGAATCAAACCAAACCGGTCATAAATGGTTTGGTTTAGGTTTGAGAAATTTTATTGCGGTTTATAACCAAATCGGACCGGCGAAAAAATATATAAAAATTAAAAATTAAAAAATAAAAAAAATTAAATTTTCTAAATTGTAACTTGTAAGAATTTGTGTTGAGCTTTTTATTTATTTTTAAATGAGAGTCATATATTTTATAGGCTCTTAAACTGAAAGTCTGAAACGATTTATCAAGCAATCCCACGTTGTATTTTGTTTAAGTTACTATCACCAAACAACCATCAACTTATATAAACTGCATAGTACTCCAATGATTAAACAAATTTCAATCAAAATCAAAATCCTACATTAAATTTGACATCCTTTAAAAAATTATTGCAACTTCTGATTTTGTCGATTATAATTTGTAGAAATTTAGAAGAAAAGTTTTGATCGGATGACAACTATGTAATCAAAGTGAAAACAAAATAAAAATTTCGAATCTTAGAAATGAAATTACACATTGTAAATAAATTTATTTAGGTATAAATTTACCCAATATTCTAATTTGGCTTGAAAATCAGTTAATTAAAGAATTATAAGAAGAGAGAATAAAATAATAAAAGAGAAAAAAGAAAGTACTGGGGTCTAAAATGAAGAAGGAACCCTATTATTTTTTATAAAAGTGGTTGGAGATTGAATTATATATTTTATCAAAAAAATAAAAAAAAAATCCTATGAGAACAGTCCGGTTCCTATACTAGAATCGGAAACTGGACAGAAATCGGTTGGTTCTTAATAATTTGTCGCAGAATTAAATTATTTTTTAGAAGATCCGAAACAGAATCGACCGATTCTAAATGGTTCCGGTCTGATTCTACCGGTTGTGAAAAAAAATACTAACTTTTAAATTAATGGTATAAAAGTAGACAGTCAAAAAAATATACGACGAAATTGGCGGTTTAAAATCGGACGACTGGAAAAAAAAACTGCGAAACCGGCGGTTTAAAACTGTACCAAACCGTTAGGTTTAGGTTTGAGTTTTTTTCAAACTGTTCAAAATTGTTTGGTTTGGGTTTGGATTTTTCTTAAATCGGTGTGAACGGTTTGGTTTGAAAATCTGTCAAAAATCGGTAAAATCAGACCGCTTACACCCCTACTGAAAACAAATATAAATGAATAAATGAAATTCTCCAGTCTCTATCAACTAGTTAACCGTGGAAAGAAACAAAAATAAATCGGATTTCTCTCAAAAATTAGCTAAGCATACTGTGATGAAAACAACATCAATACTTTTATTTTATTTTGAAAAAAACATATATAACCCGAAATATCTTACACCTTCTAAAATACATTAACAATCTATTTGGGTCAATTTATAATCAATTTAATTTTAAAAAAGAAATAACTTTTAAACTCTCTGCAATTTAAATTTCAAATAAAGCCTTATTTCCTACCCACTGTCCGGTTCAATACACGAAAAAAAAACAACTAGGAATCAAATTGATATAAATGATTCAATTTAATTCCAACACAAAGCTAAATTCCTAAATACATGCAATTAAAAATCCAAACTCAAAAGTTTATGCTTTTCAGCATTTTCTTTTTCTCCTCAGAGGCTGCAATTTTCAAAATAAGTAAAATTAATTAGAACCAAATTGTTTTCAATTCTCATGCCAATGCATACTCAACTCTCAGGCCACTGCAATTCAAATAAAAACACATGCCAAAAAATGTAGGACGCTTTGGGAAAATTCATATCAATCACCCAATACTATACATGATTAATTTGAGAAAAATATACTGTCGTCAACGGAGAGCAAATTGATAGGTGAATTGTTGATGGTGATGATGGCCACATCAGCACTGAATCTCAGACCTCCATCGTCGTTCTTACTTCTTTTGTCTTGATTTTTGGACTTTTGATTTCTCGGGATTTTGCAGTTTTATTTTGCCATTTTGTTTTTGCCCTTTTGAAGGCTTAATGAGTTTTTAAAAGTAAAAAAAAAAAAAAGATTTTTGGACCCCCTAAAAAGCTGGGCCTGAGGCATAGGCCTCTTGGACCTCTCCTCAGGTTCGGCCTTAAAGGTAGAGGGGCTTCAAATGCCCAACTTGGGGGAGACAAAAGAGACAAAGGTAGGCACAAAGCTGGGCCTTTAGCTGCTGCCGATTGTAACTTGTATTAGTTGTAGGTTTTAAACTTTGGGTTTTGACCTTCTAATTTAAAAAAAAAAAATTTAAAAAAATAAACAACTAGGGGGTCAATTGGCCTTATAGGCCCCCTTCCGATTTGCCCGTGTCTATCATTGAACACGTTTAGCCACCATCCAAACAAATCATTCATTTTGAACCAAAAAAATTCAAATACTTGCATCTATCATCATTTGCCTAAAATATTTCAATCATTTTCTGCTTAGGGATGGTAGTGGGTCAGGTTCAAGGCAGTGTGAACAAATTCCATCCCACCCCGCCTTAGATGGGGCCAGGTCGGGGCAAGCCCTATTTGTTGTCCTTTTTTTTTTTTTTTTTTTTTTTTTTATATTTTCAAAATTTCGAGTTATGAAATTATTAAAGAATAAAATACAAATTCAAAATTTCAAGTTATGCAATTATTCAAAGTTCAACCCTTGACCAAAACCTAAAGGTTATTCCATATATTTTAAACTTTTTTCTAGTTTTTTCAACCAAGATATTATAAACTTACTTTGATTAATTGATATAAATCTTTTAAAAATAAAGAATATTTATATAACTATTATGATTCAGAACTTCAGATTATATAATTTAAGTATAATAAAAAAATTGGATGGCCGAATGTAAATTATATAAAACAATTGTTAGTTAAGTAATATTTAAAATTGACAATTGTATAATATAATTGTTGGATTAGAAACGTGTTATCGAATTTGTAAATATTTTCAACAATATTTTAAAACTAACAATTCATCAAAATTCTATTTTAATTTGTTTTTTTTCTTCACGTGACGGATTTTGGGGCAGAGCATCCCCGCCTCACCCCACCCCGAGACCTGAGACGGGGTGGCGACTTATGCCCTGCCCTGCCAACCCGTCGGGGAAACTTTTTTTGGTGGGGCGGGTTTTTCTGTCATCTCTATTTTTGTCATTTTTTTGTCCAGAACCTTACACTTAATTAATTTTTTTTTTCTATCCTAAAGAATGAGTGAAAAGAATATTGGATCTCATGTTATTGTTTAACCTAAAAGTGTTTCTAATGCAGGCATCATCAGTTTCTCAAATAACCATAGCTTTATCTTGTGTAGTAATTTTCTAGCCCGAATTTGGTTTGCTTAAGGGCATCCGAACAAGTTAGACGATTGATTATAGTATTAAAAAGGAAAAGCAGTATTACTTGGACTTGGTTCCAAGGAGTTCATGTGGATTAGTCAAGCTTTAAAAGTGGATTTCTTAGAGGGGAAGAAGAAATCTGAGATCTAGTTATGGCATTGATGTCTAGGCCATGCTTCCTTTGGTTATCTGAAAAAAAATTATTTCCTAGTTTATTTGCAAAATTTGATATTTCTAATTTTTGGTGTAACATATGTGAACCGTTGAAGAGCCATCGAACTAATTTTCCATTATGTTTGAACATTAATAATTTACAAATGTCCGACATTGTGAACATAATTAATAGTACAATGAAACATGCTTCTAAAATGCTATTTTCCAAAAAACTCTTAGTCTAGGATAGTATAGCAAGACCCGCTGATGAATGACTAGTAATATCAATGTCCCATATTGTAGTATGACAGGCAAGTGAGAACCTTGGTCTAAGCATCACGATCATTGAAGGCTAATTCACTCTGGTAATTAGGTTGATCAATTGACACTAGAAAGGGGCTTGCAACCAAAGTTAATCGTCAACGCCCCAAAAAGGAGTTTGGTTGACCTTAACCACCAGCGCCAAAATAGGCTATGAGGGTCGAGGTCGACCGATAGAGCCTAAAAAGTGTCCCCAGGCATACCTCGATCAACGTTGATTGCAATATCATATGTAAGTTTGGATAAAAATCCCAAATGGATAAAGAAGGGATCCTTCCATACTTAATGGCCTCTGTAAGTCTGGATAAAAATCCCAAACATAACCGATTGAATAGGATCCGAACTGAACGGAGCAATTCTTCTTAAGTTAAATACCCAAATGAGTATTTGAATTGAGAACCGACGGGCTTTGATTCGGTTCTTGATTATAGACCCAGAATCGAAAAATCAAATAAAGACCTAATTTTCTTAATTTTTTAAATCTTAAATAGGCCAAATTATTTTATTTTTTCCTAAATAATTTTTTTAAAGAGTTAATTTAACTCAAACTCAAAATATGATTTTTCTATTTCTAATTTTCAACCCAACCTCAACTTAATCAAATTGGCATAAATTTTATTCAAATATCTTATTCTGCCATAGTGTTGTTTCTACTGTACTAGAGAAATCAAATTGGAAGCTCATCTGCGTCTCTTTTCATTATTGTGGGCTCGCTATCTTCCTCTTTCTTTAATTTTAATAGTGAAATCTATATATATATATATATATATATATATATAAACTCAACAAAGAGAGGAGTAAAAGATATCGCGGGATCAGACTACGTTATTTTTGTAAGAGTTAAAATTGAACATGTCATTACTTGAATTAATATAGCATTATTATAAGTGTTAAAAAAATATTATTGTAGGGAACTCAGGAATCAAATCGAACTGAACTCGGACGGTTCTATAATTAAATTTGGATGCATTGGTTCTAATTACTAAGGGGACGTTCTCTTTACTGTTTTCTGGCCGTTTTCTGTTTTCGATTTTCTAAAACATTGAAAATACGTTCTTTTTTCCATTTTCGAAAATGAGTTTTTGAAAACGGCTGAAAATTTTGTAAACAAAACAGAAAACAACTTTTTTACGTTTTGGCTGTTTTCTTCACAAATCTGCAAAAACTTAAAAAACACGGGTTGAGAAATATTTTTTCAAAACGATAAAAAGAACGAGTTTTCAACAATCTCAAAATAGACACCCAAAACACAAAACGAATTCAAAACTCAAAACTGAAATACGAAGAGAATGCCCCCTAAATATCCGAAAATTTGGGTTCAGAAATAAGAATTGAAGAACCAAATAAAGACCGCATTTTCCTAAAATTTTTTATCTTAAATAAGTCAAATTTATTTTTTCTCTAAATAAATTTTCTAACTAGTTAATTTAGCCCAAACTCAAACTATGATTTTTCTATTTCTATTTTTCAGCCCAACCTCAACTTAATCAAATTGATATAAATTTTATCCAAATCTCTTATTCTACTAGTACCGTTTCTGTTGTACTAGAGAAATCAATTTGGAAGCTTATCTATGTCTTTCTTCATTGTTGTGAGCTTGCTATCCTCCTCTTTCTTTGATTTTAATAGTCAAATCTATTTTTTTTAAAAATCAACAAAGAGAGATGTAAAAAATATCGTGGGATCGGACAATGTTATTTTTGCAAGGGCTAAAATTGATCATGTCATTAGTTGAATTAATGTAGCATTGTTGTAAATATTAAAAAAAAAATTATTGTGCGGAACCCAGGAATCGAATCGAATTGAACCCGAACGACTCTATAATTAAACTTGGATCAAACGGTTTCAATTACTAAATACCCTAAAATTCGGGTTTAGAAAAAATAACCGAACAGAATCGAACCAAATCGGACCATATCCAACCCTAGTCCTCTATACCAAATTACCAAGGCTGATGTCTATATATTGGTCGTAGGAGCTTCATATATATCCTAACGCATTCTTTACATATTTTTTTGTTTTTATATTGACACGCCTTTTGGTTGTTGCTTGCTCTCCGAGAGAAATTAATCAAGAGAAAGAAAAAGAGAAATCTTTTTAGAGAAACTCTACCCCTATTGCCATCTCAGCAAAACCTATCTCAAAGACAGAATCCAGATGTCACCACAAAATTGGCTTGTAAAAAATTCCAGGCAGATATCGGGGTGTCAAATGTGTGGTCCACCGACAACCTAGGATTAAGTCCAATCTACGGACATCCCTCAATACAATATAACAAACATTAGTTTCCCTGTAAAAGAAAACCAAAATTTAATGTCCATTCCATGCTATATGCACTAAGTTTTTTCCTCTCTTAATTTCTCTCTCTTCCTCTATTCTTGAAACTGTGAGTCTCTCTCTCTATTTCTCTTTTTCAATTATGCATTCCAATTCCTAGCTTAGAAAGCAAAGTTTTGAAGAATTAATGTTGATATATTTTGTTTCTTAACTTTTTAAGGAAGCAGCTCTTTAAGGTTTATGAAGAACAATGTTGCAGAACTCGGTTCATCCACAAGAACAGCTTCCCATTGTAATTGTTCTAAAGTTTTCTTGAATGTGCATGCAAGTATTTAGGTTGATCTATCTTCTATTTTCCATCTTTTCTATGCATGTTGGCACCCATACATAAGTATGCATATACGTATATATGTACCTATAGAAATCCATATATATGTTTTTATAGAAAGCCTTCATCTTCTAAATGGTTTTGTAGCCCTTTTTATCTATTTCTAATATATACCTTCATGTTCTAAATGGTTTTGATGCACTTTCATCTGTTTCTAACTCATATTTTTATTGAGCTGTGCTTGGGGTACATGGGTGGTTCGCAGGGGTCTTACAGGCCCCTCACAGTAGTGGGACCCACATAATTTTTTTTTTTTTTTTTAAATTCACTGTGGGGCGGGCCTATAAGGCCCCTGTGAACCATCCCCCTATACATG
This sequence comes from Osmanthus fragrans, assembly GCA_019395295.1. Classification (NCBI taxonomy): domain Eukaryota; kingdom Viridiplantae; phylum Streptophyta; class Magnoliopsida; order Lamiales; family Oleaceae; genus Osmanthus; species Osmanthus fragrans. Next base: position 16,053,030 of record CM033355.1, on the reverse strand, counting down.
GGGCTTTATTCATTTTTATTATGTAAATTATTAATTAGTAAATGGATTAATGCGAATTATCACTTGGAAGATTTTTTTTACCAACTCCTCAATTTCTTTTCAAATCCTAATGCAATATTTAGCTTTTCCAGCTTATTTCTTAAGTGATTTTTTTCTTAACCTTGATTCCTTAATTAACAAAGGAATTTAAACTTAATGGAAACACTACACATGTATGATATAATATGTTGTTATAGTGCTTTGAAAGTTTCCATTGTTTGTCCAAAAATAGATTTTAAGTTCAATGCTATGAATTTTTTATTTATTTATTTATTTATTTTTTTAATGTGCCTTTCACATTTTGGTTCTATCAGGAAACTCATTATTTGGTGCATGTCACATGGAGCACAAATGCACTTACCTTTTTTGTGTTTTGCAAGATATCTATCATCAACAAGATCCCTTAAAGTTTTAAGTGCATGGAAAGCAAAATCATCCAAGTGGATAGAATCTTTACATTTTCTCGTGTATGCACGCGCATTCTCAACGAAAATATACATTGTGTGTAGATGTGTGTAGATAATGACTGGGACACCAGAAAATATTTTCATTCCTAATGATGAGGTTTTTCGTACCTGCATACTTTTGCGTTGTGACATTTTATTTCATATGTTCTAATAAGTATTTTTGTCATCAAAATTTTAAATTTTTTTTTTCATTTCTTTATCAGGAAGAAATTGGGAGCCCACTTGGTGCTCAAATTTTGGAATTTTGCGAGTCTGAGTTATTTCCAGAAACTGTGCAAAATTCTGAAGTTGCTTCAAGCTCAAATTGCTGCTATGAAGAGCATTCTTCATATCCAGCAAATCTTTCTGTTACTACAGATATGAGAAATTTCACCAATACCATTGACCTTACTCTACAACATGATATGGAGCCGGTGGCAGCCTCCATGATGGCCGCCCCCTCGACCACCAGCCCCTCCGAGCCCACCGTCACCTCCACCATTACCCCCACCATCACTAAAAACAACAGCAACTTCTCCATAATATTCGACTCTCCGGAAGATATTGATAACGACATTTCAGCATCCATAGATTTCACCCCTTCTCCGACCTTTTCAGTTCCTCAATACCTCAGCAACAAGAATAATCAAGAACAATTCGACTTTTCTTCTCTAAATAACCATATTCCAGCCGGAGATGTTGTGGATGTATCACTCTCTCACTATCCTGCCGAGACACCGCCTCCGGTGCCTCTCTTGGGGCTGCCGCCGCCACCATTTCCACCTGCTTATGATGAGGAATGTTTGTCTTCTATGCCTTCTTACATGCGGTTGAGGTCTTCTTCGCCTTCTTGCGCAATTATGGATCCAATTATGGGACAGTATCTTCTTGCAGGCAGCATGAATCCACCATTTTCTGCTGAAAATTCTGGAATTCTCACTGGGGGTGGTTTGCTTATGGGCACTGAACTTCCACCTCAAGAGCTGGATTTTCAGGGTGATAATGGTGGACTTTTCCTCCCTGACACCATAACTAGGCTCTTTAACTGCTCTAGTGACCTTCAGGTACTATAGTACTCTTAACTCGTTCAATATTATTCCGTCCTCCTAGTAACATTATAAGATTCTTGTGCTCTCATTTATGTTTTGAAAATTAAGGCACTTAGTAACGAGAGCCAGCATATGGCCGTTGGAGGCCAAAATTCTACTCTGGCATCAGAGATTTCGAGCTTGGAAGATTCTACTTTCAAGGTGGGCAAGCTCTCCGTTGAAGAAAGGAAAAAGAAAATCCATAGATACATGAAGAAAAGAAATGAAAGGAATTTCAGTAAGAAAATCAAGGTCTCTCTCTCTCTACTTTAATCATGTAATTTCATGAATATGATGTTTATGTGACATTTTTACATGCATATGATGTATGTATCATGTATGCGTGCCCATATATTCAATTTTAGCCCATAGGATATGTGTACTGTGTGAATATCAATGTTCCACTATAAAGGCGCAGCAAAGTTGTGGAACGGGGCATATAGAACCACATTTAAGGTATCTATAGTATATACGTACGCAATTTAACTTGGCAAAACATAAGGCTATTTACTCGGTTAGTTTTAAGGTTTTTACTCGTTTTTATCTCGAATGAACGGCCATCCGGATTAATAGAACACCCCCCCCCCCACCCTTTTTCCCCCCTCAAATAATACTTATCTCAATCCAGAACCTGCCAATGGACTGAGACCCAAGAATCATTTTTCAGAATAAAATTCCACATCAACTCGTTTTAAGAGTAATGTTGTTCTCGGTCGCTCACTATCGATAGCCGTCATACGTGGTAATTTGTTATTTGAAGATTAACTTGTTATTTGAGTCAATAAAATTACTGGAAATTAATGCCCCTGAATAACAGGTTGTCATAGAGGACGACTATCGATAGTGAACGCCTATGAATAGCATTATTCTTTAAAGTTGAAAGGTCAAGACTAGACATGATTAAAAATAAAAGACTCATATGAGAAATTATTTTATTGTATTTTATAACTCCGTTTAACTTAGCCTATAAAACATCGTTTCAAAAGAACAAAAGTAAATAAAATGTAACTAATCTAAAAATGTTTGGAAACGAAAATGTTAAAGTAACTTTTGAGTTTAGCTATTCTCAAAGAAAAGAAACATATATTACATGTATATCTATGATATTGTCCTGATCCCAACCATCATAATCGTGTATCAAATACACTTTTTTCGAATTTATTTAGTTCTTGGTCGAATATATATGCAGTATGCATGTCGCAAAACCCTTGCAGACAGCAGACCTCGTGTTAGAGGAAGGTTTGCGAAGAATGATGAACTTGGAGAGGCTGCAAGAACTGCTGGTAGCAACCATGAAGAAGACACAGATGAAGATGTAAGTCTGTTTGCTAATCAGATTCCTCATCACCAAGGCAAGGTACAATTGCAAATTTGCAACATAACCTTCTTCCTTGTACTCGATATGAACGAACATATAACTTATGTTTCGTACTTACATTAAATAATAGTCTGTCTTGTCATAGAAACGACAAAAACTTGTCACTCCTGTAAAAGGGTATATTGAATTTTTTAAATTTGGTTTTGGCATATAGGTGGTGATGAAAGAAGAGGATATGGTAGACTCTTCAGACATATTTGCACACATCAGTGGTGTAAATTCCTTCAAATGCAACTATCCCATTCAATCTTGGATTTGATTAGAGTTTCTGAGTAGCGAAGCCTTTTCAGCAATTTTGCAGGACCCACCCCCACCAAGCTCCTCACTCAGGAGGATTATTTCAAAATCTTAAAATAGTAGAGAAATGAATAATTGGGTCATTAATAATGGCTTGTTTTATAGTTATTATTCAAAAGTTAAATAATAGTGTAATTTTTGTATATATTAATGTTAAGTCTGACATTATACATAATCTCCAACATTGAAATCTGCTAAAGCACAAATGGAACAGAGTTCAAGTTATCATTGTTTAACTAGTATATTGGGTAGTTTATTTTATTATTATTATTATTTATCTTATTTAGTTTTTTAATAGATTTTGTTTGTTATTTGAGGATGTTGTTCTAAGGAGTGTATAGAAAATGAAAAATGTTGAAAGTATAGAATGAATTAATCAGAATTGGAACATAAATTTGAATTTACACTCACATGGAGTGGGCCCCATGTGTAAAATATTGAAAAATAAAATCTCCTCCTGCCAACTGCTGTGTGTATTCTGTAGGTACAGGAATTTGAATTCATGTACAATTGATAGAAAATAAGTAGTTCTTTTAATTGGTGGGACATAATATTTGTCATATACATACTCGCGGTATATGCTTCAAAACGTGCTTAAACTCTCTTTCATGATATATCTATTTCCTCAAGCCATTTTTAAATAATAATTTGCATTAGTTCCACTTTGACCGCTCCATCGTAAAGATCAAGATCATTTCTAGCTATGATATAGTGATTGTTGAAATTCATACACGAGAAACGCACATGGCCTACACTTTGCTCCATCTTAGAATTGACGAACATTGTACCAACTCCTTAGTGACATGACTCCGGACACAACTTCTACTATGAATGTACTAAAAAGGCCAAGAAGCCCCAGCTGGAAAAGACAATTCTTTCTCCTTATTCGAAAAGCAGAAAAAGAAGGCCACTGTGTAAGGAATATATAGGCAGCAAGCAAGATTATTCCGAGCTCAGTTCACTTCAATCGGTACTAAGAATCTCACAATCCAAAAAACTCCAAACTTACTTCCCCAAATACGGTTGCTTGATTTCCCACAAAGAGACAATACAAAGGAACCAAGAAATACCTAGTAACCACAAAGATCACAAGAACAAGAGAGGAAGAAGATGACAGAGAGCTCTCAAGAAGGAGAGGGACAGCGGTTCTAGCGTGAGACAAAATAGAGAGGGACGGTTCAAGTAAATAATAAAGGTCCAAGTCCAAATAAGGTAAGTTAGGGTAGAGCAACCGGTTTGGCCCAATTAATAAGGGCCCAAACATATTATTCATGTGTTGCTCAAAAGTGGGTCACCCATTATAGCCGTCCAAGTAATCGGGTTGGACCATGAGCAGCTCTAATAAATTAGGCTGCTTCGAATGAGTCGAAAAGGATTGAAGTTGGGTCATTCTATTCTTAGTGTCGATGTACTATTCAATCATTTGACTAAGCCGATTGAAAATATAATCGAGTTTACATTATAGCTCGAAAGATTTATTGGGTATCAGAAACCCAACACACTGCTCAAGTGAAAAAAGGGAGACCCGCTCAACAAGGAGGAAGAAAGAGTGATGGGGAGGATGTAGAGCCATTGAGGGGTGCTCATTTCAACGGCAAAGGATAAGCAGCTTTAATGTGATTATGGCTGCTATATGCGTCCACCGTCACATGTATATATATATATATATATATATATATATATATATGCAGATCTGATTTTGGCAAATGGAGTAGAGAGGACGATATATTTTTAGCTGTAGAGAGTAAAAATGAAATGGTGGCTTTTGCTTTCTGTTTAAAAAAGAAAAATAATAAAATTAAAAAATACAAGAAAGAAGAGGGAGAAATGATATTCTGCTAGAGATGGAGTAGATAGAGAAATGGCATATAATTTTTTTAAAAAGTAACCTGATTATTGGGGGGGGGGGGGAATAAAATTGCACCTGGCAAAAAAAATTTGAAAAGTTTTTTTTTTTTCTTTTTAAAATTGAAACTTGAAATGTGGGATTTGAGGTACGAAAATTTAATAGAAGTTAAGTATGATCTATTTCAAAATTAAGAAATAATATTTAAAAAATTAAAAATCATATATTAATTAAATTTTATTTATCAAATAATTAATTAATAATATTTTTATTATTTAAATATATTAAGGTCACAATTTTATACAATTTGGTCACAAATTATTGAATTAATTAGTCTAAATTAACTCTCGATCACAAATTAAAAAAAATTATATGTCACAAATTTGAAAAATTATATGTTACAGTTTATTCGTCGGTCACAAATTACAAATTTTATAAATCACAACTTATTTAACGATCACAAATTATCTAATTAATTGATTACAAGTTATTCCTCAATCACAACTTAATTATAAATTGTAAGTGACAATCACATTTTTTAGGTTATATATTATTTATTGGTAAAAAACATCCCACCCTACCCACAAACACTGCTCCATCACCAGGATGACCACCGGCACTACCAACATCACCACCACCTTCTTTCCACCCCATGCCAACCACGTCCATCAATCACCACACCACACTACACCACCACCAACACCACAGTTGTCATTGTCGCTTTCGCCAACTGCAAACACAACCAACAACACTCACCCCATAAAATAACCTATACCACTAACATCACTGTCACCTCACGACCACCACCAACTGCAACACACCACCAAAAAAATCACTGTACGACCATCGCAAACCAGATCCAAAATCTGCACCACTACCACTGTTTTGTATAACACCAACAATCACTCACAAAACACCCTGAAACTCCGGTAAAAGCGATAGATTGGAGGAAAAAACCACCATAAAACATCGCAATGGTCGTGGCACAAAACATCGTAGCGACTAGGCGGCAGCTGCAGGGCACCACAATACATTGTAGCAGCTAACGAGGAAGAAAACATTGCACCAGAAAACATCATGAAGGAAGAAACTACATCGAAGTGACTAAGTGGCGGTTACAGGTTGCTTTATGCGACGAAGCACGTGAGGGTTGGGCCATCGATAGATAGAAAATGGAGAATGAGAGGATGGAGGAGGAAGAAGAAGAGAGGAAGTGGAGAGAGTGAGAGCTGCGGCAGCACCACCGCAAAGGTTTCCTTCGAGCCTCGCGCAAGATCGAGTTCAGGCCGCTTATCACGGTAATGGCAAGCTGCGATGCGCCTCCGAAAAATATACAATGGAGATGCATCGCTAGCGACAATGGAGATGAGAGAGAGAGAGAGAGAGTAGATGAAATTTTTAAGGTTTGAAATTGGGTGGGGGTGAAGGTTTTGGTGGATGGTGAGTTTGTAGATTTATTTAATTTTTATAATATTATTATTAATATTTAAAAAATATATTATCATCTTATTTTTCTATAAAAAAATTTAAATCTAATTTTTTAAGTTGGATCTTAGAAAATCTAATTAGGCGTTATTTCCACATTCGAAAGTTGTGAATCTCATCAACATCACCTCACTAGCACCGCCAACATTACCACCACTCAAACATCACAAAAAAAAAAAAAAAAAAAAAAAAAAAAATCCAAATCCAAATTTATCAAAGTCACCACCATGACCACAGACTGAGACCTATTTTTTTAGATCTCCCATCATTCATCAACGACACGATGGCCACCACTCAGATCCAATACATAGAGGTCTCTTTCATGTCCAGAAACATCAGCAACGCGATGCCTCTTCAAGCCGCGCACTTCGACAGTCACAAGCTACTCCGCTCATTTAGTGGGAGAGGGAGAACAACGGTTGGGTGATGGATGAGAAAGAGCATAGGCAAGTATAGGCCGCATCTCGCGACAATGGTGCTAGGCTACGCCTTCGGTAGAGAGGAAGGAGAGGAGCAATCACAAATTGTAGATTACTTCGCCGACATATACAGAATAGGAGAGATACATGCAGATACAGATACAGGAGATGGGAGTGACGTCGTCGAATTAGAAAGGGACGGCGACGACAATGGTGGGTTGGGAGAGAGAAGATGGAGAGAGGAAGAAGGAAATAGAAATGATTTTTAGGGTTTGGGAAGAAATGGGATGGGGTGGGTGTGGGTGTGGGGGTGGATTGTATTAAATTTTAAATATTAATAATAATATTTAAAATTTTAATTATCTGATTTTTGAAAAAAGTATCTGTAAATCTTAATTTTGAATTTAGAAGTTTAAAACTCCCACTTCAATAAATATTTAGCCCAAACAAAAGGCCCAGATTCAACAATGCTCTATATTTTAGCTTTCTTTCAAATCTAAGTGTCCGTTTGGCCCTCATTAATTTTGATTATAATAGGGGAATAATATTTTTTTTGAAAAATGAAAGGTTGTAAAATAATGAAAAAATTTCAATTTACGTATAATATCATTTTATTGAAGATTGTATGTTTAAAAATATGATAGAAAAATTAAATTAAATTTGATGAGATTTAATGGGGGCCAAACATGGCTTAGCCACGCCAACCTATAGACCGATTCTATCAACCCTAATTTTAACTTCACTTTCGTTTTCTACCAAACTTTTCTAATTCCTCCTGTTCTCTCCTCATGACTCACAAAGGACCCGAAAACCTTACTTCCACTCCAAGAAATCTCTTATGAAATTGTACGTATTTGTCTCCCATTACTGATTAAAATAGCTGTTTAACTTGGGTTTTGTGCAAAATCTCACGTGGGTTTTTTTAATAATATTTGCCCAAAACTATTTGGAGGCAAAATCAATGAAATCCATTAAAATATTTTTTACGTTGTGCATTATAAATCTTATATGCTTCTAAAGTATTATTTTTAACCAATAAAGTGTTCAATTTGATTGCTGTGAAAGATCGCTAAAAGTTTGCAATATGAATAGAAAAACCTGATATCAACTTTTTTATTCGTAAATTTTGCTTATTATTCTGCTTGATGCTGAATTTTTAATTTCAAAATTTAAGGTTGGGTTTTTTGGAATCTTTCTCGGGTTCATTTGGATTCATACTTCGGTTTTTGTAGATAATTTTATGTATTGTTGTTTATATATCTGCATGTGAACCTGCATTTGTATATAATCTAAAAATAAATGAATAAGCAGAAACTGGGTTTCGTCATTTGTCTGGGAATTTATGCCCCAGTCTTTGAGTATAGTTTTTGTTTGCTCTTCAGAAATTTTACTGGTATATTTGTTTTTCTTCTCCATTCTTTTTGGGTTGGATTATTATTTAATCTTTGGAAAGCATGTTGATTTTAGTTAATTATTCATCCGTTGTGGATTGTTTAAGTTAATAAATTATTTTGTGATCTCTTGTGAAGTCATGGCTCTAGGCTGTATTGAGTAAGAAATAATAGAACGAGCCATACTTCAAGATATGAATTGAAGAATTGGGCCTATATTTTCACAGTTGAAGTAGAGTTAGTTCATTTACATATCAATGCATTCTTAAACAGCAGAATTATTATTATCAAGTTCATCTTCATTCCAATTTCATCAAATATTTTGAGCAAGTTGGTTTGTTCCATTCGGTGTTGCATGAAGTAATTATATTGGGTTCCATCTAAGGCAGAATGTTCAGTAATATTTGTTTCTTTTATAATCCCAGTGTTCTTTTTTGAAGCAATCATGTAATTTTGCATTAGAATTAGTAAAATTGTAGGTTTTTATGATTGCATTAGTCCAGTGGCTTCCCTTTTTCTTTTGCTATTTCATTATATAGTTATCTGGTTGTTGGCCTACAGCTCTATTTCTAACTGCTCATTTTGCAATATTAACCCAACATGTCTATCTTGGCCTTTCTTGCAATTGAAGGTAAAAATATTTTGTCATCATATCACAACCTGCTCTTAGGTGATCTCCATATACAAGTGATGGCACCAAATTCGAAGGCTGTGAAGGCATTCAAGACAATGGGCGGCATGGGTTATTCTGGGAAAGTAGTAAAACCAATACTAAAAAATCTTCTAAAGTTATATGACAATAACTGGAAGTTCATTGAAGATGAAAACTACAGAGTTCTTATTGATGCAATAATCGAAAGCGAGGACAAGAAGGTGCATGCTTCTACTTCCATGTATAGTACTGTTTTATCACCAAGTCATCCACTTCCCATCACCAAGCCTTAGATATACTTCAACGTTAATAGCTTGTCTCTACCCTCTTGAAGTTGGGAATCTGTAATCATGTTGTTTTTTGTGTTCTTGGTTTATTTACAACAGTGGAGAATCTGTTCAAACTTAATAGACAATCGTAATTGATTTGTATTAGCACGTGCCTTTATGTTAAATTCTAGGTGGCGAGAGTTACAAGGGAGCAACAGAATGCCTTGTCCGGGGGTGAACCTGATGAAAGTGAACCACCTTTGAAGAGATCCAAATCAAACTCCCAAACAGATCAACGTGCACCCTCATATCATGGCTCAGCTCATAATGATACCGTAACTATTGGGAATATGAAGAATAAAATGGAAAATCAAGCTCATGGCAAGAAAAATATGGCTGAATCCTCTTATAAACTTTTCCAAGATGAGGATATGAAACCCAAGGTCATTTGTCCAAAGTATCATCAGGATAAAGGAAAGAACCATGGTTCTCCAGTATCTCATATGGGGCTAGAGCAAACAAAGGAAACTCACATGCTTTCTAATGATGAAAATGATGAATCTGTCTCATCTCTGATTTCCTCGAAGAAAAGAACAATAACATATGAAACAGGCGACCATTCAAATTCCTATCAAGATCCATACAATGCTGTGATTGAGAGTGTGCCATTTGACAGCCTGCCAAACTATAAGGTTCCTTTTTCTGTAGTTCCTCCAGGTGCTGCCTGTCTCTCTCTTGAAATTCTGTATTGCATCTACCATACAATTGTACACACTAATGTAGATGATTTGATGATATCACTTCTGTAAATGAGATAACCTACCTCTGCTGTAATTTTGATAAACAGAGGATGGCACTTGGATCTTGTATCAATAGTTTTGAAGTACATTGTCTGTCGCTTATTAAAAATTTCATTTTTATAATTCCATCTTCTATTCCTGTTGATTGCTTGTTAGGTAGCTCTTTTCTGCAGTCTCTAATATTACTATTATTTTTTTCTGTTGAATGTAAATATTATTTATTGCAAAGCGATGTTCATTTGGAACTGAAAGCAATATGAGGATGATATAGTATTTATAGGTTTTCTATTATTTTTCATAAATTTTGGAATTCGGATAGGTGGAGTCACACGTCTTGTTGAGTTGGGATAGTGTATATTCATCCTATTTCTCTTAGCAGTTCTTGGAGGGTCATTTGCTTAATTACCTTTGGCAAAGAAACTTGCAGACTCCTTATGTTGAACTAGTGTTACACATTAGTGGTAGCTAATGAAGTTTTTAAATTATTCATAGATCCTCCTAGACTCCTATTGGAAGGAGGTTCATGTGGAAGTTTTCCTAATGCCAAAGCAAACTGCTCAACTTTTCCTGAATTGATAGATCTGGACGCAGAGGAAATATGTGAGTTTCTCTATCTGTGAGTACTCTATCTCCCCTGAAACTGATTTATAAGCCGGTTCAACAATGCTATGTGTGGTTCTCATTGATAGGTCTAATCAATATCCTACTAATTATTTAATAATTAATTATTATAGGAAACTAATGTGTGTCTAGAAAAGAGCATGCCATTTCCATCTTAAAGAATATGAAAGTATAGTGTGTTTAGTTGTTTGTTTCTAATGCTGAACACAATTTTCCCTTCTATAATGATGCAATGACTTTAATTTTATAATTTATATTCTCTATTCCTACTCCTTTGTACTTATCCCTTGTCTTTATTGAATATCTTCCATTTTATTTGATCTGTTCAAGATTCAAGAACTCTAATAGATTATTTCTGCCTACATTTCATTATTGGCACAGCTGATTCCATGGGAAAGAGTTCTGACTTGGAAGGACATCATTTTGAGTGTATGGACTCTGAACAATTTAGAGCAGAAGAAGAGGAAAATGGTGTACTAAATGCATTAAAAATCGATATTGCTTCTTCATCTCAGAGGGAGGTGAAAATTTCCCTGACATATAAATCTTCCCTCCAATCACATTTTCAAGCTCCAAGTTTAGAATCAGTGTTGAAGCAAGTCGAGGAAAAGTGTGTAAAGTCGTACAAAATTACTCTACCCGGTTTCTCTATGCTGAAACTGATGAAAGATATGTGTGAATGCTTTTTGGCTTCATGTACAACCTCTAATGGTACTGAGCAGGGAATACCCAAAACTTTATCTAAGGAGTGTAATCCACAAGCTATTTCTGTGGAGGTAGTTGATCATCAACTCACTTTCTGCATTAATTCAAATATTTTAAATGGACTTGTCAATTATCGGAATCGAACTCTTATTGAAGTCGCATCCCAAATTCCACAGGGCCTTGGTCCCATTCATATGGACTTACTACACTGCCACAAGAGAAATTTTAACGTTGATGGGTATGGTTGCTCTGATAAGGATAAAAAGATTGACAGGAAGATTATAAAACTTGATAGTTTAGCGTCTTCTTCAGCTGGCATGATTATTGTTCAAAAGCAACACTCTTCTAATTATGTTCAAGACATTACTAAAGGTCAAGAAGCTTACAGGATTCCTTTGATAAACGAAATAAATGAAGAGCCGCTGCCTACTTTCTACTATATTCAGCATAATGTGGTATATCAAAATGCATATGTGAAGTTTCTCCTTGCTCGAATGTCAGATGACAATTGCTGTTCAAATTGTTTTGGTGACTGTTTGTCTTCGGAAATACCTTGTGCTTGTGCTGGTGAAACCGGTGGCGAGTTTGCTTACTTGCCAGGTGGTCTAGTTAAGGAAAAATATCTTGAAAGTTGCATTTCAATGAATCATGATCTGCAACGGCACAATCTTTTTTATTGCAAGGATTGTCCACTCGAAAGGACCAAGGGTAAAAGATTTTCAGGCACATGTAAGGGTCATTTAGTAAGGAAATTCATAAAAGAGTGCTGGTATAAATGTGGCTGCAGCATGTCATGTGGAAATCGTGTTGTTCAACGAGGCATAACAGCAAGATTGCAGGTTACACTTTTTTTTCTATGTTCTATTTTTTCTTCTGGTGCACAAAGTTTAAGTGTCAAAACAAAATTTTTACATCCATTTTCAATTTGTTGTTGTAGATCTTCTTGGAAATTGCTATATTTTAATTTTGTAATAGTTGTTAATCTTTCTATCTGTTTTAGGTGTTTATGACACCCGGAGGAAAAGGTTGGGGTCTTCGAACCCTTGAAGACATGCCTAAAGGTGCCTTTATATGTGAATATGTCGGAGAAGTGGTGACCAACACAGAGTTATTTGAAAGAAACATGCGAAACACTGGTGAAAGGCACACATACCCAGTGCTTCTTGATGCGGACTGGAGTTCTGAAGGTGTGCTGAAGGATGAAGAGGCACTTTGTCTGGATGCAACATCGTATGGAAATGTTGCAAGGTTTATCAACCACAGGTATCTTTTACGTGAGAAATAAATAATTACAAGCTCTTTACTGTCTTAAGAAATATATCCTTGTTCTTTGTGTGTTGGAAGTTCATTGCTCAATGAACTTATGGCCATCTTTTTGAATTAATTTTAGAAGCTAGAAGCTAGAAGCTACTCCCCACGAGTATACTTCTTTACATTCTCCTCCTCATCGTGTCTTGCTCTAGATGAGGTACAATAAAATTAAAACAAGGAAGAATGATATTCAACCAAGAAGATCCAATTTGACATGAATTAGAAACCCATTTTTTGACTGTAGGGCTGTCCTTTTGAGGATTAAAACAAAGTTTTAAGGGGCGATACCAATCCGAACTGTAGGGAACTAGAAAAGTGTGTATCAGAGCTCTTGATCTCTATTGAAACGTTCGAATTGGAATTATAGATTTTCATGGAAGAATGCATGAAGGAGACTTCTTTGATGGGAAAGCAAGCTTGGAGTATCATTTCAAATGGACACTAGAACCTAAGATTGTGAACATGGTTGGCAGAGAAACTTACTGAACGATGGGGATTGAAGATTCCCATGGAGGAATCAATAGAAGCAGGATTGAATATTAATTGCTCTTGTCTGATTATATGACAACATTGTATAAAAATGTCCATAGTTTCTATCAATGGGACCTCAGTCTTGAAGATTATACCCTTGAATTCTATAACTTACTGGTTCAAGTGGGACTCCACGAGAATAATGAGCAGCTCAGAGCTTGTTAATTGTTGGGATTTTGAATTTATGTATGCGACAAGTTTAGTATTACTTGTTTCTTCAATATTGAATATTTATATTAACATGATTTTTAAGTGAAGGAAAGGGTACGTCGATATGGGGCTATGCATCCTATAATAACCCATGTGATTGCCTTCTCCGAATAGCAGAAATTCGACAGCTCAAATCACATCTGAAAGGGACTAGGCATGCAACAGTGTTAGGACTTATAAGTACTACACCAAATTTTCTTAGGGCTCATGTAAGGGTTAAAAAGAAAGAATTCGATGTATCATGAATAACAATAATAAGTTAATATCAGACTGCAGTATTCCCAAAATCAATTTATGAGAGTGACTATTTCAGCTCTGTAATCTGCTTTTCTGTCTATCACTGTTGTCTAACCTTCCTAGCCATATCAGGAGGCTATATTGCTTATGTTTTAGTGTTTTCATGAAAACATCCATGTGTATTTTCCCATAATAAATTTTTTTACAGGACTTTGTTATTTTATCACTTTAGGTGTTCCGATGCTAACTTGGTTGAGATCCCAGTGGAAGTGGAAACTCCGGATCACCACTATTACCACGTATGGAGAATGCCAATCATATATGCATTTTCAATTTCCTGATTTCGTTGTTTACATATCTAAGTATTTGCATTGAGGTTATTATATTCATTCCATGCAGCTTGCCTTTTTCACTACAAGAAAGGTTAATGCTTTGGAAGAGTTAACTTGGGTAAGCTGATTCCCTTTTTCTGATTATTTCGATTCTAAAGGCAGCAACTTCATAATCGAGTAGGGAACATTACAACTATTTTTAGAATCTGCAGATACATGGTTCTCGGTTGAAATGAGTACAGTTTCTTGGTCTAGCGGTGGTAAAACATTTTATTAAATGTATTGCAGGACTATGGAATCGACTTTCATGATCATAGCCATCCTGTGAAAGCTTTTAAGTGTCACTGTGGGAGCAAATTCTGTCGAGACCGGAAATCCATGAAGAGTGAGTTTACTTTATCTTTAGCCTTGTTATGCATTAGGAATAGTAGTTTTATGTGATTCCTTTCCATGTGATAAAGTAATGTTCCATAATTAATTAGTCAGTCATCTAGTCTGCTTCATTTTGGCATATGTTGCTTGGGCCCAGTTATGGGTGTTGGACATGGGTACAGATCTAAGTATATTGCCATTCAGTCCAAAGGACGTTTGGATGATATGTTTATGCACATTCTGACATGGCTCTTGATCATAAATTTCTGCCATTTACTTATGCAGAAACTTTACTGCTTATACTTAATATAGGACTATTTTATATGTTAAATTAGTTCCCATATGGTTCGGAAGACTATTGTGGAACGTTAAAGAGGAACTGAATAATGCAAGGTAAACAGAAAACTCTGCTGAGACCATTTCATTCAAAATGTTTAAGTAGACAGTACAACAAACCCATCCTCTGCAGAAATTTAGGAGAATGTGTGTTAAGTTGTAAATTCTAATTATTTGTGGCTGTATAGAGACGATGAAGGCATAAAAAATGTGATGGCACGAATGGAAAAATTACTATAGAGAAAATAATAGCAAAAATTTGGGTTTCCATAAAATTGCGCGGTTCAGCAACTGTGCTTGTATTATTATTATTGAATGAAAAATCATGTGCCCAACTGTGACTAGCTCTAATAGGAGAACATGCACACTATCTTATAGATGAATAAGATAAACTACGAAAAAAATAGCAACAAAGCACCTAATGCCTATCGAGGAGAAACTTCCTCGAACTTACCTTCTAAAGATGACAATGACTCAACAAAGGCGACTTCATTCGTCTTATCTAGTTTTACTTTCACCCGTGTTGACTAGTGCATAAGAAGTTCATCTTTCCCACTTTAAAGTAGATCTGCTTGCAATTTGTACTTGAGTTTTCTTAAATTTCAGTTTAAATTTTATTTTCCTTTCCCTATTTCTTTTGCCACAGGAAGAAAACTTCGTTCGTGAATCTTTGGGGACAAAGCAATCTTGAAAGTTTCGGGTGGTAATAATGTAGAAGGCTTGTGAAAAGTTCCTTGTCATTTATTCAACTGTAGGATTACATTCCATGCTTCCTAGCCAATGATTTGGTACTGAACTTTTGATGTGGTCATTTTTATGTACAAATTTTTTTGACGTAAATTTTGTTGTTGTTGACGCTAATGTGTTATATCATATATGTGATAAGACTTTGTTTGCAATGTTATGACAACTTACATATGGTTAATTCTTGCAGTTGCTATTTACACCTTGTTTTCAGTGTTCATTCTTGCTCTCTCTTTTTTTGGACATTCATAGTTTAGTAAGATAAGCCAAGCGTAAGGGGGCTAAATTTCGTCCTGTGAGTCTGAATGTTGGTGGATACCACCAAGCGCTATTATCACACTTATTTTTTTTTTTATTATTATTGCAAATTGCTTGAAGAAAAAATATTTATTTTGTGAAATCGGGGTAAGAAACTATAGGTGTAAATGACCATAACTCTTTCAATCGAGTAGAAGTTCTAGGGATTGAGTGCTCCTTTAGGGCTTTGCTTGGGAGTAGGATTGGGCAAAAATCAACCCAAATCAGTCAAATCGACCACTTCAACCCAAACGAAGTTCAAATGGTTTGGGTTTGAGTTTTGGAAAATAAAATTGGGAAAAATACATAACTACGATACATTAGGAATATAAGTTAACATTTACCAAACTTACGAAAAAATTTCACAAATCAGATATTTATCATTATAAATATAATTTTAATATATATATATATATATATATATATATATATATTACAACTTAAATAAGGATAATTAATCATCATCCTAAAATATAGACTTAATTCTCTTTTTTTTATAACAAACTCTCTTGCCTCACATATATCTTCTTTCACCTCACATGTATTTCTACCTCTCACTTCTTTCTTACTAGAATATAAGTTAACATTTACCAAACTTACGAAAAAATTTCACAAATCAGATATTTATCATTATAAATATAATTTTAATATATATATATATATATATATATATATATATATATATTACAACTTAAATAAGGATAATTAATCATCATCCTAAAATATAGACTTAATTCTCTTTTTTTTATAACAAACTCTCTTGCCTCACATATATCTTCTTTCACCTCACATGTATTTCTACCTCTCACTTCTTTCTTACTAAACACGATTCATTTCTTTCATTACAAAATTTCCAACTATTTATCATACAAATTAACCATAAATTAATGATTCTACTTCATCAAAAGCACGTTTCCACTTATTAAATCACAACACCATCGTTGAATTTTGAAATTTATCTGATTAAAGTTGTCGAAATATCTTGATTGAACAATCTGTCAAATCTGAATCTCCATATTTCAAAATCAAGTGAATCCCGTGTCATTCCACCTAATATTGGGTCACATAGATCTGAAGAATTTATGTGGATCATACATTGTGAATTCATCTTTTGACATAAAAGACATATATAAGTTTTTAATAGGAGTACGTATTTTATAACACGTGTGTATGAATATGGCTTATTGGATGTATTTTCTTTGTTGTTAATGGCCAGATTTGTATTAAAAGATCAGGTCTGTGTAAAATGTTACTGTTTGTGACCAAGCATATGTTAAATAATAAATATTTGTGACCACATCTATGTTAACTATGATTGTTTGTGACCATGCTTGTGTTAACATGTGTCTGTTAATCGAAATCTATTTTCAGTATATTTTTAATGGGAGTCAATTTGTGACCCGGTCATAAATTTTTAATAGGAGCATGTATTTTATAAAATTTCTGCATGATTTTGGGGCCATAAGGAGAACTTCATAAACTATGCTCCCAAAATTGTGGTATGCGTGTAAAATATACAGGTGTAGTAAAACAACAAACAAAATATATTATATAAAATATTTATATTATAATGAAATAACAAAATTGACAACGTTCCAAATGATCGGATAAATATTATTCGTCTTGCAGTTTTGGAGGTAAAAATATTAATCAGAATTGAATAATCTAGTTGTACAATCATTTTTTTCTCAATTGATAACAAAGCAAATTCATTCAATCATTCTCATGACATAGTTGATCAAAGATAAGTCTTGATTAACTTCAATTTGGAAAAATTCTTTTTGCTAATGCAACTATAATTGGTATGATAAACAAAATTTTGTAGGCAATATAAACATTTGAAAAATAATCATTCAATGTCTTCAAATATTGTAGCACTATTATTGCTCTCGTTGCTTTATTTGGTATATAGCACCTCAAGACCTGTAATCCGAACGTAAATCATCTTCATTAATATCCAAATGTCCATTATGTTCCAAATACTTCTCAAGATTCATACAAGACTTCAATAAAGTGAAAAAAAAGATTCATACAAGACTTCAATAAAGTGAAAAAAGTTGCACGCCTTAATCTCTCCAGATTAAACAGAAATCCAAACGTTTCTTCATATTGTTTAAGTTGTTCAAATTGAGTCTTTAAAGAAGATAGAACTTGATCGAATATAAAAAAGAAATATTCAACTCTAAAAAAATTCTTCAGTTGATTGCTTTATGCCATCACTGCCACTAAGGCAATGTACCCTAACAAAGATTATCCATTGATATCTTTTTTTCATAGTGAAAGAAGTTTTGTGTCTTATACCCCTTTAAATCCCTTGTCCTCCCACCTTAAGGAAAGAAAAAAATGTAAAAAACATATTCAATTAAATTAAAACAAAATCAATGTAAATTCCTTCTTTCTTACCCAAATCATCATTGAGGGCAAGTTGCTCCACCTCTCTTTTAAGGAAAATTGACTTTTAAACCATTTGCAAAACCAAAAACGAAGGCCCAAGAAAACACATCACATGTAAGCATAATATTGCATTTTCAGCAATTTGACATTTCTTCAAACACCAGTCTCAAATCAATCAGCATTATTCTACTAATCAAACAATATTACAGCACATGAAATATACACACAAACATCATATAACTGGAAGATATTTAAAAATATAACAAAGTGTCATTAATAATAATTAATACGAAGATTGTAACTAATACAATCCAACCCATGCTTTCTAATCATTTATGAACCTGACAAATTGCAACATTAAAGAGTTTGAGCATAATTTATAAAAGGAACAGACGCATATTAAATGGAGAATAAGTAAGGGTATTGTTCATCTTGCACATCAGGAGAACATGTTAAAAAAGTTACTCCAAGAAAATTAGAAAGATAGTAGATCAAATATGGAAAATAATCTTTTAGCAACTCAAAGTGAATTATAACCGAAGTGAACATTACATTGCATAGGACCACTATAGCATCGATAAACATACAAATAAAAGAGAAAATTTCGATCATAATAGATTTTTTATTAAAAAAAATCAAAATTTAATTAGCATCGTAACATATTACATAAATTACGAACAATTACGTTACCTCAATTAACAATAAAAAAAATATTACACGAAACTCTAGACGTAAGAAAAGATCAATCTACATCAATTACGCATCTGAAGAGGCTGGTCAACTTGAGATAGGAGATTTGTGGATCATTGAGGTAAGAGGTTGAGTAGTACAATGAAGTATGTGCAGAGAGAGCTGTCTCCGATTACTTCGGCGATATTTATTAATGTTACACCTCACACATTTTAAGTCAAAGTCAAGAAAAGTATTCCGTCAAAGTCAAAATCGAGTAAGGACTTAAATGAAATAAATTATTTTATTGAGCCTTAATTCATTATGAAAAAATATTTTCAGGGTTTAAGATGGATAAAATTTAAAGTTGAGATTTATTTTTCTAATTTTGGAAGTTAAGGATTTAATGCTTTATTATATAAATGTTGGAGGACTTCCAGTGCAATTGTGGTATTAATGGAGTACAATTGGCTAATGGATAATCAATTACCCATTTTTCATTTCATTCACACAAAAAGAAAGCTGAGGAACCGGCAAAAGATAGAGAAGCCGGGAAAAAGAGAAAGAAATGAAAGAAGAGGAGGAAAGAAGAGAAAAGGAAAAAGAAGGAAGATGTAATGACGTGAAAGTTTGGAAGTACTCGTCAATATAACCAAATTGCAATCTATCGATTCGTGAGTGGAAAAACTTAAATATTTTTAAAGTATTTATAAATTAAGTATATCATTAAAGTATGTACAATTTTGTGTAACAACGTGTTCAATTATATGATTATTATGAAAATCTCTTTATTAATACATGTGGAATTTCAAAAATTATTTGTGGTACATTTGTGACTTGGTATGTGAGACAGAGACATATGTGATATTGAGATCGACCAGAAAAGTAACCGTGGTTATATACTTATTCTAGTTCACTGAGGGGCATTGACCGTGTTTTAGAATTGATTATGAGAGGTCTTTGAGACCGGTTTTCATTCACTAAGGGGGCTTGAGGCCCATGTCGGAAGTGCTTAATCCAAGGGGCAGATTACAGATTTCAGTCAGAGGGTACATTTCTGGTGAATTTCTAGTACAGTTGATGTGAAGAGATGATGGTATAGATATCAACTGATGATTATATCGTGATTATGAGATGATTACAGAGTTATGAGAATGTCTCACTTTTTGGATATAATTGTACGAGACTATCCTATGAATTATTAAATGACATGGACTTGATTTTGATAAGTATGTATAAATGAGATAGTATAACTGTTTTCAAAATTTCCACTCACTGAGTTCTTAACTTATATGTTCCCATAAATGTTCTTACAGGTAGCATGAGTTCTTGATAGCTTGAGAAGCTTGATAATTTCTAAGTGATGGTCACACGACATATTGAGTTGTATGATTAATTTTTGCAGAGCACGACATAATTATTTTGGGCCAATTGTATTATATTTTTTATAAGCATTTTATTTTGGCACATGTTTTATAGTTACTCATTTTCAGCCTTGATGATGGATCTGACATCCAGTCAGCATTTATTTCAGCGCACGTTACGTTTCGGGTCCACTAGAGTGATTCGGGATTGTTCGTGTCATGTGGTATCAGAGCACGGTTTATAAAGTTTTCATTGTTCATACATTGACATATCATGCATGTTCAGTGTGTATGGTCACATGTCATGGTGGCAGAAATGATAGACTCTCAAACTCTTGCTACTAGAATATTTGGAGCCTAAAATGGTAGAAGAATACTTTTAACAAATTCAGAAATGAATAGTATGTATGTCATTACAATGATCTGATGGTTGAAATTGTTATTAGTTGTTGGGTTGGAACTATAGTGTATGTAGCCTATTAAGAGTTAAACAGATTGTTAGGCTATGTTTGATAGTCATAAAAATGGGTGGAAAAGGAAAATTAATTCCTTTTCCATACTTAAATTGGGGTTTTTGATTGCATAACTTTTCCATGGAATTCATTTCCACCCATTTTCTAGGTACAACCATTTAAAACACATTTTTCACTTTTTATTTTCCCATGGTTTTGGTGGGAAAGTGATTTTTCATTTTTTTTAATGGAAATATATTCTAAATTCAATGGTAAAAAAATTTATCCATTTAATTGACAATTTGCATGAAAGATAAAGTCAAATGAATACAAAAAAATTTCAAAAATTAATTTTTTTAATTATTTTTTTTACTTTTTGGCAATCCAAACAAATTTTAATACAGATTGTAAAAAAATTTATCCCAAAAAGTAATAATTTGCATGAAAAACAAAGTCAAACGGATTAGGTGGAAAATTATACCAATCAAACACCATTAATTACAATTGCACAATAAATACAAAAAAAATGATATAATGCGTAATTGGTGACAATTAGTGATGAATTTTAATTATCTTGGGAGGCCAAATATAAATCATGGCGGTGTTCACTTATATGAGATGATGGAATAAATCATGGTGGTGTATATTTGGGCTATATGATAAGAAATTGTGGAAGATAAAATGATGATTTGTAGATAGATAGATAGATAACAATGTGTTATTGTATACCTTAGGCATTGAGAAATTACCATGTAGGTGATTCCAAGTCTTTTACAATTTATTTGATTATAAAGAATATGAGAAGAATATGGATAGACTTCACAATAATTACTTATTGCGGGATAAATTGTTGTTGAAGGAAGGGAATTATTGGATACGTACAATTATGTAAATTGGGGAAAAGGGTATGAATGAAGCAAGTCGAAGAAATACATATTGATTATCATTATTGTAATACAGTAAGGGGAACATGCATTGAGGTATAAAGAAAATGAAAAGAGTGATTAGTATATCATTTTCCACATATATGCATGTATGGTTTGAGGAATGAAATGGGGCTATGTAAATTATATAATGAGAAAAGAAGAAAAGAGTAAAGAAGAGTAGAATTGGAATTGATGGAGATTGAGAAAATAGAATATGAAATCTTGGTGGTATACTGATATGTGAAAAGTTCACGTGATAAATATGAAGGTTATTATTCTGTGATCTTACGGAAAATTGATAAAACTAGATGTTTTAGGTCATATGATATGACGATAAATGGCAATGGTGAATAACATGTAAATGAATGTAATAGATGTCCTGTAGCGAAATAATGTGATGATATATTTGGGTTATTAATTTTATCAAGGCCATTTGTTGGATTATTGTGTTATATTCCATACAATTTGGAAGTGTTGAGTTAAATTTTGAAGTTAAGGTGCATTTATTGAAAAATGTTAGTTGTCTAATTTTTGGGTTATTTTCGATTGTATTTTTGGATACCACAAATAAAGTATTATATTCTTATTGAGATCTATTTGCTATGGAATATATGGATGATATGTTGGATAGTCTAAAGTCTTAGAAGATCTTCAACTATAAATTTTATTCAATTGTGGAACGGTATCCTTAGGTTATAATCATAATTGAAGGTTTTTGCGCGATATGCAAGAATGCTTATGCTTTGATAATAGGTCAACGGTCTCTCCATGGAATAAGAGTATAGAATTATCATGAATTAAATGTTATTATTGTCTATTCATAGAAAGAAATAGCACAAAAAAAATGTGTGGGTTTAGAAATGTAAAAGTTGGGCTAAATATTTGCTCTTGTATCTAAAGCTGATGAGGGTTTGATTTATGATAATGAATTATGTTAGGGTTTAGAAAGTGTTCTGAATGAAATGATAAATTATGGATTATAATATAGATTGTTAAAGATGCATGATTAAAACATGATTTAGAGTTGGTTATATTGGGGTTGAATTTAGGAATTATAGTGTTATTATATGGTGGGGAAGATTAATACTTATTGATTACTAGAGTTTAATGTATATTGTTATTCAAAAGAGTTGAACTTGAAAGTTGTGTACTTATTATATTAGGTGATATAGAATAACTGGAAAAGAACACCATATTGAGCTATCTCAATTGTTCTTGGGGATAACTAGATTTTAGAAAAATCATGATATAAGTCGAAGTGTGGAAAGCATGAAAAGTAGTGTCTCGAATTGCAAAGTAGAAAATATGTGAAATTTCCTAAGGTTTATGAAAATGGAAATTTGAGAATGTCATCTATTGGTCCATAGGATGTTGTTTAAGTAGGATACGAAAGAAGGAATTTTGTGAACAGTTAAAGTTTGTTGGAGAAATCATTTAAGAGAAGAAGCATTATGGTATAAGTGAAGGGTAAAATATATGCACTACATGATGTGAACCCGACCAAGAACAAGGTTGAGAACCCACGAACAAGATGAATCCAACCCAAGAAAGCTGGAAATCACACTGCGCAAGGATCAACCCGACCTGTTGTTTGACCCGTACCAAAAACTGAGATTCCACGCAAGAAATTCGACCCATTGATTACCCGGAACAAGAACTGTGAGTGGGAACGCCATAAAAGGATTGAGATTTCCTTTTGATAAGTTCAAGTTAGAACTTTAAACCACCAAGGTACATACAATGAAATGAGAGAAAATATTTATACCACAACCGTAAAACCTAATGAAAAACGGAAATAAGTCCTAGAATCTTGCAAAGTTGGAAAGAAAATAGAATTTTAGTCAAATAAGGTGATTTCCCGGAAGTTGAAAAACTCGCCTAAATTTTACTCTATGCGATCGCGTGGTTGAAATCCATGCGATCACGTGATTCATTCCGTGGCTACTCGCATCATCGCGGCATGGTGTGCGTGATCGCATGGGATTTACTCTTTGCGATCACGTGGTTATGCGGCTGACTCCCATCTTCGGTTGCTTCTAACCCATTGATCCCAGTTGTTTTCGACCTCGACTCCAGCATGAAACTTGTACATTGACATGTTAACTTCGACCCCATGTACCCTGTTTTCCAAGCCTGCATTTGTATGACTTTTACGACATTGTTAACTTTAATTAGTCTCGACTAAGCCCTTTGCATCTTCTCCATGAACTTTTCACTTGCGTTCGGCTTTGGCCTATCCCAGATTATATCATCCTCTCTCCCTGCGAAAGGATTCGTCATCAAATTCGAACCTACAACAAATGAAGCAACCTTAGAGACTTCAAAAATGTGAACGATCACAAACTTACCCCAAAAAACCAAGCCGTGTCCATCAATCTCGCTCATAGCAAAGATATTGGAAAGTCCTCCTATTCTAGAATGTAGCCCAGACCTCCTTTGAGTTCGTATCCACCTCCTTCGTATGTACACCCAATCACCATCACATGGATCAAATAACACATGCCTTGACCACGCCCTTGTGCAAGTTTGGGATGTACTAATGAAAATATCATGTTCCTCACCTAAGCTACCACTTAAACCAATAGTTAAAGGAATTAAACCCAACAAAGTTGATGGATTAAAACCAATCACCATATCATAACATGAGTAACAAGTAGTAGGAATAGTAGAATATATCGAGTTAGTTTCTAACATATCCCATCCAACCTTCCGCAAGTAGTTTTGTGAATTAAGATCAATGTATCTCAAGTACTTATCATGCACATCGAAATTCAAACCAAAAATTCAAGGACTTCATGATTGAAATAAAGACACTCATGCCTTAAATCACCAATAATGCACCCCAATTGCCCTTCATGCTTGGTCAATCTCTTGTAGCATACTAAAATATCACCATGTAACACATAACTTTCCATTTTGACATGCATACATTAACTCTTGTAACACTCTAGAGTATCATAAACTAGTAAGAATTTTTCTATAGATGGACGCAACAAACGATTATTCAATCCAAAGCTACTACTAACACCAACACATAAAGTCATTAAATTGAACAATGTTATTAGATTAAAACCACTCGTTAATTGGACACGTGGAATGGAAATAGTAGACATTAAACTTACCCTTAACATATTCGATTAATCCTGCCGACTACAGGTAAGAACATTAGGACAAAAATTCAAACACACTTGCCTACAACTCCTAATAATGCAACATAATTGCCTAGCACATGTGATTAACTCGGTATGGCATGCTAGAACTTCGTAATATAACAAGTACAGATCATAGACAAGCAAGAAGTTTTCCATAAATGTAGGGGATGATCGACTTACTACCCCTATGAAATTATGAAGAGCATTTTCATGTACCAAAGTAAACATTCCATGTGAAAACCTATCCCCACAAGCTAGCTCATAGTCTAACCTAGGTATAGAGATATGATACGTTACCTTGGCATGCTTACATTCTTTTTTTTTTTGCGTGGTTACATTCATCTTCACTGTTACTCACCAATTTCTTCATATGTTTTGCATCAAAGGGATAGTCAATGTATGGCATTCCGCGAGGTATCACTCCATGAAATAAATCCTTGAATTCCTGCAAGAGAGAAATATTTAAATTGGGGAGGGGATTGTTAGTTCTTACTAAAACCCTCCCACACTCGACTTTTCTCTCATATAAGCTCACTTTGGAATTTTTCTCTCATCTTTGAATCTTCTCTCACTCCCCTCTTTTGTGGCTCATATTTTCTTTCTTCCACCTCTCCACTCTCACTTTTAGTCCTTATTTCTTTTATTTCCGAAGGTCTCTTTCTTTTACCTCTTGTGACTCAACTCTTTTTTCATCACACTTAGCCACCTCACTAACTTCTCTATCTTTCCTCTCTCCTTCCTTGGTATGATCTGTAACGTCCCAATCCCTAGTGGATCGGAACGCTACTTACTTTACTTAACTTAACCGGTGGTTTAGTAACAAGTGTGCATATCTTAGCGGAAGTTTAAATCTTAACAAACATTCTTTTTGAAGGATATTGAAATAAAACACTTTATAACTTTCCAAAATAACGAAATATAATTTATTTGATGAAATCATGACTTGTTCAAGATACTCAAAAGAAATAATGTTGGAAATAACATTTGAAACGTTAAAGACTTTAAATCTAAATCACTTGTTCACCGGGTTCCCATAAGCTTATTGCATCTCCTTCCATCTCTTCCATCATCCAACCCGGTGCATCAACATTTAATCTGTAGAGATAGGGTAGAAACCCGTGAGTTGAAAACTCAATAGGCGTCATAGGTGCAATCGTGATTAAACTAAGTATTTCATAACAATTAACATTAGAACTTCCATAAAACATGCCGTACCCGAATGTACCATTTGACATGAAAATGTATGCCGTATCAACGGAACCATTTGACATGAAAGGTGCATGCCGAACCGAAGATACCATTTGACACACAACATTAACCTTTAAATGTATGCCGCACCGACGGAACCATTTGACATGAAAGGCACATGCCGAACCGACGATACCATTTGACACACAACATTAGCCTTTAACATAGAACATTACTTGCTAGAAATTATAACTTAAACACGTATAACAACTTTATGCACCTCTACCTACCTCGATTTGATGCTTGATGAACTTTGAAAAGAACTTTGAAAAACTTTGAATGAACTTCAAAACTTTGACGAAGTTTGGACGTTTGGACCTTTATTTGTTGTTTGAAAACGCCTTTTGAAATCATAAAAACCTTCTTGCAGAATATTTTTGCCCACACTTAAAACTTCTGGAAAACACTTGAAAAACCACCTTCCTTTTCTCTCCCAAACTCTCTATTTTTCTCTCAACTTTGAAAGCAAATTGAAAGTGTTTTTGGTATGAAAAATCAAATGAGTGAAAAGGGTATTTATAGGTGAGGTTTGGGGTAAGTGAAAGGTCATATTAAATAGGGTAATTAAGTAGTGCAAGTAGTGGCCATTAATTCTCAAAAATTCGCGGGTTTCGGGTTTTCCGGTCGACACTGCACAGCTTCCAGTATTTTTATCATAACTTTTTCTCCCGATATCCGATTGAGGTGATTCAAAGTGAGTTGGAAAGCTAACTCAAAGAGCTACTACTTTGATTCAGATATCATTTTCAAATTAGAATGTTTTCTATGTCGAAAATGGGTCTCAAAGGAGACTAAAAATATTTGAAGTATACTTTAGCCATAAAATGAAATACTTTGCATTCCGTCCAATCTTCATCAAATCATTTTTAAGAAAATACTTTATAAACATCATTTTACCTTTAACATGTATTGGACTATCTTTTGGGCTTATATTTTCTTTATTGGGCCTAATGTGAAGTTAATCACACAATTATGGGTCTAGCTTTATAGAAAAGATTTGGGCCTCTACATGATCAATTCGAGAATTAATCAAGTAGTGTATTTTTGAAAATGCTAGTTTATATTCCAACCTAGCCAGCTTATTTGAAATATCACTAACAGGCTTCATAACAGGTGTTTTACTCTCCATTGATTTCTCAACTCCATCACAACTCCTAAGATTCTCTCGAAACCCCCTTTCACGCCTATCTTGGAAAGTTAGAATGTTCAGTTTGCTGCTTCCCAAGTTCCTATTAACCCCTCGATAAAACTTATCTCCTCTACTCCCACAAGGAACCCTCTGGGACGTGCGTCCCTCATTGATGACTCACAATCAAGGTGTCATTTCAAGTTACATCACTACTAATACGTTCAACCATCATATCCAACTGATCAAACCTACGATTCATAGCTTGCATACTACCCCTAAGTTTCACATAAATTCCTTCGACACCGCTTCTTCCTTCCATTTACTCATGTTTCCCTCCATGTACACATGTATATACTCGCAACTACGTAAATTACAGAAATTATATGATAATGAAGAATAAGAAAGCAAAATAATTTTACCTCACATGTTTGCACTCGTGTATCTCTCTAATTTGGCTTTTACCTGATATTGAGCTCACCACTCCTGTCTTTTACCGCTAGTCCTCCTTTCTCAATGACTCGAGAAATAATCGATCTCAATCAAATGGAATGCAATTTTCATAGCGAACACCACCACAAACACAAGTCTCGGATAATCAACAAATTACACGGACTGAGGTAATGACTCAAAATGCAAGACAAGACAACAAAAGACTTAAAATTTAATTTTGAATTGCCTCTAAACGCTCACGAGAAATAGAAACTTTTTTTGTCTCTTTTATTTTTGATGGAATTCAATAACAACTAAACAAAAAATCTAGAGGCAATTAATCAATTACAATTATACTAGGAGAATGACTCTAGCTTAAGAAGAATTAAAAAAACTAAATTTTTTTATTCTCGGGTGAACAGTAACCCGTGAAGAGTAACACATTTTTTTTTAGTAAACTCGAAAATTGACTACGAGAACAACAAAACAAACGAAAGCTGATTTGGATGCTAGATTAGCCCAAAAACAACTTTTGACTCTTTTTTGAAATTTTTTTTTTGGATCAAAGACTCAGAAAAATTACTGGACACAAGAACACGAAGAATACAAGATACTAAGGAAAATAAAGACTCAAAAAAAATAAAAAGCTAGATGATCTGAATTCTAGAACTGTGCTTTGATACCACCAGATGTGAACCCGACCAAGAACAAGTTTAAGAACCGACAAACAAGATGACTCCAACCCAAGAAAGCTAGAAATCACGCCACGCAAAGATCAACCCGACCCGTTGTTCAACCCATACCAAGAACCGAGATTCCACGCAAGAAATTCGACCCGTTGATTACCTGGAACAAGAACTGTGAAGTAGGAATGCCACAAAAGGATTGCGATCTCCTTTTGATAAGTTCAAGTTAGAACTTTAACCCACCAAGAATATGGAGGAATTAAAACTCACAATAATATAATTCTCAATAAAAATGTCAAAAGGGGCATACAATGAAATAAGAAAAAGTATTTATACAACTACCATAAAACCTAATAAAAACGGAAATAAGTCATAGAATCTTGCAAAGTTGGAAAAAAATAGAATTTTAGTCAAATAAGGTAACTTCCCGAAAATTGAAAAACTCATCTAAATTTTACTCTATGCGATCGAGTGGTTGAAATCCATGCGATCGCATGGTTCATTCCGTGGCTGCTCGCATCATCACGGCATGGCGTGCGTGATCGCATGGGATTTACTCCTTGCAATCGCTTGGTTATGCGGCTGACTCTCATCTTCGGTTGCTTCTAACCATGAATCCCAGTTGTTTCCGACCTCGATCCCAACATGAAATTTGTCCATTGACATGTTAACTTCGACCTCATTGCCCCGTTTCCCGGGCATGTATTTGTATGACTTTTGCGACATTGTTAACTTGAATTAGTCTCAACTAAGCCCTTTGTATCTTCTCCCTGAACATTGCACTTGCGTTCGGCTTTGGCCTGTCCCAGATCATATCGCTATATCTTTGTGGTTAAATCCTAGTTTATTGAATTTCGAGGGCGAAATTCTTTGAAGGGGGTAAGATTGTTACACCCCACACATTTTTAGTCAAAGTCAAGAAAATTAGTTCATCAAAATCGAATAAGGACTTAAATGAAATAAATTATTTTATTGAGGCTTAATTTATTATGAAAAAATATTTTGAGGGTTTAAGATGGATACAATTTAAAGTTGAGAATTATTTTTCTAATTTTGAAAGTTAAGGATTTAATGATTTATTATATGAATGTTGAAGGACTTCCCATGCAATTGTGGTATTAATGGAGTACAAGTGGCTAATGTATAATAAATTACCCATTTTTCATTTCATTTACACAAAAAGAAAGCTGAGGAACTGACAGAAGACAGAGAAGAAGCCGGGAAAAAGAGAATGAAAGGAAAGAAAGGAGGAAAGAAGAGAAAAAGAAAAAGAAAGAAGAGGTAATGATGTGAAAGTTTGGAAGTACTCGTCAATATAACGAGATTGCTATCCATAGATCCATGAGTGGAAAAACTTAAATAATTTTAAAGTATTTATAAATTAAGTATATCATTAAAGTATGTGCAATTTTGTGTAATTATGTGTTTGATTATTTGATTATTATGAAAATCTCTTTATTAATACATGTGGAATTTTAAAGATTACTTGTGGTACATTTGTGACTTAGTATGTGAGACATATGTGATATTGAGATCGACAAGAAAAGTACCTATGATTATATACTTCTTCTAGTTTACCAAGGGGCCTTGGTCGTGTTCTATACTACATTGAAGGGTCTTAACCGTGTATATATAGTTTACTGAGGGGCCTTGACCGCGTTCTAGAATTGATTATTAGAGGTCTTTGAGACCGGCTTCCGTTCAGTGAGGGGGTTTGAGGCCCGTGTCAGAAGTGTTTAGCTCGAGGTGCAGATTACAGATTTCAGTCAGAGGGTACATTTATGGTGGATTTCTAGTACAGTTGATGTGATAAGATGATGGTATAGATATCAGTTGATGATTATATCGTGATTATGAGATGATATTTATAGAGTTATGAGAATGTCTCCATTTTTGGATATAATTGTACGAGGCTATCCTGTGAATTATTAAATGACATGGACTTGATTTTGATAAGTATGTATAAAGGAGAAAGTATAACTGTTTTCAAAATTTCCACTCACTGAGTTCTCAACTCATATATTTCCACAATTGTTCTTATAGGTAACATGGGTTCTTGATAGCTTGAGAAGCCTGGTGATTTCTAAGTGATAGTCACACGACATATTGAGTTGTATGATTAATTTTTGCAGAGCACGACATAATTATTTTGGGTCCATCGTATTATATTTTTCTTAAGCATTTTATTTTGGCACATGTTTTATAGTAACTCATATTCAGTCTTGATGGTGGATCTGGCATCTAGTCAGCATCTATCATCGGCGCACGTCACGTTTCAAGTCCACTAAGGTGATTCGGGACGGGTCGTGTCAATTAATACAAAAACTCAACCATCAAAAGACTCTGATCTGATATTAAACAATATTTTTCCCCTAATATAAACCAACTAACATCAAGATTTAACTAATCTTAGGCTCAGTCAATTGTACCCATCTGTATCATCATGAGGCACTGAACCACTCAAAGTCCTCACAAATCCAAATCTAAATGAAGTCACTTCAATGGAACAAAACCGGACTCAACACTGTACAAATCGTCTAACTCACATTGAGAATGACTCAATTCTTACTCAGAGAATATCAGTTACTCACACAGAGAAGACGAAAGGAAGAGAAGACGAAAAGCCTTTTATGAAGATTCTAGACTCTCTCTCATACACCAAAATTACCGAATGAATCTTTGGGCTAAAGGGAATGCCCTATTTATACTAAAGAAATCAACAATTGATCTTAGATGAATACAACGGTCCAGAGCAACTAACATATCGGGTTGATTATTGGGCTTGAGTTGTGGGCCATCTCAATGAAGTTATTGGACATTTATTAAATCCATCTGGGCCGAAGGCCATTTCGTCTTGCCTAAGTGTTGGACTGGACTCGGCATCACAGCCTAATAGATCTCTATCTTGATTCCAGTAGTCATACAATAAGCATAGCAAATACAATTTATATCTCATTCTCATGGAATGTTAGCTTTCCAGCATTTCCAGTTGGCACTAGTTCAATGCCTACACAGAACTAAAATTAACCAGTATCAATGTTCAACATTTACAAACAGAACTTAAACTTGTTTAGATGTAGTACCTTAGTACCCATATCAGCTGGATTAAATTGAGTAGCAAATTTCTCAAGAATTGAAACTTCTTTAGAAACTTCATCTTTAATAAAATGCAACTTAACATCAATATGTTTGGTTCTTTCATGATAGACTGGATTTTTCCAAAGGTAAATAACACTTTGACTATCTGAATGTATAATAACGAGATTACAGAATTCACTCATTTCAGATAGCAAATCCTTAAGCCATAAAGCTTCTTTTATTACCTCAGTTGCAGTAACATATTCAGCTTTAGTTGTAGATTGGGCTTCAACAGGTTGAAGTTGAGATTTTCAACTAATACATGTTCCATACAAAGTAAACATATAAGCTGTAGTGGATTTCCTATTGTCCCTATCTCCAGCAAAATTTGAATCTGCAAAGCTTTAAGCTCTACACCCTTATTACAGGCACTAAAGGATAAACCTAAATGTGAAAATCCCTTCAAATATCTTAACCGCCATTTTAAAGCAACCCAATGTCCAGGTCCTAGTTTCACGGGGTGCCTTTCTTCTTAGTATAGAAAGGGACACCGTGCGGTAGTAGCCTACTCCGCTAGACTACCTTCCGCCTTTTCTTGGGACGAAATAAGATTTGATCACAATTTTAAGAAAACTTGTAACAAGAATTAAAATGCTATGAAAATAACTTGTTCATTGATTGTTTGAATGCTGGAAATTACAATACATGAAAGCAGGAAATTACAATGGCTAGTGCAGGGGGCGAACACTAGAAAGCTTGAAAATGTTTGAAAAACTAATACCCCCTATAATAGATTTTGGAACAAAAACCCAAATGACGGGAGTAGACGTATTTTGGCCGAAAAATCATACTAAAATTATCTAATTTCTATTTGTTTAAATAAATATTTACAATGGGCGGCCGATGTTGGGCAAACTTTGGTTGCGACTAGGTTACGGGGCTTAGGCAAAGCTGCTGCCCGTAACATTCTCCTCCATTTGCTTTGGTGACGTTCTCGGAGCTATTGAGTAGTCTTCTCATTGTTGCATCCGCTCCATTTGACCAAGCATTCTTGAAGATATTTCCTGGAAGCTCGAGTAGTTTGATAGCCAAGAATCTTTTCAGCAACCTTCTTTTCTGATCTTTTCAATTTTAACAAAGGTCGCTTCAGATATGCAGACTTTTTGTACCATTTTTTATCAATATCTACATTATGAGGGAGTAATGGTTGTTGGCCAGTTGTAATCTCGAAAGGACTCTTATTGGGAGAAGAGCTCTTTTGAGCATTGAAACACATTCGGGCCACGTCTAAAAGTTTCACCCAAATTTCATGGAAAGCAGAGATAAAGTGCCGAAAATAGTATTCCAGCACAGAATTGAATCGCCATGTCTGTCCGTCTGATTGTGGGTGGAAACTTGAATTCATGCTCAAAGATGAACCAAGAAGTTTGAACAACTCGGTCCAAAGTATCCCAGTAAATCGAGAATTTCGATCATTGGCGTTGTCTTTATGTAGTCCCCAGTATATGACAATATGTTTGTAGAAGAGTTTAGCTGTCTCTTCAACTAATATATACTTGGATACTGTGGTGAAAGTTGCATGTTGAAGTAGTGCAGAAGTGCGCTCCACAAAAGTCCCACTTCTCAGTACTTCTCCCGCTCGTTTCCGAAGTTCTTCAAGCTCCGACTGAG
Source organism: Osmanthus fragrans (assembly GCA_019395295.1). Lineage (NCBI taxonomy): Eukaryota > Viridiplantae > Streptophyta > Magnoliopsida > Lamiales > Oleaceae > Osmanthus > Osmanthus fragrans. The sequence continues at coordinate 16,020,026 of CM033355.1, read as the reverse complement.
CCATACGGTATGGTGCCCTGGTGGAAGGTTTGGCACCCGGAACGAGTTCAATCTCATGATCAATTGCCCTCCTTTGCAATTTCTTTGATAACTCATCCAACAGGATGTCCTCAACTTCCTTAAGCCTTGTAATAGGCTTTGGAATAGGACCAGTTGCCTTTTCGATTTCCTCTAATCGAAGAGTGCAAAAAAATGAGGGTTCATTCCTCTTAAAACCCAAGTTGAGCCGCATGGCCGAAATATCATTCTCGCCTATTTTCCCAACCTGCGTGGGAATAATTAATGGTTTTCTACCCATCATCATTAAAGAGTTGGAATATGGTAGCACTGCTATCTTTGTATCCTGAAGAAAATCCAATCCCAGAATGAGCTTGAAATCGTCCATCTGAATTGCCGAAAAATTCGTCCTTCCTTCGAAGGGACCTATTTTGATTGATACAGATTTCACCACTCCCGCTATTGGTTGAGCAGCGGAGTTGATAGCTTTAACTTTTCCCTTACCTCTTTCCAAAGCAAGTCCTAGCCGTCCTACTTCGGCACTTGCAAGGTAATTATGGATAGCACCAGTATCTATCATAGCCTTGATTGGCTTTCCGTTTATCCTCACATCAATGTACACTAGGCCTTTCGCTTTACAATTGTGAGCCTTTGATTATTCAATCTTTGGCTCTCTCGAGGGACCATCTTCCCTTTTAGTAGTTCGGTGCAATAGTGTATTGTACCGATCTGAGAATGCACCAATTACATCCCCATCCTCCTCGGAGTCAGTCTCGCCATGACAGCTAGTTTGTGGGGTACCTTACTTCGAACTAGATCCACCACTTGCTATTTGACAATATGCATTTACCATTCGTTTCTGAGGACACTCCGCCACCCGGTGGGGTCCTTCACATAAATAGCACTTTATTTTAGGAGCGACATTAGATCTGCCCTCCATTACTTTTCCTTGGTTCCAGTTGTTACTGTTGCTACCGCTAGAGTTTCCTTTGAAGTTACCATAACGATTGCCTTGATAGGGTCCTCCCCTATTTTGAGAGTAATGATCTCCCCCATTTAAGTTCGAGTTGGGTCTATAAGGTCTATTTCCACCTTCGACAGACTGACTATTTCCCGAAGATCGATCCTTTCTCGATTCCGGTTGATAGTCACTTAAGCATTCAACAGCTCCCATAGTTGCGCTTAGATCAGTGACCTTCTGTCTCTGAAGTTCCATGCGTGTCCACGGTTCCATCCCTTCTATGAAGGTGAATATCTTATCCTTCTCCGACATATCTCGAATATTCAGCATATGTCCTGAAAAAGCTTTCACGTACTCCCTGATAGAGCCTGTATGTTTCAGTTCCCGTAATGCTCGACGTGCCTCGTATTCTACGTTCTCTGGGAAAAACTAAGATCTGATCACCTCCTAGAGGAGATCCCAAGAATCTATTCTGACCTATTGGCCTGAATATCAGCATACTTCATACGCCACCATAGTTTTGCATCTCCGCCTAGATACATGGTAGCTATTGTAACCTTTCTCGCTTCGTCTCTGATCGAAGCCGCAAGAAAGTATTGTTCCATATCGAACAAAAAGTTCTCAATTTCTTTAGTATCACATGTCCCTCAATAGGTACACGGATCTGAAATTCTGAGCCTATGAATATGCTCTTGTGCAGTGGCTTGCCCATTGCCAACCGCACGTTGGAGAACTAGTAATTAAGTTCTCAACGCTTCCATATCATCCTGCAGATCAGGAATGATTGTAACAACTTTAGTCATTATTGCGCAAGCCTCTTGGCTTTCATCCAGCTGGATGTGTAATTTACGAATTTTCATCTCTGCCATCTCGAGCTTTTCCTCTAAGCGCTCTACGACATAAGCCAATCTAGTAGTTGTCTCATCAAGCGCATCCATGCACTGCTTCGTTGTCCTCTTTTGAACATCTACCACCTCTGTGGTATTCGGGGAATTCGAATCCATAGTTTTCTTATCGAGGGTCTTGAGCCGTAGCTCTGATACCAATTTTCACAGGGTGTCTTTCTTCTTAGTACAGGGACACCGTACGGCAGTAGCCTGCTCCACTAGACTACCTTCCGCCTTTTCTCGGGACGAAATAAGATTTGATCACAATTTTAAGAAAGCTTGCAACACGAATTAAAATGCTATGAAAATAACTTGTTCATTGATTGCTTGAATGCTGGAAATTACAATAGATGAAAGCAAAAAATTACAATGGCTAGTGCAGGGAGCTAACACTAGAAAGCTTGAAAATGTTTAAAAGACTAATACCCCCTATAATAGATTTTGGAACAAAAACCCAAATAATGGGAGTAGACGTCTTTTGGCTGAAGAATCATATTAAAATTTTCTAATTTCTAACTATTTAAATAAATATTTGCAATGGGCGGCCGATGTTGGGCAAACTTCGGCTACGACTGGGCCATGGAGCTTAGGTAAAGCTGCTGCCCGTGACACTTGGATTAGCCATAAATTAGCTAAGTGTACTAATAGAATGAGCCACATCAAGCCTTGTATAGACCATAGTGTACATTATTGACCCTATAGCATTAGCATAGGGAACCCTTTCCATTTGTTTAATATCAGATTCTTCTACATGACATTGTTCTTTACTTAGTTTAAAATGGTTGGCCAAAGGATGAATAATAGGTTTAGAGTTATGCCTAGCAAATTTAGTTAACATTTTCTCTATATATGCAGTTTGCTTTAAACTTAATAACCTGTTATGCATTTTTCTTGTTATTTCAATCCTTAAAATTTTCTTAGCATGACCCAGATCTTTCATTTTAAATTCAGCACTTAAAGATCTTTTTATCTCATTAATAACATACATGTTTTTTTTCCAATCAAGAGCATATCATCCACATATAAAAGTATAAAGGCAATAATAGCATTTTTATCACCTCTTTTAAAATGAAGACGATTATCAAATTCACTTCTTATGAAACCAACAGTAGATACAAAATTATCAAACATTTTGTACCAATGACTTGAAGATTGCTTCAAACCATATAAAGATCTTTTTAGCAAACAAATATGCTCAGCTTTAGATTTATCAATAAACCTAGGTGGTTGTTTCATAAAATCACCTCATCTAGGTCACCGTGCAAGAAAGTAATTTTTTATCCATTTGTTCAAGTTCAAGATCATAATGAGCAACAAAAGAAAGCATAACTCCAATAGTAATATACTTAACTACAGGGGAAAATCATTATAATCTATGTCTTCTTTTTATGTAAACCCCTTAGCAATAAGTCTATCATTAAATCTTATAGGCATCTTTTTAGTATTTCCCTTCTTAATACTAAATATCCACTTGCAATCAACAAATGTCTTACCTACAGGTTTAGGAACTAGAGTTCATGTCTTATTTTTTATTAAGGAGTCCATCTCATCTTTCATAGCAACCTACCAGTTCTTAGACTGCTATACATAGCCTCTTCATAAGATTTTTGTTCTTTAAAAACTAGATCTTGATAAGAAAGAACAGCAAGTGAAAGGTAGTCTCTGTACCTATGAGGCTCTTTTATTTCTCTCCTAGCTCTATCTCTGGTTAATTGGTATCGCCGATATCTTCTGACTGACAGTCTACATCTTTTTTAACATTGCCTTCTTCTACATCATGAGGATCAGAAGCGGTTTCAGCTTCTTCCTCCACATGGTCGTTTATAACAAGATCAGATGGCAATCCAAGCTCCACTTGCCGCTTGGTTCCACCTTTTTCTTCAACTTCAGAAAATCTATTAGGTTTATTATCTCTTAAATGGGGCATATTAGACTCATCAAATGTAACGTCCCTACTAGTGATAATCTTAAAACCTTTAGACTCTCTGTTCAATAGCCTGTACCCTTTAAGTCATCAGGATATCCCAAGAAAACACATTTTTAAGCTCTAGGTTCTAATTTACCTACACTCTGATGGGAATAAGCAGCACATCTAACAAATTTCAAATGGGAATAATTTGGGATATTTCAAGTCTTCTACTCTTTAGGTTTTTTGTCACCTAGAGCACTTGAGGGAGTTCTATTAATAATATATGAGGCTATCATCAAAGCTTTACCCCCATAAGATCTTTGGAACACCTGAACTAGCAAGCATGTATGTAATCTTATCTAACAGGGTTCTATTCATCCTCTTAGCAACTCCATTTTGTTGAGGAGTATAGGAAAATATCATATGTCTCTTAATCCATGTTTCATTGCAAAACTGATCAAACTCAGTATTGCAAAACTTTAGACCATTATCAGTCCTAAGTATCTTAATCTTCTTCCTAGTTTGATTTTCCGTCAGAATTTTCCAAGTTTTAAACTTCTCAAAGGTTTCATATTTTTGTTTCAACAGATAAACCCAAACCTTTCTAGAGTAATCATCAATAAAGGATAAGAAATATATATTTCCTCCTTGAGTGATAGTGGATGATGGTCCCCATAAATCAAAATGTATATACTTAAGGATAGATATAGTCCTATGCGTCCCAGTGTTAAAGTGCAATCTATGCTACTTACCTAAAGTACAAGTTTTACAAAAGGCACTTTAGATATGGTCTTTTCCAAAAATACCTTTCTTATGAAGGATAGTAGGCTTTTTCACCTGCATGAGCCAATCTCTTGTGCCACTTTAGGGTGGCATCAAGTTCAGCATTGGAAGACTCAGCAATGTGATCAGCCACTGTACTAGCCTTGATCATATAATTCTCATTTCTTTTAACACCTTTAAAGATGACAAGAGATCATGTTATCCCCTTTAATAGGCCATCTCCAGTTCTACCTTGTAGATCCATATCATCTAGGTTTCCCATTGAAATCAAGTTCCTATTTAATTCAGGAACATATCTAACCATTTCAAGGGAGTAGATATATCGATTATCAAATTTCAATGTTACATTTCAAATTCCCCAACTCTGCAGGCTATGTTGTTCCCCGTAACTACTTCTTCTCCACTAATTTTCGTAAAGCTTTCTAGCAAGTTTTTCTTGGAAGTCATATGGAAGGTACAACTAGAGTCCAAGATCCATTCTTGGATCTGATTTCCTTCATCTATAACATTAGTAGAGTTAGGATAAGGTATTTGTTCAGTCACAACATATACATCAACAATAGTAGAATCTATAGGTTCTACACCATTTCCTTCATCGACACCATTTCCTTTCTGTTCATTTTTCTACTTATAAGAATCTTTGAAAAAATGTCTAGTCTTCCCACACCTATAGCATTTTTTTTCTCGTCTTTGATTTACACCTACCCCTACTTTTAAACTTCTTTCTATTGTTGTTTCTCTTATTACTCTGATTTTCCTAAGTACTATTAAACCTACTTATGGTTCTCTCCCTAACAAACAAGTTTTCAGGCCCACCATTACCTTTTCCAGTTTTGAGTTCAAATTCCTTACTCCTTAAAGAGTTTATAACTATATCAAGTTTAAGAGTTTCTCTACAATATTTTGTAGCAGCTTTGACTTCCTCATAAGTTTCAGAAATAGCATTAAGTAACACAACAACCTTGTATTCCTCAAAAACTTTATCACCTACATTAGTGATACCTTGAACTAACTTATTAAAGATGTCAAGATTATCCTCCAAATCCTTAGAGGGGTCTATCCTAAAACTACAAAATTTCTCCAACACGAACAACATGTTGGGTAAAGACTTAACTAAATAGAGCTTCTCTAATGCATCCCATAAGGCCTTAGCATTATCTTGCTTCGCTACTTTTCTCAAAATTTGATTAGATAAATGCAAAATAATGGAGGTATAAGCAAGTTCATCAGCTTCATTCTTCTGACCGGTTGTCATAGTTTCAAGGAATTCTTGTGCTATAGCTTTGGAAACCTTTTTTTGAACTAAGACACCTCATTTTTGTTGTGAAATGGGAAAGTCTCATTTTCCATAAAAAAACACCAAGTTCAAAAGTAGTATTTGTCATGTTTTATTATTAAGAAATAACATACAGCATTTTGAAAAATTAAAACTAGACAGCTAATCAACTTTTGAAAAACAGGAGATTTCGACGTTCGCAAAAAATGAGATTCAAGATCATAGAAAATAAACAGCAATAAAGTAAATATATCACAATTATTTTCAATTACAAGAATGTTCCAAAAGATAACACAATGAATGATGTTACACTGTAAACACCACTAGAATCAAAGAATTACACAAGAATCTAGTTCAAACAATATATCAAGAATGAAAAAACTATCTACAGCATCCAAAGTGATCAAATTCACCAGGATTCTGTGAAGATGAAGTTCCTAGGTCAAGGCTCAATTTGAAAACACCAAGGTGAATACACTAACTAGTATAACAAGTTACAATAAAGTTTTTTACTATTACTAGCAGTTAACGAACAATATCAAGTAAGGACAGACAAGAATATGCAGATTTAGGACTGAGGTATAGAGATTAAGAATCGCAAACCAGAGTGTGGTTAAAAAATTAACCATTAAAAGACCAAATAAAAGTGCTATAGACAAAGTCAGTTATCACAGCCGAAATTTGTTGTTCCACCAGGTCACAACCACATAGATCAACCCTAACAAATTTCAAATTTAGGGTTCATTTTTCAGATCAAACCCTAAAGTCACGAAACCTTTTTTGATTAACACAGCCAAAATATAGATTTGTTAATACAACCCCCATATCAAAACAAATCAAGATCTAGGGTTCCAAGATTTTGAAACGATCACAAGAAAAACACTAAAGATTGATTTTTCAGGGTTCAAACTTTGATTGAAGCTGTAGGAACAGCCTTAAGAGGCTCTGATACCACTATTAATACAAAAATTCAACCATCAAAAGACTCATATCTGAATATTACACAGTAGTTTTCTCCTAATCTAAACCAACAAGCATTAAGATTTAGATAATCTTATGCTTAGTCAATTGTACCTGTCTGTATTATCATAGAGGCACCGAACAAGTCCAAAGCCCTCACAAATCGAGATTTGAATGAAATCACTTCAACGGACCAAAACTGGACTCAACACCACACCAATCGTCTAAGTCACACAGAGATCTCATAAGGACTCGATTCTCTCTCAGAGAATATAAGTTACTCATACAGAGAAGAAGATGAAAAGCCTTTTATGAAGATTCTAGACTCTCTCATATACTAGAATGACCAAATGAATCTTAGGGCTAAATGGAATGGCCTATTTATACTCAAGAAACCTACAATTAATTTGAGATGAATCCAATGATTCAAAGTAACTAACATATCAAGCTGATTATTGGGCTTGGATTGTGGGACATCTTAATGAAGTTATTGGACAATTATTAAATTTGTTTGGACTGAAGACCATTTCACCATTGCCTAAGTGTTGGACTGGACCTGACATCATAGCTCAACAATATTCTTCGTCGGACACAAGAGAGAGAGAGAGAACAGGGCTTGGCGAATGGGAAGAAAGGAATTACGTGCATGCACAAAGGGCAAACATGAAATATAGAATTGGCCCTTAAATATGATTTTTTTTTTACATTTAGAAAAAAAAATATTTGAGGCCTCTTTTAAATTGGCCTGAGGCATAGGCCTCATTTGCCCCTGTCCCAAATGAGGCCTGTGTTAACAATAATGTTTGTGATCTAACCTGTGTTAACTATTATGGTTTGTGATCAACTCTATGTTATCCACAACTGTCTGTAATTGTTTGTGACCAGATATGTGCTAACTGTAATTGTTTGTGACTTGTAATGCGTTCAATGTCACATGCTATTTTAAGACTATGATATATTATCACAAATACATTATCAACATTTTTCCGTGTACAGAGAGTAAACTAATCTAGTTGATATAAGCCCAAATAATTCCAATCATGTACACTGATGTCATACATTAAACCTACCAATCGAATAACCTCAAAATGCATAAAAATCATAAAAAATATTCATCCACATGTTCATAGCAACTAATAATCATCTACATAATGGATCAACTATGGTTGGACAACAATCTTGTCTGGTTTGGATTGTCTCTCCTCCCGTAAAAGTACATAATATATCAACTACGGCTGGACAAAAATCTCACTGTAGTTATGTAATATGTAATAAAAATGTCGGTTAGTATCTCCTTCTACTCATCTTTGAATTTCCTAACAAAGTTTGAGATCACATTTGTTTTAGAGCTTGTGGTATTTTTTCCAAGGAACAAACAACCGTCTTTGATCAAGTATTTTCAATCCTACATGAATTAGAATGTTAGACATGTGATTGTGACCTTGATCACAAATGGAAACATGTGACTATGACATATAATTGGCGACCCTGCTATACGTACAACATTACTTGACAACGCTCCTTGACAAACCCACGTGGCATTCATTTAAAATGAAAAGGATAAGAAAAGAAACAAGAAATCGAAGGGAAAATGGCTCTCTTTCTTTCTCTCACGTTTTCCCCATTTCTCCCAAAATGAAAAGGTAACCCTACCCTCCCCTCTTTCACGCATCTCCCCCATTTCTTCCCGTCGTCGTCGTCGATCGAGCTCGTCTGAACATTCATTGAAGCAATCGCGGCCTCCTGTAAGCAATCTCCGTTTTTGGACGGTCGAAATACCAACATTGAGGTAAGTTAAACATAGACTTTTCTCTCAGTTCCCCCTGATTTTTTCGAAAACCAAGCACCTACAATCCTCTCTTTCACGTCCCTCCTCATTTTTCCTCAACCGTATCCATACCTCCGGACCTCTCCTAGTGTAAGGTATGAATTTTTTGGATAAATGGGTTACTGAAATTTGTAAGTAGTTGGTGGTTCATTTGTTGTTGTAGGAGTAGCGTATTTATCTGGTGACAATAGCTTATCGAAATGGTTTGTGTGTTGTAGGTGATGGGGTTGGGGTTGGGACTGTGATTGGCAAGAATGAAAAGTTTTGCTGTAATCAGTAAAAAATAGCCTAAAAATAGTTTATCGATAATCAATACAAAAATTTTTGAAGTGGGGAAGAGCCCGCTGCCAACTGGTTTTAATTTCAATTGTGGATGCAGTAAGGTGATGGATGGCAGCGGGCTCTTCCCCACTTCAAATGTAATGTAGGTAGGGGGGTTTGCATTAAGGGTATTGCAATTATCTATTTGTAATTTTCGGTGGATTATAATGTAGTGCTTGTTAATGTAATTATTTGCACATTGAAGATATCTGGAAGTTGCATTTCTGGTTATTTGCATAATTGCAGTGTACATTGCTATGTGACATTAAGCATGGATTGCATTTGTTGCTAATATTGATTTGGGGAATATGTGTTTTGAATGAAGTACCCGATTTCTGAAATTTAATTTGACGTGACTAATTTTTTTTTTTCCTTTTGATTCCATTAGAATAGCTGGAAAGAATTCGGAAGTCTGTCACAGTTGCAGGCGTAAGGGACATTTCATCGACGATTGCCTGACAAAACGCCGATGTCCCACGGTGTAACAACAATTTTCAAAAGTGTTTTAAGGTTGAAAGGGATACCGCAATAAAGGAAAATTCTTCAACTGTTGCAGTCACAAATGTGAATTTTGGGAGTGGTACGACATTGGGGAACCAAGCGGCGAATCGAGTGATGTTAGCCATACTGAAATTGACGAAATGTCCCGCATGTTCCAATCTCAAGTTCAGCTGAAAGATGAAGAAGAAATCCATATATCTGTGAATGTGACAATCAGCAAGTAGTAGTAACATGTTGATCAATAGACAAGTGAATTTGGAGTCGGGTTTATTGGTATGCTTGATTTGTAGGCTATTTGCGTTTGTTTATTAAACAAACAAGATTGGTAGTTTCTGTATTGCTGAATTTTTATAGCTTTTTGAACCACTTTCAGCTTGGTGTAGTAGATGTGTGGTAGTCTGTCCGGATAGCATGCCTGTCTAGAACTTGTATGTTTCACATTTTGGTGTATTTGCAGCATGCATTTTGGGTATTTAGGGGTCTGAAATTGGTGTGTCTTGTAATGGCAGCAACAACTAAATTAAGATATATGTAACATATGGTTGATCTACAGAAATCTAGTTGATGAATTTTCTTCGAACATTTTGTCGAATCAAATGTTTGATTATCGATATGACTATTCAAATAAACTAGACAATGGATGGGATTTCCCAAGTTCGTTATATGTACACTATACTAACAAACAGTTCAAGGAAAATGATAGATGAGTTCAAAAACCGAAGGCTATACCAACTGGGTTTTTCACTATGCAATACATTAGTACAATGGAAAAGGAAGCACAACAGTGAGTATTCTGCAGGTGCACTGGAAGTGTAATGGATAGTAAATTAAGCTCAATAACAACTCCAAATGGTAATGCAATGAAAGTAAAAAATGTTGATCAAATGAGGTAACAGGGACTGCCTTTAAGCAGGTGCGCTGGAAGTGTAATGGACAGAAAATTCAGCTCAATAACAACTCCAAATGGTAATGCAATGAAAGTAAAAAAATGAAGGAGCAATGGAGCAACAAGGATTGCCTTTAAGCTGCACTTTCGGACACTGCAATCCATGCTCAAATGAACGAGAAAAAAAACACAGCATGGATCAATTAATGAAGACTAAATTTTGCCATTCATTGTCACTTAAATTTAACAATAATTGTTTTTCTCTTTAGGAACACTTCAATACATCTACAACAAGCTTTCATCAACCATCTTTGCTCGTTGAACTATGTCCCTCCACTTACTTTGTCCCGTCATCGTCACGTGCCTCCTTCATGCGCTACATGTTTATGGTTGTTTGGAGTAGCATGACCCTAGCATACAAAAAGGAAAATAATAAGTCAACACGACATTAATTTTTTCAAAAATTTAAGTATGTATCATTGATATTACCTTCGGAATTGACATAAAATGAGTTGACGACGGATGGATCAAATTAGAGGATTGACATAACTTTCAATAACTATTCATCATTTCTCCATTTTATTAAACAGTGAGAAATGGACACAACAAATTCACCGATTGACAAAGCCAAAAAAATTCAGACCTTTCACAGCACCAGAAAAACAAGCTCACATTTCGCACACTGTAAATCAAAATACGCAATCTTCAACATATTTTTTACAAAATCAAACATAATCCTGATTAATAGCATACTTCTGCATAATTTTTACAAAATCACATTTCGCATACTCTAGCTCAAACTATTGGAACTTCCTCAGCCTTTGAGAAAACCAGGGACTTGATTAATAGCACATATAATACAACCTGAAATTTAGCGAGTATTACAAAAAATTATACCTTCAATGGACGGCTGGGTTTCCCGATTTTTGGGAACTAAATAATGATACCTTCAATTAATGGTGGGTTTCTCACTTCAAGACAGAGTAGAGTCGTGAAGTGCCACCAATTTGTAGACCGTGATACGGCGGTTTCGCTTCAAGCTTCCAGGTGTAGGAACGGTGGATTTGGTCACCGGTGGATCTGGTGTTACGGCGGTTTTGCTTCAAGCTGGGAGGTGTAGGAGGATTACGGTGTGGGGTATCGATTTAGGGGTCGGACTGGAGTTTCCTTTTTTCCGAACATTTCTTCCCTTTTCTCTCAATGCAGTAATGGTGGGTTCCTTTCGTTTTTTCATTTTAGATCTTCGACATCCACGTTTTGGTATAAGATCCGTCCACGTCATGTTGTAGACAAGTATTGTAACCTAATGTTGTACAATGAGCATTTTCCTATAATTGGTTGGCTGTAACCTGCACTTTTATGATTGTGACCTCTTCTATAGAATAAATCGGTAATTATGGTCTATGCAATCACTTGTATTTTGGTATGCAAAATTATTGTTTCATGTAACTATGACTTGATTGTATCTTAATTGAAATCTATGGCACAAAATCAAACAAATACAACGTTGGATGAAAGCACATCTTCTCACTATTTTAACAATTTTCATGTGCAATCAAATTCATGTAATCCTCCACATACCAACCTAATCAAGCTCAAATCCAAACACATTTAACTAGAATTATTTCACAAAACTAAAATTAGACTACATTAAGAAATTATCTCAGAATATACAGATGCTAAGTCACACTGTACCTAAAATTAGGTCTCACACAAATTACCAAAATCAAGTCAAAAACCCATTCACATTAAACTCAGCATAATCATATATTATATTTGACGTTGCAGAGCATTTAAACAAAGAAACATGAACAAAAAACATGAACTGCACTAGGCAGGGCAGGGGATTGGGACCATAAAATGGAAACTTGAGTATTTTACCAGCTCAAGAATTTGGAACATTTTGAGTTGTTTTATTGGATTTTAATTCAGACTGATGAATGTTCAATGGTTTTCTATAACCAATGAGAAAAGACAAAGTTAAAAGGCTCTGTGAACAAGAGATCAAAAGAGGGAAAACAAAAACATTTGATGGGATTTGTGAATTACAAAATATAAAAAAGAAGAAGAAAAACTTGTGAATTGGCGACCTATTTGCAAAAGGTTGACACTGATTTTCATTCCTTAATCTGCGTGTCATTAGTATTGATATGCTTTAGAGAATTATTGTAATCATTTTCGATCTTCGACTACGAGTGTCTGATTACGGTACCGAAGAAGCAGATGATTAGAGCCTGCTCTATTGAGAACTCGATTTAAGAGAGAGAAGGCTGTTGATTGGCTAGAGAGGAGATGGTAGAGATCAATTGATTTTTTTTTTTTTTTTTTTTTTTTTGAATAATCTCTCTCCCATTCTGCACGATAATATAGGTAATATATTATACCCTCGGTCCCATTTTTATAGGCTAAATTTCATTATTTTCTTGTCCCGATTACATAGTCTTATTTCTTTTATTGAGAATGATTTATTTTATTCGTTTATTAATATACCTTTATTTAATTTGTCTAATTATAACTAATTTTTCCTACTTAATATTGAAATTGTATAAATATGAATAAGGGTAAACTAGAAATTTTTTTTGGCAAAAATTGCTTTTTCAATAACATTAAATAAGATTTATTGATTCATGTGGAAAACAAAATCAGTCTATATAGATGGTACAGAGAGAGTATTATTAATATTATATTACTATTTAATCTTTAAAAAATTAATTATAACCTCAAATTTGAAAGAATATACTTCAATTCTAATTTTTTTTAAATAGGAAATTAGAAAATAGGGATGTGTAAAAAAAAATTCAATAAAATTTGAGGTCGAGTTGAGTTGAGTTGAGTTGAGTTTCAAGTTATGAATTAAAATTCAATCCAAATCGATGACTTTTTTTTTTTAAAAGGAAACAATCCATATCTAAAGTAGTTACAAGATACAACTTCAAAATTAAGAAACACGTTTTGAAATTTCAAAATTTAGGTCATAATTTAAATTTTATTAAATAAATAGATAATTAAAAATATTTTATTAATTAAGTAGGTAATTGTTCGTGTGAAATCCACAAGCGTACGAGATTATTGACAAGTAATAGATAATGAGTAACGTATATCGTCCCACGAAGAATAAAATTCAATCGAGTGTGCTAGTTTTTAATCAGATTCAAAGCGAGCAAGTAAAAGAGATTTGTAATTTGTAATTATTCTAAATTAATCTACGAAAGCTTCTAAAATTGGAATTTTGTAAGTGTATGGGATGAGTGTATTGGATTGCGAATTCACCTATGATTATTTATTTTGATTCTCAATTACGTAACTAGTTTCATTCATGTGCTTTTGACAATCGATAAATCTATTAATTATTTTTTCTTTTTAAAATAAATTAAATATATTCTAGTCACGATCCAAATTTATTCATAGTCTAAATTCAAATGAATAGAACTCATTTATTTTTACGATTATTTCAAAGATTGCATAAGTGATAAATATTATTTCTAATATTTATTGCACGTATGTTAATCAACCAGTCTTCTCAGCACTACAATTAGCAACTGTATATTCAATTGATGACTAAGCAATTAAATAATAAAATTAAGCATGCAAGATTAATAAAGAATTGTAAGAACTTAACTAAGCTACTTGTCTTATATTAAAAATAAATAATAAAATGTTTCATTTTCATCAAATATATGAAAAGAAATAGTCTAGCATGTTAGTTAATAAATCACAAAAAAAAAAAAGATTTGGAAAAGCTTCAATTGAAAACAATGATTGGAAAGTGGAAAATTAATTTCTTCTTCGTTAATCTTCAACCAAGACTTTAAATCTTCAATATTTCGTGTTAATCGCTTTTGAATTTCATGCTAGCCTCTTTCTTGTGGTGAAAAATATGTATAATATGTGGTTCTCCCATTCTAGTCGTCCAATGTAAGTTAAATTTTATTTTGATAAAAGTTTAGGTTAAAAAAAATATTGAATGGACCCCTCGTGCGAGCAATATGTTTCCCTACGCATGCCATAATTAGCTGTTGCTCTCAGTAAATGCACATGGTCCCGCACGTGTGTGACAAAATGCCTGTGCTTGCACGCCGTTATAGAATCTTCCTTTTGTAGCACTTTGATCCCTCAAATTCATTCTTCATTCATTCTAGTTCTTTTTTTTTCTTGGTCCTTCATCTTTCAATTCCATCTAATTGACTCCACACCTTCTCCAATCATCGATATTGGGTCTGAAACAACTATCAGTACTTTTCAATTTAGTCCTCAAACTTTGAATTCAGTCCATTTTGACCAATTTTTCGCTCATTTTGTAAACTTCCATCGTTTTTCATCGAGATTCACCTAACAAATGAAATAAATACAAAATTAAGCATCAATTCATTTAAAATAATAATTACTTTAGTTTAACAACTGAAATAAGTGTACAAAATGTACTTATCAATAATTAAATAGATTAATATTATAGAGTTTATGGTCACAGATACGTATTAATCATGATCACATAACATCATAATCATAAATCACAAATTTTATTTGTTGTGTTTATCACAAATTTTATAGGTCACAACTTATTTATGTATCACAAATTATCAAATTAATTTAATTGAGTTGGTTTGATTTTAGATTAAATCGACCGTGTTGGATTGAATTTGGGTTGGGTAAAAAATCGACTCAACTCAATCCACGCCCAACCTTACTTGGGAGTTTTGGGGTACTGATTATGAGCGTTTTCTAAAGTATTAATTTTGGACGTTTATGAGGGATTCAATTTTGGATGCTTGTTAATAAAAACAGTTCAACCCATATTTAGGAGTTTATTATCCAATAATTCTAATAATTTTAAAATGAATAAAATATATATATGTCCATTAGTGAAATTTTAAATTTATAATTTCTTGTATGAGTTTTTATAAGTCATAAATGATATTTTGCTTATAAGTAATTTTTTATATATAAATTATTTTTTTAACTTAAAAAGTGAAATATATAGTTATAATTAAAAGTTTAAATATAAATAATTTTTTACTTATAAGTAAATTGTAAAATAAATTTTGTACTTTCAAATAATTTTTTACACATAAGTGAATATTATTTATGAGTAATTTTTAAAATTTTAAATTAGTAGTATTTTTACTTTATAAACAAATTTTGTGTACAAAATGAATTTTTATTTTACAAATAATTTTTTTTACTTATAATTAAACTAATTATTGACATATTTTATGTGTATAATGTATTTGAGTTAAGATTTGAGTTCATTTTGAGTTTTTCTATATCCATACAAATGGAACAAATTATGTCTTAAATCATGAGATCCAAAGTATTTTTAGGATATAAATGACATCGTATATCAACTAATATAAGACACGAAAATAAGCAATACAAACATATCATTAGTACATGACACCAAAAGTGGATGTTATTCTCTTGTGGAATCGAGCCATGGTCTCTAGTAATTGTAACCAGTGAACGCTGGGATAAATTTATTAATATAAATTTTGTCATCAAATCACCCCATGACGACTGAGTCATATTCATACTTCAATCAAATGTCTGCTTGGTATATAACTTAGGCCTTGTTCGATAGCAAATGATTTCCATGAAAAATCGTTTTTCATGTTAACTCATTTGCCATATTTGATTCCCAATGCAATCACTTTTCCCTTCCTACGCCCACACACCTTTTTTTCCTTGATTTGGATGAAAATCTTTTCCCACCACTTTGGTGGGAAAAATAATTCTAGTTTTTTTTATTTATTTTTTTGTTTTTTTGACAATTGGAAAAAATTCTAGGTCCAATTGTAAAAAAATATCCATTTAATTGATAATTTCCATGGAAAATAAAGTCAAACGAATGATATTTGGTATACAATTTTGTTTTTTTTTTTTTTTTTTGGAACAAATTCTAGAGCCAATTGTTAAAAAAAAAAAAAAAAAAAAAAAAATTCCCTTTAATGGATAATTTCCATAAAAACAAAGCCAAACGAATACCAAAATATCCAAAATTACTTTTATTTTTCGGTTGAAAAATTATAGTAATAAAACACAATTAATGACAATTTTCGATAAAATAAGTTTTAGGCAATTCAATTCCCTGTAATTCATTTTTTTCCATCCAAATTTTACATTTGCAATCAAACGGACCCTTATAGAAATAGATATATGCACCAGCTACAAGTTGTTTCACTTCTAACAACAGTATATACGCAAGGTAAGGCAAGAAAAATAGTTTCGCCCCACAAATGGCTTAAATTTCGTAATATTTATATGGACTGTGAGACTTAATCTCACCTTTATTTACTTTTAAATAATGTTAAATTATTTTATCTAAAAAATTAAGAGACTAGATAATAAACAGATTTATTTATTTACATTGTCTGACATAATTGCTTCATAAATTAGTTCCATATGCGACATGTTTATCCACGTGCATGTTGGAGCCAATTAGGACGTGTTATCTTTTGTGCCTATTAGCATTTAAATTGGCAGACACATATTCAAACCCTATTCATTTCGTACAGTAGCCCCTTCGATCTAAGAATAATGCTGAACACATGGAAAATAAGTAGGAAAAAAAACAGACTGATGTGGCAGCTCATGATTGAGTGTTTTTATGTTATTTTTTCCTAATTTCAAATGAGAATCTGTCAAGTGTTGTCTCGAAATGAAATTTTGTCACTAACTCTGGGTATGTAGCATGATTGTCAATCAAAAACAGCATAAAAAATTCCATGCCTTTGCCACTCGATTAAGTATTCATCTTTAAATTGATTAATTAAGCCCATTTGCCAACCTGATTTCAAGAAAATCAATTACTTCGTGATAACTATGGAATCCCATTCTAAATACCTCTTCCTGCTCAGTACTGTTCAAAACTGCATGCTGTGTCAATCTCAACGTCTACGTATAATAAACACTATATTATACACTATCCCACAAGTATCAATATGCATTACACAATATTTTCTTATCAAAACAATGACATAAGTTTTTTCTTGCATCAGCTTCAAGATGGAACATTTAGAATCAGAAAAAAGGGAAATATGGGCTTCAAATCACACTGAAGAATAACTTTGAGAGTTGGAGAATAATTTGAAGTTGTGACTGCAGAATTTGTTCAGTATATTCGGAAATACCTGACATCAACTCAATACAAGGTGAATTCTAAAAGAACAATTGATGAATGCACCGTTCATCTTTGTTCTAGCTGCGATATCAAGAAAGATAGCAAAGATACTTGAATTTTCGACATTAATGATGACACGCTTCTGTCTACCGTCCCTTAGCACAAGAAAAATGATTTCAGGTAAATCTAAGATTGCACTTGTTACTAGTCTTCCATTTATTCTACCCAAGTCATTTCATTGAAACCTCTTTAGAGGAATGGACGAGCCAAGGGAAAGCTCCAGCTATAGAAGTGTTCTGAAGGAAACCTCAAATTCAGATTCAAAATGTATAATAACATTGGAAATGGTCGATTCTGCCCATTCGATTTGATAGTCTTTACTTAAGAGCACGATAGTCAATTATGTGTAGGGATGCCAGTGATTCGGGCCGGCTCGCGAGCCCAAATTCTAGGCCCGGGCTCGAAGAATCGGGCTTTTTTTGTTGGAAAATTTGGGGCTCAGCCCGGGCTTTGGCTCGGACTTTTTCCGAGCCAAGCCGGACCGTCCGGATTTTTCTATTTTTTTAATTTTTTTCTTTTAAAAAATTCAATATTAATCTTTTTTTGTCCAAGCCCGTGACACGGGCCGAGCCCCAAAAATGAGGCTCGACCCGAACATTGGCTCAGTGTCCCGAGCTGCGAGCCGGGCCGAGCCCTGACGATCCGAGCTGCCAAACCATTTTTCCACCCCTAATTATGTGACCAAACAGTACAACGAATAAATTTTTAATTATACGCTACTAACTGTCCACCTTCGACATAAAAATGATTTGATTACTTTCATTACATGGTACGAAATACTTGTAAACCAAGTCTTATTGATCTAGCAACAATGTCCCCTGGACAAACTATTAAAGAAATGTTCACAAGCTATTACACATAATAAAAGTCTTATACGCCTAGCAACGACTTGAACAATTCATTTCATCTTATTCTCCTCTGCTTCCATCTGCATCCTAGCACAATACTCGAACAAGCTTCCATCATAACAGCGTCTAATTGCTTCCTTAGAAAGGAAACCGTCACTGTCCCTAGCTAGGACGAATAGAATCCCCCATTCCATCTTGCTTGCAAACCTACAAATCCAAATTTGGCTCATAATCATACAAAAAGTGAAAAAGAGATGGTTTATAGCTATGAAAAACCAACACGGACATATGTCGATAGCTGACGCATGTTTTCAAAAAAAAGTACTCACGTTGTTGACATGTTGATTAAATTTTTTAAAATTCTTTATTCTATAGTATAAATTTAATTTTATACTTGCTATTAATTTTTTTTGTCGAAATCTTTTAAATATGAGTGCCTATTTGTTATTTGATAATAACTATGAGTTATAAATTTAAAATATTTCTAATTAAAAAAAAAAAAAAAAATGACCATGATAGAGTAGTCAAGGAGTGTCAGTATTCAATACATATCGAACATGAACAAACTACCCTAGTTGATGTGTTGGTGCTATATAGGTTTACACTTTTATAGCTTTAGGTCAGTTGTACACACCATCCAAAGATGTCAAATGCTTGTCTGTTGCCTTCGGTCATATTCCACAGTTCTCTAAGGGTAAGCTTATCTGGCACTGTCCGGGCGTACTTGCTAAACATGTTCTCAAAATTGACGAGGAAGTACCTGCATAATTGAATTCTATGTATAGATGATCCAAAAGCTACCATATAGAATTACAACTGTGCGTACTGCGTACCTTCCCTCCGTGTCATAGGTTCCAGAATCACTTCCATGCTTCGCCTTATGTATGTTATGTATGTATATAGGAAAGAAAGGAGAAGGTAACCAACCCTGAAAAAATAAATATAATTAGAAGCACCAAAAAATATCAGACGAGAAAGCAGGACATTGAATACCCAAACACACACAGGAAAGGTTTTGTTCTGTCTTCAGACTAGGAAAAAGAGCCAGGAAAAGGAGTCGTAACATGGAAACTGAACACCTTAAAACCAACTAGGTAGCTAACTAAGTGACTATGCATAAAAGGGTAAAGTAAACGTTACTGAACCTTTCTTACTTTTCACTAAAAAGGTTCTTATTTTGGATGCAACTCTTCTCTCTCAATCAAAAATAAGTACTAATCTCCGACTTTCACGAAGAATAATAATAATAATAATAATAATAGTCATTCTTAAGGCAACCATAGCCTTCTTGTGTTATAGTGCAGTAACATCGGTTTTGAAAATCCACAAGAAGCGATTGGGCATATTGTATGTGCCAATTGCCTCATCAATTCCTTTGAGTTTCGGTCTTGCGACTGTACTCCCCAGGCTATTATTATTATTATTATTATTATTATTATTATTATTATTTCAAAACTTACTTGTGTGCATATAATTGAAATTTCCAATGAGTAAACCTTTTAAGTTTAAGCTCAGCCAAATATGCCCAATACTGATTTTGGCATGAGTTGAATTAATAGAAACTACAATAAATCATTCTGGAAATTGCAAAAATTTACAAAAAAAATTCACGCTGCCATCTCATATATAGATCCAACGATAAATGATGGCTTTTTCTTTTATGTTTTACCCTGCCACTTGATAATAATTATGTTTTAGTATCGAGAAATGGTTGAATATTAACATGAAGGCACAATAACTTACAGGAAGTGTGGGGTAACTCAACCCCACATTAATGACGATAGCTGCTACAAGAGAGACTGTCATGTTGAACCCAATTTGGCGAAATCCTGATAAAATTTAGATGAAATTAGACATATAGTTTAAAGAGAGTGACAGATATACAAGTCGCTAGACTCTTCACGAAACTGCTGAATTGTACTTCCATGGTCATTTTTGAATTAAGGATTACACATATCTTGATTTTTTTTCTCTAATGTTCCCCATCATAAGTACATATTTGGTACAAAATATTGGACCGAACTGGAGTGTAATGAATAAGGTTTTATGCCATGTTTGATGGGAATGAAAATCAGATTTTTAGTAAATTTTAATATAAGAAGACGAAATGTGTGGTTGAAAAGTTGTGGGATCCATGAAATGTAGGGTTAAAATTAATTGTTGACTTTAACTTAAATTAAAATCTTTTTTAATATTTTAAGTACTACCCAATCAGACATGCATCAATGTATCATATCCAAGGTATCGAATACAAAACCTGTTAAGGTTTGACATGAAATGAGCTACTGAAAGAGAGAGTCTAACTTGGTCATCGAATGATATTTACCAGCATACGTCTCCCATGGATAAACAATTCCATTGTCATCTTGGTCAAAGAAAGCACAATGTTGCTGGAGAACGCTCAAGTTGTTATGCACGTGTCCTGGAGTTCCATTGGGATGTTCTGTATCCGGAGCAACTAATGCTCTTGCCATATCTGAATAAAATATCCAACAAGTTTAGATAGTACAGTCACAATGTTGTTGCAAAGATCTATGTCAATGACAAGATTCGTAGCATAAAATAAATATATTTAAATAATTGAAGACTTTGGAGAAAGCCCTATAGAAACTATACAAAAATATGATTTTGAAGCTTATAAGCTTAGAATTCAAGCCTTCGGTGAAAACCGAATAGATAGTACACTCTCGCCCAGGCAAACAATGAGCCTCTCTTGCCTGGCCTGTTGGCCAGACACTCTCGCCCAGGCAAGTGTCTGGCCAGGCTTTCTATTTGTCGAGTCTAGTCTGTCCGCCAAACTTCTGAACCTTTACTTAGGACTCGCTTGGCATGATTTTTGAGAAGCCAAAAGAAGCTTTTGTGACCAAAAGCTAATTTTGAATCCATTTGATTAATTTCGAAGAAGAAAGACGGCCAACGTGACTTCCTCCACTCTTTCGAAAGAGGAAATTGTTTTAAAAATTAATTTTCAAAAACAAATTAAAGTGATTGAGGGGAGGCAAAAGTTCAGCCAAACGGACCCTTCTACTTATTAAAGCACAAGAGAGAGCTCCCGAAGAGTGGTAGCCCACAGTCCATGGGACAACTTTAAAACCTCAGATATTCCTAGTTAGCATCAATAACACTATTATAGCATCGCATTTTCCAATACAAATTGGATCTACAGGACTCAAATTTGGCCTCTCTTGTAATTAACAAATCAATTTCTACGAATCTATCTTGCCATCGGGGAGACGATGAAGACAAGTTAAAAATATCAAGAACGCCATAAAATAAAGCAGAAAAATCCGATTCTTCATCTGCCCATATATAGAAAATATGTGAAAATCTATATTCTAAACAGAAAGAAACAGCAAATCCAAAATTGCACTTCAAATTCAAAAATAAAAAAACCAACCGAAGAATACAATGGTTCATCCTTGTACTTGTATATGACATAAATCATCAATATTCTGCAGAACTGGCACGTAGAAAGGGTGTAAAACTCACAGGGTTTCGGAATAGAGGTTTCCAAATCAGTCCGGACCGGACGCTCAATCGTCACCGGAGCAAGCGGCGCCTCCGTCGACAATGCAGCGTTTTTCTCCATCGCAATAGTTGCCATTTTTCCCTCAATTGCTTGCGAATTTTCACAGTTTGATTCTATGAAAGATTTTCTCCTTTTTCACACCATAGATATGAAAAACGGTTATGGAAAACGTTAAATAGCGGAATCAGGCAGCGGTGAGAGTGTGAAGCTTTCTAACTGCGTGGCAACTGGCAGTCATGCAATGCATTCGCCTTACAATGCATCCGCGTGACATTCATGCCTTAGGCTCACGACACGTACATTTTACAAGTGAATACTACTATGCACGACTCATTCTTCATGGATTGTGCAAAGTTCTTTTAGGAACGTTTCACTGTACAAGCTTTGATGGTTATTATTGTGTAAAACTAATGTTTTGAATAGTATTTTATAGAACATATAGTTAAAAATGAAAAAAAAAAAAAAAAAAAAAATTGAATTACATGCAAAATATTTTATTGTGTAAATGTGTAATTAAAAATGAGTATACTAAACAAAATTATTTTATTTTAAGTATTCAGCTTATGTTTATAAACACCTCGCAAATATGAATTTTAATTAATTTGACTGCTTATGTTCCTTTGATGAACTTTTGAAATTATACGCTATATGATAAAGGTTTAGAATTAGATGGTATTATTTATTCATCATTTTATAAATTAAAAAAATTAGTAAAATTGAAACAAATAAATTTACTTACACTTACCTGATGTATATACCCTATGTGATATGGGTCGACTCTAAGAACATTGGTTTTGAGTATGTCATTTATATTCAATCTTCCAACCTATCCAACATATGAATCAACTTATAGCCATGATGTAAAACTCAATTCTTGTGCATGTATAACATCAAATTTTGCAAGCATAAACATAAATCAATCTAAAATATGTAACATATCCACAATCCATAAATCGAAGCCAACTCTCAAATTAAATCATTATTGTCGACCTCGCTATCTAACTCACATCAACACACGACCTAATAAAAGAAAATATTTTTGAAATTCGTCAAATTTTTCTTCTTTTTTTCTATTATATACTAAAGTACTAACGAAAAGCAAACACTAAAAAACACACGAAAAGTAAAAACTCAAAGTGTTTTCCACCTCCAAACTTAAAATCGACATTATCCTCAATGTCCTAAAGCATTACGAAAGATACAAGGAAATGAGGAAGAATGTAGAAGAAGGTACTCCCCGAATTTCGCTATTGAATGTGGGAAGAACTATTTAGCAATCCATAGTGCAAGTTGTTAAGCTCCTTCCAATGTTTATATATATGGTACCTATTAAGAGGAGAAGAAAACATCATAAGAGTCAAAATTAGTTCTTTTTTATACTTAAACTCCAATTTCATGTCACATGAATATTTCAACTCCTTTTGGCTCAATTAATGTTTTCCTTTAACTAGGTTAAGTGTCAATGATGAAGATGACCTCAAACTGAATTGAAACGTACATAAATCTAATGCAAACTAATAATAAAAATAAATATTTATGCAATGTAGTGCAAAAAGTAAGATAAATAAAAAAGAAGAGGTTGGGTTACATCCCAATAAGCACTTAGTTTATAAGTCTTTAGTTAGTCTATACGGAGGAGTTGATCATAGTGGTTCAAATAGGTGTCTTAAGCCCTTGCACTCCTTGCAATTTTCAGCCTTACATTCTCTTTTTGCCCTCCAAACTTTGAACTTTTCATTCTCATCTCAACCAAGGCTTCCTGACTTTTAGGCTTTGACTCATTTGGGGCTTATTCCACATTTTCAGCAATACACTTGCATTCTTCCCGGACTAATGGTTGCTTAGGTGGATTATGTAGTTTAAAGATCTCTTGTACATCCTCATCCTCACCCTCACCCTCATCCTCATCCTAATGGTCAACTCAAAATTCTCCATGTCAATCAAGGTTCGACTTGTTTTTAAAAAATGTCGACATAAGATTATTGACTTATTTTGGCCATCTTCGAGGTCCATAACAAGGATGTTCGCAAGGAATATCAGCTTTCCAACCTTGATGAGCACATCCTCAATCTTGCCTTATGGGTGACTGGTGCATCTATTTGACAGCTATGGTATTAAATTTACACTTGCACCTATATCACATAAAGCATTAAATGAAATCTTTTTCCTAGTGAAATAGGTAAAGTGAAATTCCCGATGTCCTCGAGTTTTGGTAGCAATTTATTTTGCAGCCTTGCACTGCTATCCTCAGTCAATGCTAATTCCTCTCAGTCTGGAAGCTTTTTTTCTTATATATCCTGTCCTTCAAGAACTTTGCATGCATTGGAATCTGTCGGATTGCATCAATGAATGGGATGTTAATATGGTGCTTTTTCAACATATCCAAGAATTTCTCAAATTGATAATCAAGTTTTCTCTTTTACAATCTTTGTGGAAAAGGTAGTAGTAGCACAAATTCTTTAGTAAGAGTGATTTCCTTAGCCTGTAGATCTTCTGATACTCTTTATGTCACTGTTTTTTTTTTTTTTGTTCTACTTGAATTCTTCCAATTGCTCTTTAACCGTAGTATGTACCTTTTTTTGTAGCAACTGGTCTCTTTACATTAATATCTGTTCTTTGCATGTGTTGGGTAGATATATTCGCCAATTTAGTAACAAGATCTTCTGATGAAGATTTATTTCAGTCTGCTGAAAACATGGCGGTGCTGTCTGAGTCCCCTAATTATTACTTTATTAAAAGCCTGGGTGATTTATCTAGCCTGGATAATAGGTGTTAGGATTTAAATTGTATTGTTGCCTTTGACAATTCTTAGTGTAGTTCACATCTTCCACTGTGCGAACAAAAGGAGAACCTACATTATAATTAACACTCTTGTGGTTCCATCTATAATGTTTGCATTTCGGTCCCACTGCCTAGGTTGCATTCATCCAATCTACCTTTTGTGCCCGTGATGCCAACTGTACTAGAATTGAAATCAAAGAATCAATTTTGAATACCCCAACAACTTTCTTTTCGCTCGTCCTTTCAGTAGGCCGAAGTGCACTAGTGAATGCCAAATCCTCCACAATTTGGTAAACTTGATCTACGGTTCTTTTGTGATAGAACCATAGCACACAGAGTCCATGTTATCCTTGCTAATCGGATTCAGACCAACGTAGAAATATTGCATCTGAAGCCACTTCTGCAATCCATGTTGTGAGCATTGGCAGAGTAAACCTTTTTATTGTTCATAAGCCTTTGAATAGCATTCTGAGTCCAGTTCTTGAAAAGTAGTAATCTCGTCTCTCGCCTTTGCGATTCTTTTTGGCGAAAAATATTTGCTGAGGAATTATTGACTCAATTGATTCCATGTAGGATGCTCTGAGGTGGACAAGTGTCTAACAACTCTCTGGCCGAGTCTCTCAATGTATATGGGAAAGCCTTGGTTTGATTGCTTCGCTTGAAACCCCCGGATACTCAATTGTTACACACATTCCAAGAATCTTGATATGTAAGTGTTGGGGTTCTCAGTAGCTCTCCCAAAGAACTGTGGAAAAATGTAGAACATGTTTATAACATCCATCCACAAGTGAATGTTTGCCTGATCAAATGTCAGATATACTATGACAGACTGGCTTTCCACAACCGGTAGAACCATGTGATCCTCCATTAGTCTTGCATTTTCATTAGTTGTAACCATATTCCATTGCGTTGCTCCCAGATTAGCCACGATGGCTATTTGATTCAGATTTTCGTTTGCCATGTCTTCCTATTTCTATTTTTAGCATGTTTCCAACATCATCTTCTTTGAAGTTTGAATGTTCATTCGATCTCCGAGTCAAATTGAGTAGGATTATCGGTTCTCGAACTTCGCATACAAGGTCCTGAAAAATAAAGCAAGAAATACTATAAAGTTTTTCCAATATAATAAACTAAACTTAAAAAAAGTAAAATCCATATTAAAGCTAAAATTAACTAAAACTTTTAAAAAACAATAGTCCCCGACAACGACATCAAAAATTTGATCATTTGAATTACCACAAGTGAACGGAATCGTGAACAAGTAATAAAGTAATGAATAGAGTGTCGAACCCACGACGACTATGTGTTTGACCAATCAAATATCAAACAAGTTTTGTTATTTTTCTATATTAGTCTCTAAAATATAAATTAAACTAGTTAAAGAAAGTAAATGTGTTTTTCAAATATGTGAGATGCATTGTTAAGATATCGAATTCCACTTGTTATTCCATTTTTAGTGTAACAATTAAAGTGATAATTTGAAACCATTCGTGTTGATCAATGTTCCTAATTTAATTGAGAGCCTCTCTCGATAGCAATCAAATCTACTCCCCTCATGTGACCATTTTATTTCTCGATGAAAGATGCAAATATGATAAATACATTAACAAGTGCAAGAACACGTAGTGAAACCATATAAAATATAGAGGTATATCTTTATCCTCTATCGAACCTTACAATATTTATTATATTGTACTTAAACCATATTGTCTCTCTCGATAACTATAAAATTCACTAACAATTCAATTGGTGATCAGGCAATTGAAAAGAAGTCCAATGGAGTTCTCACCAACACAGGCCTTTACATACATTTGTCTGTACCTGAAGCCCCATTTCTCGATGTCAGTATTGATTTTGTTTTAGGTTTACCCCATACCCAATTGGCCATTGATTCTATTTTTGTTGTGGTTGATAGGTTCTCGAAGATGACCCATTTTGTAGCATGCCCGAAGACAATGGATGCTACCCGAATCGTCCAACTTTACTTCAAGGAGCTTGTGCAATTACATGGTATTCCTCAATCAATTATTTTTTATCGTAACACCAAGTTTATGAGTCATTTCTGGAAAAGCTTATAGGAGAAACTAGGAACACGATTAAACTTTAGCAGTGCCTATCATCCCCAAACAGATGGTTATACCGAGGTCGTAAACTGGAGCTTGGGAAATCTCTTGATGGGTCTAGCCAGAACTAAGCCGAAGCAATGGGATTTGGCATTACCTCAAGCTAAATTTGCATATAACAGGTCGAAGAATAGAAGTACAGAAATGAGCCCATTTGAGGTTGTTTGTGATTGGAATCCGTCCGGGATACTGGACTTAGCCCTTATCCCGCGTGTTGGTCATTTCAGTGACAAAGCAGATGAGATGGCAGAACATCTTCAGAGTATTCATGAGCAGGTAAAGTTAGCCATTCAAGAGAGCAATGTTAAATATAATGTTCAGACCAATAGTCACCGTCACCAGGTACTTTTTGATGTTGGAGATTTTGTTTAGGCTGTCTTAACAAGTGACTATTTTCCTGTTGGAGAGTATAATAAGAGCCTGTTTGGTATTGATTTTGAGAATCAATTCTCATTTTTAATCACATATTCTTCAATAAAATAATATTTTTCATCACATCAATAAATTTTTCTTCTTTTTCAACCACACATTTCCCATCATATCACTATTCAAAAATCAATTCTTACCCCAAAAATCACTCCCAAACACCCTCTAAACTTAAGGAGCGGATGATTGAACACTGTGAAGTTCTGTAGAAGATTAATGATAATGCCTACAGATTGCACCTTACCAACCATTTGAAAACGTCTGATGTTTTTAATGTGAAGCACTTAAGTACTTGTTTTGTGGACTTCGATGAAGATGTTGTGAACTCGTGGACGAGTTCTTTCCAACCCGGGGTGACTGATGTAAGAAAGTCCAAGTCACATGCTGAGTTGTCGGATAGCACATTAATTGCTCTAAAATATTACGAGTTGGCAAAGAAGCGCAAATATGGTAAGTAATCGTAATATTTTGGTAATTAAGACGTGTTTTGGTATTTTCGCCATAACTTTGGCTACGGTTATCAGAATTACGCTCATCACTTCAATTTGGAAAGGTCGTTTTGGTGAGCATCGTGGCCACCGAGCTTAGCTAGTGCGTGTCTATTTCTAGCCCAAAAATCATTGTTTTCCCGTTCAAATCTGCATTTTTAATTATTTCTTTCTTTTTTGGCGTTATTTCAATTATTCCATAAATCAGGCTTTTATTTCGGTATGAATATTGGAATTTTTTATTCTTCGTAAATTCCTAATAATATCATTTTTATTACAAGCTATATAGCCTGACTTGTGGCATTTGCTATTCATTCAGGAATTATAATAAAATTACTTTTCAGTATTACAGAATTTTCTCTAAACTTTGGCGTTTCTTTATTTTTATTCTTGTGAATTATCTGTCAACGTTAGCCCATTGAATAATCTTTATTCTACTCGGCGTCAGTTGGTATCAAAGCATCAGGATCTTTCTGGGTTGTTACTTCATCAGCTTTCAATGGTTGGTCGTGGTCAAGGTCGTCGTGGACAGGTTTCAAATGAGGAAGTTTCACACCAAGATCGTAACATTCAAGATGTAATGATTGAAGATTTACAGAGGCAAGTTGCAGATTTTACCCAAGGTCTGGCAATACAGGAATTTGGCCTTCATGAAGTGGAGAGTCATGATTCTAATTCCAGTCTCGAAAATCCTTATCAAAACCATGCTCGAATCAGGGTGTAGCTTGGTCGAGGGAACCACCATAGAGACCTCGATTTCAGAGTAGATCTGCCCAAATTTTCTGGTACACTATAGGCTGAAGGATTTGTTGAATGGTTGAATGAAGTGAAGTGCATTTTTTAGTATAAGGAGGTTCCCGAGCATGTTAAAGTGAAGCTGGTCGCATCAAACTCAAAGGTGGAACCTCTGCATGGTAGGAACAAGTTAGACGTTCACAATACAAGCAAGGTAAGGTCGAAATTACTGATTGGGAGAAGATGAAGAAAAAGATGAATGGTCACTTCCTTTTTTTCATCTACACCTAAAACTTATTTCAACGCTTACATTTATTAAGGCAATGCACGAGATCAGTAGACTATACGGAGGAGTTCTATCAATTGGTAGCCTGGAATGATTTATCTGAGATAAAAAAAGAAGATGGAGGTACGATATTTGGAAGGATTACAACAGCCCCTGCAGGATGTTCTCAGCCTTTATGTGCTATGGACCGTTTCTGAGGCATATCAGCGTGCATTGACTGTGGAAAAGCAACAGAACAGAAAGCCAGTTCCCAGGAGCAAAAGCAGTCACTCGTTTCACCCTCAAGGACACCGTTTTGCCCAGTAGCCACCAAGGGAAAATTCTAGTTCAATATTAAATGTTTCAGATATGGAGAGCAGGGTCATAGAGCAATTGATTATAGGAAGTCGTTTAATTAAAGAGGTAAAAATCTTCTGATCAAGGAAGATGTGGTAGATAAATCTGAGGAGCTGGGAGAATCTGTATATGATGATGATGATGATGATGATGAATGTGTGTTATATGGGGATGGCCATGAGACTCTTGTTGTTTGAAAGAGTCTCTTGACTCCCAAAGGTGATTCAGAAGATAAGCGGTTGAGAACCAATAGAAGATAAACGGTTGATTTCAGAAAAAGTGTTCTTTCTTCACAGCTTTGGTATCCTTTTTAGGTTTTGTTGTGTCTATTGATGGTGTTCATACAGATCAATCTAAAATAAGTGCAGTCCTAAAATGGCCCAAGCCGAAGACCTTACATGATGTCAGAAGTTTTCATAGATTGACATCCTTCTATCACCGATTCTTCAAAAACTTCAACACTCTGATTGTACCTATCACAGAATGTCTCAAAGGGCATTATTTCTAGTGGTTAGATGAAGCAGAGGCCAATTTTCAGTTAGTCAAGCAAAAGATGACAGAAGCTCCAGTTTTGGCACTTCCTGGTTTTGAAAAAATGTTTGAGGTAAATTGTGATGCATCTGAGGTTGGCATTAGAGGTGTTCTAAGCCAAGAGGGAAGCCAGGTAGCCTTCTTCAGTGAGAAGTTATCAAGATTGAAGAAAAATTATTCTACCTATGATCTAGAATTTTATGCTATAGTTCAGTCCCTGAAACATTGACGTCATTACGTAGTGCAGAAGGAGTTCATTTTTATCACTGATCATGAGGCCTTGAAGTACATCAATGGCCAACATAAGCTGAGTAGACGACATGCCAAGTGGGTGGTATACTTCCAGGAGTTCACGTTCAATATAAGGCACCAAGCTAGGAGTCTAAACCGTGTGGCAGACGCACTGAGTTGTCACACATTATTCCTCACTGCTATAGTACTAGAATAGCAGCATTTCCTTATACGTATACTGCAGATTCTTCCTTCGAAAAAATCATTTGAGAAATAACTAGTAATCAACAACATGATTTTATTTTGCATAATGGCTATCTATTTCGTGGATTTCAGTTGTGCATCCCAGATTGGTCATTAAGGCAGTAGATTATTAGTGAGCTCCACAGGAAGGGTCATTTCGGAAGAGATGAGACATTGGCTTTGTTCTCTTCGAATTTTTATTGGTAGTAGATTATTAGTGAGCTCCACAGCGAGGGTCATTTCGGGCGAAATAAGACATTGGCTTTGGTCTCTTCAATTTTTTATTGGCCTAAAGTGAGCAGTGATGTGGCCCATTATGTAGGGTGTTGTTATGCATGTCAGAAGTCCAAGGGAGTTCTCACTAACGTAGGCCTTTACACACCTTTGCCTGTACCTGAAGCCTCATGGCTTGATGTCAGTATGGATTTTGTTTTGGGTTTACCCCGTACCCAACGGGCCATGAATTCTATTTTTGTTGTGGTTGACAGGTTCTCAAAGATGGTCCATTTTGTAGCATGTTGGAAGATAATGGATGCTACCCAGATCGCCTACCTTTACTTCAAGGAGATTGTGCAATTACATGATATTCCCCAATCAATTACTTCTGATCCGGACACCAAGTTTTTAAGTCATTTCTGGAAGAGCTTGTAGGAGAAACTAGGAATGCGGTTGAACGCTCGAGAGATGTAATGAGCTAAAATTGAAAAATTGGATCTAACATCGTAAACGAGTAATTTATTGATAGGCTTATGGAGAAATTAATTAGGCGATGGTTAAAGGAAACCATGAATCTCAATCACGTTTTCCTCCATCCTAAATTTTTTTTATATTTTCTTATTTTCGTATAGTTTTTAGTTATTTTCTCATTTTTGAAATCCTAATTTTAATTGTGTGTGTTTCTTTCTATTGTTAGAATTAA
This sequence comes from Osmanthus fragrans, assembly GCA_019395295.1. NCBI lineage: Eukaryota > Viridiplantae > Streptophyta > Magnoliopsida > Lamiales > Oleaceae > Osmanthus > Osmanthus fragrans. The sequence continues at coordinate 15,989,067 of CM033355.1, read as the reverse complement.
ATTGATTAAAGTTGTATAATCAAAAGTTTACAGTCCTCGAAGGATTGACAGTTCGGACTCAAAAAATCCACTTTATTACTTGAACGCGGTCTATGCACTTGCGGTTTTCACTTTCTAAACGAACAAGAAGGGTTATGTATAATTTCAGATGAACATGTAAGTATAAAGAAATGTAATTTACCAGGTGTATAGTAATGCAATAGATGGTCTATGTTTCTACCACTTGTTAAAAGCTTGAAGTCATCTTTGGGAAGAAAAAGGGAAAGATCATTGCAGAACATTCCAACATAGCTGTTAGAACATATACGAATAATAGTTTTGAGTTCCATATAAAGCAACTTATGATATCCATACAAGTATTGGATCACATCTGGTATGTTCAAAACTATTTTTTCAAATAGGCAATAACATTAGATATAATTGAATCATTTTGAATACATATCGATTAATAATTTGTATCTTCTTTATGTAGAAAGAGATTGATTATGATAAGTGGTCAAAAGCATGCATGACAAATAGTAGATTTTCTACAGTGTCTTCAAATATAATTGAATCAATAAATTCGGTAATAAAAGCAACAAAATGTTGTCCTATGGAATATTTATTGGAATCTTTATGAAGCATATAAATGAGGCACTGGATACCTTTACAAAACTTGCAACCAAACAAGAGAAAATATTGAGAGAGAAAATCTGTGGAGTCAAAGAAAATGAAGATAAAAAGCTATGAATTACATGAATTAACACTTTATTCAAACTTTTGTCGGGAATTTGAGGTTATTACATACTGGAATATAACGTGGTTGTAGTAAAAAAGTCACATATTGAGTCACTTTGTCGATAAAAGTCACTTGTCTAGGATTTTAAATGACATGAAATATTATGGGGTTCATATATTCCTGTAAGTGTTAAATGGCATGAAAGTATGACTTACAACATTTATTGGTATAGTATTTTATTTTATTAGTATTTTATTGTATTGTTCACAAAGACATTAACTTCAAGTTCAATATTATACCAAGTTAATCATGGTTGTATCTCATATTTGTTGAATATTGAAGAAAAGACTTGCATTGCTAATAATTTCATGTGCACATGTACATGCGATAATCGAAAAGAAAAATATAGACTTATATTTGTGTTATCCAAAAAATTTATACAACAAAGATGTATATTTAACAAACAAGGAAATAACTTTTTCGCCTTGGAGATCAAAAGATTGGAATGTACTGATTGAGGTGAAAGCAAAAATAGTCTTAGCTCCTGGTCCCAAAAGAAAATTCGGAAAACTTAAAAAAAAATTATGATAAGAAGATTCAATCTGAAGAAGAAAATGTTAATGTTATTAATTGAATCCAACTTAAAAAATGGTATTGTCATATGACAATCATTGTCAAGAGATTCTAATAATTTATCAATCAGATACTGAGTGATAGGGTATGCATTGTTCAACCTGGAGGTCTACTGGTAGCATTGGTAAGCCTGCTTTGCCTGATTGAGAGCGTGAGGGTGTTCCCGTTTGTAGGCTTGGTAAGACTCTGTTTATCCTGTTACCCTGTGTCAAAATTGGTATGTTATTTTAATTTCATTTTACTATTATGTCTTCGTTTTCAAGCTGATTTAGTAGAAATAGTAGTAGTAGAGAAAATAGAAATAATAATAATAATTTATCAAATGTTTTTCAACATGAAGAAGAAGTTGATCATGCATATGCATCTTCATCTTCATCAAATACACATGAACTTCAAATTTTTCAAATTGAACAAAACTTCATAACTGGACTATTCCAAAATTTTGATGACATAATTTTTTCTTTTTGAAAATTATTTTTGAGAAGTCTTTTTCTTTCTAGAAAGAGGAACACTATTTTCATATCCATATTGTTCACAAAAAGATCTTAATTCTTTACGACTATCATATCTTTCTTTTTTCAATTTAGTTTTTAGTTTAAGATCATTACAAAGAGCTAATCCCTCTTCATTGATTATATTAACTATTGACAAGCCCAAAATGGGGGTCAAAATAATATTCCTTACTTTTCTAAAATGTGTCGTTCAAGTAGTAAATGGTAAGTAAGGGTCATTCCCGCAGAAGATTGTTTTCAATTACGCCAATTGCAATAAGAAAGTAAAAATGCACAAATAAGTAAATGGGGAGGGGTTGGTTGTTAACTAAACTAAGGAATCGATAAATGCAAAATAAATAAAGACAAGAATTACAAAGTAAATAAAATGATCAAATGGGGATAGTGTGATCGAGGGGTATTTTTTCGCCACTAGAATGAATTTTTAATCGATGTTTGTAAAAAAAATTTGTTCAAAAGATTAACAACAATTCGAGAATAATCACAAGCGCAATTACCTCAATCTCTTCTTACATATTAGTTGAATAAGATAAGCATCGTTACCCAACCCTATTCATTAAATAACCTAGGATAAGCTCGCTAGATTTAATTCAACGAAAGCATTACGGCAAAAGAGACGAATTGAATTAAGCGCAAACTCAAAAGCTTGGTTCACTAACTTAAGTGATTAATCCACATATATTCAATTGAATAGCGATTACGTACTACCGTCAATCAAAATATATTTGCCACTAGGTTTTGGAATAAATAGCAATTACGGACTACAAATCCCAAAATGGCGAATATTGAAATAAACTCAATCATCTAGTTGGCTCGCTAAATAACCGAGAAGCACAATAAACACATTAAGCACAATGAATTAATCACATCAATCTCAAAAAAACATTAAAGCAAAAATTGATTAAAATATCATTCTAGGGTTAGAAATAACCCCCAAATCACATTAGGTTTAGCTACACATGAGATATTCAACAATAGCACAAATAGCCAACAAAATCATACAACCCATTGAAAGAAAATGAAGATAAAGTGAAGAGAAGCTTATTGAACAAGAGATGAAAAGATGAGATCGATGGCAATTTAGCTCCTTCTTCTTCTTCCCCAAAGTTCCTCAATGTTTGCAAAAATGGAGCTCCCAAATTTTGGCTCGGTTTTGGGCGGCTCCCCCTCTCCAATTGATGCCCTAGAAATGAGTCCCAAGTGATGTATTTTTGTTGGGTGGAAGATAGGAGACGGGTTGGGTAGAAATGGGTCGAGAAAGATATTAAAAATCGCGTTTTAGCGCGACCCGGGAAATCCTCTAGTTTTTGCTCATGCGTACGCATAGGCCTGGACGTGCGTACGCATAGTGTAAACATTTAAGTTTCAGTAGTTGAATTTGGCATGTGTGTATGCACGGCCTGCAGGCCTATGCGTACACATAGGCAAAATCTGTGCTGTTTCATTTTCTTCCTGATTTTTGCACTTGATTTCATCTCCTTCAAACCATACATCTTCCTCCCAATTGATGAACTTGGTTGCCAAATCTTGGAGTATTTTCTCGTCAATCGTTTTGGCTCAACTCACGCTCAAAATACCATATAAACAACAAACAATTCGGGCATTCACCTAAGGAACAAAATTAAACAAAAAATAATTAAAAACTAATAATTGAAAACTAACAACTATCTAAGTTTAACGGTCTAAATGAGTGCGAAAATCGCACTTATCAACTATCATCCCATAAGTTCGTTCTTCATCTTCGGAATGGTCTATTTTGATAATATTTTGAACTCTTTCAGAAAATAATTTAGGAAGTCAAGAAATAAATGTTTCTTTCCAAAAAGTTTGATCACAATCTTTTCTCATAAAGATTCTTGAAAGAAAAGTGTCTTTGTACCAACAAAAATCTTGCAAACTCGAGCATCTTAAATTTATATCAATTTCATAATTTCTTTCTAAATAATCAGTTGGAATACCAACAAAATGTTTGATAATTTAATAAATTAAAACAAAGAAGTTGTCACTGCTTCCATCAGGTTTAACTAGGGGTGTAAGCGGTCCGATTTTGCCGATTTTTGACAAATTTTCAAACCAAACCGTTTACACCGGTTTGAGAAAAACTCAAACATAAACCTAACGGTTTGGTCCGATTTTAAACCGCCGATTTTGCCGTATAATATTTTGTCTGTCTACTTTTATGTCATTAATTTAGGAGTGCGCATTTTTTTCGAGAACCAGTGGAAGCGGACCGGAACCATTTAGAATCGGTCAATTCGATTTCGGATCTTCTAAAAAATAATTTGATTTTGGGACAAATTATTAAGAATCAACCGGTTCCGGTCCAGTTTTCAGTTCTAGTATGAGAATAGTCAAATTCTCATAGGATTTTTTTTTTTTTTTTTTTTATAAATTATATGATTCAATCTCCAATCACTTTTATAAAAAATAATAGGGTTCTTTTTTTCATTTTAGACCCCAACACTTTCCTTCTTTTTTTTTATTATTTTCTTCTCTCTTCTTATAATTATTTGATTAACTGATTTTCAAGTCAAATTAGAATATTGGGTAAGTCTATACCTTAATAATTTTATTTACAATATATAATTTCATTTCTAAGATCCAAAATTTTTATTTTGTTTTCACTTTGATTACATAGTTGTTGATCCAATCAAAACTTTTCATCTAGATTTCCACAAATTATAATCGAATGAACTAGAAGTTGCAATAATTTTTTAAAGGATGTCCAATTCAATGTAGGATTTTGATTTTGATTGAAATTTGTTTAATAATTGGAGTACTATGCAGTTTATTTAAGTTGATAATTGTTTGGTGATAGTAATTTATATGGAATACAACGTGAGATTGCTTAATGAATCATTTCAAACTTTCAGTTTATGAGCCTATAGAATATATGACCCTCCTTTAAAAAATAAATAAAATGCCTAACACAAAAGTTTTACAAGTTATAATTTCATTTTTTTATTTTTTTATTTTTATATATTTTTTCGCCGGTCCGATTTGGTTTTAAACCGCAATAAAATTTCTCAAACCTAAACCAAATCCACGTGGCACCAAACCGACGGTTTTCAAAATGCGATTTCGGTTTGATTTTTCGATTTGGCGATTTTTGCTTACAGCCCATGGTTTAACAGCGGCAGTGATTTCATCCCTTTCTTCATCGGTGATATAATTCCACCACCAAAATTTTAGTTCACCAACAAATCCCATGTAAATACAACTATAGGCTTGAGTGGGAGTAAAACCTTTTATAGTGTAAACATTATAGCAAATAATCATTTTTCAGTTATTTAAATAATTTGATATTCAGTTAAACCGTCAAGACTCTACTTAATAACGGTAGAACCGTCATAAGAGTTTGGTTTTGACTTCTTTTCTTCAAAGAGTAAATTAGGACTAGAATATTGAGGATAATAAGGGGGAATATTTGAAGAATTTTTATAATTTTGATTAGATCTTCGAATTTTATTGATTTGAGGAACATCATCATCAAATAATTGAGCTTTGATTTCATCAATAGTATTGATATTTTTTGAGGGAGAAGAATTTAGTTTAGATAATTGAGAAACAAATTCTTTCAAAACATCAGCTTCTTTATTAAAAAAATTTGTAGAAGTTTTAGGAATATGACATAAAGAAGTAGTTTCAGTAAGCTTCTTCTTACCTTTCTTAGAAGAAGACGTCTCACCTTCAGAATTTATTTTAATTCTATTAAGCTGATAACATACAGATTGCAGAACAACATTAGTATAGTTATTATGAGCTTGAATGTTTTTGATATCCTTTGTAATAACAGCTGAATAATCAGGTGGTTCTAAAGGAATACGTTTGAGAGGAGAAGCAAGTATTTCAGCGTTTCCTTGAGTAACAATAATTTCTTGCATAGGAGGATGAAAAGATTAGATAGTATCACCAGTAGGTGTTTTCCAAGTTTGTTTTGGAATATTATTGTTTTGAAGGGATTTGGTTTTTGATTTAGTGGACTTGGGGTTTTTTTTTTTTTTGGTTAAAAACTTTAAAATAAGCCTACTCATAAAAACTCATATCCTCTGGAAAAGTATAATAATCTTCCCAGTAAGATTCTTGTTCTTCTTTTGAAAAACTCATTTGGAATCTGCTTTAACGCCCCCACTATATCCTATGATGAGATCCCAAGTAGGGGAATCGCATGAAACTCGCGGAATGAATTGAAAACGTCGGAAAAACCCAAATTCAGGTTGTAGACGATAGGATCTCAACCCACAAATTATTGAACCAAGCAACTAAAAAAACGAAGTTTGAATGACCTCTTGATTACAAAACCAATGAACCTCGATTTACAAACACCACAAATGGTGCATAATCCTTTGATAAGTTCTATGAGTTTGAACGCCACAAATATAATAATATATTTGATAAGTTCGAAAAGTTTATCAAGAACCATTGGAGAGAAAATTATCAATTTTCATTCATGATCAAAAGTTTGTCCAATACAATGAAATAATAAACTATTTATATGGAAAATCTAGAAACTAATTAAAAACGGAATAAAGTCATAAAATATGAAAAGTTACCAAAATATAAGAATTCTAGGCTAAATAAAACTCTCGTGAAAATAAAAAATAATCGTCCAAAAATAACCCTATGTCAGATCATATCATCCCCTCTCTCTTCGAAAGGATTTGATCTCGAATCCGAACCTAAGTTATAGCATTTACTCCCAATCATGTCAAGAACATGGAACAACCCATCTCATCTAGGATGCAATTTGGACCACCTCTAAATTCAGACCCTCCTCTTTTGCAAGAACTTCAAATAACCAACACGTAGATCAAAGTGTGCTCGTCCCAATGACTTCCTTTTGCAAGTTTGAGATGTTCCAAAGACTGAGTACAAAACTTCAAATAACCAACACGTAGATCAAAGTGTGCTCATCCCAATGACTTCCTTTTGCAAGTTTGAGATGCTCCAAAGACTAAGTAATCGTGCTTCCTCCATATCTTACCCTGCTTAGGTAATTGTAGCAATGTCACTGCAAATGGACTCATCTCTCCCTTCACTTCACCTTGGTAATTCAACCAACCACATCTAAATTCCGTCCATGGCGGCTTCTTTACCTCTTCAGGGATCACAAAGTCAACTTTCGGTAATAGAGAGATTTCCAAGCTAATGTAGGGTCGGTTAGCTTCTTCCATGAGTTGTTGTTCAATAGGCTTGTTTTCATGAACCAAGTTTTTAAAATCCTACAAACAGAAGTAGCAAAACTAGGGAGGGAATTATTAGTTCTCACTAAAGCCTTCTCAACTTTACTCTCATTTTCATGCAAGCTCTCTTCTGACTTTTCTTTTTCCTCTGAAGACTCACTCTCTTTTCCCTCTTGTGGCTCCACTTCATTCTTGGCCACCTTTCCACTCTTTATTTCCTTTCCTCATGTGACTCTACTCTTTTTTCATCACATTTAGCCACTTCACAATCTTCTCTCTTTTTTCTCACTTGCTTCTTGGTATGATCATTTTGAGAATTAATCATGTCGCGAACCTTTGAAAATTCTAGTTTATAATCCAAACTATTTAACTTATTTGACATACTACTAACATGCTTCACAATAGGTATTTTACCCCCCATTGACTTCTCAACTTCACCACACCTTCTAGGATCCTCTCGAAACCCTCTTCCATGCCTATCATTCCTATACCCAAAATAATGATTGGGTGCATATCGTTTTCTCATAACAGCCATTAACTCATCCCAAGTTTCAATAGGTCTCTCATAATTTATCTGCTTAGATATTATCAATTGATCTCACCAAATCATAGCATAATCTACAAATTCAGTTACAGCTAACTTTACCTTTCTCTCCTCAAGGTAATCATGAGAATCAAATATAAGCTCCACTTTTTCTTCACATGCCAAGTATGCCTCCGGATCACTCCTCCATTTGAATGAAGGAATTGTAATCTTGCTATTGTACATTCTTCTATCAACATCTTCTCCACCGAAAATTTTAGTATGTCTTCTTGCATTCAATGTCTCTGCATGTCCCATATAAAGATCAGCAACTTTTGTGTCCAGCCTGTCCAATTTGTCATTCACATATTCAAGCAATCTTTCAAACCGTCGGATGAACTCATTCGACATCCTAACTTCTAAAATATTTCTGCCTCACTTTTATCCTCTCGTGTATCACTAAATTTCTTATGGTATTCAAACCGGTTGTGATTGAGTTTTGTAATCAAGAAGACTCAAGAAAGAAGAAAAATGATTAGATGAAATTTCGAATGAGAATTCTTTTAATTCAAGAAAGTGGTTCTTGAATTTTTGGATTGGAATGAACACAATATATTTTTTGATTTAGACAAGATAGTATGATATTGGCAATTTTCATAATTAACCAAAGTTTTTTTCGGGTGAACAGTACCCGACATGAACAGTAAAAAAATTATAAAAAACATTTACTTTTTTTTACTCGAAAATTGACTACGATAACAACGAAACAGGCGAAAGTTGATTTAGATGCTAGATCAGTCCAAAAACAACTTTTTAAAAAAATATGAAATTTTTTGGATCGAAGACAAAAAATATTACTGACTTGAAGAACGCGAAGAACACTTAACAAAAGACTCAAAACAAAATAAAAAAATAGAACCTGAATCTGGTGCCCAAACTCTGATACCACTTGATGAGATTACGGGGAGAGGAATCGCATGGAACTCGCGGAATTGATTTGAAAACGTCGAGAATGAACACAACAGATTTTTAGATTTAGACAAGATAATATGATATTGGCAACTTCCAGAATTAACAAAAAAAAATTCGGGTGACCCGACGTGAACAGTAAAAAAAATAAAAAAATAATTTTTTTTACTCGAAAATTGATTATGATAACAAAGAAACATACAAAAGTTGATTTAGATGTTAGATCAGTCCAAAAATAACTTTTGAAAAAAAAAATATTGGAAATTTTTGGATCGAAGACAAAAAAAAAATATTACTGACTCGAAGAACGAAAAGAACAATTAACAAAAGACTCAAAACAAAATAAAAAGATAGAACCTGAATCTGGTACCCAAGCTCTGATACCACTTGATGAGATCCCGAGTAGTGGAATCGCGTGAAACTCGCGGAATTGATTTGAAAATGTCGGGAAAGCCCAAATTCAGGTTGGGTACTGTTCACCGGGGAAAGCCCAATTTGATTTGAAAATGCCGGGAATTGATTTGAAAATGCCGAGAAAGAACCATTGGAGAGAAAATTATCAATTTTTATTCATAATCAAAAGTTTGTCCAATACAATGAAATAATAAACTATTTATATAGAAAATCTAGAATCTAATTAAAAACATAATAAAGTCTTAAAATATGGAAAGTTACCCAAATATAAGAATTCTAGGCTAAATAAAACTCTCGCGAAAATAGAAAATAATCGTCCAAAAATAACCCTATGTCGGATCATATCATCCTATTTCTGACACATTTGTCTCAACAATAATAGAGGCAAAAGCCAAGGATAAAAAAAATAAGGCATACTTTTGACAGCTATTTTTGCTTTTTGGATGGCTATAGTACACTCATTTGACCACGGATTCAGGTTCTTTTGTAATCTTTGAAAAAGTGGAGGGAAAATCACGTGAATATCTTTGATCAAATCTGCTACATAATTAACACACCCAAGGAATCTTTGAAGAGAAGATTTTTCTAAGATTTTGTCGGAAAATTTATCAGCAAAATCTATACTTCTTTGAATAGGCGTTAAAGTTCCTAGATGAATATGAGGACCTAGAAACCTAATTTTTTGTTGACTCAAAACAATTTTCTTGGCAGAAATGGCTAAACCATTTTTCTTTGCAATATGAATAAATGTATGCAAATGCTTGAAGTGTTGTTCTAAACTTTCAGAATAAATTAGAATATCATCAATGTAAACAATAATAAAATTTGAATAGGGATTGAAAATATCATTCATAATTTTTTGAACTTCAGAAGGAGCATTTAAGTCCAAAAGGCATAACGTTCCATTAATACTAACCAAATAGGAAAGTATTGAGTAGGATAAAAGTTTATTAAAAGGAAACCACACATACAACTCATTTGAGATATTACAACTCTTTAGAGAGCCTACCCCCCCCCCTCTCCCCTCCCCTTCTTTGGTGTCTATATATATATGTGTGTGTGTGTGTGTATTTGTTTTGGATTGTTTTTAAATTTTTTATCACTGTACATTTTAGAGACTTCTATAAGTCATTTTTTCTTCAGAAATAAATATGCTAGAAGTGATGTAACTTTTAAAACAGAAAGTGACATATCATGTCTTTTTTGGAGCTAATTTTAACACTGTTAAAAGTATTATCACGTTTTGATCAAAAGTGGTTTATCATGTCAGCTTTGAGTACAACTATTAATGTAAAAATTCGTAGTATTGCTTCTTTAAGTTCTTGTAAGTACCAGTGCATTATTGTCATTGATATACGATCTCATCAATAAAATAATTGGTGTGTATCCTTATCTTTTCACATAAGCTAAATTAAGCAACAAATTTTTGGAGTTCAAAGTGTATCAAAGGATTGAGAGGCAAAAGTTTGAGGAGCTTCTAAGAAAACTAAGCACTAGCTAACACCTGAAAACATAAATTCGAGTTTTGTGCATTTATATTATCTCGATTAAATCATTGATAATGAAAAACTTATGTGAATCTTGAAAATAGGTTTTAGACTATTTTTTTCATAGCTAAAAGTCTGAGTAAAACTACTACTGATCACTCAAAAGACTCAAAGAGGATGATTATTTGCACAATTTTCCCTTGATAAATCACATGCAAGCATTCATGTCATAGCAAAAGACATTAATTACCAATATATTGAGTAAACTAACAACTAAGATGCAAATGTCAAAAAAATTGTATAAATACCATCACTATTAATCAAAGAATGTCATATTTGGGGGGGAAAAACAGTGAAGTAGCTTGTTAGTTCTATACTAATCATCTATCATCAAATATTTTCAAATGTTATTTGCACATTGTCCTTGCCTCATCATAAACATCATCTTTGCTTCATCAACATAACACGCATATATTTCCTTTGACACCTAATCATTGTCTTTATCTTGCTTCTTCTTAGCGTAAACAAAGAATTGACCAGCCTGCCAAATTCTGCCTAACTTGTGAAATGTTGAATGCTTTTGGGATTTCATTTAACGTTTCATTGATAAAGTATTCGGCATACTTAATGACATAAATTCCACAATCATTGTTGCAACAACAAAAAATTGAATAACTAAAAGTTAAATGAAAACAAAAACATAACATATCTTTAGAAATCAATCTGATCCATTCTTTTATTGTGGAGGTTTTCGAGTTATGTTAAAACTAATGGTTTCCCAACATTTTCTTCTGCAATTCCTTTTTACTCAAAGAAACCAGTGTTAAAAAAAAAAAAAAAAGATGAGGAATTATAACTTTAAAATATGGAATAACCTCAAGTACTATATATTTCCTCACGATCTTACTGTATGAATTATACATGTTTAGATACATCTTTTAAATATCAAAATTACATAAAATTCAATGAGCAGAGTTGGATATCATCATTCATATTACTCCAATTTCTATTACAAGCCATGTACAAACCAACCACATATAACATAAGGGATACTTCGCAAGGGCTAACTAATCTTCTGAAAAATTATCATACAACCCCCTCATTTGGCGTCAAGCTTTGATGTTTATACCATATCCACATCGTAACATCTTTCTGAAATAATAGAAACAAGCATCAATATGCTACTAAAATGAAAAATAACAAAAATTACAATATACTAAAAAGACATAAAAATCTTAAAGAAAAAACTAAATAATAACATAATATCCATGTTTGGGCTCCATTAAAATGTATTTTGGGGGAAAATATATTTTGAAATAGTTATTTTTGAAAAATGTATAGTTAAAAAATAAATAAAATTGGGTTTACGTATATTATTATTTTATTGGAGAATGTGTGGTTAAAAAGAAGAAAAAGAAAAATACATGTTGAATGAAATGGAGCTCAAACAACGACAATGTGTGATCCAAAAATTCATTAAGAGTCATTAACTCATATCACTATAGCTTAGAAGAGATTGGAGTATCACTATAGTAGAAGTATGGATTGATAATAGAATATTCATCGTTGAAATACTTATGCCACATCATATACAATGTCACTTTATATAAAAAGTCACATAATGTGTCACTTCATCAGAAAAATTCACGGATACTCAAAAAATGTAACGACTTACTTATTTTTTAGCATCAATCCATCCTTGTACAAATTCTCAAATACATAAATATCAGCTCCAATTTATTTGAAGAGAAAAATATTCAAATAAACAATGCTTTTTGAAGTTTATTTTCAGCTAAAATAGATATCGCGATATCATCAACTTTTTTTCTAGTCTTCATCTTTGAATTCAACCTTCTCATTGAACAGTTCAATCCCACATTTGTTAGATGATGATGCAACAACAGACTATAACATTATCATTTACATAAATAAAATGTTCAAATTATATAATGCTAAAACTAACATAAGTTATCACGTAAGATAATCAAAGAAAAAAACAAACATTACCTCTTGATTTTCAACTTTTCTCCAATCCTCTTCATTTAGTTCAATCTCCTCTTAAATTCATTTCACATCGGTCAATGTTCTCAATTGGCCTCTCAACAATATTTTCAACCGACTCTCAAGATTTTTTTCGACATAACTCTTATCAAACTCAACATAGAGAAAAACTATGACAGTCATCTAAAATCTAGTTTATGATCCTTGTCGTTTCATCATGTAGAATCTCCATGCTATCCTGACAAACATAAGTAAGAAGTAACATAAATCTCCAAAAAAGTGTCAAATACACATAATGTTCACATGGCTTAAACATATCATTATCCTGCAAATTTGTAGAAAGTGACAAAACAATAAATAAAAAGTAAAAGGCACCAGCAAAAAGTATTTTCAGAAACTAATAAAAATGACAAAAATATATTTTCATAAACTAAAAAAGTGACAAAAACTCAAATAAGGTAGTCAAATTCTGTTGAAATATTGGCTCGAAAGCTTTAATATTAAAGCTCTAAACAAAGTTGGTTTTTGATGTCAATGAGGGGGAGAAAGAACCTGTCTTAACATACCGGGATTTACATAACAAAAAACTCAAAAACTCTACTTTTGGAAGACAGAGGAGAAGAAAAGATTTTCACTCAACAAATTTCATTCATTTTCTTCTACATATTCTGTAATAACCGGCTCTATATATAGTCATCCTTACAAGATTTATCTACAACTAATCTATCAACTATCACTACCAACCATAACTTTACCATACTCTACAATACAATAGTTTGTACTAGACCATACTTGTCTAACTTTTACATATCAAACTAAGTTAGACAATAACTAAAATACATAACTAAATGGAAAATAAAAATACAATGATTATGTGACAACTAAAATGTCACAATTCCAACAAATTCATATACTAAAAGTGACTCTCTCTCGATAAAAGAGTTACATGAATTGATTTTAAAACTTGAAAAAATTCAAAAACCTTCAACTCCAACCCCATACCAAAAGTATGATTAGCTATTTGCGTATCATTCACTTTGTGTTCGAGGTTTGCCAACCGTTCCATAACTTCTTCATTCGAGGTCACTTTCTCTTCAGCATCTCTTAAACTTTTCTCAATTTCTACAATTGATTGAACTTTATGTCCAAGCCCTACTAAACGGCTCGTAGTTTCATCATATAATATTACTTTTGATTTAAGCTCTGAAATGCATTTTAAAATGGGATCATTTGATTGAACTTTCAATTCACCCCATGCCAAACGTTTCAAAATCTTTTCATACTATTGCAGGACTCTCTTAAAAAAATAAAGAACAAACACATCATAAGAAACAATAAAATGAAATGGTAGTGAAAGAATAAAAAGGAAAACTTGATACTTTTTGTGGTCATCATTTCCAACACAATAGAAAACATTAGACAGAACTCTTCTATGGAAAACTTAACAACTTTACAACTTATGTTAAACCACATTTCATTTGTGTTAGGCTGCTTAACTTGCCTTAACAACTGATGAATCAACTAAAACTGCAAAACTATTTCCTTCAAATCTATCTATGCACAAAAGCATGCCTCCCTAACTAATCTCTTTTGATTTTCACTAAATTTAATTACAAGAGTACAGAGAATATAACGTGACTTTCCCAAAAAAATCAATAATCCTAGGATATTATTAATTAACTCCAAATCCTGCAAAAAAAGAAAAAAAAAAGACAGTGAAATAAAATTCAAATGAACTAACAACTATACATGCTTCAGAAAGCTTAAATATGGAAGCAATTCCATAAAATGACAAAAACTCAATAAAGTGACAAAAACTAAAAAATGGGACAAATAATATTCACCAATCTAAATAGCATTAACTAATATGTCTCATTAAAAGCTTAGAATAGATCAGGGGATGGTTGATTTTTTTCCTGCATGTTATTTCTTTATTATTATATATTTTCACTTCTTTTTAACTAGAATATCAACTTGGATTTGGAAAAAAAAAAATCAATAAAGTGACAAAAAATGATAAAAATTCAAAAAGCCTCAAAAACTCAAAAAAATAACAAATAATATTTAACATCAATCTAAATAGAATTAACTAATATTAAAAAAACAATGCAGTACATGTCATCATGATATCCAGCATATGGAGTAACAAGAAAATTTTGTTCAAGACTTTCTTCTCGGTTCCTCTACCAGACAACTTATGACGCAAGCACATAGTTAAGGCCCTGTTCTCTTTGCTGTTTTCAAGCTGTTTTCTGTTTTCGATTTTCCAAAATAATGAAAACGCTTTGTCTTTCTCATTTTCGAAAACGTATTTTTTAAAACAAAGAAAACTCAAAATGACATTTTGCTGTTTTGAGCATTTTCAGACAAAACAGGCCAAAAATTCCAAAACACGGGAAACGCTTGGACTACCTCTGTTTTCCCCCAGCATTTTCTTCCAGTCTCACTACTCCAACATTTTCTTCCACAATGAGAATCCTTGCTTCTAACCCTTCTCTTCTCAGTCTCACTACTCCAAGACTTCATCTTTCTTGCTCTCTCCATCTCCAAGTACGTACCCATTCTTGATTTCTTGGAATTTTGTTTGGAGCTTATATTTTCGCAATTTGGTAGTCAAATGACTCAGAGGTTTCAATATAGGGGTCTTTTTGAACGTCAAGTTCGTATTTTCTTTATTTTTAATGGAAAATTGATGAGATTTAATATATGGGCTTATACAAATGTTACGATGTGGGTTTTAAAGTTTATAGCTTACTGTTAATTTCTGCAGGGATTAGTCTGGGAAGGAAGTGTTTTGGAGGAACTGGAGTTAAGAAAGAGAGGTCTAAATTCCACGCTTTAGTTTCCAACCATTGCGGAAAGGGCCCTCTATCAAGGTATTTTCGATTTGTTAGACTTGTGACCATGATTTGCAGTTGTGACCTATGCTATACTAAATCTGTGACCTATGTTGTATTTCGATTTTGCGGTTGTGATAATAGAGGGTTGTGACCTGTGACCTATGTTGTATTTCGATTGTGACTGATGTGTTATGAATCTGTGACCTGTCTGGAAAGAGTTTGGGTTATCTGATTTCAGTACAATGAGTTTTGATAATAGAGTTCTCTTTCAAATTTTTTACCCTGTTTCGTTTTCCAACATTGAGGAGGCTAAATGTAACCATGATGCGTGTATGTGACTGATATTGTTCTGAATCTGTAGTTTGAATGCATCATAATCTGAATACATGTGGCATGGGCTTGTAATCATATGAATCTGTTTGCTGAATGCAGCAAATTTGTGTGGGTATGTTTCATTATAAACAAACATAGTCAATATGTGACCATAGCAATTGTATGTGACCTATGATGTTATGTCTGTGACATGGGTTGTTATGAATATATGTGACCAATTGATCTTACTAAATTGTGTAAGGATTTCAACGCAGGTCTGGGAATACAAAATACCGAAAAACAAGTGGTTTCCTGGAAAGATTACCACATCAGTTTATAAGGATGTTCTTAAAACGCTTCAAAGAAACTTAAGCAGGCGACAGAAGAGTATACTCATGGGCACATGCTTCGCACACTTTTTGGGATGCTACGAAATAGTGATATAGCCTCAACTGATTCACTACTTCCTTCTTAGGCAGGTTTATCACCCTAACCATGAAGAAATGTGGTTTGATGTCTGTGGCCGATATGTTAGGTTCTCTATCTCTGAGTTCTGTCTAGTCACAAGGCTTAGATGTTCAGGAGATACCGATACCCAAGTTTTCGAACGTCGACCATCTCAGTTGAAGTCAAAATATTTCTTTGCAGTAGATAATGTCACACATTAAGATGTGAAGTCGACATTCATATCTGCTTGCCAAATGCCTGACCTGTTTGCAGTAGATAATGTCACACATGAAGATGTGAAGTCGACATTCATATCTGCTTGCCAAATGCCTGACCTGGATCTCGTTGAAACCCTTCTAGACCAGGACATCGCTATGATAGGGGCTTTGTATTTCATCACTGCATACCTCTTCCCTAGAGATTACAAGAAAGTTGTTGATCACTTCTTGTTCACCCTAGTCGAGGACTTCACTGCATTGAATAATTTCCCATGGGGTAAGTTACTTTTTGAGGTCACATTGGGTTCACTGAAGGATTCTCTCAGTAGGAGGAACTCTCACTACAGGCTACGGAGTATGTTGGTAGCCTTTCAAGTTTAGATATACGAAACTTTTTCGAGCCTCGATGAAATTTTGGTCACCCGGATATCGAGGACGCATCCACGTATCAAGAACTGGATTACAGACGAGCAACCATCTGCCGCCAAGTTAGAAGGAGTAGACTGCTTCACTAAACCAAATGTAAAGTCTATTTAACCCTTATCTAGTAGTAGAATATTGTTGTCATTACCTTTTTCTAATCCACATTGTAATGCAGATTGAGATTTGTGACCTGCAACCATCTGACGCTGAAATAGTCATGTCATACATGCATGGTGTCAAGTTCAAAAAGCCAAAAAAACCAGAGCGTGCACATGAAGGCGGAAGAAACAAGGGCAGCCGGGCAAAGTCAGTTGGCGGTGCTGGCACAAGTGGGAAGTCAGTGCGTCAAGACTCCTGTTAATCGACAGTAATGCTGGTCAGGCTGCTTCCCCAGACGATGATGATTTTGTTGATAGTCCACCAAGATGGCAGGAGCCATCTTTCCCTGCAAAAGCACAATCTGATACAGGCCCGTCGGCCTGTCACCATTCTTCCAAGGAAACACATTCTCATAGAGTGCATTGGAGTGATGTATGTACTCGTGTCATTCACCTACAAAATATAATGTTCATCGATCACAAACTATTCGTAATCATTTTGTCACAGATAATTACATTTGTATGTGATATGTAAATCATAGTAGGTGTGGGGTCACAGGTCACATGTGCCTCACACTAGGCCGCAGGTCAATATCGTTGGTCACAGATAAGTTCTCGCTCAATAGTTTCACGTGCCGTGTGATTCACATTAGGTCACATATCAGATTGTGCTTCATATTAGGTCACAGATAATTAGGTAATGTATTAATTTGTGCGGATACTGATTGTATGTCCTTCCAAATCAGTTTACCTATGATTTCAATCAGTGTGCACTATCTGTTCATACGTGGTCACAGATCCTTCCAAGTTAGGTCACATGTAATAATTTGTTCTCCATTTGACAGGTGTTCGAGGAGTTGAGTACTCAAATCTCTGTTCTCAAATGTAGCAATAACCTGTTGATTACGGAGGTCGATGACATCAAGTCACAGATGTCATTCTTGCGGGCCAAGCAAACAACCAAACTGAATTGTATTGTCTACGCGCAAGGAGAGATCAAAAGTGACTTGATGCAAATTAGGATAAACATGCAATTTCTTTCTGAAGTCGTGTCTGTAATGATCTCCAGTACAATGGAGGAGATAATGAGATGATTTGGGGGAGAATCAACTGATCCTAGAGTAGTGGATGCAGAACATCAGGGAGCTGGGAGATCTACTACAACTCAGGGGGTAGGTACATGATATTTTAACATTATGTAAAACGACCGGACTTGCATTTCTCAATTAAATCTGGCCTTCATTTGCAGGTTTAAAATGTTGAAGCATCCCCGGACAGGAAAGAGAAGGGTAAAGTAGACCAAAGTGATGATATTAGTCTCCCATATACCCTTGAACCATCGTCCTTCGATTTGGGGATGGGTTCGACACAACCCGAGGTTTCACACTCCGAAGACATTCAGAAGCAAGTAGATTCAATCATTTCCAATGTGGTCACAGCTACAAGAAATCTTGACACAGAGGTATTCACAAATCCATCATCCTAATTAAAAACAAGTAGGTCACATTTGTAAATAATTCTAGGTCACAGATCACACCACTTACAAACCATGTAAAACCTCATTCAATCATAATGTTACAATGTAACCTTAACAGCGAACACCAACCGCTGAACCAACATCTGAATTACCAGTGAAGCGAGTTTCCAGGCCAGCGAGGATATTGCAATCTCCGCTTGTAGCTGGTGAAGGAAGGTTATTCAAGCATGATGACAATGTAATTTTTGAAAACTACAATGGCCAAGTTGAAGAAGTAGATAGAACGGCGTTCATGGCTTGGTTCCATAGAGGGTACAAAGTAAGAAACAGGTATGCACGTTATTCATATCTATTTGTGTTCGTTTCTCATTAACTCCTAAATGAGTAATAGAATATTCCATTTTGGTCACAGGAAAAAGTTCAGTGACACGGACGATATTATTAACCCCGCTTTTGTTATTGGTACATTCCTAGTAGATCATAAGACCTGGTTCCATGAGCTCATAAATTCAGAGTCTTCACTTAGCAACACGGTATGATTTCATTTATATTTTAGTATAAGTCATAGACCATGTGTAAAAAAATGATAAAAAGTAGGAAAACTAATGGCCACAACAACAGAGTTGTAGGATACATTGTTAAGATGAACTGAGATTATAATGAAGGAAGTCACATACTCAATGGGTCACAGAAAATTGTATTATAGGTTAGATGTTATTGAAATAGGGTCACAGAACCTGTTTTAATTATTTGGTCACATAGCAGCACACGTTTGAATTCCAGACACAGAGCACTACCCGTGATAGCTTTGTTTTATATCAAGTCATAGAGTATCACGGTTGCATGTTATATGTCATTGAAGTCAAGTCACAGTTCATTAGGTTGCATGTTAGATGTTAAGCAATTCAAGTCACAATTCATTTTGTTGCATCTTAGAGGTTATTCAATTCAAGTGACAGAAATACATGTGTTTGTACTCATTACATCGCTTCTTCTCTATTGAAACAGCACATGGATGTGTGCTTCTACTATATTCGTCAGCTAGCAAAACATGGCCAGAACATAAACCTAAGGGCTACCACAACAATAGACTCCTGGTTCCAGTACAAACTGAAAGAATTATACCCTGCCTTCATCAAGGATCCTAACGTTCTAATGTCGGAATCCAACTTGATTGAAATGCTATCAGGGTCTAGCCTTCCTATGAGCACACCATGGGCCGACATTGACCATGTGTTGATACCATTGCTGCCTACAAACAAAGCTCACTGGATGCTTGGACTGTTGTAGTTTAGAAGCCATACCTTGATGGTATTCAACTCGGCAGGTAGGAGCTATCGTGAATCAAAAGTTCTTCAAGGTATTGAGCCGTACATCAAAATATTACCTGCTCTGATGAACCGTCTTGGAGTTTCGAAAAAGGACCCTGATTATGTAGAACCCGAATGCAAGGAACTGAATGTGTACATTGATGATACGCTACCACAACAAACAAATGGGTAAGTTTGTAACCAAAACCAATTCATATACAGTATTTACAAATCAATCATTCATCTCCGATAATGTTTTCTGTTGTTTAACAGTCACGATTGCGGGATTTTCGTCATTCTATACGCATTGTATATCCTCCGTGGCGGCAGACAATCCTTACCGTATAAGCTCGATGCGGGCAAGTCCAGACTCGACATTACCACAATACTGTACAAACACCGGGAGGTGTACGTGAAGAAGGCAAGGCAGCCTACCAAGGGAGAAGGGATTGTAGTAGATTGACATTTTGAAATTACATTTGTATAAGTAGATGCCACAGTCTGTTAATTGTATTACAAAGAAAATATCGCATATTCAATGACTATATTTTATTTTCAGTTGATTTTGTATGTAAGAATGTTTTGTTTCAATACATGAGTAACAGATTTGGTCACATATTATTGCAATTGATTGGAGTAGGTCACTGGTCCACTGCATGTCACAGATGATAAGTACATAATATGGTCATGACATATCTCCACAGGACGCATCTGTGACCATGTGACATTGGTCACATGTAACACTGCTTTAGTTGGTCACATTTTAAAGAACATAGTAGACATAGTAGACACATTGGTCACAAATCACATAACACAATTATTTACAGATCACAGGTCATATATTGATTGGAGTAGGTTACATGTTGTCCACTGTATGTCACAGATGATAAGTAGGTTACATGTTGTCCACTGTATCTCCCCAATGTATCTCCCCATTAGGTTGCATATTGATTGGAGTAAGTCACATGTCCACTATATGTCACAGATGATAAGTACACAATATGGTCGTGACATATATCTACAGGACGCATCTGTGACCATGTGACATTGGTCATATCACATATAACACTACTTCAGTTGGTCACATTTTAAAGAACATAGTAGAAGCATTGGTCACATTTTAAAGATCACAGGACACTGTGGACACATTGTGACATGCATTTCACAATTACCCACCGTTCACATTAGACACCCATGTATTTATGAGTAGTCATACTACTAGTAGTAAGGGGAACTGACATTAGAATTAGAACTGAAGTCACAGGTACTTAATAGAGGACACATTGGTAATCATATTGAAATCAGAATTCAAACAAATGTACTAATAATTTGTTGACTTGCTCAATGTCAACAACAAACAGATGTAATAATAGTTGGTTCAAATTAAAGAATAGAATATATGTATGATGTATCTGCATTATCTGTTTCCTATTAGCTTATTGGGACCAAATTGGAGCATCTCCTACGGTTGTGAGCCTATCCTCTACAACGTCCACATTTCAGTGTTATTTTCCCTTCTCTGGATGATCTCTTCTTCTTTTCAGTAGGTCTTCCACAACTCCGCTTCTGGGTAGGAGGTAACACAATTTGGTTTTGAACTTCATCACACACTGTCCATTCGTCTAGATTTCCAACCTGGGTACGCATTCATGTATGCATCTCTAGTGTAATAATGACAACAGTAATCATATGGATCCCTCTTTATATTAGCAATGACAGCCATGGCGTGCGGACACGTTAACAAATCAACCTGTAGAATCATGCATGTGCACGCACGTTGCTCAATATCAACAAAAGTAGACTCGACATCGCTGACAGAAAACACTGACTGGTTGCAAGGAGATACCTGCGTCAATGTAGTTTATAATTAGTTCAAGTCACACGCATTTATATTCAGGTCACATACGCTTTTCTTTTGGTTACAGACGTGGATTTTAGATCACACACATACATTTCAGATTCTAAACAAGTAAATTACCCTCATGTTCCTCAGATCTACACTCATCCTCCTCAACTCCCTCTCGTACTTGCTCGACAACTTCGTAAAGGTTCCATGCGCATCATCCCTATGTTTACAGAACCAAGATTGTACTGTTTGCCGCAACGACTCTAGCAAGGATACAATTGGATAATTCTTTGCTGCCTTTGTGACAGTATTGACCGATTCTACGATGTTCGATGTCATTGTAGAATACCGGTTCGCTGGCATATGAATTCCTGACCACTTCTCGGGACCAACATCATCCTGCAGAAACATCATATCAATGAGTATCATATGTGATCGGTTTTATGTAATGTGAAAATATAATCAGTTGCAATACACTACCAGATAACCACAAATCTTCTCGTTCATTGTATCCAGTCGTCGCATATTATATTCAAATTCTTCCAATGTATAAGCGCGAATGGCTGAATTGAAGGCTTTTGTAATGTTTTGTCCTGACTTCCCGTAATATGACTTCAAATTTTGCAACAAATTATAGGAACAAATACCATGACACGTCCCCGGATAAACATGTTCTACTGCATTCTTAATACTGGTGTGACGATTCGATACAAAACACAGTCCTTCTATACCCATAAACCTTCTTCAAATTCTCGAAAAACCATCTCCACGATTTGTCGTTCTCACTATCGCCAATCCCAAAAGCAAGAATAAATATGCCATTACTTGCATCCTGTGTGTACGCTGTGAAAAGTGTACCTCCATAGTGTCCATTCAAGTAAGTACCGTCAACCACAACAATAGGTCTACAATGCTTTCATCCCTGTAATGATGCACCAAGTGCCATAAAGCAATATTTGAATCTACTGTGACTATCAACCTCCAATTCTGTGACTGTACCAGGATTTTTTTGTCTAAGAATGTGGAAGAAGCTTGGTATCTTACCAAATGAATCGGCTAGATCATCTCTAATCATCTTCAAAGTTTGCTTGCGAGATCTCCAAGCTTTTGAATAATTCAAATAAACCCCATAAGTATGCAACATATCACTGCATACATCTTTTGGAGTATATATAGTACGGGACGATGTGTACTTGTACCTAATGACAGATGACACAACTGCAGTTGATACTTGTCTGTGTGACCCCCAACAATATATTTAATGCACAAGTATGACTACCAATCTTCCGAATCTTAAAAAGATCCGTTTTACCCCATTTCGACGATCTAAATATCTAGCTGCATCCATCATGTGAGCATCTCACAACATATTCTTTCTTGTCAGAACGTTCTACCTGGAACTCAAACATGTTCGGTATGGCATAAAAGGACAAGCTTATTTTCAAGATTTCTTTGCTACGGAAGACCCTACCTACTTCTACCTCCTTTGCATCTGTAACAGATACAACTGTGACTTATGTGTCACAGATGTGACCCATGTTTTCAACTGAAGCTTCGCATATGTCTGAGACAATTTCCTGCAATGTGTACATTTCACCAGTAGACTGTGCATTAAGCGGCAACTGGATAGATGTATTATCATTTTCTGCATCAGCAACATCGACGATTAATGGATATTTAGCAGGATCACGATCCATTTCCTTCAGCATAATGTAAGATAGCACATTATTGTTGTTTCTTATTCTGATTGGTGCAAGTCTTCATTCAGTGCGTACTGCATAGCGACTGCTACCTTATTAGGATCCAGATCAAACTCGTTCATAACTTTGTCCACAAGTTTAGTGTAATTGCAATTGCGGTCTACCATCGCCAAGGACGTCTGAGCCCCATTCAATAAACATACGTGGACGAACACCATATCTGCAAATTTTAATTAATGTCAGTTCTGGACAATTGTTGAAAGTAAATCAAATACCAGAGTTTCACTGTAATGCACGTAATGGAATACATGTCACATTTCGAGAAATTTTAAGGCATTGAACCCATAACACAGGTCACATACATATTGCGGACCATACTCGTCAAAGATTGGTGTTATAGGTCACAGATTGGTGTTGCGTGTCACAGACTCAAAAACAGGTCACAATGTATTAATATAAACCTTCGGTCACATATTATTGCAATTATTTACAACTCGCAGGACACATATTAGTTGGAGTAGGTTACATATTGCAAACTGTATGTCACAGATGATGATAAGTATCCAATAACTCTGTGACCATGTGACACATTGGTCACAGATGATGATAAGTATCCAATAACTCTGTGACCACGTGACACATTGGTCACATATGACATAACACTGCTTCAGTTGGTCACATTTCACAAATCACAGTTCACTATTACCACAGTTTACTAAGTTGGTCACATTTTATGTCAATGAGGAACATTAGGCACATTTCACATCATATATTTCAGAATTACCCATCGTTCACATCGGGCACATTCGAAACAGTAATACTTCTGGTAGTCACAATGGCGGAACATTAATAGCGTCCATGTCAAACGAAGGTCACAGCATTGTGGAAAACAAATTGGTCACAACATGCTTAAACAAAAATCCCGCAATGCATGAAATACAGATCAATTTATTTACAACTGAGTATGATTCGGCTTTCTGTGGCCTGTTAATTTGCTTATTAGGTTGATACGGTGTCTGTATGATCAATTCGGGATTTAATCATTGAAATCGATGCTACAACATTAGAATCGCTGATATACATAATGGGATATTTACCTCGATTATCTTCTCCGGCTATCTGTAACTCGAAATTTTATGTGTCTGTGATGATATGGAGGAATTGTTGGCCGGAATCAATGGGTGCGATAACTCGAAATTTTCACTGCCTGTGACGATATGTAGGAATTTTCTGTGCCTGTAACGATATGGAGGAATTGTTGGCTGGAATCTGTAACTCGAAATTTTCCTAGTATTGGAGGAAACGAATTTCCGGAATTAATAGACGATTTGATTATTTATTTTTGGATTGGGGATTTTGTATTTGTTTTTGGAGTCCTGTTATAGAAGGAAACTTAGCTTAATTATAGGAGAGATGTAACAAATTCCATATATATATATATATATATATATATATATAGGAAACTTCTACATTTGGTGTATAGTATACACCTGAAGTCTGGTTTTTTCCCCTAATTTTTTTGAGGCCCTTAAACACAAATTTTTTTACTTTTTAAGAGAACTCGACCTTTTATTTAGCGCTAGTTTTTTGGTTTAGTGGAAGGATACATTACATGCCTTCCCAAGGTATCAATTAAATAAACAAATACTGAGAGCCCAAATGCATGTTTTTTTCTCTTCTAGCCTAAGCCTTCGCTTTGATATGGTAATTAATAAGTTCTCCTTTGAACTACTCTAATTGCTGGCACTTTTGAAACCTCATACCAAAGCCTCCCATTTCCACCAAAACTGATATTCACATTTAGTCCAATCTTCTCCTTTTGGCATCTAAAGAATATAGGTTTCTATCATTACTTTTATAGCTCAAACTAGCAGCCTCCAACACCTCATTCGGACTTGGGGGCACTGATGATGGAATAATGCCAGTAGCCATATTTGTAGTAATGGAAGAGGAAGTACTACTAAACGATTTCAAATCTTGAATAAGTTCGATGCACTTTAACACTCTTCCCTTCTCTACTCTTATGAAACCAGATAGTGTCCTAACTCCTATCAATGTCCATTGTCTGTATTTCTTCCGCTGAAACATACATTGCTATTGCTATAGCTAATTCAGATGGCCTCCAAGAATAAAGATTTGATTTTTGAATCCAAATAATTCAACTTCAAGAAAAGATGGAAGAGAGAGAGAGAGAGAGACTTTTAGGTTAGTTTTTTTTTTTTTTTTTTTTGGAGGCCCACAAACCGTTGAAGCCCTAGGCCTTTGCCTAGTAGGCCTTGGGTCAGGGACGGCCCTATCCATTGTCACTTACTAAGACTTGCGGAGCCTCGTCCCAAATGAGGCGGGGACGTTGCCCCAAGATGGGGCAAAGTTGGGCGAGTACGGAAAATATGGTTCCCGCTCCATTATCTGTCCCGTTTAAAATTCATTTAAAAATACGAGTTTTTTATCATACAAAAAAGAAAAGAATCATCATCATCATAACTAAACGAGTCTTTTATCACATAAAAATACCCGTTGCCATCTCTATATGAAAGAACTATGTTCGTTTGCAGTTTTTTAGCTAGGGAACACAATACATCACTGAACAAAGCATGACCAAAACAAGATGACACAAAACAGGATGAAAAAAGCATGACCAAAATAAGATGTCTAAACTCTTTGATAATTAATAAAAGAAATCACACCTAAAATTCAAATTTCTACTGCTACAAGTGCAATTAAATTTAAAATAAAAAATAAAAGGTACAATACACAAAAAATAAGCATTTCAAAATAAAAATAGAATAAAAACCATAAATAAATTTAAAACAATGAAATATGGATTAGCCTTATGTTTATAAACTCTTCTTTGAAGTTCCTTCAACAAAATTTTAATTCCTCTTCATCCCCTTCGATTCACTTTTTTCACCCATGTTCGAATCTTTAATCAGTGGTGTTGATGAGGAAGACCAATCGATGTGTGAATCGTCTCCTTCTTCGTATGGGTGAAGATTATGCTTCTTCAAGTGGTTAAGGTTTTACTTTTTGTAAAGGGTAATTGACGCAAAACGTCCCTACCTTTCATATTTATTGTGAAAAACATCATTATCTTTTATTTTTTTGGTGCAAAACATCCTTACCTTTCACTTTCTTGGTGCTGAAGGTCCTTTTGACAAGTTTTTAACGTAAATTGACCAATATACCCTCATATTTAAATAGAACAAAAAAATAAATAAAGCACAAATTGCAAACATACTCCCAAACTGTTTAAAAAGTACAGATGTACATATTCCTTCTTTTCTTTAATTCATTTACTATTCTGTGATGATACTATACTCTTTAATTTGATTTGAGTATGCACAAAGGTTAATTTCCAGTTATCAATGCAAAAAAGATGAGCGATTGCAACATCTTGATAGCAACCAGCATGCCTCTTCTTCCTTTCTGGATAATTGTCTTGCTTAGATTCAAGAAAGACAAGGATATAAAGGGGATATCTGTTAACTACTTTCTCCAACTTCAGCTTTATTGCAATATTGGTCATCCTAATTCAACTTTATACACATCAATTTTTCAGATCTACACAATATCCTACTACAAATTTAAGCTCAAGAACATAAATAATGCAACCTTTTTTGAATTTTTTTTTCTCTCCACAAACAAGAATTCGAGAAACCCAGATCCAAATCCGAACAATTCCCCAATTCTCTCATATGTTATGGCCAAGATTTCGAGCTTTAAACGCACTTTCTCCACCGCTGCCGCCTCCGTGGATATTGACGTCGAAAACCCACCGCAAAATTCTCCATTTCTTTGGCAATCATCGAAATTTTATTTTATTTGTTTTTAATGTAAGCTCAGTACTGGCGTTGGTTGAAGAATCATTTTTCTTGTAACTGAGAAAATCTGGTGTGTATATATACATATATTGAAGTAATAATTCTATATTTTTGGGTTTCCTTTCTGATCTTGTGATTTGTAGCTTTTGGGTATTTTGGGTTTGCGTTTTTTCAGAAATTTGTATATATAGTTTTAATTGACTTGTGAATAAAGAGAAATTTAAGGGTTTTTGAAAGTAGAAGAAAAATCATTCGAAGCATGGGCGGAGGTGCAAAGGCATAGCCAAGACTTTGCCGACATGCTTGCGCAGGGCTTTACAGGTCATTTGCAATTTTGTAATTTTAATAAGAAGTTTGTGACTCATTTGCACTTTTTAAAACGTTTGGGAGTATGTTTGCAATTTGTACTTTATTTTATTTTTTTCTATTTAAAGAGAGGGTATATTGGTCAATTTACGTTAAAAATTTGTCAAAAGGACCTTCAGCACCAAGAAAGTGAAAGAAAGAAATGTTTTGCGCCAAAAAAAGAACGGTAAAGATGTTTTCCACAATAAACACGAAAAGTAGAGACGTTTTGCATCAATTACCCTTTTGTAAATGACGAGCTCTTTGATCAGTTTGGACGATTTTGGATAGCCTTCTTCTTCGTGTGGATGAAGCGACTTTTTCTTTTTTGCGTGGTTGGTAGTTATGGTTTTCTCCTTCTAATTTATAGAACTCTTTGATGAGTTTGGCGATTTTGGAATTTTGTTAAACGTGTTAATTGTAGTTATGAGAGGTTTTGTTTTATTTTAATGTATTTATTTAATTCATTGCTTTTTTTAGAGGAGTAATGTCATGTAGTCTCACTGGGATTGCAATCACAATCTAGATGACGTTAATGTGACATTAAATCATAAGTACACTAAAAAGTACTTAATCGAGTTTCCTCTATTAATTTATAGGTCCTAACATATTATCATGCTA
The DNA here is from genome assembly GCA_019395295.1 of Osmanthus fragrans. Classification (NCBI taxonomy): domain Eukaryota; kingdom Viridiplantae; phylum Streptophyta; class Magnoliopsida; order Lamiales; family Oleaceae; genus Osmanthus; species Osmanthus fragrans. Next base: position 15,961,169 of record CM033355.1, on the reverse strand, counting down.
TTTCCGTTAATTTCGCTTAAACCATATTAAGGCAACCCAGCTCAGCTGGATTTATTGCGGCCCAACTTGTACCGATCCCATCTAAAGCCTCTCTACAAATTGACCTGTGAAAAATGCATACCTCTTTTCGGCTTTTTCCCCTTTGCAAAAGCAAATTGTAGAGAGAGAAAAGACCACGATTTTGTAACCAGATTGATATAATGGCAACCGAAGCAGCAATAGAAGTTCCAGCGGCGGCAGTGGAGGAAGCAGCGGAGAAGCAGCCACACAAACTGGAGAGGAAGTGGACGTTCTGGTATGATAACCAATCAAAACAGAAACAGGGCGCCGCCTGGGGTAGCTCTCTTCGCAAAGTCTACACTTTCGACACTGTCGAAGAATTCTGGTGGTATGAATACATCCGGTTCTGTATATACATATATTCAGTATGCTTTTTTATGGAGTTAATTTATTGTAGATATCAATTCTTTTTTTTGAGCGTAGAATCCTGTTACTTGTTATGATCTTTATAGAGCTGTTTCAGTGTTCTCGTGTCGTGTTGTGTGATTATTGTTCATTTCTTTACTCGTGTTATCTTCTCTAATTGTTTTTCCCTTGACTACCTGTATATGAGCTTTTTTCTCTTCTTAAGGCTGTGTCTGGTTTGCCATCGGTGGAATCAAATTCAGGTTACCTTGTCCTGGAATGAATCAGAATTCAAATACAGCCTTGTCATGTTTGCTTCCACTGGGAATAAGTATCGGAATTGAAAAGGGCATTTTTTTTTTTTTTTTAAATAACCCTCTTTAAAGGTTATATTAAAGTAAAAAATAGTTACCTTTTAGTTATTCATTTAAAAGGCCCTTTAATAAATAGTTACCTTTTAGTTATTCATTTAAAAGGCCTTTTAGGTCAAATGTTCAATTTAGCCATATTAAAAAAAAAAAAAAAAATTGCCTTATATCTGTTCTTGATAGTTATCTCGATCATCGAAACTCTGTCCCGTGGTTGAATTTTTATGAGGAAAAAATGGTGGTTACAGTGCCAAAAACTTTGGACAGTGAAGGCAGAGAAGAAAACGGAGTTCCAACTTTCTTGCATTCTCTGTTCATGAAAGATGAAGCCAATAGAAGAAACAATTTGAAAGGAAGAAAGAAATTTTTGAATTATAACATTTTAATAGTGTTTGTAAGAAAAACTGTAAAGAAGGGCCATTCTTCATTTTCTCTCCCAACACGTCCTCTTTAGCAACTTTCCTCATTTGAAAAGTGTTCTTTTGGTTCAAATTGAAATACGTATTTGTTAGAGCACTAAATACAAAAAACACATATGTTTTTGTTTTATTTTTCTGAAGTAAATATAACAACTGGCAACCCCCAATCCCTATTATCACTTTAGTAAAATGCCCAAGTATACTGCTTGATTCCTATTTAGATTAACAGCCATCGAGTTCATTTCTCAGTCTAACTCAATCCTCTTCATCTCTTTCCCACTTGACCTCAATTGATACTTGTCTATGGAGATCAAGTTTGGAATTACCAAAGTTCCCAGCTTGGCCCTTTTGAGATCTTCTCATCGCAAGTCGAGAGTGGGCAATTGGGGTTGAGTTCAATTGTATGTATGACTTGACTTTCGAATTCCTCTAATGTAGTTGTTCTTAGGCCTTTTGGCCCTTATAATGGTCTCCAGGAGCCATAAGTTCCAATTCCTTACATATTGCATCACATGACCTAAAGGACACGTCTTGACATATACTTGACCCTAGGGAGTCTTTGTTCTTCATTGGTTATGAAGCTCATCTTTGCCACTTTTCACTGCACCTGATATATGATGCAATCCTTCGCTACCAGGGGACACTTTGTCAGTTGAAAACCTACTGCAACTCTCTAATTATATTTGGATACTTGATTTGTCGTGAAGAAATGTAAGTGGATTTTTTTATATCTAAATCAAGTAATGTAGAGCATTAGTTATGTTTGTTTGACCTTGTTTCATCAAAAAAATATTAATGCACAAAGGGTTAACTTTTATGAACTAGATGTGGTACAAAATTGGAGTTCTTGGTTTGGTTTTTCGTGGACACCAATGATATGTAGTGGAAGATTCACGCTCTAAGATGTGATAATTTTATGTCAATTGTCAGCCTACTACGACTCTTGAATTTTATTTGGATACTTGAAAGGCCATGAAGAAATATAAGTGGAGTTTTTTGATATCTAAATCAATTAATGTTGAGTGTTAGTTATGTTTGTTTGATCTTGTTTTGTCAAAAAATATTTATTATTGGACGAAAGGTAACTTTTATTAAGTAGATATGGTACAAAATTGGAGTTATTGGTTAGGTCCTTTGATTTGCCCTTTGATTTGCACCCATTCTTCGGATATATGACGTAATTTAATTACTTTTTTTGTGGGAAAGGTACTTCTTAAAACAATCTTGTTTCAAGAAGCTCCCAACGCTTATGCCTTGAGGCGCACCTCAAGTGCCTCGAAGCTTACAGTCGAATCAGGGATTGTTGAGTAGAGCAACTGATATAGGTGTGCTCTAGCCTGTACAATTGAACTGTGATAAACCCCTCTACCATATGAAGTTGCAACTTTTGAGTTGCATATGGCCTCTGATGGAGAAGTATGACACTTCTTTTCATTTCACCTTCCTTTTTTCCATTTTCTTGTTCCATCTGTGCTTTTTGTTTCTTTTTCGTTTTAAATTCAAAACAAGAATATTTCTTGATTAGCTGGTCAATTTTATTTTGAAAAATATATTATTTGCTATTTTGTTGATTAATTTTTAGATAGTTAATGGTTATTATGCATATGATTTTGCAGAGTTTTGAGTTATTTATTTTTTCAAGATGAGGCTTATGAGTTATAGCGCTTTAGTACTTATGCCTCATATGACCTAGATGAAAATGCTTAATACCAAATTTAGCCTTTCAAAACACCATTAAAATCATAACTTGTATTGTTGTATGTAGACGAGGGACTCATTTTATTGATTCAAGGTCTTGATAATATTAATTATGACTTTGATTTATGCAATACAAGGTTTTTCCATGTCTGCCCTGGGGTTAATCGTAACAAGGAACATACCTACTGTTTAAAAAAACTATTTTAGGCTTACACCTCGAGTCCTGCCTCACTAGAGGCTTTCATAAAACGCCTCGAACCGGAAGTGAACCCCTCCCTCCCCAATTTCCATTTGCAAGGTTTATGCCTCAATTTACAGAGGCTTACACCTCAACTTAGTGAAGCTTATGCCTCAAGGCTAAGCTTCTAGATGACTAAGTTTTTGCCCATTTCTCTTGCATTTTCTAGACATTCTATTACTAGCCTTAGCTTTTTGGGCTATTTTTTTTTCTTTTTTTTTTTTTTGATTTTTTTTTATGTATACTTGCATGCTAAACTTTTTATTTTATTGTCTTGAGTTACTATGGATTTTTAAAGACAATGAATAATTTATTATTAGCATATTTTTGTACTTCTATATTCTTCTAAATTAGGCTTACACCTCAAAGTGCCCCTGGGCGCAATTTTGCCTCACCTAACATAGGCAAAATGTCTCCTTTTTAAACCTACACTAGTAAATGATATTAGTTTTTCCATTTCTGGCTTTAAGTATGTAAATAATTATGTGATCTCTAAATTTCTCTAACCATACTAGGCATACAATAATTGTGCTATAACCATTGTCTTTTGCAATGGTTACATCTTTTATGACATCCATCTCCATGCTTGTAAATGCTTATAATTAAAATTATGTCTAGAGTAGAAATGGCCCTGGACCCCTTATTTCTTACAACAGCTGATATAGTAATTAATAATATTATTGTAGGATTTTGAGCTTTAACGTCTTAGTTTTTTTAAATGCATATTCATATTTTTAATATTGAAATGATTTGAGATTAACATTTATATAGAAGATTTTAGACATAGTTGATTTTTTAGGTGGTTGAACTTACAGATGTCCTAACATGTTCCGAGGAAGATTATTCGTTGGTATAGTTAAATTATGATGGATAATGCATGCTTGAAAATTTGCAATGATACTGTTGCGCAATTAAGACAAAAGAACATGCAATAATCTATATGTTCATAATAATAATGAGATTTGATGTTTGACCGGAAAAAGAGCTGCACATTCAATGCTTGTTTGTCTTGTAGTCACAGCTGGGTGTGTATAAAATTGCACTCCCATTTGTGAGAAGTGGAAACCTTCTTCTTCCTGTATCTTGTTATGCATTTTTCTCTGGCTGTGCAGCTTGGCCACCATTGCCATTGTTCTTAGTTATTTATATTTGGTTTGATCTTTTACCATTGCAATCAGCTAAGCTGAAAACTGCTTTCCTTTCTGCCCCAAGTTTTCAGTTTTTGCTTATCTTTCTATATAAAATTAGCCATGTCCAGCAATTTAAACTATTGCTGCAGAAGTATTCAATAATTGAAAATCTAATGGAAAGATGAGTCATGAGATTCTAATTCCATGTTTCTGTGTGTGATCAGATTTTCTTTGATAGCACGAACCTGATAGAACCTGTTTAATTACCCAGCAAATCAGAACTCACGGAAGGTAATTAAACTACCTGTGTAGCTGAATTTAACACTATGGAAAAGAATTGAACTGAATTATATTGAAAGATGTAAAAGACGATACAACTCGAAATGAAGAACAACAGAGACGAAGAATTAACAAGCAGGTTTCGAGAGCTGCTGCTCTCCTATTGACTCAGACTTTCTATTTTCTGAATGCCCACCCAGTCGCCCTTTTTCCCCTATTTATTAACCCCTATGACATCAGCCTAACTAACTCCCCTGCTCCAGATCTAACAACCAATATTCCCGCCCAATACCTTTGCACCTTTTACTTGTGACGCCTCTGGTAAGTGAACTTAATGGGAGGTTTATCAAAACCTCATGCGTCAATATCTGTCTCGTGCTAGAGAACGGCACATCAGGGCAGTCGCAATCTGAGAGAAATCTCGAGTCATTTCAAAATGATACAAACTTCTGTTCAATTTCTTCATGATCAATTGTTGCCCCACAACCTTCCAGACTGCCTCACATCCTCAATACTGTAAGACTTCATATGTCTGTTTCACAGACTACCCCACCATTCTGTTCTCCTACAAATTCTTTTTCATTTACTTCACAGTCCATCCAAAACCCCAAATTTCCGTCTAATGTTTCCTCGCAGCCTTGTGGACGGACCACTTCTTTCACTTTTTCCTGTAAGCCCAGGTCTGTTTTCTGCCCAGCAATCAAACTGCCCTACTCGTATAAGCCCACGTGCATCTGCATCACAGCCTACCAAATTTCTAACTTCTGTTCACCCCTAAGAGCTAGTACAAATGCTTCACAATTTTTACTAGGTCCAAGGAGTCGAGGACTCGACCTGAGGACCAAACCTCTCAAAAAATCATTAAGGCAAAACATTTCACTTACTGTACCAGGCCACACATTCAGAAATTTTGTACAACCTATTGACAATAGGATAATGGTTGATCATGTCAACGGGGGTGGTGGTGACAACATTAACCCCAACAAATTGGACTTGACCTTGAAGCTGTGAGAGCTCTGAACAATATTGCTATTGGAGAATGGAAGAACTTAATCCTTTGTTCTTTATTAAGTATTGGTTCCTAGGCTTTGTCTAGAACTACATAAAAATAGGATTTTTCTATGTAATGCTTTGTTATTTACTTATTTTATGTATTTTTCTTAAAGGCGAGTCTTGTAAGGGCTAGAAGGTCATTCTAGAGTCTATGACACCTTTATGAAGTTATGAATATAAATTTTGAGGATCCTATTGCTAATGCATATGGTTTTTATGTCATCTTTACATGTTTTCCGATTTTACTATTTGTGATGTTTGCTCCAGAGCATTATCTTTCTAGTTGTAATATGTTTTTGTTATCTACTTTTTTAAATAAATTTTGACATCATTATGAATATAAAGTCCAAAGGTATGGAATCCTAGAAAGAGGCTGGCCCCAACTTAAATGAGATTATCAAGCTGTACTCAATTCAAATTTGAAATTTAATATAATCTGGTGGAATTTATTTATCTACTTTGTTCGAAATATGCTTTTGATTTTGATTTATTATTTTATGAAAGTCATGTAACTTAAATGAGATAATTAAACTGTACTCAATTCAAATTTGAAATTTAATATAATCTGGTGGAATTTATGTATCTACTTTGTTCAAAATATGCTTTTGATTTTTATTTATTATATTTATGAAAGTCATGTGCTCTAAATCTGTTAATGACAGCAAATATATTCTCCTTTTTGTGGTGTTGTGGTTGACCACGCATGTATTTTCGTTTTCTTCTCGAGATAGCTTTTATTTTGTAAACTTCAATATGAATAATCCGATTTTGAATTAGTGAAAACACTGTCCATATGTTTATTTTACGTGGAATTAGCACTTTTTAATGGGATTAAAAATATTTCCATCTACTTAAATCAATTTTCCAATCAAAATTCTACTATTAGCTCTAAAATCGATATAGATCCAGCATCATAAATTGGACTTTAGGAAAGGTTAGAAATGGTACGAAAATCCTTTCATTTGAATATGTACGCATCTTAAATTCACTTTTTAATAAGAAATATTTCGCATAGTCTTCTGCCTCAGTAAGTCCACCTGAATGCACTGGATCTTTTCCTGAATAAGTGAAACTAAATGGGTAAGTGGACTGATGTGCTCACTTGCTTCTCTTGGTATTCAACAAGGTTTGCAAGACTTTAAGTAGTATTAGAGAATAGGAAAAGGAGAAAAGAAATAAGGGGTGTGTGATATCATTAGTTGTGATGATTAAAAATGAAATCCAAGACGTTACTGCAGGGTAAATATCCTCTGCAATAGAACTGTTTTCCACTTTATGAGTTAGATATTTTCAAATTTACTACAAATGATAAATCGTGTACTGTACTGAACTCTTAGTGTGGAAGTATGGTGAACTTCCGTAGAAGGTATGAAGCTGGTTTTATTTATGTTTTGAAATGGTTAATTTTCTTGCAGTTTATATGACCAGATATTTAGGCCAAGCAAGTTGCCAACAATTGCTGAGTTTCACTTGTTCAAAGCTGGAATAGAGCCGAAATGGGAAGATCCTGAGTGTGCTAACGGAGGCAAATGGACTGTTACTAGCAACATAAAGGCTAATCTTGAGAACATGTGGCTTGAAACTGTAAAAAAAAAATTCTTTCTTAACACTCTTATTTACTGTTGAGCATTTTTTTGATGGATGGATATAAACCTTGATTTTTTTTTTAAAAGAAACAATTGAACAAGTTCATCTTTTCATATTTGACTGACAATTTGTGTTCCTTAGTTGATGGCTCTAATAGGGGAACAATTTGATGAGGCTGAGGAGATCTGTGGAGTGGTCGCCAGTGTCCGCCAAAGGCAAGACAAACTTTCGTTGTGGACTAAAAATGCAGCAAATGAAGCAGCACAAGTAATTATTTGTCATTTTATTGTTATTCAGGCAATTATTTCTTAGCTTTTGATGGTGAAAGTAAATATGAGAAAATCCTACAAAGCCGCTGGTGCAATTTACACCCCAAAATGAAATTCAGCAGTAAATAAGAAGCACATTAATACCAAAGAAAGATTTATATGATTCTAGGATAGTAGGAATGAAGAACCTTGGATGTTACTTTCCGAGTCAGCAGTAAAATGAGGAATATAAGTTACAGCAGTCAGCCCTTAGAGAGCTGTTCCTAAGCACCATAAATTCTCATGCTAACAAAAAAGAACAAAATGCCTTTAAACTTAAGTGGCTCATTTTCTTATCACATTCTACGAAACCATAAGATAAATGTAATTTGAATTTAAGCAAACTACAGACTTGAGTCATGATTGTTGCAAATAAAATAATAGATCAGGTCAAGATTATAATTCATAAGCAGAGCATTTTTGTTTCATTTAGTTACTCCACTTTCATAATCATTCTGTTGCCAAACTCATCTCTTATGACTTACGACATGACCTTTTCATATTATTCTTCCACCTCTGGATTACCTTGAGCTCTTCTTCTCCAATCTATTGAGGTAGGCTTTAGCATGCATGTTTCTAAGGAAATCAACAATTTCAATCTCTATCCTCTTCTTTTAAATCAACTGTACGAACTAACCCATATTCTGTTCCATAGTAACATCAGGGACTGGGTCGTATAAAGGTTATTCACTCCCTTCTTTGGTGTTGTCATCCTTTATGCTACACTGTGTCCAAGTTGCATTTTGGAATTTCCAAATGGGCTTCCACTCATTCCTGTTGCTGGCGTGTTGCACCCACAGTTAATCTTACATCATTTTTGGTTTGTCGAGATCTCTATCTGCTGCACTTGATTTCAGTCCTTATTTTTTGTCCGTGACAACTCTCTCTAGGATGGCGAAAAGCCCAATGCTTGGTTCCAAATACTACTTTGATGCAGCAACGATGAGGATCAGAAAATCCCACTAAGCTGGTGTTGCAATTTACCCCCAAGAAATCAGAAATTCGGCTGTTAATAAGCAGCAAAATAGTATCAAAGGGAATGATTCGATTGAACTCTAAGATCATATGTCAAACTGCCAAGGAATAAGGAGATCTGAAGCCACTTTAGATTCTACTGCAAAATAAGCATAGTGCTTCCCACATTGAACAAAAAGACTAAAATACCCTTTGCTTAAAGTTACTCAACTATCTTGTGACTCACTTAACCAAGAAACACATGACCATTTAAACCTACTAAAGATCACCTTCTTATATCCAAAGATACAAACAGAACTTGAGACATGAGTGCTGAATGGAACAAAAGATTGACAAATTATTCTTGGGTCTTGCAACTTTTTGTGCATTTACTTGCCACCCATATTGATATATAATGTAAGTTGAATCAGGTAATTTTTGGTTGTCAGCTCAGGTATCAACGAACATCTTACTACCTTCGATTGTTCTGCCTTGTGAAATTTTAATCTTTTCTTCTAGTTACCCACCCTGGTTGAAGGAGACCCAATAGAAGTATTTGTTCTGTTTGCATCTCTTGTGGAATACCATGAAGATTGACAACAGAAGACTGATGAGCTGAAAAGAAAAATTAACTCTGTGGGAGGAGGAGAAAGGATTTTGGTAAACTAAAAGGGAATTGGACATGGGTGTGGGTCAGGATGAGAAGACCTTCCAAGAAGCATTCTGCTGAAGGCATTGCAAAATCACAAATAAGGAGGCAACGATCATACAAAAGAAGTGAAATCTGGATGGATGATGCAGCCATAAGACCAATATCATATATAGGTTAAAGTATTAATGGTTAATCGCAGAAATAATGTTAGTGTTTAGTTTTTGGGGGCCTATATACATTTCAATATTTGAACAGAGATTGAATTCCAGTTTACTTTTTGCGCATTAGACCTCATTTAGGCATATATGATAACCTTGTTAGTTAACAATGTTTCACTGAAGCTGTACAAGTTCTACTACTATTTGGATAAGATGAAGTATGAGGTTTGATGCTGCATGTACGCTTGGAGAAATGCGCGTGCCCAGGAGGCAGTATCTTACCCCTTCCTCATTTCTTGGCAAACCTCAAAGATGCCTTTTATTCCTGTCCTGTAGTCATTCTTAAAACAATCCAGGCTAACTTTTATTCATATTGATGCCAACATCTGGCACAGTGCACCAAAAGTTGGAGAAATGTGAGCTCTCCAATTTTGTCTGTTTATAGATTTTTATAGGGTTCGTTTTCGAGATTTATTATTTATCTGTTGCTTGATGCAATTGTTAATTTTCTAAAGCCTCGAGTCTTTTACAGTTACACGCCTGACACAGCTTATGATTGAATGTTAATTTGGTCTTCGCAGATGAGCATTGGGAGGAAGTGGAAGGAGATCCTTAATGTCACTGAAAAGATAACTTATAGCTTCCATGTAATTTTGTTTACCCTGGTAGTGTTTTTCTTTTCACAACAACGCAATCTTTCTCTCTCTTTATCATTTCACCGGTTAATGCAGGATGATTCCAGGAGGGATCGATCAGCAGTAAAAGGTGGTCGATATAGTGTGTAAAGATCCTGCCTTGTGCTGTTGAGCGTTTCTCTTTTCAGCTTTATGACAAACTAGAAAACCGAGTACTCTTCTACTGCATGTTAACCTCCAGTATTTTGCTTATTGAGTGTATCTGGAGAGGGATTGTATTTTTTATTGGTTTTATATAATGGTTAATTTTGAAGAAAATTTCTTCGTGGACTATTATTGAGTGCCATGTTGAAGAAAAAAAGTAGTTAAATAGCTTATAGATGAATATGATGGTTTGAAAGGTGAAAAAAAAAAATTATTCTAAGAAGCCAAAATTGGAATCGAGTTATTTTAAAGGTGGAGTATAATTTTGAAAGAGAATTTGAACTTATCATATAAGGCCTCGTTTAATTGGGTTGGAATTGGGTGGAAAAGTCTTAAATTTGGTGTTTGATTGCATAATTTTTTCATGGAATTTATTTTCACCCCTTTTTTTAGGTACAATCATTTAAAGCACATTTTTCATCTTTTATTTTTTTATGGGTATGGTGGGAAAATGTTTTTTTTTTTTTTTTTTAAACTTTTTGGCAATGAAAACATATTCTAAATTCAACGGTAAAAAATTTATCTATTTAATTGACAATTTGCATAAAAAATAAGGTCAAACGAATACAAAAAAATTTTAAAAATTATTTTTTTTGGATTTTTTTGAAATCCAAATAAATTTTAATACAGATTGTGAAAAATTCTATCCCAAAATGTAACAATTTGCATGAAAAATAAAGTCAAACGGATTGAGTGAAAAATTATACCAATTAAACACCATTAATTACAATTCACTCTAAAATAAATTCTATTCAATTCAATTTTCTGTCATTCATTTCCTTTCCATCCATTTTTCATCCTGGCAATCAAACGGATCCATGTCACTTTGTTGCCAGGTAGGTTGGCAAAGTGGTCATGTTATATAGCATTATTTAATGTATTTTTCTGTAAAAGAAGTTGAATTTTAACATCCTTGATCTGGTTCTTGCAAGAATCGTATTGAACCATGCTCTCTTCAACTTTAATTCAAAATGTTTTTCGGAACCAGACTTTTCACTTTACTCTATTCATTAAAAGTTTGATTATCTTAAGTACAAAAACAAATAATTGATGCTCAGATACGAAAGTGAATGAAGGTATGCACATCTGAAAAGATGTTCCTAATAAAACACTTGTATTTGGCAAAATTATAATATGATATCCCCTCTCTTAAGCAAGGAATCCAAGCTTTTCACCATTTTTCTTAGCTAGTCGAATCAATCCCTGCCTTTGTTTGTTATCTGCTCCTATTGACTTGCAGAACTCATTGATTACCTGAAATTTTCCATGCAAATAAATATCCTTCCTCAACAAATTACTATCTGTGTTATGAAATGATAAAATCAATAAAATGTATGGATACGAAAACATTTTTCATCTGTTTGGTGGCCTTTATTTTAAAAAACAATGTTTTGACTAATATTTTTGGAGAATGTGTGATTAAAAAATAGAAAAAAAATTTGAATTTACGTTTAGAATATTTTATTGTATGAATTTACAGTTGAAAATTAGTAAGAAACACAATGTAAGATAAATTAAAGGGAATGAAAGATGTGTTCATTAGTATTATCATTTAACGTCACATCATACAGTGATTATCACATGGAAATAAATATCATTACTCGTTAACAAAAGCTAATGTAGTGAAGAGTCAAAATTTTAGCGTAAAGATGGACTAGTGTTCAAGGATAAATTTCACATCAAATAAAGTTGAAAATATAAATCAAAACATATCAAAGTTTGGATTACATTTTTTTAATAAAGTTAACATTTTAAGATGAAATCTCAAATCTTAATAAATAAAGACTATATTTCAACTAATCGTTATGCTGGACTATCTAATTAAATATAAGTTTTTCACATCTTTGCAATAAAAAATTGAAAACTCATATTTTGAAGTAAAGGGAAAAAAAAAATTTAATTCCAATTCTTGGATTATGTAATCCGTTTGATCAAGGATGAATATCTTAGAGTATCTCTAATAAATTCTCTAAATAAAAAAATATTCTCTTTTAGATAATTAATGCTTAAAAACAAGCTCCTAGAGATTTTCTATTTTAACTTTTAAAAATAAAAAGTGTGTTTAACTCTGCAAACTTGACTCTGTTCTTAATTAACAATGATTGCATTTAATAAGTTACAAATTTCACTCTACAATTAAAATTATTAAAATTACATTGAAATTCATTGGCCATTAATATATATAAAAAAATTATGTTAAATAAGAGATGAGGAGAAATCAATAAATGTTCATTGAAAAAATAAAATAAAATAAAATAAAGAGTCAAAATAGAGACATTATTGAAGTGCATAAAAAAAATTATTCTAACTTTAAAGATAATTTTTATCAATCATGCTACATGTACAATGATGGTTGACAAATTTTGTTGACAATCATGATTTGATATCATCATGTTCATCTATTTCAAAAGTTTCAAAAACTGTTTTTTAAAATCAACTGTCCATATTTTGTCACATCAAACATTATTAACAAATAGTGTCAACCATCGTTGTACAAGGAGATTAATTCAATTTTTATTGTGTAAAATGTTCTTTACAAGTAGGGAGTTTTTTAAAAATTCTCTTTAAAAATAAAGAGTATCCTGTACAAAAACTCACCATCATAAAGCAAATAAAAATAAAATAAAATAAAATTCCAGTCCAAAAATAAAGATACGTGGCTACTCAAATTCTTTTCTTTAAATAATAGACAAACTCCAATTTTTTTTTAAAAAATAATTATAAATAATTAATTATTCTGTTTTGACTTGCTTCCATCTATTTTTATTTTGAAATAAATAGATACAACAATTTTGGTAGTGGGAACATTTCATAAATAAATCCTTCGTCTGTGACAAATCTTGATATTTTAATTTCAATAAATAATGTTCTTGAAAAAATAATTAGTGACGTGGAAACTGACCTTTTTTAAAATCGCTAATACAATGTCTAACTTTAATATAAAATTAGACTAAAAAAAATTAGTAATTGAAATTTAAAAATAAGATCCAATATTTAGGTAGTAAAACAAGGACCATTTATCAAATTTATAACTACTGTAAAATATTAGCCTGTTTGGTAGAGATTAAAATCAGATTTTTAGTATATTTTTTTAATAAAAATTGATTAAATATGTTGCTAAATAGTTGTGGATTCCATAAAATGCGTAGTTAAAATTAATTAATTTCAATTAAACAAAAAGGGACTAAATTATAATTATACGAGATTTTTTAAAATTTTAAATCCTGTTTCTACTTGGACGAGTTCTCTACAATAATTAATATAATACTATAGAACATTAATTATTACTCATTATCAATATCAATTCAAATACACAAAATTTTGATGACATATTTAATATACTAGATTACTCGATAAAAATGAACAAGTGAAAATTTTCTTGATTTTTGTTTATTTATATTTAATTTATCGTACTAAACATCCACGACTGTCGATAAAAAAACCCGAGGCAAAGAACATGAAAAGTTGTAACTGAATTACCTGTGAGTGTAAAGCAATAGCTTTGCCTCTCAGCTGGTTGAATGTCTTCTTCCCTACAACATTACGCGTGACAACGACAATTGGAGCAAAAAGGCCCTTCCCTTCATTCACATTCTTCATCATCGGCCTCGGTCGCACTGGACGTGCCACCCGAACCTGAGTCGGAGCCGCCCCGGCCAGGGCGGTGTAGTTTTCACCTGCCATGAATGAAGAAGAAGAAAGGCCTAGACCATCTTTGAATCCAGTAGTATATACTGTAGCAGCCATTACAAGAAAATAATTACAAGGGCCCTTTTGTTTTTTCTTTTTTTGGGAGAGAAAATCTTTATAGTATTTTGTGTTGTGAGGAATGGTTATTGGTTTGGTGCAATTTATAGCCTCTGGGGAGGGATATTGGGAGCCACAGAAGAAGTTGGCTTGGAATTTGGTTCTGATTTTTCTCAAAACCTAAAATTTTATTTGAATCTTGAAAGTGCATCTTCCCTTGTAGACCGTAGAAATTTGGAGAGATAATAGGAGATCTGTACCTGCCGACTGCTATATAACTGGATCTTTTCTTCGATGGGACCCTTTAAGGAATCTATGCATGTCTCTGATTCAACAGCTAATCCTCACCATTTATGGTTTCTTTTGTTTTTTGACATCTAATTGAAAGGTCAATGGTCCAAGGTGACTCAAATCAGATGCAAGATTACCACAAACTTTTGATAAAAATTTTAGTTTACCTTGATAAAAGTTGGTGAAATTTATAATTGAAAAATTAATAAAAATTATGGATGTATGCTCAAGAGTTCTCCCTTTTTTTTTTATTAGTACTATACTAAATTTAAAAAAATATATATTAATATATATACACATTTTTTAAACATTTTTTAAAATATACATTTTCCAACACAATTTTCTTTTTTAAAATAATAAAAACAAAAAAAAAAAAGATAAAATCTTCTCCTTTATCTGGGTTTGAGACCGGCTACTTCAATTTCAAGTAGGCGGAGTTAAAAATTGTACACGAACAACTTGTTACATGTACAATTTTTTTTAAAAATATATAAAGGTATTAAAATAAAATTTTGTGATGAATATGATTAAATTAAATATCACTTACTTAACTATATGCAATTTCCACATATTTATTTTGAAGTCAAAAATGATCGTCTCGTCAGTCCTTCACGCACATTAATGCTCCCAAAATATCTTTTTTTAGTCGAATCCTAACATCGGAGATAACCCCCTTCTCTACACTAAAAATAGACTCCGAAACTACAATGTTAACCGCAAGGGCGGAGCCAGTTTTGTGGAGTTGGGGGGTCTGAAGATATAAATGTGAAGGGGTGGGCATGGGGTGCTGCTCCCGAATTTTATTTTTTTTACCTTATTAACTAAAAATCAATAAACGTATAAAAGAAAGTATTTCTTGAATACCAATATTTAATTTAGCGCAATCATACTTATTACAAGCGTTCCTTTCGAGTTTTTATACCTTATTAAATAGAATCATTAACATCATCAATCACTCTCAAGCAAATCACGCTTATTTTTAAACCTGCTTTTGTTTTTTGACATCTAAGAGTCCATTTGATTGCAAGGATGGAAAATGGGTAGAAAGGAAATGGATTCCAGGGAATTGAATTGCTTGAAATTGTTTTACCTGGAATTGAATTAAAAGTGTTTGATTGGTGTAATTTTCTACATTTCTATTATAATACGTTTGACTTTGTTTTTTTATGCAAATTGTGAATTAAATGGATAAATTTTTTTTACCATTAGAGACAAAATATGTTTAGATTGCCAAAATAAAAATAAAAATAAAAATAAAAAATTTATTTTTTATTTTTACGTTTGGCTTTGTTTTGCATGAAATTTGTCAATTAAATGGATAAATTTTTTTACACTTTATCTTAGAATTTGTTTCTATTGCTAATTAAAAAAAAAAAGGTGGAAACAAATTCCCACCATATAGTAGGGAATTGAATTCCACGAAATTACGCTTCAAGTGGTTGTACCTTGAAAAATGGGTGGAAATTAATTCCATGGAAAAAAAAAACGCTATCAAACGAACAAAAAGTGGAAGTTGGAATTCCAGAGAAAATTTTGACGAATCAAACGGAGCCTAATTAAAAGACTCAAGAATCAATGATTCAAGGTGACTCAAATCAAATGCAAGATTCCACAAACTTTTGATAAAAGTTTTAGTTTATTTTGATAAAAGTTGGTGAAATTTAAGGTCCGTTTGATTGCAAGGGTGGAAAATAGGTGGAAATGAATTAGATTCCAGGGAATTGAATTGCTTGGAATTGTTTTACCGGAAATTGAATTAAAGGTGTTTGATTGGTATAATTTTCCACTTTTCTATTATAATACGTTTGACTTTGTTTTTCATGCAAATTATCAATTAAATGGATAAATTTTTTTACCATTAGGGACAAAATATGTTTAGATTGCCAAAAAAAATTTAAAAAAAAATAAAAAAATAAATTTTTATTTTTTATTTTTACGTTTGACTTTGTTTTGTATGGAATTTGTCAATTAAAAGGATAAATTTTTTTACACTTTATCTTAGAATTTGTTTCTATTGCTTAAAAAAAAAAAAAAAAAAGTTGGAAACCAATTCCCACCTATATAGCAAGTCATTGAATTCCATGGAATCACGCTTCAAGTGGTTGTACCTTGGAATTGGGTAGAAACCAATTCCATGGAAAAAAAAAACGCAATCAAACAGCGCAAAAGTGGAAGTTGGAATCGACTTCCTGGGAAAATAAACGCCTATCAAACGGACCCTTATAGTAAAATTTATAGATCATATGAAATATTTGATTAATGAGTCCTACTAGTTGTACAGGGCCACATTTTAACCTCATTTTCTAGTAGCTTTTAAGTTATCCAAAAAAAAAAAAGAACACTTAATAGAAAATCCTTAACATTATTTAAAAAAAAAAAAAAAAACTCAGATTTTCATATTGAACCTGAAAAGGGTTAATCGTTCAGAGACTCGAACCAGACTTTCATCAATTTAAAACCAAAACTATTACTCGTGGTGTCTAATGTACTCAATAAAACGCTTGAGACATCCACCTTCTCTTTGGGGAAGATTTACCCGATTGGTATGGTTTGTGGGTATTGTGCCAGCTCTCAGGTTTACCCAGTGCGCACTGGTGGTCGGGCTCCGTTCTAAGAGTGGTCGGGCTCTGCCAGTAGCGACTGTGGGTTCCTGAGTCATCAAAAAAAAAAAAAAAAGCATGGCATGATACATGACGAGGCATGACAAGAAATTTCAAATTTTTTTAAATGCAGGAAAAAAAAAATCATTTAATCCATGTCCATATCATTTGATTTCGATTTAACTTATAAATGAATCTTGTTCTGAATTTTATTGATACGATGGTAAACATCCAAACGTGTTCATTATTATTATTTTTTAATGTTCGATTTTCAAAACTTGACTTTGAAATGTGGAAGCATATGCAATGTGAACATTTGTGGAGCACACAATGGACAAGTGTATAAACCTAGGAGGCTATGAGATTCCATCCGTTTATGTTTACATCTAAAGAATGTTATATGAAGAGTGCTCATGATGACACGATATTTGAGTCTTATGTTAGACACGTGTGTGTGTTCATTGATGGTGCAATTTTTTTGTTTTTTTCTCTCATTAATAATTTTATTGCCTTGCATATTAATTTAGTTGCAAGTGATGTGATTCATAACTATGTTCATGGTGTATCTCTTACAGGAATCGTACACAAAGAATTGCATTTAAAGATTTCTATTTAAAGTAGATAGATGATTATGATGTCTTCTGAACATTTGGATGTTATAAGAATTCACCAGTCGATGCCTATATCTAAGGAAAGTTTCAAGTAGAGTTAATTATGGTCAGCATTTGAATCCTACATTAGACGTTTGTGTGGTCAATAAATGTATGGTGCACGTTTGTTTGTTTGTTTGGTGAACCAAACACTCAAAGCCTAGTATGAAATGAGACCAGAAAATTGGAAATAAAGTTGTCATTTTGCATAGTATTATAATGGAAAATTGTTGAGTTTAGAGATGTAAGAGTATTTTCAAAAAGCTCTTTAAAAGTGGAATGCTCTCTATTTTATAGAGTCAGTCTTTAAAATTTTACTCCAAAAGGCTCTTTAATTTAACTTTTTAAAATAGAGAGTGGAATTTGGAGAGGCAAAACTCACATCTCTATAATTTAATACTTCAAAGATTTCAACTTTCAATATATATTTTATTGACTTAATTAAACAAAGTCATATAATTATTGGAGGGGAGATAGTAAAAATAAAAGAATGAAAAAAAAAAAATACATATTGAGAATGATAAAATTAAATGTTAAAAATAAAGAGATTATTGGAATATTTTAAAATTTTTGCTCTTTAAATTTATAAATGATCTTGAAATTGTAGAATATGTTCTTTAAAAATAGAGTCTCCTGGAGATGCTCTAAACAATTTAAATAGTTTGAGGTCTACTTCAAAAAAGAAAAAGAAAAATGTGAATTTGGAGCTTGTCGAAAATTTAATTAACCAGAAAATAGTGGAGATCAGTCTAACTGTATGAGATTTAACTCATTAAAAGTTCATTAAAACTCAATTCAGTAACGATGACAATTGAAAATTAATTGATGTTATAAAAAAAAAAAAATACTTCTCGTAAGTTTGCATCTATGTATTCAAATCATATTGATTATTTGAGCTATACACATCTCAAGGAAATAAAGGGAGTAGAATTTTCATAATTCTTACATTTTGTAATAGAGTGGCTTAACTTCATTTTGCTCCAACCCTTGTTATTTTTGTTCGAAAAGTGTGTTTCAGAAATAGGTTAACATTTTATCAAACGTGTCTATTATTTTTTTATGTTTGGCCCTCATTTTTTTTTAAAATTCATTTTGAACCACGTATTCTCATGTAAAATAATTTTACACATAAATCGAAAAAAAAAAAAAAAATCTTACTTTTTAACCACACATTTTCCAACAAAACACTATTTTACGATGCATTTTGATCTAAAAATGTGTCTCAAGCTAAGCCAAAAGGTAAAAGTAATTATTACTTATTAGTTTGATTATCAAAAAAAGGTCCTACGAGATTATTGGTGGTTAAGACCTTTCAAATGCTCACTCCAATCCCAATTTCAATCATTATTTTATTGAGAGAAATAAATGGTCATTAATGAAATGGTTTGAGCTTTGTGCTACTTCAAACATCGACGCAGATGCAGAAATGTTAAATAACTTCTCTTCGTTCGTTCTAACATGACTAATATTTTTGACAAGTTGAGTTAACTAACCGATTAAAGATAAAAACGATTAGTACGATCGTTGGCCTATGCTATCTAATGAAATTGTAAGGTAAGTTTAATTTCTAAATGCTCAAGTCAATGAGAATTTTCCACACTTAATTCATAAAATTGTACATCAAAATATACACATTCTTTGGGATATATTTCTAGTAGTATTTCTGCAGCTATTTTTTGTTGATTACACGTGAAGGCAGCAGCCTTGATTTTGGCATAGGAGCCCAGCCTTGATTTGTGCAGCCTGCTTTGTTTACTGGTGCTTGATATGCCCCCGCAAGATGGAGCTGCCATCAGCAAGACCAATCTTGTTTTGAAGAATTTCTATACGTTGTCGCGACAATGGTTTGATTAGAAGATCTGCCAGCTGATCTTGGGTGTCGACATGACGAATGAGTAACTATGTGGCAGCCCAGTGGGTGACAATTGGCTTATGCATAAATAGAGACAGTTTGTTCACTGCAAAGGAGATATCCGAACGTGTGAGAGAGGTACTGGAGAGCCCTTGTTACACAACAAAATTTAGTGCTCTCAAAAGAAGAAGTACCATCAATTAATTTCAAAGCAGTCTGGTAGACAACAGAGTAGAGACATCCTTAGCACCAAGCATATTAGTTTTGGACAACAAATCACAGATACATTTGTGGTGAGATAAGAAAAAGCCGGTTGTGGTGGAGATGACCTCCACACTTAAGAAAAAATGGAGTTGCCCCATATATTTGAGAGAAAATCGTGTGCCAAGACTACGAATAAGTGAGGTGACAAACTTCGCATTGCTACCTATAATTACAAGGTTTTCCATATAGACCAAAAAATAACATGTAACAGAGCTGTTCTGATAGATAAACAAGGATGAATATGCTTTTGAATTTTGAAAACCAAGCTCAATCAAGGCATGTTTTAGAGCGCAGTACCATGCCTGTGATGCTGATGATATTTTATTTTGAGTGTAGGATAATTTTTTAGAGATAGAAATAATAGGGACTAGATAATTGGAGGAAAATATATTTTATTAGAAATAGATTTTACAAATGGTTGACAATTAGTACAAAGGCAAGAGACTTTTCTTAATGGAGTAGTAGACTTTTCTTACTTTCTCTCTACACTCTAATTGGCTACTGGCACTACATATTTATAGCTATCCTATGTCGGTGGCTTACATCTAGAATTTTCAGATTTTTTCATTATTTTATTATATTTTGATTGCTAACTTGTCAAGACTTTTCTAGTCTTTTTATATTTTAATCTTGTTTGCTTGCTTCCCAAGTAACTTTAGTAAATTCTAGAATAACCATGAAATAAGCATCACTATTTTATCACTCTTCCTTGATGCTTATTTCGGTGACTCCAATCATATCTCATAGTAACTTGAACTTTGTTCGTTGTAGTGCCTTCGTGAATATGTCTGCCAATTGTTCTTCAGTCTTGCAATATTTGAGTTCTGTTTCTTTGTTTGCCTCAGCTTCTCTGATGAAGTGATATTTGATGTCAATGTATTTAGTTCTGCTGTGGAATACAGGATTCTTGGCCATTACTATTGTTGACTTACTGTCATTGTAAATCTCTGTAGCTTCATTTTGTGGTTCTCCCATATCTTCAAGTATGCGTTTTAGCCATATAGCTTGACTTGTTGCCATTGCTGCTGTAATATATTCTACTTCAGCTGATGATTGTGCAACCGTTGCCTGTTTCTTTGATGCCCAAGTGAATATTCCGGAACCTAATGTAAATGCATAGCCTGATGTGATTTTCATATCATCCACTGATCCTGCCCAATCACTATCAGTATATCCAAATAGTCTTGAGTCAGGCATAGACTGATACCATATTCCATAGTTTTTTGTTCCTTGGAGGTATCTTAGTATCCGCTTTACTGCTCCATAGTGGAATTTAGTTGGACTCTACATAAATCTGGAAAGTAGGCTAGTTGCATACATTATATCTGGCCTTGTAGCTGTGAGATAGAGTAAACTTCCAATTATGCTTCGAAATTGTGAGTTGTCCGATTTTGGAGTACCGTCATCTTTTTTGAGTGATTTGTTGCTATCCAGGGGTGTTGCTAGTGTCTTGCAACCTTTCATTTTGAATTTCTTTAATAGACTAGTGGCATACTTCTTCTGGGCAATGAAGATCCCATCTTTAGATTGAGTTATCTCGATCCCAAGGAAATAGTGCATTAAACCCAGATCTGTCATCTCGAACGTTTTCATCATATCTTCCTTAAATTTCTCGATCATCCTTTCATCGTTCCCTATATAAATGAGATCATCAACCTATAGAGATATTATAAGTATACTGTTAGTACCTTGATTTTTTATGTATAGAGTTGGTTCACTTTGGCTCCTCCTGAATCCTTGATCAGTGAAGTAGTTGTCTATTCTGTTGTACCACGCTCGTGGAGCTTGTTTTAATCCGTATAGTGCCTTCTTTAGCTTGAGAATTTTATCTTCATTACCTTGAATTACGTACCCCTGAGGTTGCTGTACATAAATTTTCTCTTCAAGATAGCCATTGAGAAATGCTGATTTCACGTCTAGTTGATAAATCTTCCACTTCTTCTGTGCTACTAATGCAATCAGTGCCCTTATAGTATCAAGTCGAGCAACTGGAGCTAATGTCTCATTGTAGTCGATGCCAAACTGCTGTGAGTATCCCTTGGCGACTAGTCTTACTTTATGTTTTTGGATTGAGCTATCAGCATTAAGCTTTGTCTTGTAGACTCACTTAACTCCTATGACTTCTTTGTCTTGAGGAAGATCTACAAGTTCCCAAGTGTTGTTTTTCTTGATCATCTTTATTTCTTCGTCCATAGTTTTTCTCCAATCTGGTTGTTTTGAAACTGCTTCATAGCTTTCAGGTTCTACGATCATCAAGTTGCAGCTTTTGTATATTTATGATAATCTTCGTGTTTTTCTTGGTGACGATTCTTGTGAGTCGGCTGGTTCTTCCATCGTTTTTTGCCGTGGGGACTCTGGCAGATTGTTCTCCTCAACGACACCCTCTTATTCTTGTGGTTGTGTTAGGATGCTGATAGCTTTTCTTTCGACTTGACCAGTCTCCCAGTTGTAGGTGGCATCTTCATCAAATTTAACATCCCTGCTTATAATTAGCTTCTTTGTTCTCAGGTTTTAGACTCGATAACCTTTTGATTAAGTACTATAACCTAAGAAAATTCATTTCTCCGTCTTTTCATCTAGTTTACCTCTTTTCTCTTGTGGAATGTGTGTGTAGGAGATGCAGCCAAAAACTCTGAGATGCTTTGCTGATGGTTTTTGTAGAAACCCGAAAATTTAATTATAGTAGGCTTATTATATTTTCTATGAATAATATAAGCCCAGCCCACATAAGGAAAGGAAGCCCAATAAATGGTCCAATGTGTTTACAAGTCATGAAGGTTCAAATTTGCATTTATTTGACAAATATCGTTTTTGGCACTAAGACATGAATATTTGGTGGTTAAAGTATACTTCAGATTTTTTTAGTCTCATTTGAGACCCATTTTCGACACAGGAAACATTCGAATTGGATAATGATATTTGAATAAGTAGCTATTTCAATTAGCTTTCCAACTCACTTTGAATCACCTCAATCGGATATCGGGAGAAGAAGTTATGATAGAAATCCTGTAAGCTGTGCAGTGTCAATGGACTATCGGACGACCGGAGCAACTAACCGGTCGACCGGATGCGCCGAAACCCACGATTTTTGAGAAGTAAATGGCCACCCTATTTATTTCAAAAATTTATTTCAAAACCTTTCATCCTCCCCCAAACTTCACCTATAAATAGACCTCATTTTCACTCTCATTTTCCTCACACCAAAAGCAAAAACTTTTATATACAAAAGAGAAAGTTTTCAAGAGAGAAAAGAAGGGAGAGAAAAGTTAGTGTTTTTCCTAAAAGTTTTGGGTAATATCAAGAGGTGTTTTCAAGCATCAATTCTCAAGGGTTTTCAAACATCCAAGGAGTACATTTTCCAACGTCCAAGCTTCATCAAAGTTATCAAAGTTTCTTTTCGATTTTTTTTTTCAAAATATCAAGTTCTTTTCAAAGTATCAAATCAAGATAGGTGGAGGTGTAAAAGTGCTATTATCTGTTCAAAGTATAGTTTTCACATGTTTTTCAAATGAATGCTATGGTACCTCCGGGTACGGTGTTTCGGCACCTCTCTACAGTTGAATGATCATTCTCGCTATAGTTGATTGATCATTCTCCTGCTCGATGCGTCATGTTAAGTCATGACTCAACAGTTATTGGATTTTGTCGGAAATCCTTCTACGCGACGGTTTTTAAATGCAAATGCTATAGTTTGAAAATATATATTTTGATAACGATGCACCTATGATATCTATTGAGTTTCAAACTCATGGGTTTGATCCCTTCTACAGGTTAATGTGATGATGCATGGGACGTGGATGACGGTTGAGGAAGATGCTAAATGCTATGCAAAGCCGGTGATTTTTACATATTTTATGAATTTCTTTAAATGAAGTTCAGTTAAATTTCTTAAATTAAGGTTCAGTTATTTCTACAAAACATTTATGTTAAAGACAATCGAAATTAGGACCCATGTTTTCTTAAAATAAATTGAGATGTTTTAAATTCATGAATTTCATATTAAGTTTTCCCTTAATAGTACATATAAAGTACATATATGCACTAAGGCGAAAACTATAGATAAGTAGCAATTCGATCCATACGGGTTGGGGCATTACAGTTTTCGTCCGCTCCATGCTTCCACTGGTGTTTTGTCTTGCATGACTTTGGTCGGACATCGATTTAGTAAGTAGACTGCAGTGCTTACCGCTTCTGCCCAGAAGGTTTTTGGAAGACCTTTCTCTATTAGCATAGCTCTAGCAGTCTCCATTACTGTTCTATTCTTTCTTTCTGACACACTATTTTGTTCATGTGCGTATCCAATGGTAAGTTGGTACTTCATTCCTTCTTCTTCACAGAACTCGTTGAATTTATTTAATGTATATTCTTTGCCTCTGTCGCTTCGGATAGTTTTGACATTGCAACCACTTTGCTTTTCGATATAGCTTTTGAACCTTTTAAAAATTTCAAATACTTGAGATTTCTCACACAAGAAATATACCCATGTCATTCTAGTGTAGTAATCTATAAAGAGAATGAAGCGCTTGTTTTGCTCATGTGATGGAGTACGCATCGGACCACATATATTTGTATGTATCAACTCTAATGGCTTTTTGGCTCTCCAAGATTTTTCGGACTGAAATGGTTGATGGTGTTGTTTCCCATGCAAACATCCTTCGCAAACTGCATCAATCTCTTTTATGGTTGGTAAGTCTCTCAACATTTTTTTTGCTGCAAGATCTTTAACCCGTGGAAGTGGAAATGTCCAAATCTTTTGTGCCACAACCATGACTCGTCCACTTGCGCCATCATTGCCGCATTGTTTGCATACCTCCATTGGATTGGAAAGCATATGTTCTCCCTCTTTTTAACTTTTGTAATTACAAGAGATTTATCTTTCTTATCATAGATCGTGCAAGAATCTCATTCAAAATGTAAAGTATATCCTTTCTCCATCATCTGGCCTACACTTAGTAGATTTTGATCCATTGTAGGAACCAAGAAAACTTCATTGATGTATCTCTTACCCTTTTTGGTATTAACGATAATAGTACATTTACCTATTGCATCTATGTAATTTCCATTGTCAATTTTTATTTTTGTGTTTATTTTATCAAGACTGCAGAAAATACTTTCATTATTCGTCATGTGATTACTACATCCATTGTCTAAATACCATGTATCTAATTTCTCTTCAGATACATCCTTGTTGGAGGCGTAAAATAGATTTCCTTCTATATCTTTTTCTTCAGAGAAATTAGCTTGATGATTTCCTTTAAAACGACAAAAAAAAATTTCGTGACCAAATTTTTTACAGTTACGGCACTATGGTTTTCCTTTAAACCAACAATCTTTCTCCAAATGACTTTTTCTTTTACAAATGCCGCATGAAGGATATTTCCCGCTTTTATCAATTTCTTTTCCTTAAATTTCTTTATTTTTAGAATTATCTTTAAATTTTCGCCCACTTTCTTTGGATTTCCGAAACCGCATATTAACTTTAGATTGAAAGGCATTTTCTGTGTTAGTTTCATAACGTCTTTCTAATCTTTTTTCATGCGCTTCTAGTGAACCTATTAATTCTACAGCTGTTAATTTAGCTACATCTTTGTACTCCTCAATAGTTGCGATAAGTGGATCATATTTTTTTGAACAAGTAATTAAAATTTTTCCAACGACTTTCTTTTGAGGAATATCATCTACATAAGACCTCAATTGATTTATTATTTAATCTATTCTTGAATAATAATCTTTCGCGAATATTTCATTTTTAAATTTTCAAAATTCCTCCTTAAAGTTTGAAGACGGCAAGTACGTACCCATGAAACTCCTCCTTCAGCTTATTCCAAGCTTCTTTTGTCGTTTTGGCTCCCATAATTCTTGGAAAATAAGTGTTTGTCAAGCTCATTGGTAGAGCTAGTAGTGCTAGAGAATCTTTTTGTTGATTCTCTTTAAGTTTTTTCTTTTGTGCGTTAGTTAGAGTAGAAATGTCATCTAGGTTAGTGTACCCATCAGTGACGACATCCCATAAATTTTGCGCACAAAAGTAGGTCTTCATTTTGATAGATCAAAAATCATAGTTATCTCCATTAAATGTTGGAATAGGAATGGACGAACGAAAAGCATCTGCCATAATGTATGCTTATGCCTAATATTAATCGAACGTAGCTCTGATACCACTGATGATATTTTATTTTGAGTATAGGATAATTTTGTAGATATAGAAATAATAGGGACTAGATAATTGAAGGAGAAAAATATATTTTATTAGAAATAGATTTCACAAAGTGGTTGACAATTAGTACAAAGGCAAGAGACTTTTCTTATTGGAGTAGTAGACTTTTCTCACTTTCTCTCTACACTCTAATTGGCTACTAGCACTACATATTTATAGACATCCTATGTCGGTGGCTTACATCTAGAATATTCAAATTTTTTCATTATTTTATTATATTTTGATTGCTAACTTCTCTAGACTTTTCTAGTCTTTTTATATTTTAATCTTGCTTGCTTGCTTCCCAAGTAACTTTAGTAAATTCTAGAATAACCATGAAATAAGCATTACTATTTTATCATATGCCTATTTGTGACCGTAAATGGCCTTGCATAATCTACACACATGATCTTGATTGGACATATCCTGGAGGTTGAACCATATACACTTTTTCAATCAACTCACCATGCAAAAATTCATTGTTCACATCAAGTTGTTTTAATAAGCTACATCACAACAATGGTTAAAAAAAATTCTAATTGTAGCTAATTTCACAACAGGACTAAATGTCTCTTTATAAACTAACTCGGATCGTTGAAACTCTTAGCAACAAGTCAAGCTTTAAATCCATCAATGGACCCATCTGCCTTCTTTTTAACTCAAAATACCCATTTACAACCACTGTATTACAATTTTTGGGATATGAAACCGATTCCCATATACCATGCCTAATAAAGGCAATGAGTTCATCCGACATAGCATTACACCATTGAGGATTAGATAGTGCTTGACTCACACAAGTTGGTTCAATAGTGGGTTGGATAGGATGTTTTGTGATCAAATAAAATTGGCTTTGTATATGTGGTTCTAGGATTGGGTAGTCATCAAGTGGATTCTTTTTGGTTGTTTAGGAGGCAGTTTTATCTGGACATGGACAAGAGTGTCTGGTAAGGTCGACATAGGAGAAGCCAGTGTTGTTGGAGCACTTGATGAGATAACCTGACAGTGGTGTTCGGCTGTTGAGTCAGTGCAGGATGTATGTGGGGTAGATTGACCTAAAGAGAGAGCAAAGTGCACAAGAAAGTTACCTGGAGATGATGTGGCAAGCAGTAGCAGCACAGTCCAAAGCCACTGGCGGTCGTGGTGGTGGTGAAGGGTACAAAGGATTCTAAATAGATGGGTGGCACTTGGATCGAGCTTTGGCTCTCATCAAATAGAACATGTCTAGAGATATAACTTCTTGTTTTAAGATTTGGACACTTACATGCATTTTGTGTTTAAGAATAGCCTAGGAATAAGTAAGGAATGGATTTGAGCTGGAGTTTATGGGTATTGTAGGGCCTAGTGAGTGGAAATCAAAGGCAACCAAAATTTATAAATTTGAGATAGTGCGCTGGCCAAAAAAGGCTTCATATGGAAATTTGTTCCTTAGTAAGGACTAGTAGAGATCGTGCAATTGTTATAATTTTACAAGTAATTTTGTTAAAAAAAGATAAATGATTTTGGAACATCAATATATTTAACTATTTAGACTATTAATGTATTTTATATTATTAACGATACGAAGGTATATTGTATGAAAGTATTCAATGGGCAAATTCAAATATATATTCATATGTACCTTTAAAAACAATTTCCCTACCCCATATAAGCAAACAGAGAGTTCAAAAAAGAGAAGTATGACAATCTTAAACAACTTCACCTCTTTAAGAAGAATAATAATTTCATTACAGAACAAACAAATTGTAATTTCAATTACAAGGGCAATACTTCAATGCCTATCATAAGACGTAAAATGCAATATGATAAGACAAAAAATTAAAGAAAATGAGCTGAATGTAGTAAGGATGCAACCATATGATTAGCATGGTTAAGATGGGGTTCCGGCTAACCATCCGAGAGGCTCACCTGTGGTAAATGCACATGCAATTCCTAAAATAAAATTTACTTGAAATCACCAAGAAGAAATTGATGTCAATCAGTAAAAATAAAATATACTAAAAATTGGTAAAATGAGACAAGTGAATGGGAAGTTGAAAAGGGAAGTCTCTCAATATATTTCTCTGAGAGAGACATGAGAGATAGGAACGAGATCAATGAAAAATCAAGAAAGAATGATGAAATCATAGAGTCAATGGCATCTTTAAAAGGCCAAATTATTGAAAATTCTTTACTTTTACTGTAGAATAAATTAGAGAAGTATATCTTCCATGAGTTGGACGCCATCATAAATTTCAAACCATTCATAATAGAAAGAATGTATACAGATCTCATAAGAGGAGCTAAATGTCCTCGACGCCTGCCATATAATTTCAACAAATTTATTTGCCTCACATTTTGTTATCTTGATAATCAATCCGTGCAAAATTAATAGAATCAAATCTCAACTATAGAAACAAAAAAAAACAAATAATAAATGAAAGATGAATAAAAAAATGGAATATATAAATGTGCAAAATAAATGTAAAAACATAAAGCAATTGTCTTTACATTATCTTATTGATTTGCAGTGCTAAACCAAACTTTGTTCATTGAGAGTTTTCTGATATTTTGTGGAATTAAATTTGATATGTCTTTATCATTTTCAAAATAAATATGAAACTTATGATTGTCTCAGACCTTTTAGTGTTAAAGACTGATACTCAATAATATCGTGTCACAAAGCAATGATTGTTCATAATATAAAATAATAGTTCCAAGTAAAATCTCAATTGACATCCTGGTAATGGATAATAAGCCATTGTTTAAGCCCCATTTTGATAAGAAAATGTATTTTAGATTAGTAGATTGATGGAGAATGTGTAATTAAAAATTAAGAAAAAAAATTAAATTTGCGTGTAATATTATTTTATTCCTAAATTTTCTAAAAAAAACTGAACCCATGAAATTCACATGAATTAAAATTTTATTTTAAAAAAAAAATTCTTGCATATCTAAAACGATACAGTAAAAGAGAACCACCATACCTTCGATTCATAGCAAAAATCTATATTTACGTACAAAAAAAAATCTTGTTTCAATAATTTTTTCGATTGATCTATGATGAAAATTTCAAACATCTATAAAAGAAAGCAAAAATAGAGGGTTAGAACTTTCAGGTTGGTGAATACCAAGAAACTTTGGCAAAATTACACAGCATATAGATAAAATCGTGGGAAAAAATAAAAGACAGAAGAAGAAAGGAAATTTTTACACAATATGGACCGTTATGTGGAGAATGGAGGAAATATATGAGACGTTGCATGGAGAAATGAGAAAAGAATCAGATAAGAACAAGAAATAAATAAAATAATGCAATAATGTCGTGCTTGAGATAAAATTGATATTAAAATATGACATCAACATGACATCATTGATGATGAGTTATGAATAGTAACCAACTTTCAACATAAAATCAAAGAAAACTTTAACTATAGTAGGAGAAAGGGGAAATGAATGATGAAGAAAGGAAAAAAGGATTGAAAGTGCACAAAAAGTTAACTTTGGGGATTGGAGTGTACAAGTGTCAAAAGTTAAATGCCCAAAGTTAAATTACCTATGGTTGCAATTTTTTAAGGACGTAATCAAAAGAAAAGTTAAAATTTGAGGATTAAAATGTTCAAGATGAAAGTTGAAGGACTGGAAGCGCATTTACCGATGACTTAGTTACAATAAATAAAAGATGATGTTTGTTTCCTAGTGCTGTATGACATCATCAATAGATCAGATATAGAATAGATATAGTTATAGATATAGATTTTCATTTGCATTTTACTACTTAATTTAGTTATTTTCTATTTTGTAGGTGTCTAACGTCAAAATATCAAATTGGAGGAGAAAACGGATGAAGAAAAGGAAAAGGGACCAAAAGTGCAAAAAAAATTAACTTGGGGACTGAAGTGTATAAGTGTCAAAAGTTCAAGGACCTAGGGTTACAATTTTTGAAGGATGTGTTGGAAAGAAAAGTCAAAATTCAAGGACTAAAATGTTTGAGATGAAAATTGAAGGACTGAAAGCGCAATTACCCCGAGTACTTAGCTGCAAGAAAAAATAAAATGAAAAAATAAATAAAAAGTAAAAGATGTTGTATGACATCATCAATAGGTCATGATGATGCAAAATGAATAGGAACAAACCTTTATCTTTTATATATTGTATAGATGTAGGTTGATGATTTATGAGATATGTGGCAGTACAAAAGGCATAAGGGCAATAAGAGAAGGGCAATGGTGCATCTTGTAGTAAGCTGAGACCTGTTTCCACCAAGTGACGATGACGACGTTCAGAGACCCCATTTTGCTGTAGTGTATGAGGTGCTATGGTATAGTAGCTATCCATGAATTGAGAGATATTGTTTTAAGGCAAGGAATTCACCACCATTATTAGAGTAATTACTTTTTACTATGATTTGAAATCTATTTCCAACAAGTTTTTTAAATTGTGGGAATCAAAATAAAGTAGTACCAGGAACCATCAAACAAACAGAGTTAGAAAGCCCCAAATGTCAGTGTAGATAAGATGAAAAGAGCATGACTTTGAATACTAGTGGAATGAAATGGTTGTTTATTTGCTTTATTGATTGAATATGAAGTGCATAGATGATACAATCGCTATTTTGTTATTGGAAGTGAAAATGAATTAACTAAATATTGAATAGTTTTAAAAGTTAGATGTCCAAGATGCTTGTGTCACTCATCAATCGAGGTCCGCTCATATACATTTGCAACCATTTTTTACGAATCCATCAACGAGTTCGGAAGTGTGTACACACCATTTTCATAAACACCTCTAAGCAGGGTCACCCCGTGATCTGATCATTCACAAGGAAATAAAAGGGTGAAATTCAATAAAAACTTTATTTTGAGATGTAAAATGATGGACAAAAATCATTTTTTTTTGTGGATACTTGAATCACAAAGTGTTCAATCTAAATGGAAAGTAGAAGTAGGTGTTTGAAATACCAAAAAAATCGATATGAGAGACATGCAAACATAATCCAATATGTCCCGTTATACTCAGAATGGGTGGATAGGTTTGTCAAATCACCAGTAATGTTATGAGATGCTGCATAATCAATGAGCCATTTATTGTCTTTGGTGTAAGAAGTGAAGGCACAATTTACGATGACAACGAAAGGATACAGCGGCAGACAATTTTTTGCAGCGTGACCCAATTGATCAAAAAACTGACATTTGGGCTCATAATGACACTGGCCCGAATTAAAATAGCCCGTGGAGTCTTGGGGCCTTCTATTATCACGATTATGGCCATTGTTGGGCAAGGTGGGTCTGAAGGTCGAAATGGCCCATTGCCTTTATAAGAACCATGTTGTCGAGGGCTTCCACTTCCAGTTGAATTATGAAAACTAGAGCAACGACGGGAGAAGTTGGCTGTGGAAACTATTAGAAAACATATCTTCAAAAGAAAGGGAATGGAGAAGAAAACAAGGAATTAAACCAAGAACAAAAAAATGAAGATAATAAAGGCCCGAACACGTAATCGTTGTCCTCAAATGAAATCTATCCATTTCAAATAGAATTTGATGCTTACAGGGATCTTGGCAAAAGGTTTGCAGGATTTATCATGTCTTGAAGAAGATTTAACACGTAAGCACTAGTGCGACCGCATGCTGAAATGACCTATGCGGTCGCATAGTTGTATGTTTTGGCCTTACTTCCACTTTTTCATTTCATAAACGTTCTATTGGTTTTTGAACAACATTTCAACAGCAACCAACTACTGTGCGGTGGCTTTGAGGCGGTCACATAACTTTAATGGTTGACGAGGAGATCATAAAGTTCCTCAAAGGTTAGTGAGTTCTCCCTAGCACGAATAGGGACGACGATTTCATGAAAGTCGGGACCCAAACCATGAAGAATGTAAAGGGTGAGATCGTCATCAGAAATGGAATGATCGATGAGGGCAATCTCATATGCAAGGGCTTTCAATGTGTACAGGTAATCGGGCATGGATCGATTTCCCCGTCGAATCAAGGTAAGCTCCTCCATTGGTTGCATTGCTCAGGTTCGTGATTTACTCGCATAACGGTACTTAATTTCTTCCAAGCTTCCTATGATGTTTTGGCACCTGAGAGGAGTGGGTGATAGTTGTAGTGGTAGAGGGTAGGATAGCGTTAAAGATAAGTTTATCTTGTCGAACCCAATGGATCTTTTGGAGGGCTGAAGTTGAGGTACCAATAGGGACGGGACATGGGTGGTCTCCAGTGACATAGTTAAGGAGGTCATAGTTGATGATGAGGATTTCAAATTGGGCACGCCATTGTGGAAAGATTGAGGGTGTTAACTTCTCATTTATCCGAGCAGAAATGTTGAGAGCAATCAAGGGTTTATCTGTTGGAGAGGGTGGCTGGGTTTGGGGAGCAGACATGGGTGTTGATATTGTGGGAGAAAGCAGTTTCGGGAAGAGGATCGATTGCTTGTTAAAGCCTGCAAGCTCTGATGCCAAAATGAAATTGTAAGGTAAGTTTAATTTCTAAATGCTCAAGACAATGAGAATTTTCCATACTTCATAAAATTGTACAACAATATATATATACATTCCTTGGAATATATTTCTAGTAGTAATGCTATTTCTGTGGCTAATATTTGTTGCTTACACGTGAAAGTAATAGTCTTGATTTTGGCGTAGGAGTCCAGCCTTGATTT
This sequence comes from Osmanthus fragrans, assembly GCA_019395295.1. Lineage (NCBI taxonomy): Eukaryota > Viridiplantae > Streptophyta > Magnoliopsida > Lamiales > Oleaceae > Osmanthus > Osmanthus fragrans. The sequence continues at coordinate 15,928,840 of CM033355.1, read as the reverse complement.
GTGCAGCTTTGTCTTTAGCTTAATTTGTGTAGCTTGCTTTGTTTACTGGTGCTTGATACATTCCAAGATTAGCTTTGATTTGAGCTTAAGAATCATCTTCCTTGTCTTTGGCTTGAGTTAAGGAATTTTCCTTGATACCATGTAGCTCATTGGACTAGGCATTTAAGGGTTGGGTTGCTTCAAGATTAGACAATGTAACTCACTTTTACACCTCTATTGTTCATGTTTGCTACAAAAATATTTGTAGTCGTTTATCATTCCATTATGACAAAATTGAACTTATTAACAAAGGTTGCAGCCAAGTTATTTTTTTACACTTTCTTTTATCTATTCTATTTTTATAGTGACGATTAAAAAGATAACACACTATGTAATTTGGCCACTCGTAAGAATAAGACGTTCAACTTCCTAAAATACTATGTACTTATTCGAAAAAGGGATTATTTTCTATGAATGTAAATTTTGATATAACACCTTTACAAGTTATAAATCGTCCTAAACAATCCAAAACATATTTATTTAATATCGTATAAAATGAGGTTTTAATAAATATAATAATGATATTAAAATAATTTATGTAGTCTATTTTAAATTTATAGACCAAAAAGACGGAATTGCATCAAAGAAATTACATGGATAACACCAAACTTTGCCGTGAACGACGTAGCCTGTAGTTGTAAAAGGATAGAGGTTTAATTGATTTCTTGAAAAACTATTGGGGACAAATCATTATTAACCTTAAATATAAGGGGAAAGTTGCAATACTGTAAGTCAACTCTTCCGTTCCGTTTCAATGTAAAAACAAAACAATCAAAAGTCCATCTTCTGATCAATCAACAATGGATTCAATTTTTCCATAGAACACTTCAAAATTCTATTCCAAGTTCGATACTGATACAAAAAATTTCAATAACAATACAGAAAAATAAAGAAATACCCAATTGAGGACCCGGAAAAATTCTGCACATACGCACAACAAAAACAAAACAGTAAAAGAAAATGGCGTCACTGGCAACCCATTTCACAGCCTCCCTCTTCCTATTCCCACTTGGAATTCGCCGTCTGCTTTGCTCTTTTTCTCTGTATCTTAATAACCCATCTATTTACAGATCTAGATCATGGTATTTTTCGGAGCCCAAGTGGAAAAACTTTGATTTCTACACTCTTCTTGTAGTCCTTCCAATTGCATCATTCTCCCACATTTTCTTCTTTTTTGTGTTTCCAGGCCAATCTGCCTACAGATTTTCGTTCTTACAACAATCTCTTGTCATTTTCGTCTTCTGGGCACTCTTGATTTTGATTATTTGGAAAGAAAGTTTGGATCTTTCTGTTGTTTCCGAGAATTTTGTGTTCATATTTGCTGGCATTGCATTTGTGATTGAGTTTTACTTGAACGGGGATGGAATTGTAGGGCTTGGAGGTGTCGTATATGGAATATTGGGAGGTTTGGCTCTCTTTTGCGCTGCATGTTGCCTCTATTTGTCGGTTATGCCATCGGCATTTTTTGCTGATTTTTTGTTGTCTTCTGGTCTTGTTTTGAAAGGCACTTGGGTTCTGCAAGTGGGATTATCGTTATACACAGATGCATTTGGTTTGAAAGGGTGTGCTAGGATTTCTGGGGTGGCCCCGACTAAAGGGGTGTCTAATGTCCAGTGTGAGCTTGAGGAGGATGGATTGAGGGGTGTGGCATTGATGAATTTTTTGTTTGTTGGACATGTTACAGTGGTGATGATTACGAGCTTTCTGTTGTTCGGATTGTTGCATCGTAATAGGAATTTGAGGTGTGGTGAGTGTAGCGGTCCATTGCTGGCTGAGATTGGATCAGAGGGAATGCTGATGCGTCCGCTTCCTGAATTTGAAATGGAATGAGAAGTTTTGCTGCTGTTCTCTAAGATCTGGTACAAAACATTCATGTGGATTGAGTTGTTAAAAACTAGTTCATTTCTATGGTCAGATTGCTTTATACTTTTTCTTTGTTTTTCTACTTGGGACATACATTTTGGGAATAGAAAAGTTTATTTATTGCTTTAAGGCAATAGTTTCTAGCATTCTTTCTTGACATTGTGCTGCTATATCTTCAGTATATCATTCCTTAGCAAGAGCTTGTGCTATGCTGTCAGTGTCAAATGACTTGGACCAGATTGAAGGCACGCGATATCCTTGGAGCATTAGTACTTCATTCATGATATGCTAATGGTAGTTACTACGCAACTGCCATTTTCTTCCTTTTAAAGGGACATATTTAGTTGTAAACTACTGGTCTCAACTGGCATATAATTAGCTCACATAATAATTATAGACTTTTCTCAAACTAGGCTGGTTCATGTGATATCTTTGACTGGACGGTGGATGCAGTAATGCTGATTTAGGAGCGTTGTATTTGAATAAAATACCCAGATTCTAGTAGAAGTGTTTAGTTAAATATGAGTCAGTTACAAGTCTTGACTGGAATCAACTAAAGAGTCAGATAGGAATGAACATTTTGTTCTCTGTTTCTGATTTCTTGTTTCCTTTTAGTGTTTATAGCCGGGAGCAAGAGGTGGATCTTTGGCTGACAAAAAGTTGTCGCCTTGCCTGATTGATTGCGTTATCCCATTGTCTTTCTGCAATTTTGCCTCATTAAAGTCTTTATTTCTATAAGAGAGAATGACTGTTTTCTGTTATGCAATGAATAACTGTTTTCTATGTTCCAATTCTTAATGCAACGCATAAGACAAGGAACTCATTGTACATTGAAAAATGCTTCAGCAAATTTGGATTGAACTGGTAACATATGCATGGATGTAAGATCTTATAATCAAATATTATAAAATGTCTCTTGGAGAAATACTGAAACATCTCATAGAGGGTGAAAAGTGAAGCTCTCATCTCCCGTCATTGGATATATTTTGCTTGCATCACGGGAATAAAGGTTAAGTTGTATAACCTAGGTTTATTAGTATATTCGTTTTTATAATAGAAAATTTTGGGTTCTGTTTATTTAATTATTTTGGTGTTCTAGATATAATTACTTTCGTCATTGCACTTGATATAGGCAGAAAACTATTTCTTACTTTCATTATTGCACTTGATATAGGCAGAAAACTATTTCCAACAGTATGTTGCTTGTGGAGTAACAGAGTAACTAGTCAGGAGATATGAGATGAGCTTGTATCTTCCATCAAACATATTGATGTTATTGAAGACAACCATTTTACTTCAGTTTTGTATACCTTGTAACTGAAGAAAATTTGGGCATTGTTAACCATCGTCTGCGGAAACGATTGAACCCATGGATTTTTAATCTGGAACGAATTCGCTTGAGCTTTTTGCTGAAATTACATCTTCTTCTGGGGATTTTGGGTTTTGAGAATCTTGCCAACTTCCTCACGTATTTAAATCCTGTATCAGAATATTCAGCTTCATAATGGAAAAATTTATTGAGGGAAGAAAAAAAGGACGGGCTAGTAAAACAATAAATGCCTGAACTGTGCTGACATGCAGAATTTATGCAGCAAATCATTAGCTGTAAACAGCTTCAGCAATTTATGCCGTAGCTTATTCCCTTTATTAGAGTTGAAACTGCCCATTTCACCACAGTCTTTAAATGCAAAATAATTTCACTCATACCTTGGACTTCATTCTTAATTTGTTCTTCTTCTTCAATTCCTGCATTCTGCAAGATCTGTAAGTTGCCAGGAGAGCAGCTCATTAGATAAAATTATCTTAGCAGTAATAAGATCTCACGTTGAAAGGGAGAGATTTAACTTCACATGCATGCCTTCAGGTAGGGATTTGATTACCTCAACCAAGTTTCCAAGACGCATTCTCAGCCTCCGGTGTATAAAACCTCTAGTGCTCTGTTTAAGACTAAATATTAGTTCCAGGATGCAAGCAACTCTAGTATTCTATATCATGTGAATGTGAATTACCTTCACATGATATTTCACGAATGTAAAGAATTTCAGTAGGTTCCACACGGTCTTGTCTAGTTTCTTGCCTTCCATGTGATGGAACGTAATATCTTAAAATGTCATGGTAACAGGACTTGGATAAGTTGAACCAAAAGCTTGGAAACATGGGGTAGAAAATGCTACGACTATTCATTGTTAATTTGTTGTAAAAATAATAATAGTAATAGTGTAATACCCAAAGAAACAAATCCTCCGTTTGTGCTGAGATCTTCAATGAGTTCTCCTCTTAACTCTGGAGGTGGTATCGGCGACCAGATGCAATGAGGCGCCTTAGCACATGCTCCAGTACTTCCAACAACCACAAGCTCCTGGGAGAAAATATTCAATTACATGATGAAATTGTAGGAATAATGTAATCTCTTGAATCTAGATGAGATAAAAGTAATTCCTTCTTGAGAGAACCAAGAAAAAGCTTTCATTTTTCCCTTGTACGATTTAGCAATCCTTACCTGAAAGAAGGCTGTTGCAATAATCACATCTGTTTTTTCTTTGAAGCGCATTGGGAATACTGCAGTGATTTTTGTTGGCTGTCAACATGTGGATTTGCTTGCAGTCAGGTGATAGAAATGGTCTTCAAAGACTCTATAGATGTATCGAGATTGAGTACTTTATGGTTTGAAATTCACTGAATTGCCATCTGTTTTAATTATTGTTCTAAATTTTTCCTTGGACTTTGTTACAGCTGTGATACCTATTTAGTCAACAGTTGACAAAAATTACCTGTTTGATGACATAGAATGGCTCCCCTGGATGATAAATTAGTTTGATTGGTTTATACATTCCCTGAGATATTTCCTGAGATTCAACATTCCTTAACATTTCTTTCAGCTGTGAGCTCACTACTACGGCTTGAAGTGAGGAAATTTCTGCGATAATCTTTGTTGAGACTGGAGAAAATAAGTTCCAACAAAATAAACCAGCGTCTAATAAGTAGCCATTATTCTGCTCATATCAATCTTTGGCAACAAATTATATAATCTCATACATATGAAGATTTTGAGTATCATGTATAGCAATATTTTGAGTTCTTAGTGATCATTTCAATGAAGATGAGTGTTTTTTTTTTTTTTTTTTTTTTTCCTGTGTATCTATATATATATTTTTCCTCATGGGATAGAGTCTATACCACCACAAGTTCTCAGAATTTCAAACCTTCCAGCAGTTTTACCTTCAAATTTCTAGAGAATCAGGACAAAATTTTACTTCTGTATTTATGTGATGAGCCTTGCTGAATTACTGCAGCAAGTTACTTTTCGCTAGACGATATAAGACTGAGCAGGGACTATTTTAAGGAAGTTAATAAATAATAATGATGAAGTTGAACTAAGAGAGGCATATATATTTCTCCATTTCATGATTTTATTATCGCTGTTATCTTTTTGTTATTACTTTCTTAATGTAGCATAGTTCCTTGATTAAATCTGAGGCAGTTTTGAAAGAGAGCTCCAACAAATCATATGATTTCGACTTTTAAAAGTGTGGTTTTTTTTTCCCTCCTGTATGTTGTTAGTTGAATTATTGTAGTCATTACCTATGCTAATGCTGAAATATTCTGCCAATGATCTTAGAGCATCTTGAAGAGACTCTTTAAATATGAGATGCTCTTTATTTTAAAGGGTCAATCTTTAAAGTCATGCTTCAAGAAATTCTTTAAATTAATATTTTAATTTAGAGAGTGGGTTTGGCTTCCAAATTTGAATAACCAAACTCACTATCTATAATTACATGTATTCAAAATGTTTCAATTTTCGATGTAAGAAAATAATAAAATAATCTAAAGAAAAGTTAATTAAAATAAAATATAGAGAAAAATAATAAATATTTTTTAGGAGTAGTAAATTTAAGTGTTAAATATAAAGAACTTGTTGGAGTATTTCAAAATTTTAACTCTCTAAATTTATAGATGCTCTCCAAATCATAGAATATACTATTTAAAAATAGAGAGTCTCTTGAATATACTCTTAGGCTTATAATTTCTGGCTAGAAAGCAGCCACTTTGAATGAATAATTCCCAAGGTTAAATTATATCAATTTTTTAATCCTTGCAACTTTTAGTTTGGACTAATTAGTATAGTCCTATATTCGAATTCAAAGCTTAGCTTTCATCTTTTATGGCAGTTAACTTGCCAAATCTGTAAAGTTTTCTGTTTGTAGCATTTAAAATGTTTATTGGTCTTACAGATTCTTCTTTTTTATGTTGGCATTGGTGGTTGTCATATAGCTTATTAAAAGGCTGATTATGTTTCAGAACTGTAAAATCTCAATGTCTAGTGTAGTTGTAAGCTTTTTTATTTTCAATTATTCACTTCCATTGTCTTTCTAATGGAAATAGATTTTGCTAAATCAAATATCCTCGAGAAAATCAGACCAAGCTTACAAATTACTGTGTTCAAGAACCTATTTTCAAAAGAGAATATCCCAATTACATCTTATGAAAACCAAGAGAAATGTTGGTGATCTGAGAAAGTTACTGGTTGTCCTTATGCCTGTTTCTCTTAGAAACATTTTTCATTTTCCAATATCACTTTGGGAGTGGGGGGAAGTTAGGGTGGGGTGGGGTGGGGTGGGGTTGGGTGGGGGTTGAGAAGGGAAAGCATTAAGATTTACTAACCTCTACCGTGTGGAATTCTACCGAAGTTCAGCCTTAAAGTTAGCTGATAGCCGTCTTTTGGAGGCTCAATAATCTCTACAACATCAGGACAAATTCCCTTAACCATATCCAGAGTTTGGTTTGGAAGCTTGGATGTAAATTGTAATCCTTGAGATAGAAGAGGAATTGAGATTGACAAATAAGTTTGATGTGGATCTGATGCAGAACACTGTTATACATTCAACATAATGATTAGATTCCTATTTTAATGTGTAACAAATTTTTTTCATAGGCCTTAAGATTTACTGTCGTGATTGCGAATTCCTATTAACTTCTTAACTCTCTCTGCAGTTTTTAATGAGTCGAAGAGAACTCCACAAATTTTACCTGAACATGGTACTGTACAGATCCAAATTCATGCATTTGATGATCAATCTCCATGGGCTCTTCTGCTCTGCATGAAAAATATATTAGTGACCATCAGAATAAGATTTCGAATATTAGTGGATTGTTTGTTGAATTCATACATTTCATAGGTTGCTAACAAGAGCAGAAACCCTGGGTTTTACAACTAACATTTTTGTCCATTTTATCAGAGTTATATATTCATACAATTTTGCATAATTAGGAAATTGAGCAACTAGACTTTCATGCCTCCATAAGATCTGAAACCAATGTATTCAAGAAAAAAAGGCATAATGTGGACACTCTTTTATCTGAAATGTAATTTATTTTTTTGAGTGGTAAATGAATCATGTTTGATTTTCCCTTTTACATTGCATTAAATTTTTGTTCGATATGATCATTTTCACAGCGACCAAAGTGGATATTTATTTATTTAAATTTTATCTTCTACAATCCTCATCACTTGCAGGCTAAATACATTAAGCAGCAGGACTTGGCCTCAGAATCACTTCTTGTTCTGTTGCCATGTCCATTTGTTCAAGTTTTGAGTGTGAACCTGATGCCCCACTGAGATATAACCATGTTGTGCTGATTAACCCGATAATTGACTTGTTGGTGAATATTATTGGAAGTTATTTGTTTCTTTTTTCCTGCACCATCGACTTGAAGGATAAGAAATAAGTCCTACTTCCAAAATATCAATGTTGCTAATACTAGCTGAATCATGGAATATGTTAACACTCTCAGCACCAAAAATTGCTAATCTACCTGGAAAACAGATATCCTTGTCTGCTGAACTTATAGTGGCCCTTAACCCCTCACAAAACCCACATCCACTTATACAGCTGTTACGATATCCCACTATATATATGAAGTTGCTTTATGCTTTTAGCCCATCGGTTTATAACGTATACGGTGGTTCATGTGACAAATCCTTGCAAAATCTGCTTTCTTTTAGTCAAAATTAAGATTTTTACATTCTTGATTTTAAATGTTCGTGTGTATGGAAAGTTGAGATTGTAACTTTGTTTTAATAATTTCAATATGGATATTATATGGAGCCTACTTGATATGGATATTATATGGAGCCTACTTGTTCTGTTTTTCAGATTATCAAGCTTTAGAAACTTTCTGAAATTTTCTGTGTAACAATGTGTGTGGAAATTCATATCATGGTGTAAAATTTTACCATCGTTGTGCTTCAAAATATTTAAATCAAAGACTGTTTTTACTGCTATTTCTTTGATACTGTAAATTCTTGTTTTATGTTAATGACATCTCCATTTAAGTTAGAAATATGAAATCTCAATTGAAGTTGGAGATCCCTGCTTAAAATTACCCCAGTAAAGCAGAAACTTGTATTTAAATATTCAGGTATCTGAGCTGAAACATTTTATTTGAAGTTACAGTGCTGTTTACTTATTATGCTTCTACTTCTTGAAGATGTTAGATAGTGTGGAGCCTAATTATACTGTACATTTATCTTTGATGGCGAATCTTCCAAATGCTGTATGAGGGATTCTTTTAGAGTTGTGTGTGGGTGGGGGTCGGGGGTTCGATTTTCGTACTGTTTTTTATTGTTAGAGTTTACTATTAACAGAGGATAGTTTGGCTGAATGTGACATGAGTTTGATTGTGGCAAACGGAATTGGCAGAAGGAATGGTGTCATTTTGTAAATGAATTAGGTTAGAGCACAGGATCTACATACGTGAATGAATACAAGTTGATCTTCTTACCTGTATATTTTGAGAAGAATCTCCTTTAATGCTGGTGATGCCCTTTCAAAGCATGCCATTCTGTCTGTCTGTCTGTCTCTCTCTCTCTCTCTCTCTCTCTCTCTCTCTCTCTCTCTCTCTCTCTCTCTCTGCGCATTTGTATTTGTATTTGTATGTGTGAACACAACTGATACATTCTGTGGGTTGGTGGTAGAGGAGTGTAAAGACATTTTTGAGTGAAATGCACAGTGAATGCTGCAATCATGTAAACCAAAATTTGAAGCAATGTAACTACCAATCACCATGGAATTCCTCTAAAGCCATGCTTCGGAAGACAGCAAAACGATAATGTGTCACATATTTCTTGGTTGTGGTAGGTGAGCTAGGTTCACTGTTGTGAGATGGTTCTATTCATAATCAATGTGGGTATTATACCTTCGTCTATTATTACGATTTTGTTGGGAAAAGACAAATTATGATTGTTCGCTTCTATATGTACGTATAACAAGGGAATGAGAGATAGAAATGTGCACAAGTCCTTGTTTGATGTTATTTTTAAGTGCTTATAAGTGTATGTACGAGTATGGGAAGGTTTACACGAGTGTTGTTTGATGTTATTTTTATGTTCTTACAAGTGTGAATATTATGTAGTATATGAATGATAAGTGGGTAGTAAAATGTGAATTTTAAGAAATGTGTGGACAAAAGTATATTTGACGTTAAGAAAAAAAAAACAAAATTTTCCATGCATCTTGAGTAAACAATAGTGGCATGTTTGGTACGCACAATGGGAACACCATTAGATGGTATAAATATGACGTCTTATTATTTATCTTTCTTTGTTAATCATGCAGGTGTTTGGTGTAAATTAAAAATAAATTTTTTAGTAGATTGTGATAAAGTTTTTGAAATAAGTAGTTGAAAAATTGTGGGACCCATGAAAATATGTGGTTAATATTGATTATTTGACTTTGACTTTGACTTAGATTAAAAATAAATTTTAATCCGACCCAAACAGGCCATCAATCAAATTCAGTATATTGAACTATATATCCTAAACATTATGATTGTGTTTTGCTTTTGGCTAGTTAAACTAATACCTAGGTTTCAAAAGCCGAAAGGCGTGACAATGTTGTAATGTCAAATTTCAATCTTTATTAGCTTAGGCATCCTACATGAAGCCTATTACATTGATTCCTATTTTTAATGTTATTTTAATTATTCTAAGACTTTTAATAATTACTTTAATAAGATCATTATTTTATTCTAAGATCATCAATAATTATTCCTTTTATTTAATAAGTTTATTTAACAACAAAAGAATATATATATTTTTTTTAAAAGGACAAAAATTAATAAATTTAAAGGCCTCTGCATTAATTGGTCAAAATATGATTGATTATTTTTTTGCACGCCTTCTTTATGTACGAGACTTTTCATCATGTTTCACACTGAGGTCCTCTCTTTCTTTCATTTTTGAAGTTAGAACGTTGGTAATACTTGAGCCTAAAGTTACATAAACTAGTGAATGCTTTATGTTATGTTATGAAAAACAACGAGAATAATGGAATAAAAAAATTACAAAAATTTAAAAGAGATTTAAAATAAATATAAATTAAGAATAGAAGAAGTGAGGTGTGCACATAACAAATCTCATTAAGGGCATGTTTGACAGAGCTTAAATTCTAATTAAAGATTATAAAATATAATTTTTATCTAGATAGTTTATAACACTCCCGACTTGTTATCACTTATTTTTCAGACGTTCTAATGTATCTATAGCCTTATAAGTACTACAAAACAAGCACTATGTCAACTCTATGTGCTTGTGCTAGTATGACTACGAACATTTGTCTAACAGCATCTCCAATGATGATATAAAATTTAGTGTAAATTGGTATATTTCAAATCACTTTTGCATCTTCATTTACATTTCGGTAGATCTAAATTCAAATTTTGTTCCAATATGAAGATCTAAATCTACTTTTTGTATCTTGGAAAGATCTTTTTTTACGTTTTCTGCTGAAAAATACAATTTACATTTCATTTGCGTCTCTCCATTGGAGAGATTTTCAATAACTTTAAAAAATCTAAATCTCTATTATCACCATTGGAGATGCTCTAAATACAACATTTTACATTATTAATAAAGTACGGTTCTAATCTTAACGGACAAATAGCAATTTGATCGTACTCTTTTTACCAGAATAAACACGAATACTTGAATGCGAGAAAGCCTGAAAAAATAATTAAAAAACCATCTGACAATATTTATATAGAAGAATATGAAAGAAAACGAATTATCAATTATTGATTCGAGATGCTTGATTCAATTAGGGGATTTATTTATTGATTTTTGTGTCTACTTTGAAAAAATGTTGCCACGTCTAGAGGTGGGCATGAGTCGAGTAAAATCCCAACTTGAAAATCGAATCAAACGATTTAAAAAATTATCAAAGTCGGTTCAAGTTGTTGGTTAAAATCAATTTTAATTTATTTATTTATTTATTTTTTTTTTTCACAATACCGGGCGTGAAATGATTTTCATCTCAACCACAAAATTGATTTGAGTCGAGTTTGTTTGCCGAACCGAGTCAATTTCACGGGTTTTATGATTGCAGAAACTTGACTAAACTCCTGAGCTCCATTTTATAAAAACTCATATTCACTTTCTTATTCATAAACATTCTCTAATAAAATAATATTATATGTAAACTCAAAAAAATTTCTTACTTTTTAACCACATATTTTTCAACAAAATCACTATTCCTAAATACATTTTCTCCAAATTTCAATTGTAATGAAGCTCAAACAGGGGCTAAAACTCTTGACGCGAACTTTCAAATCTAAAGTGCTCAGTCCGCTTTTTATTACATGTGCTGATTAGGTCCAAATTAGGCTTAGGGTTATACGTAGACAAAGGTGGTGCCCTACACTACTCTCATAGCTCCCTCAAGTCATGTCAAGCCTAAAACACAATTGAAGACGTTCAAGTGTACCAGAACGTTGTATCCAAGAATGTGCAAGGCAATGAGCTGAATATTGGATGACGAGCTAGCCGCAAACAAGGGGCCAAATGCTAAATTTCGTAGTGCCAAGGCGAGGAGTCGAACGAGTGGAACGGAGGCAAGGTGACAGCTAGACGAGTGCGAATGGAGATACAACCAACTATAAGGCAGGCATGGGCAAAGCTAACTAATGATGTAGGGACAACCAAAAACATGGAGATGAAAAAGCTTAGATCTTACACATTTGAAAGAACTTCAAGATGATTGGCAAAAGAATCTAGAATGTTGTAAAACATTATAAGATTGTCCAAGCATAAACCCATGACCACTTGAAGCCACAATTTGCCTAACTCTGCCTGTACTTTTTAAATATTACCTTGAGTTGTAAAAGAACATTGTTATTTGTAAATACTTATTCTGATTAAACGCTTATTCCTATCACTTAGATTTTTCTTACTTAAGCTATAATAGGAGGGGCAGTTGCAGAGACGGATGTAGGGGGGGCTGGGCAGGGCTGTAGCCCAGTCCCCCCCACAGTCCAGTAAGGCAAAAAAAAAAAATTTATGTAAAAATTTTTTTTTTTATGAGTCAAAATTTTTTTTTTCAAATATTAGCCTGGTCAAAAATTTTGTAACCCGGTCTCTGATTCAATCCTGCATCCGTCCCTGGGTAGTTGGTATTCAAAGTCTTGTGTCATGCTTGCTAGATTTCATCTTATTCACCATCAATTGTAATTTAATGCTTTCATAAATCAATGAACAAGCTATTTTTAATGCATTCAAATACTCTATTGCAAAGCTTTCTTTAATTGCTTTCCATCCCGAATTGACTCGAGAAGTTGGTCTAGATGAGCAAACTACTGTCGAATGGAAAAATGCCCCATGATAATTGATATTAGAGTTTCTGTTCATGACCCTCAATAAAGAAGAGATAGAATAATATGCATTACACACCACTAAGTGGTTAAACAATAGCCTAAATGCACTTGATGAACAAACTGTCAGGTCATGATACGTCATCAATGTTGGAAAATCTGGTGGTACGGAGTGACACTGTAGATGTCCAAATCTTTTGTATAAAGTTAGGCTCATAATTGTGTGATTAACTTCACATTAGGTCCAATAAAAGAAAAATAAGCCCAAAAGATAGTTCAATACATGTTTAAAGGTAAAACGATGTTTATAAAGTATTTTCTTAAAAACGATTTGATGAAGATTGGACGGAATGCAAAGTATTTCATTTTATGGCTAAAAGTACACTTCAAATATTTTTAGTCTCCTTTGAGACCCATTTTAGACATAGAAAACATTCGAATTTGAAAATAATATCTGAATAAAAGTTGTAGCTCTTTGCGTTAGCTTTCCAACGCACTTTGAATCACCTCAATCGGATATCGGGAGAAAAAGTTACGATAAAAATACTGTAAACTGTGCAGTGTCGACCGGAAAACCCGAAAACCCGAAACTTGCGAATTTTTTGAATTAATGGTCACTACTTGCACTACTTAATTACCCTATTTAATATTACATTTCACCTACCCCGAACCTCACCTATAAATACCCTCTTCACTCATTTGATTTTTCACACCAAAAACACTTTCAATTTGCTTTCAAAGTTGAGAGAAAAATAGAGAGTTTGGGAGAGAAAAGGAATGAGGTTTTAAAGTATTTTTCAGAAGTTTTAGGTGTGGGCAAAAATATTCTGCAAGAAGATTTTGTGATTTCAAAAGGTGTTTTCAAACAACAAAGGAAGGTCCAAACGTCCAAACTTCGTCAAAGTTTTGAAGTTCATCTAAAGTTTTTCAAAGTTCTTTTCAAAGTTCATCAAGCATCAAATCGAGGTAGGTAGAGGTGCATAAAGTTGTTATACGTGTTTAAGTTATAATTTCTAGCAAGTAATGTTATATGTTAAAGGCTAATGTTGTGTGTCCAATGGTATCGTCGGTTCGGCATGTGCCTTTCATGTCAAATGGTTCCGTCGGTGCGGCATACATTTAAAGGTTAATGTTGTGTGTCAAATGGTATCTTCGGTTCGGCATGCACCTTTCATGTCAAATGGTTCCGTCGGTACGGCATACATTTTCATGTCAAATGGTACCTCCGGGTACGGCATGTTTTATGAAAGTTTTAATGTTAATTGTTATGAAATGCTTAGCTTAATCACGATTGCGTCTATTGAGTTTTCAACTCACGAGTTTCTACCCTATATCTACAGATTAAATGTTGATGCACCGGGTTGGATGATGGAAGAGATGGAAGGAGATGCAATAAACTTATGGGAACCCGGTGAACAAGTGATTTAGATTTAAAGTTTTTAACGTTTCAAATGTTACTTCCAACGTTATTTCTTTTGAGTATCTTGAACAAGTCATGATTTCATCAAATAAATTATATTTCGTTATTTTGGAAAGTTATAAAGTGTTTTATTTCAATATCCTTCAAAAAGAATGTTTGTTAAGATTTAAGCTTCCGCTAAGATATGCACACTTGTTACTAAACCACCGATTAAGTTAAGTAAAGTAAGTAGTGTTCCGGTCCACTAGGGGTTGGGGCGTTACAGACACGAACACCAAAAATATTTCCTTCAAATCCTGCAAAATATTTGACAGAGTAACGACAAAAAAATGGATCAATTATTTCACCAAAGAGCGTAGTGACAAAAGCAAAACTACGTTGAAAAACTCGCCAAAAGGGTGCAGCAACACAGTGTAGTATGAATGTAAAGTCGAGGCAAGTGTTGAACACTTTTTCCTTAAGTCGAATTTGTCCCGCAATGGTGCCAACGTTTTATGGCAATCGACTCTCAAGATACAACGACCAACCTCTTGTGTGAGTAGCACTACATCACACAAGAACAGAGAACTATAATTTGGTTTATGTACTCCAAAATGCAATTGAAAGAAAACCAAAATTTTATGCAAGATAATACAAAAATTGGTTAAGAAAAGAGAGAAAATGGTATGTTAATGATTGCATATCATTAGTGTGAGAAAAAAGATGTCTCAAGGGTCCTATTTATAAAGTGTGAAGGGTTGTGGATGAAGTAATGCGAGTCAACATGCAAACAGACGCGCGACTCCACTTCACTAGCTTCTCGCTAGCCTTTTCGCTCGAACGACACTTTCAGAAACTTTTCGTCTGTTCTTCGCTCAACGTTACTCGAGCGAAAACACCTGTCGCTTGAGAGACATTGTTAACTAGCTTCATCTAAATTTCTTTCCAAACTTTGGACCGCAATTTCTCATTCATCCGAAATTGATTTCGAGATACCAAATATATTCTTCAAAACAGACACAAAAATTCGAATTCTCTTTCGGAGGCGTTGCCCCGGAGCCCCCCATGAGAGGCGCTGCCCCCTCGACTTGACCGGGCAGGTCAATCTCCGTTCGAAGCGGCAAACCATTTGCATAAACAGATCATGTTTGAATATTTGGCCGAAGTTGACACGAAAGTCACTTTTATAACGTTGATTTTCAACACTTAACCAATTTTCTCGAATTTTTTTTAAACAATTTCCAACAACAATCAATAAACTTGAGGAAAATGTTGAGATGGAGAATTGGAGATCCATGAATTACACATATAACTAGATGAAAGTCGAGCATCTTGCATAATGATTACTGATGATGTCGTAATCATTTGTGATCTTGGGAAGAAAAGGAAAAATTGAAAATTCAGTTGTGAATACTTCAATGTGCAGTTGTCAATAGGAAAGCCCCCACACAAGCATATGTACCTAAGCTCAAATTCTTGGAACTGCATTCTTACAGTTGGGTATGCAATGAAAAGGGAGTTAAAAACTTCTTGTCGACCCTTGAACAATACTTTATTGCGGCTACTATTGAAGACAATGGAAAAAAGGTGTTGATAGCTACCATGTATGGATGGATGTTTACAAGCAAAATATGCAGATATTCAGGCTAATAGACCCTAGATGCTTAAGACCTCGTCAAGCGGGCGATCAAATTACAATTTTTGATGGAAAATTGGACTACAAGGCCTGATGGGCACTATTGAAACTGAAGCATACTGACTCCATTTTGGGACTACGTGAAAACCTTTTCAGGGCATATGCTGGATAATAAAGACATGTCAAAAAAGAATTAGGTCTTTATGTTAATGAAAGGGCTGAAAATTGTAGACACGAATCAAACTCCAAAGAAAGAATGTGGCTAATTTGAGAACGACAGTGTGAATGTTTGATTGACTATCGATCTAAGCCGATGAAGGATCAACCACAAGGAAATAGCCAATCAAAAGAGGAAGGAAACATGTCCTTCAATCCCATCTCGAGCTCAAATGGGAAGAAGGCTACTCACACCACAAAAGGAAGCCACTAGAGCAACTTTAGAACAATCTAGTCAACTATCAAAATAACTAGAATAAAGAAAAGACACTAGAGAGTTAATCGAGTACTACTAAAAAATGTTGGAAAACTTCACCGAAGGAGGAGAGAAAACAATCTTGTAAACAGCAAAATCTTGTAGAAACGAACTTCAAATAAGGCCTAAACACGTGATCGTTGTCCTCAAACAATATTTACCCCTTCTCCTTGAAATTGAGATGCTAAAAGATTTTCCGACAAATGGTTTGAAAGATTAATCAAGCCTTGTTATGAAAATACTAAAGCACAAGTATTTTCACCCAAAACTTAAGAACACAAAAGGAGAAATATGAATGTGAGTAGAAAATTGGATATGAATTTGATTGTAGAGAGTATAAGCATAAACAATTTTTTTTTTAATTGTTTTCAATAAGAACATGGCTCCTCTATTTATAGACCTCACTTTAGTGTACGAATTGGTGCCAAAAAAAGGTTGAAAAGGCACCAAATTCAAGTGACAAACGGTAGGAAACCGTCCTCCAACGGTCACTAGGTTTGTTCTATGCGACCGCATAGTACAAAACTATGCGGTCGTATAGTTGTACCCGTTGGAGAGAAGGAGGCTTCTGTCCATTTCTATGCGGCCGCATAGGATTTGTTCTATGCGGCCGCATAGAACAAAATCCGGCCCGATTTTCCAGTTCTTCTTCGTTTGTTCGTTTTGAACAAATTTCTCAACAATCCACCACTTGTTCAAAATGAACAAGTATCACATTCAGTCGTAAACGATACTCATGCCTAAGGATTAGATATCTTTCGATTTGAATCTAACCATATTGTAATTTTAACATGGTAAAGTCGGAATCAAAGGTAGCGTGAAGCTTTGAACCAGTTATTCCATGTGACAAAATCGGTAAGAACACACACACAAGTACCACGTGTTCTCAAGTTTCTCAAACTCGCTTAGCGCTTTTTAAGGCCTTGCGCTCATCCTTTTCGACAAACTTTTAAGAGAGTAACTCTAGCTCTCTATTGAGGCGGCACCACCTCGAAGTTCGTCTAGGTGAAATTCTTTCAGCATCTTTGTTACTTTTAGAGATGCTTGTGCTCTTAGCACTGAACTTCATTAAGAGCTTGAAGCTCAACCCTCACTTCAGTAACAACCAGCATTATTTAACTAGGATAGGGTTATCGCGGATTTGAATAATGCTGAAACTATCCACATATCAAATGACTTGTTGTTACCCTTTGAACCCGTGAATTACCTTTTGAGTAATGACAGGTAGGGTTGCTATCATTGGTGAATCTTTCTATTTTAAGAGTTTCAACCCCATCCTACTCGATGTAGATGTTACTAAATCTCGATTTAGAGGTTTAGTTAGAGGATCCGCTAGGTTCTCGATAGACTTAATATAATTTAGGGAAATTATTCCGTCTTTGATTAATTTCCTTATGTAGTCATGTCTAAGACTCATATGTCTAGACTTTTCGTTGTATACCTCGTTGTATGCTTTTGATAATGTGGCTTGACTATCACACATGATAGATATTGAAGATGTATTCTTCGGTCCCAAAGGTATCTCATAAAGGAGATCCTTAAGCCACTCAGCTTCTTTCCCGGTATCCGATAATGCTACGAATTCGGATTCCATGGTCGAGTGTGTTATACAAGTCTGTTTCTTTGATTTCCAAGAGTGAACACCCAACCGGAAGTGGATTTATTCTCACCCGTGCTAGATATCCAACTAGCATCGGTAAATCCTTCCAAGACAGCCGAGAATTTAGTATATTGTAGGCTTAAGTCCTTGGTCTTCTTTAAATATCCAAGAACTCTTCCAATGGCTTTCCAATGATCATTGCTTAGATTACTAGTAAACCTACTTAGTTTACTAATTGCGAATGCTACGTCTGGTCTTGTGCATTGAACTGCATACATAAGACTTCCAATAACACTTGCGTATTCCAATTGAGCAATTGCCCTTCCATCATTCTTTACAAGTTTTAAACTTGGATCAATTGGAGTACTTGCTTCCTTTATGTTCAAATGTTTGAACTTGTTTATCACATTCTCAATATAATGTGATTGACTTAAATGGTAACCCCCACTAGTCTTTGTGACTTTGATACCCAAAATGGTATCCACTTGTCCAAGATCCTTCATCTTGAATGTGGAAGATAGAAACCTCTTTGTTTCTTTTATTCCATCCATGTCATTACTCATAATCAACATGTCATCAACATATAAGCATATAAATATCACATAATCATCACGTACTTTTGAATATAAACATTTATCTACACTATTATGTTTAAAACCAAACGAAATTATAGCTAAGTCAAATTTCTCATGCCACTTTTTAGGTGCCTGTTTTAAACCGTATAACGATTTTACTAACTTGCACACTCTATGTTCATTTCCGGGTAGAGCAAAACCTTCAGGTTGCTCCATATAAACCTCCTCATCGAGATCCCCATTCAAGAATGCCGTCTTGACATCCATTTGGTGAACATGCAAGTCATGTATCGAAGCTAATGCAAATAATATCCTTATCGATGTTATTCTAGCTACCGGTGCATATGTATCAAAATAATCTATTCCTTCTCTTTGTCGATATCCTTTAGCTACTAATCTAGCTTTAAAGGTATTTAGAGAACCATCAACATTGTATTTTCTCCTGAATACCCATTTACATCCAATAGGTTTGGATCCGGGTGGTAAATCGACAAGCTCCCAAGTATTATTTGACATTATTGAATCCATTTCATCTTTGATTGCATCTTTCCAAAACATGCTATCACGAGAAGTCATAGCTTCTCTATAAGTTTTAGGATCGGTTTCCACATGTAGAACAAATGGAGTTGTTCTTACTACATTCAATTCATTTCCTTCTACTAAGTAAAAAGAAATGCGTTGAGAATCAATTTCATCCGGTCCTAAAGACTTCTCAATTCGAGTTCTTTTGCTTCTTCGTGGCTCACTTGACTCATCAACACCTTTAGAAGATGTTTCATCTTGTGTTCCACTTGAGCTAGGGATATCTAAGAGATTTCCCCTCAATTCATTATCCGAAGATAACGAATCCTCAAAGAACTCTACATCACTTGATTCAATAATCACATTGGTCTCCAAGTTTAATAATCTATATGATTTGCTATTGCTAGCATATCCAACAAAGGCACATTTAATGCCTCTTGGACCCAACTTGGTCCTATTAGGATTTGTGTTCTTACAATAAGCAAGACACTCCCACACTTTGAAGTATCCAATGTTAGGTTTTCTTCCTTTCCAAGATTCATAAGGAGAAACCTTAGTTTGTTTAGAAGGAATTCTATTCAATATCCTACATGCACTTAACAAGGCCTCACCCCACAAATTAAATGGCAACTTAGCATAGGTTAGCATGGCATTTATCATTTCAACTAAAGTTCTATTTTTTCTTTCAGCTAAACCATTTTGTTCCGGTGTTCTAGGTGTCGAACATTGGTGAATTATGTCATGTTGTTCACAAAATATGTTGAAATCACTAGAAAAATATTCTCCACCTCTATCACTTCTTAAGGTTTTTATTTTCTTACTTAAGTGATTTTCAACCTCATTTTTATATACTTTAAATATGTCAAAAGTTTCACTTTTATGTTTCATTAGGTAAACATATGTATATCTAGTACAATCATCAATAAAGGTAATAAAATACCTATTTCCACCTCTAGTTAACATGCCATTTAATTCACAAATATCTGTATGAATTAATTCTAAAATACTAGATGTTCTTTTTACACTTTGATAAGGCTTTTTAACCATCTTTGCTTCTACACAAGTTTTACATTTAAAGACATCATTTTCATCATATAAGATTAAGTCACATTTCATCATACGTTTCATAGTACTTTTTTCAATATGTCCTAATCTAGCATGCCATAATGAAAATAAATCAACAATATAAGCAAAGTTATTTTTATTATCATTCAAATTGTCAACGGTACATAGTTTGACTATTCCTTCACTAAAATAGTCTTTTCCAACAAATTTCCCATTTAGGGATAATACAAGTTTTCCGGATTCAAATACACTTTTGATACTCGGTTCCTAAGAGATTTCCACTAACCAAGTTTCTAGTCATGTCGGGAACATGTAGTACATTGGTTAAGGTAATGGTTTTGCCGGAAGTAAAGATGATATCCACACTTCCCTTTCCAATCACTTTAGATCGAACCTCATTACCCATTTGAATCTCTTGATCTCCATCAACTTCATGATAAGTCTTGAAAGAAGATTTGTCATATGATACATGTATTGTAGCACAAGTATCATACCACCATCCGGGAACTTTTCCCTTGATTGCATTGATTTCACAAATGGTGGCCACAATTCTATCTTCTTTGATGGAGTTCACTTTGCCCTCGAAGTTGTTTTGTTTTCGGTGTCTACAATCTTTTGCATAGTGACCAGATTTGCCACACACAAAACAACCTCCTTTTGTCTTCTTCTTGAACTTGTTGAAGTTCGTTGAAGGCTTTCTTTTGTTGGATTTTGTTGGCGGTTCGATTTTCTCTATTGCATTTGCTTTGGAAGTGCCTTCATAAGAGTTTTCACTCTTATCACGCATTCTTGACTCTTCCTCAATGCGCAAATGTTTTTGCAATTGTTCCAATGAGTGATCCTCGGAACTATGCATAATTTTCTTCCGGTATCCTTTCCAAGTACCGGGGAGTTTTGCAATAATTGCCCCCACTTGAAAAGTCTCCGGGATTTCAATCTTCACCGCCTTCAATTTGTTGACTAACACTTGCAATTCATGAATTTGGGGAAGCAAGGGAATGTTTTCAAGAAATTTAAAATCGAAGTACTTAGAAATTAAAAATTTCTTGGTACCTTCTTCCTCCGCTTTGTACTTACTTTCCAATGCATCCCATATTTCTTTTGGTGATGTTGTGTTGGTGTATAGATCATACAATCGATCCGACAAAGAGTTGAGAATATGACCGCGACATATGAATTCGTCCTCTTCACGCTTCTTTCTATTCACCCTTGATTCATCGGTGTCTTTGTCGGATGGTTCGGGTAGATCTTCCAAGTTTGGATCAAGTACATAAAAAATCTTTAACGCCGTAAGAAGGAATTTCAACTTATCTTGCCATCTTGTGAAGTTCGTGCCATCAAATATATCCAACCGAACCAAGTCTTGATTCATCAACTTTATAGTGGTCATAGTTGTTTCACTCTCCATTGCAGTAAATTATATTGTTTGAGATTGTTGGAAAACTTCACCGAAGGAGGAGAGAAAACAATCTTGTAAATAGCAAAATCTTGTAGAAACGAACTTCAAATAAGGCCTAAACTCGTGATCGTTGTCCTCAAACAATATTTGCCCCTTCTCCTTGAAATTGAGATGCTAAAAGGTTTTCCGACAAATGGTTTGAATGATTAATCAAGCCTTGTTATGAAAATACTAAAGCACAAGTATTTTCACCCAAAACTTAAGAACACAAAAGGAGAAATATGAATGTGAGTAGAAAATTGGATATGAATTTGATTGTAGAGAGTATAAGCATAAACAATTTTTTTTTAATTGTTTTCAATAAGAACATGGCTCCTCTATTTATAGACCTCACTTTAGTGCACGAATTGGTGCCAAAAAAAGGTTGAAAAGGCACCAAATTCAAGTGACAAACGGTAGGAAACCGTCCTCCAACGGTCACTAGGTTTGTTCTATGCGACCGCATAGTACAAAACTATGCGGTCGCATAGTTGTACCCGTTGGAGAGAAGGAGGCTTCTGTCCATTTCTATGCGGCCGCATAGGATTTGTTCTATGCGGCCGCATAGAACAAAATTCGGCCCGATTTTCCAGTTCTTCTTCGTTTGTTCGTTTTGAACAAATTTCTCAACAAAAAATGATGGATGATTTTTATAAAATGGGCGTCATCAAGTGAAGAATGCTGCATAAACAGTTTGTAAATGTGTTTAGCCAACAGGCAACAAGCATGTAGAGTGTTTGGTTCAAAGAAAATGCTCATCAAGTGAGTAGTTATTTTAATGTCAATTCTGTAGAGGACGAGAATATTATTTGAGTGCTCGTATCGATACAGAATAATATCACATTGAATGACTAAGAAATGCGATGTTTCATTGAAGAAGATAAAACATAAAAAGGAAAACCCTGTGTTCGTAAGAATAAAGGTTTGATGTACATTGACATGAAGATCCATAAAAGCCAATCAGGGTATAATAGATATTTGTGCTACTCATAACTATCTTATAAGCATCAAAATAAAGCACATCGGGCTTATGCAGAGAAAAGGTAATGGAAAGGTTAAAGTAATAAACACAGTTGCTCAACCGATTTTCGTAGTATCTAAATTTTTGCTCTTTAAGGTTTGCCCTTCTGAAGTGAGGACTAATTTGTCAATTGTTCAAACAGATGACTTCAAACTGATTTTGGGATCGGAGTTCCTTCAAAAAATGTACACAATTGTTCTTTCGAATTTTTATTCTTTGATGATGAATGGAAGTAGGTCATGTATCATCTTACACTAGTCAAGAAATTGGGTGAGTAGAGCATCTAAGTCATTTAATTCAGTAAGGGCTTTAAGTATAATTGTTTCGCGCGGATAACGCTAACAATTAAAAAGAATGATCAGACGATTGTGTAAGGAACAACGATCTCTCGAGACAAAGTCCCAATGAGGGGTGTGTATTTACCAAGATTACAATTCACAAGGTTCAAATGCCTCTAAGGGGCACAAGCACACAAAGTTAAATAAGATTTATCTATGAAAGATGTAAAGGAAATAAAATTACATATTCTCTGTTTGAGAGTGATTTGTTCGGTCCTAGATTCTGTGTTTTCTTCGTTCTTTTATACTCCTAGATAGTTTCTTGCGCACAACTGCCTGAAGACCGCAGGTTATCCTATAACTACCCACTTTCTTCATGATGAGCGTTCTATCCAGAAACTTCCCACTTTTTCCATGATTTCCAACCGCTATTTTTGAATGGTAGGATGTGATAAGATTTTTCCTTAACCGTTTTGATAATCGTTGTCTTTAAATTTGAGTGGTTGTAATGCTCGTTCAAGTCTGGGTGTCTCGCGCAGTTGGGTGACATCGTTGTAAAACTAGCTCAGGTTTGGGGCGTCTTTTCCAGTTGAGCGACGTCCAGCAGGTTTGGGCGATTATGAGTTACTGCAGCACGACCCTTTCTTGGGTAATCTCGCTGGAGCCTGTCTTTCAAATTAAGCCTTACTCTCTCCTCGAATTAAGCTCCATCGCTTGGGCCATTTAATTGGGCTTGCTCGATTGGACTTGATTTTGTGTGTCAACAATAATGAACATTTTTTTTTTTTTTTTTTTGTGCATTCTTCAATTAGAGGAGATTGAGTAGGCGACTAGTTCTATCCCAAAACCTATGAGAAAACTTCTGTAGGAATTTAAATATGTTATACCGAAAGAATTGCCAAAGATATTTCCATCGAGAAGGACATTTGATCGCGAAATTGAGCTTATTTTAGGTGTCAGGCCTCATATTAGGGTGTCCTATTAGCATGACTAAACATGAGATTGAGGAACTTAGGAAACAGTTGGCAAAAATATTAAATTGTGGGATTATCGTACATGCAAAATCCCCATATAGAGCTCTGAAGTTATTTTAAAAAAAAAAAAAAAAAACTGATGGTTCTCTTCAGATGTGCTGTGACTATTGAACATGGAACAAGATTATAATGAAGAATGTCAAGGACCACAAGTTGCCCACAAGATTCAATTTAAGCCTCTCATAAGGTATGGGTCTTGGGTTTGAATCTTGGAGAAAGCGACAAAAAGCCGTGAAAAATAAGAGGACAGATGCTCTTTCAGAGCAAATAATACGTATGATATAACAGTTTGGACATATAGATTTGGTCGTTACAGCCTTGATGCATTGAAGAAGATTGGTAAATTGGAATTAATAATGTCGCTTGCGGTCGCAATTTTCTCAATTTTGATCAAACTTTGTAAATATTACTTTAATTTATAATAATCTTTCAGTTGCAAAAGAACCATCTTATTTGTAAATAATTATTATGATTTCTCAACTTTTAAAGGCATGTTCCTGTGACTTAGGTTTTTTTTTACTTGTGTTGATATAAGGATTAGTTTTATTCGAAGTCTAGTATCAAGTTTTCTGGTGTTTGCCCCTACATTGGTAATTGTAATTTATTACTTTTGTTAATTAATGAACAAGCTATTTTCAACGTATCCATTTTTTATTTGTTGTAAAGTTTTCTTTAATTGTTTTTGTCCCGAATAGGCACAAGGTAGTCTAATGGAGGATATAACTGTTGTACGATGCTCATTTCTGCACCAGAAAGAAGGTTGCCCTGTGATACGATGGTTTGACGAAGGAACGCAATTTAAAACAATATAGAGATGACTAAATCTAGAGACTAAACATTTGGAAGGACGTCAAAGAGATTTGCTTAAGAGTCTTGAACATTGTGGAATATTCTTGAGATGACCACTTTTATGAGAAGACCATGTTGGAGCATTCAAGAGAGAAGTCCAAAACGATCCATATAAGATGAAAAACTTGTAAAGAATATTTCGAGAATGTATCCATGTTTCCTAGAAAGTGAGTATTAACCATTAGATACAATCAATCTCCACCATTGATTTTAAGCGGGGAAAAGTATAAATAGATCGTATCAAATTTTGTAAATAAATAATAGTTCTAGAGTTATCCAAAATAGAGCGAGATAAGTGAAATCTAATAAGAGAGCTTGTGTAAGGAATAATAATGTTAATCAAATTGTAACGAGTAAATGACATAAAAACATCATGACTTTGACTATTATCAAGACTCTCTCTTTTTCAAAAATTATAGAAACCTTCCTAGAGCCTTATGTTTTATAGCATATTTTTCCTGAGTTGAAATTAATTATGTTTTTTTAATTTTACACTTTTTCTTCATACTATGCTTGAAAATACAATTGCTAATAATTTATTTGTTTCTAAATGATGAATTAAATTCTAATTAATAAAAAAATATATACACATATCGAAGTATGTATGAAAAAATTAGTAAAACTCATGGTGTAAGCAGTTGTGAATAAGTTAATGAAATTATTGATGCTTTGTTTTATCTGTGAGCGGGTTTTCGTGGGGTCCATGAAAATTTTTACATATTGGCACTTGAGTCATAACTTGAACTAAAAGATTGTTGTAAAGGTACGTGCTGTATCTAAAATTTAAAATTTGGTCGGGTCATTGATCTGAAAAAGTTAAAGGATCAATGGTCAAATGGTTCAACCGGAATTGACCTCAATTGAACCAATGGTAACAAATTATTGAATATATATATATATATATATATATATATATATAATGTAAAATGATTTACTTACTTTTAGATATGATTATTTTATAATTATTAGTTTTTAATATTTATTTGGTAGTTATATTAATTTTATTGAAATTAGTAAAT
This sequence comes from Osmanthus fragrans, assembly GCA_019395295.1. Lineage (NCBI taxonomy): Eukaryota > Viridiplantae > Streptophyta > Magnoliopsida > Lamiales > Oleaceae > Osmanthus > Osmanthus fragrans. The sequence goes on along the minus strand of CM033355.1, from coordinate 15,903,386 downwards.
TATAGCAAAGTGGGCTACATAGAGCATTGTGGTTTCTCCCTTAGAGTAACTAATTGGCAATGTCATTCTATCCACATCGAAGAAATCAAAGCAGGAAGAATGAGAAAGTTTATAAAAAAACGTTGAATTGGTCAACGGAGCCATTATCAGAGTTGAGTAAATAAATTTTTTATACTAAAAGTTAACCTTTGAAAGTTGAAACTGTCCAGACTAGGACCGGTTCAACAGGTCACCGTAAATCCGCTAGGTGACCGATTTTTATGACGGGTATTTAGCAGAAGGTTTTTCCTATGTATTCGGCCAGGATATGGAGTGGGTTTCCGATTTTACTGATTGAACTGGCCCGACTGATTTTGATAACATGGGAAATATCTTTTATATTTGCATTGCTTTGATTGTCGGATTGTTGAGGTTACGGTGTTTTGAAGTTATCACACAAAAAATGGAAAATTGTAGGTGTTAAATATTTTAATGGATTTGATTGAAAAATTATTAATATTCCACATATGTTTTTGTGAATATAATTTAAGACTTCCTGAGACATTTTGTGGTTATAAAATAAACTTGTCCGTTTCCAAAAAAAAAAAAAAAATGGATTATTTTTATTTTTATTCAGTCAAAAAGTTTTTATACACTTAAAATCTAGTTTGTTCGAAGGAAAGTTCCCATATTAATTAAATTAGACTACAAAATTTTATAATTTAACTTAAATTTGTGTGTTTCATACTCTTCTCAAATACTAAAGGTAGTGGTCCTATAATAATAATAATAATAATACATAAAATATAAAATATAAAGTAAAATGTTAAAATTGAAAAACATTTTTTTCTTGACCATATTCAGCTAAGCTTGAAAGTCTTAATTATATGTACATTAAAAGTCCATTTGATTCGAATTAAAATCTGATTTTAATTTAATTTAAAGTCAAACAATCAATATCAATTATATTTTTTATAGGTCTCGCAACTTTTTAACCACACATTTTTAAAACTTCTATCACAATCTACTAAAAAAATCTAATTTTAGCCCCTGTTTGATAGTCATTTTTTTCAAAATACATTTTTCTCTCTTCTTTTCAACTACACATTTTTCAATAAAATAATATTACACGCAAACCCAAAACTTTTCCTTAATTTTTAACCACAGATTCTCCATCAATCAACTATTCAAAAATGCATTTTCTCCCCAAAAATTGTTACCAAACAGATGCTTAATCTCCACCAAACACCCTCTAAATACTTTGGAAGTGAATAGTTTATATTATTGGTAAAAGTCAAAAGTAAAAAAAAATTATGATATTTATTCATGTTTATAGATAAAAATTAGTTAAAATTAACTTTACTATTTCTTGAAGGCTTAGTCAAGGGTGCTATTAGTATTGAGATTCAAGTATGTTTTTAGTTCAGTAGTTAGACCATATTAATCATCCATGTTTATGACTTGCGAGCAGTTGTGCCAAACATTTCCAAGATGGACAGAAGCATGCTTTTGGTAGATGTTATTTCTTACCTAATTGAACTCTTGAAGAAGCTGAGAGATATGGAGCCAGAGAAGGAAAAAAATTGGAAACATTTGCAAGGATTAAGATCCCATCCGTCCACGATGAAGTCATTGTGAGTGTGAGTTATCGAGGATCTTTGAAGAAATCAAGAATGTAAACACAAGTGTCATTGAGTCCAAGATAACCACGGACGGTAAACATGAGCCTTTTTAACAATCATTATTATAGAAAAAGATTTTTGAATAGTGATTTTTAGGAGAATGTGTGGTTAAAAAGTATGGAAAAAAAATTTAGTATACGTCTAGAATATTTTATTGTGTGAATGTGTGGTTAAAAATGATAACGTAGCAAATCATAAAATAAAATAACGTGTGAAACAGTCACGTATTGTCAAGTCGCAAGGATCAAAATGAATAATCAAGAAAATCTAATAATTTTTCCGTGAGTCCAACTCCTCACAAACATTTTAATCTGTTGGACAATAGTATTGTATTTAACAAAGGCTTAATGTTGTAGTGAATTAGTACGTGCAAACTTCCTGTTTGATTTAGATTTTCCTTTGGATTTTTATCGATTTTGATACTTTAAAAACAAGGTTATATGTAAAAATAAAATGTAGAATGCGCTTGACAAGATTTCACGATCTCTCCATTTACACTTTAGCCTCCCCCGACAGACAGGTTTTCACCATCTTAGTGAAAATATTAATCCACCTTATTGACACACCCAAAAGGGGGTCAAAATAATATTCCTTACTTTTCTAAAAATGTGTCGTTCAGTAGTAATGTGCAAGTAAGGGTCATTCCCGCAGAGAATTGTTTTCAATTACGTCAATTGCAAAAAGAAAGTAAAAATGTGCAAATAAGTAAATGAGGAGGTGTTTGGTTGCTTAATTAAACTAAGGAAGCGATAAACTAAAAATATAAAAGAACTAAAAGACAAATACCACAAGGAAATGAAAATGTGATCGAGGAGTATTTCTTCACCACTAGAATGATTTTTCTTTCAATTTTCGCAAAAAATTTTCGTTCAAAAGATTAACAACAATTCGAGAATAATCACAAACGCAATTACCTCCAACTCTCCTTAATTTTAGTTGAACAAGATAAGCATCGTTACCCAACCCTAATCATCAAACAACCTATGAAATATTTCGCTAGATTTAATTTAACGAAAGCATTAACACGAGAAAGTCAAATTGAACTAAGCGCAAACTCGCAAACTCGGTTTACTAACTTAGGTATTAATCCACATATATTCAATTGAATAGCGATTACGTACTACCATCAATCAAAATATATTTGTCACTAGGTTTTGGAATAAATAGCAATTACGGACTATAAATCCCAAAATAACATATATTGTATCAACCCAATCATCTAGTTGGCCAGCTAAATAATCAGGAGTAACAATGAACACATTAAGCACAATGGATTAACCACATCAATCTCAAGAAAGCATTAAAGCACAAATCAATAGAAATTCATTCTAGGGTTCCAAAATAACCCACAATCACAATAGGTTTATCTATCCATAGAGCATTTACATAAACCCAACAAAATAATTACAAAACAAAGATGAAAACGAGATTAAAGGAAAGGAAAAGCTTATTGAAAGAGGTAGATGGATGAAGTCTTCTCTATCAATGGAGTCTCTTTTTCTTCTTCCCCATTTTCACCATTGTAGATGAAGGAGAGAGCACCAGATTTTCTCCATGTTTTTGGTCGGCTCCTCCTCACTTTCTTCTCCTAAAAATGGTCCCAAAAGGTAGTATTTAAAGTAGGTTAAGGGTAGGAGGCGGGTTGGAGTCGAAAAAGGGTTAAAAAAACGCGTTTTTGCGCTACCCGGGAAGGTTGGGCGCCGTGGCGCCCAGCATTCTGCAATTTTCTGTTTTATGGGCGCCATGACGCCCATTTACGGCGCCGTGGCGCCCGGCTTGCTGAAATCTTCCGGTTGACATCATTTTTCACCTCTTTCAAGCCACAATTTCTTCCTCCCAAATGTGATGACATTGTTTGCTAATCTTGAGATTAATACATCTTCAATACTTCATGCTCTTTTCACGCCTAAAAACCTTCCTAATCTTAAATCAACTTGGGATACCACCTATAGAACAAAAGGAACAAAATAATCAAAAACTAATAAATGAAAACTAACAACTATCTAAGTTTAACGGTCTAAATGAGTGCGAAAATCGCACTTATCACTTATCATGATGAAGGGGAAACTGTCTTTTGACTGAATAGTTGTTGAATATAAAGAGGAAACTACACCATGTGACATTTTTCTCTTTTGTAAATACAAAAATGTCACATTTTGAAAGTCATTTCAAAAATGACATTTTTGGACATTTTTGCCTTTCTGAAAATTTTTAATACCTTACAGGTTTTGTACTTTACTGAGGCATGAAGTGATGGAAAATCGTACTTGCACTGTATGAAATGTCAACATTGAATTGACTGAAGGGGGTTTAGAAAAGAAAAACAAAAAAAGGGTAAAACAAAAAAACAAAGGGAAGAAATCAATCGTCTCCCTCTCTCACCAGCCCCAAAAATTGTCCGATCTCCCTCTCTCAACTCACTGGCTTCACCGCCGACATTTTCTCCGGCATTGTACTTTTAGCGGTCCTCGTCTTCTATATTCAGAAATATAAGTATGTTTCTATACAAGATTTCGATTATAAGATGCTTGACTTATAGATTGATTTTCCTTAATATTGCTGATTTAGAGTTCATTATTATTATGAAACGGCGCGTGCAGGTATATATTTTTGTTTGTAGTTGGATTTATTCTGTTCGAATGATTTTCAGTCATAGGTTGGTTGCAATTTTTATGTGTGTGTAATGTGATTCATGAGATTCATTCAGTTTATATCTATAAAATAATATGTTTTTCCAAACATCAATTCATTTTCAAAGTTATAGACTAGTAGCCAGATACTGTTCATAGCCGTCGATTTATACACAGTCGAACAGATTTAAGTTGAATGACTAATAACAAAAAATTAATTCACTTCAAATTCTATAATTTTTGCAGAAGGGCATATATAGGCAAAAATGGGTGTAACAAAGAACGATTTTCTTCCCAAGGAGTCGTTCAGGGGCTAGGGAAATTACGTAAATGCTTGAAGGATACGCCTGCGAGACTGGCCGATCGGGTACTTACCCGGTCCAGTGTCGAGGCAGAGCTAGAAGTGAAGGCGCGTAGCCAAAATGAGATGAAGAGGACGCTTTCGTGGTGTTTATACGTTATTGATCTATGTGGTTTGCAGCTCCTTCCATGGAGCCTGACTTAAAATTTAGCTTATCTACTAATTCTTCACGATATTAGATTTACCGTGTTTTCACTTCAGAAAAATAATTCACTTATAAATACTTGGCATATCTGTGATTTTAATGCTTATGTCTAGTTGAATATAGAGTAAGTAACTCTTGAATGATACCTATTTATTTATGGTCAAAAATAGATTTCTTGAAAGTTCTGCTCACTGGAGAAAAATTAACGTGGTGAACTGTTAGGAACGATAGTTTGCCGCAGTAATTCTCGACAGATGGGTGAATCTTGACAGATGAAATATCGTTCCCGACAGTTCACCGCAATAATTCTTGACAGATGGGTGCATCCGACAGATGACTCGACAGATGAACTGGAGTGTGTTTGAATAAAAACATGAAATTTGATGTAACTAATTTATTTGTATCTTTTTAATTTATTGTTATTTATGTTATTTTGCCCCGAAATTACAATATGGCACGTGCCTTATTGTACGCACGTGTGTCTCACTAGTAACTGTATCAACGCATTTTATAACTTTCGTGTGGCTCATATTCGTTGGATTGTTCGATTAAAAGAAGAATTTTTTTATTTTTATTTTTATTTTTTGAAAATTTGTATCCCTCCCCATGTCAAATGATTGTTTATACATGAAATTTAGGTATTATGACGATAAGAATTTTGCACGATGAATATGTCGATACGTAATAGCATGGAAGTGGAACATTCGAATATTAAGATCAATGCAATGCAGAATGTGAAATTAAGGGAGTCAATAGTTTTCAACTGTCGAGTTCGACAGTTAAATTGTTTATCTCGACAGTTTCAAAATATCGAGTTTGACAGTTCAAATGTCTCACCCGACAGTTTTAAAATGTTGTGTTTGCCATTTGAACTGTCAAAATTCGCCGGAAAGTCTGAAAATATAAGAGTATGTTTGGTACCTGGAAGAAATTGTTAGAAACATTAATGATCATAATCAATTCTCAGCTACAACATCTTCCCAAAATTAATAACTCAATACTTCATTAAATATGAAAAAAATTTCACTTTATTTTTTATTTAAATAATTTATATTTAACATTTTTTTTATTTAGATAAAAATTTTATTTTAATAAATATCTAATTGTTTATTTAAATAATTATTTTAATTGTTTATGTATATTATTTGTTTCATTGTTTATTTAAATAATTATTTCAAAAGTAAAGAAACAATTAAATTAAATATGAAATAAATAAATTAAATATTAAGTATACATAAACAATTAAAATAATTGATGAAATATTTAAATAAAAATTAAATTAAATATCAGAATAAATAATTGAAATAAGTAATTTAAACAAATAATTAAATAAAGTAATGAAATATTAAGGAAATAATATACTTAAACAATTGAAATAATTAAAGAAATTAAATTAAATATTGAATACACAATTAAAATAAGTAATTAAAATAAATAACTAATTAAATATTAAGTAAATAATATACGTAAATAATTAAAATAATTAATGAAATATTTAAATAAAAAGTAAAATTAAATATTACATAAACAATTAAAATAATTAATTACTTAATTAATTAAACATTAAATAAATAATATATGTAAAGAATTAAAATATTTAATGAAATATTTAAATAAACAAGTGAATTAAATAATAAATAAACAATTAAAATAAGTAATTAGTGGAGTTAACATGTCAATTTATTTAATCTTTTTTTGTATTAACAAAATTCATATTAGATAATATATATATATATATATATATATATATATATATATAATGTTTATAATATAAAAATTAAATTATCACATCAATGCATTAATGATAATGAAGGATAGTATTAATGAGTATTAAATGCTCCTAGAGTTGTGAGTGCAAGGGTAATATGGATCATTCATATCCAAAAAATAATATTTTTTTTATCAAATTAAGGGCCAATGAAAGTTTTTAGTGCATTTTCAAAAAAAGTAACATTTTTAAAAATCTCTTGAATAAATTGGAGGTTAGATGCCATTGCTATTTTTCCACCTTATCATGATGAAGGGGAAACGTTCTTTTGACCGAATAGTCATTGAATAAATTGGAGGTTAGATGTCATTGTTATTATATCAGTAGAGATTTGTTGTTCGACTTTTGCTGTCTAAATTGTTTCTTTCTAATTAATTATTGACACATTATTTTATGAGAGAGTGTGTGTGTGAGAGTATTTAACAGTGTTAAATAGTTGTTAAAAAGTAAAAAATAAATAAAAATTGATGACATATTAATTTTAAATTATGGCCCCGTTTGATTCCTATTTTTCCTCCATAAAAATGAAAAACTATGATCGTTATTCTTCACATTCAGTCACCATTTTTTACTTTACATCTCTTGTGTGGGGTTCAAAACGATTATATTTATCATTCTTATTTTACAGTTAATGTGCATCAAACAGGTATATATGTCAATAATTAATTGGATGGACTGCAAAAGTTGAACAGTAAACTCTAATTGAGAAAGGGTCCCAGTTTCAAAAATAAAAAATCGATCTTCAACTAAAATATCGTATCAATCATGAATGTACTAAATTTCAACTTTTTACACCTTCATGTTTGTTGAAACATCGTGTCATATGATGTGCACATTTAGTTCTTCAAAATTCTTTATACAACTATGCTACATGTACACACAATCCCTTACACCCCCCTCACATGGAGGGGGGCCCATGTTCACGAAAATACCGTTCGATTTAAAACCACCGCAAGTGTACGGTTCGTTACAAGTAATAAAGTGGACTTTAAGAGTCCGGATTGTCGATCCCACAGAGATTGAGTAGTTCAATATTGATTATTTCGACCTTAACCGAAACTAGATGAATTTTTGATGAGTTTTGCTAACCAAACTAAATTATGAAAACTATTATGAATGAATTTGATAAACTAAATGCAAATTATCCTAGAATGCAATATGAGATATTGAATGCAAATTGATTTACTTAAGATGATGAAAACGTACTAGGATCACGAATCCCCATGCAACAATCCATTTAAATCCTAGTTTTACACTTTGACAACACGATTAAATATTGAAGAATCAATGTTCCTATCAAATTTAATAATCTCTTTCGAGTAATATTAAACCTATTCTATCATGCGATTCGACTATATTTCTATGACGAATACAAACATAAAAGAACGCATTAACTTTTATGAACACTTATAGATTCACATAGAGCATAGCGGTATATTTCTATCCCCTATCGGACCCTATGACAATTTATACTACGTCGAATCTATTTCCCTTCTTTCGAATGCATAAAATAGATCACCACATTCATACAATTAACGTGCGCACAATAACCGTATGGAATAAATACGTATAAATCGTTCAAATATCCAAAAACGTGTTTTAATGTCAAGAATGTAAAACTAAAGATTCAAATATCATGTTACAAGGTTCATCGATCTCCTAGTACAAGAAAAACTAGCCTAGCATGCTAAAGAAAGAAAAACAAAAGAATAGATGAAGAAACGCCATCACCCGAATAGATATTGGTTTAATTCCTTGAAGTGCTTGATGAATCTTCGCGTTCTTCTCCGTGTTCTTGCTCTCCAATGTCAAAATTATCTCCTAAAAGTGCGTAGCCGTCGAATTATGTCGAGTCTAGGGGTTTTAAAGTCGTCCCCCATTAGTTTCCATAAGAGTTTTACTTAAAAACGGAAACCAGAATTTTTCTGCGTTGAAAATAACCATGCGACCGCATGGTTATAAACCATGCGGCCGCATGGTTCAAACATTGCAACTCGAATAGGTTCTGGGGAAGCCATGCGACCGCATGGCTCATTGCACCATGCGGCCGCATGGTACAATAAGCTTTCAAGTGTGTCGGTTTGGTCCCCGAACTCCGTTCTTCTTCATTTTGACTTCTTTTCTTCAATCTCTTTCCTCTAATCACACATTGACTTCGTAAATCTCGCATTTAGTTCTTTTTCGTTCTTAATTTGGATTTCGAGTCAACTTTCGACTAGTTGCATCTTAGTCCCTGAACTTTGATTTTCTTCCATTTCAGTCCTTTCTTGCTCAATTTCACTCACTTATCGTTGTTTCCATCGATATAGTCCTGCGAACACAATTTACATAGAATTAAGCCATATTTCAACATAATAGTAATCAATTGTCCATGTTTTGTGACCTAAATAAGTGCGTAAAACGCACTTATCAAACCCCCCAAACTTGAACTATTGTTTGTCCTCAAACAAGGTGGTGACTTAACTCTAAACAAAACATGATTTAACAACCTGCCGTGTCTCAGAATTAGAAATTAGTAATAACAAAATGAACAGTATCAACAGTGCACAATCAAATCAACCTCCACTTAAAATATGCAACCTGACGTGTGTGTGTGTATACTCATGCAAACATGCTCAGTTTCTGATGGACTCAACTCCCGACCTACAGTAGTCAAATTTTTCTTTTCTTCGCTCGAGAGATACACACCCCCCAAACTTATTCGTTTACTCACTTTTCCCGGGGTGTGTTCTGTACTTGAGATCTGGTTAACTTAAATTCTCACCCTCTCTTAGTTTGGATGGGTTTTGCAATCACAAGTTTACACTTCAACAAGCAGAGATTCTCCTATTTCTTTGATTGTTTCAACCTCTAAAACTCAAATAAGTTACTTGCCTTACATCAAAAGTACAATTCTATCAACTAAATGTCATGGGGCACTTTTCTCACTCTATTTTTTTTTTCTTTGCAAACACATTCTCATTTGCTTTCTATATAACCCATGTATCAAGCTTTAGGCCGATGACTCCCAAATCAGTTGATTTCAGGGCACCAGGTTTGTAATCACCCTTACAGGCTTACTTGCTCAAGTTATAAAGGCTCGAGAAATGTATTTTCTCTCTTTTCTTTAGACTCTTTCCCTCTTGCTTTCTATATGACCCCTGTATCGAGCTTTAGGCCGATGACTCCCAAATCAGTTGATTTTAGGGCACCAGATTTTTATTCATCCTTTCAGGTTTAATTGCTCGAGTCATAAAGGCTTGAAAAGAGTGTTTTCCTCACAAAAATTTATGTAAACCCCTATTTTTTTAGACACTTAGTTTCAAGAACCAACCTCTGATTTCAGGCTTTCGCCTCATTTTTGTCTCATCAGTTTACACAATCCACACAACTCAGTTTTCATGCATGGAATCTCTACTCATCTCAATGTTCCCTTGCAATAACTAGTCCTCCAAACCACTAAAACAATGGAATATTTTTAAGCATAGAAGAGGTAATTCAGGTGTAACCTATCATGTTCTAATCTCCTATAAAAACTGAACCCAATCATCAACTTAACATGTCAAACATGAGTTTCGTGCGCAAGAATGTCAAGTATCACATACATAAGCATTGGCTAATCTAGACATGCACCATTTCCACTATCCACAGTTCATACCTATTCCACTATTCACATCATTGCCGGCAAGGCCATTAAACCCACACAAGCACACAAATTGAACTAACTGAACAAATACTAAAACAGAATGTCAAAAACGATTTTTTTTTTTTTATAACAAACACACAAAAGCAGTAAAAACACAAACGAACCAGACAAATATCGATGAACAACGAATAAGCAATGCATAATTCAATACAAGTACTGAATCCTTAAATTTGTTCTACAAATTCGACCACCCCCCAAACTTATACAAAACATTGCCCTCAATGTGTAAAGTGTAAGATTGAATACAGAATTTGAAGGACAAATCTTATACAAAACAAAATATGGGAGGTTAATGAAGACTCCCCTGATCAGTACGGCGGTGGTAGTGACAATGGTGGAAGAGAACTGGGTCTAGTTGTGCTATCGCCCGGTGGTGAATGTCACTCCCTTTCTACTTGATGAAATCCTGTGAGAGTGCAAATGATGAATATTAGCTGGCATACTAGAAATTGATATAATAGATGAAACGATGACCTATAACTACTAAAAATGCAAGAAATAATGAAAAAAAAAATCCTGAGCTAATGCATAAAGCAAAATAAATAAATAAAAAGGTAGAAGTGTTGGGTTGCCTCCCAACCAGCGCTCGATTTAAAGTCTAGAGCTCGACTTTTGTACAAACTTTTCATGGCACTTTGAATCTGGCTTTGGAAGTCCTGCTTAGTTTCCTCAATATGACTTTATTCCATATTGCAACTTTCCTCCAAATTTTAACCTTACCATTCTCCAAGTAGTATGACTTTCCCTCATTACCCATTTCAAACTCGACAATGTAAACCTCAATCTCCTCATAAGGTTTAATCACAAAATCAATTTTTGAGCACACGATAAAGTCGAGGGATTGTATGCCAATTTCCTCTTTTTTGAATGCAACAAGCTCTTTTTCGCCCAATATGATTAATTTCTCGCTCTTTTCATGCTCCTCTTCTTTAATTGAATTTTTCTCAAGTTCAACGTCCATATTCAAAACTTTTGGCAAGGCAACAATGACATCTTCATTGAGAATCTTCTCCTCTTGTTGTATTTGTAAGAAATTTGGTTGACGTGATTCACTTAATTGATGTCCATTAACAATCGGTGAAAGAAATATAGGCAAATCACCCACATCAAATTGTGGTGAGAGAAATAATGCAACAGGTAAGTCACCCATAACAGTTTCATCAAATTCAAATTCTGTTTGTATATCCCGTAGTCGGTGCCCTATAATGAAATCTCCCACCAACATATCACCCTCATCAATTTCTTGAGCTGTCAATTGTTGTTGCCTTATGATAAAGTCAGATACGAGCAATTTGTTGAAATCAACCGTAGTCATCTTTTATCCTGTTATTTTTATTCGTTCATATATCCTGAAAAAGAGAAAAATAAAAAAATAAAAAAAAATAGAACTAAAATGGAATGAAAATAACAACACAAGAATACATGTAGAAGTCCGAATTAGTGTCGAGAAAAATAAAATCAAACTAAAACTCAATCCCCGGCAGCGGCGCCAAAAACTTGTTCACGAAAATACCGTTCGATTTAAAACCACCGCAAGTGTACGGTTCGTTACAAGTAATAAAGTGGACTTTAAGAGTCCGGATTGTCGATCCCACAGAGATTGAGTAGTTCAATATTGATTATTTCGACCTTAACCGAAACTAGATGAATTTTTGATGAGTTTTGCTAACCAAACTAAATTATGAAAACTATTATGAATGAATTTGATAAACTAAATGCAAATTATCCTAGAATGCAATATGAGAGATTGAATGCAAATTGATTTACTTAAGATGATGAAAACGTACTAGGATCACGAATCCCCATGCAACAATCCATTTAAATCCTAGTTTTACACTTTGACAACACGATTAAATATTGAAGAATCAATGTTCCTATCAAATTTAATAATCTCTTTCGAGTAATATTAAACCTATTCTATCATGCGATTCGACTATATTTCTATGACGAATACAAACATAAAAGAACGCATTAACTTTTATGAACACTTATAGATTCACATAGAGCATAGCGGTATATTTCTATCCCCTATCGGACCCTATGACAATTTATACTACGTCGAATCTATTTCCCTTCTTTCGAATGCATAAAATAGATCACCACATTCATACAATTAACGTGCGCACAATAACCGTATGGAATAAATACGTATAAATCGTTCAAATATCCAAAAACGTGTTTTAATGTCAAGAATATAAAACTAAAGATTCAAATATCATGTTACAAGGTTCATCGATCTCCTAGTACAAGAAAAACTAGCCTAGCATGCTAAAGAAAGAAAAACAAAAGAATAGATGAAGAAACGCCATCACCCGAATAGATATTGGTTTAATTCCTTGAAGTGCTTGATGAATCTTCGCGTTCTTCTCCGTGTTCTTGCTCTCCAATGTCAAAATTATCTCCTAAAAGTGCGTAGCCGTCGAATTATGTCGAGTCTAGGGTTTTAAAGTCGTCCCCCATTAGTTTCCATAAGAGTTTTACTTAAAAACGGAAACCAGAATTTTCTGCGTTGAAAATAACCATGCGACCGCATGGTTATAAACCATGCGGCCGCATGGTTCAAACATTGCAACTCGAATAGGTTCTGGGGAAGCCATGCGACCGCATGGCTCATTGCACCATGCGGCCGCATGGTACAATAAGCTTTCAAGTGTGTCGGTTTGGTCCCCGAACTCCGTTCTTCTTCATTTTGACTTCTTTTCTTCAATCTCTTTCCTCTAATCACACATTGACTTCGTAAATCTCGCATTTAGTTCTTTTTCGTTCTTAATTTGGATTTCGAGTCAACTTTCGACTAGTTGCATCTTAGTCCCTGAACTTTGATTTTCTTCCATTTCAGTCCTTTCTTGCTCAATTTCACTCACTTATCGTTGTTTCCATCGATATAGTCCTGCGAACACAATTTACATAGAATTAAGCCATATTTCAACATAATAGCAATCAATTGTCCATGTTTTGTGACCTAAATAAGTGCGTAAAACGCACTTATCAGCCCACAAATATTTTATTATGTGTGGGCCCTCCTCCATGTGAGGGGGGTGTAAGGGATTGTGTGGGGGATTGTGTACAAATAGCTTTATTCTTCTTTATATGATGGTTAGCAATATTTTGTAATCAATAAAGTTAATTACTTTAAAGTAAAATTAATTGGTGACATTTGAACCATTTTATCAACAAAATCGCAAAAATTAAAGAAGTCGAGCATGTCTTATATATGAAATACAAATTAACTATAGAGTAGTATTATTTCTCGATTTTCACCTTTTGCCTTAACTAACTAATTGATGCATTTTAATTAATTTACGAACCTTCATTGCAAGCTTTTTTTTTTTTTTTTTAATAAATTTGATATAAATTGAAATATAAGAAAATATAAAAAATTATATTTATAAATTTTCGTCCCCAAGACATGTCCCTGACTCCATATTATATATAAAAAGATCATAAAACAAGAAAATATGAAATGTGATCCTACGTGGATAGGTCAATGAACAATCATTAATGCATATGCAGGGACGGATCCAAATAATTTGGGTCAGAGGATCACAATCAAAATTCATAGTGTACCTTCTAATAAATAAATAAGTTTAAAAAAAAAATTTAAAAAAAAGCTAAATTTTTTTTTTTTTTTTTTTTTTTTTTTTTTCTCAGAAAAAAGTGGGTGTCAATTGACCCTATAGGAGCCCCAAGTCCTTCCCTATGCATGTGGCGCAATGTTCGTGTGTGAATTACAAGATATCGCCTTTTTTGCTTGTTTTGATAATTGATGTTCTTAAATTATTTGACAATTTTTCTAGAGAAAAATTCAACTTATTATCATACATAAATTTTTAACATTTCTATGAAAAATACGAACATACAATAATGCATTAAAAACAATCAAACATTTTTAATTGCCTGGCCATGTGCCTTATCGGTATATCTATATTTTCTATCGAAATCTATGATATTAATTACTAGAGTTAAAACATATATTTCACCTCTCAATCCATGTTATCAATCAGGATTGTACAAGTAGCATGATTTTACTAGGTCTCATTTGATTCTCATTCTTTATAGAATGAGAATGAAAAATATAGCTGTTATAGACTACACGAAAAATAAAAAATAAAAAATGATAGTTGAATGTGATTGATAATGATTACATTTTTTATTATGTAGGAAAATAGATACTAAACGAGCCTTAGATTGGCACATGAGCTCAATCACCAACAAATTACAGCCTTTAAATTTCATCCAGTCGACACAAGGCTCCACAAATTGCGCCATTTTCATTGACTTGCTGACTCTGAAGTTGTTAATTAGTATAATACTTCTAAAATTTGGCTTAATAATATTTCTAATAATAGTAGATACTTTATATTAATGCAAACAAACAACTAACGAGCATTTGCCAGTAAAATAATGGAAAATTCATTACACAAGTAAACTAACTCTCTCTCTCTCTCTCTCTCTCTCTCTTCCTTAGATTTCAGGGTCTTCGATCTGTGTCCATCTGTGTCTCTATCTCTTGGCTTCACATTACTCAAGATATCAATTTTTTTTTTTATATATTTTAAAATATTTAAAGAATACAGTTTTTGCATTATTTTTTTGGTTTAATTTTCTAGGCTGTCAAGAATTCTATGATCTTTGTTATTTTTGAAAATTTTCAATCTGTTTCCAGGTCTTCTTTCGAAAATCTATGCAATTCGACGTTGCTGAAATATTCTTGAATTTCTGATCAAATGGTTTCCGATTAATTGTTTTCTGGGTCTGATCGTGAGTTGACTTTCTTGATTGCATCCAGTTCTTAACAATTTACTATCAAAGATCGAAACTTCAATTTTTTTTGGATGCTTAATTATCGATTTTGATTAATGGGTTCTTTTTTTCGTGTTAAATTTCGATAAAAGAACCTCTCTCTTGATAATTATAGTTGAATATAGATCTTTGACAGCACAGTTTCCCTCCATGGATATGGATGGAAAGGTTGTGAAGAGTCATATAAAAATAATACTAACATTGCGAATAGTGTGGAGTCTCCAAAGGTTGTTTTGAATGAGGAAATTGAAGGAAATGACGAATCACGGACATTGTTGCCATCCAAGAAAGGTGGGCTGTCCAAAAACAAAGGGAAACCTAGGAGGAAAGTGCAGTGGTTGGATAAGAATGGGGATAAGCTAGCTGAGGTTTTGGAATTTCAACCTAGGTAATGAGAATACTGTCTTCATTTTTGTTTATGTGTATTGTGGTTGCTTAATTTCAATCGAAATTGAGGAAATTTAATCATCAGTTGTGTGTTTTGTACTTTGTAGGAAGTGGGTTTGTGTTTCAGGTGCTTAGTTGCATTCTTTTGATTTGGTCTTTTAATTAGTTCTAGAGTAGAAGTATAAGGTGATTATTGAATATGAATGTGCATATTGAGTTGTAGCATGTAATGAACAATTATTCACTGTAGAATGTAGAACAGCAATAAAACTTTGACTGGACTGAGATACTAATGGTTTTTCTCTTTGTGATAGTCATGCAATGATTTATCTTGTGGACCCAATTTTTTTGTGATTAGTAAGGAGATAACTTGTTCATGAACTCTTGCATTGACAAGGAGTTCTTTGTTGACAATCACATGTAATTGAGGACGACGACTATATGTAATTTTAACCTAAGAATTCATTATAGTCGTTGGGAAAGGGGGAGGGGAGGGAGGGGAGAATAGAGAAAGCTATATAAATGGAAGACAAGGAAATAACGTTATTATAAGGAACATGGGTGGCCATAGGGTGCATTGTTGTTATGCTTATGTAGTGTAAACATGTGCAACTGTCTCAGCTAGCTAAGCTAACATTAGAAGCATGAATTTGTTGGGATGCAATAACTGATCTTATTCTTGGAATTCTAATGCGAATAGTCAACTTCTTAATCATGTTCTCATAGCTCTACTTTATTCTTATTTTAGGTTCTTTTCAGTAAATTCTGGGTTGGAGGAGGTTATAATTTAGGAAGCAGGTCAAATTATTTTCCTATTCTTGCATTGCCCTTAGGATAAATTTCTTTAGGATGACGAATTAGTCAGTTTTATAAATTCTTTTCAAAAGCAGTTTTATTTTTCCTTTTACTACAAGCTTTGCCCTGGTATTGAAGGTTATACATGAAGATAATTTGGTGATATGTCTTATCCCTACTAATCAATCATCAGAAGGCTATCATGGGAGGAAGACAGATTAGGACTTTTATGGGATGATTCAATAGGATATAATTCAACTAACTGAAAAGGGCATAGCCCCTATCTAAATCTCTTTATTAACACACAATTTTTAAATGGTTAGCAAGCCTCTAAAGAGTCTCCATTTCATCAATTTTCCTATAATGTGCTTCAATTTATGCCCCCCCCCCCCCCCCTGCCCCATGCCTTGTTGGCACTTTTGCGTTTCAAATATTTCCTTTGCGTTGGAAATAATGTTAGAAGCAGATATCATGTTGTTCAAATTCATATTGCATACTTTGAATTCATTATTATGGTTGGATATGATTAGAAACATGTATGCTTGTAATGGACTTTGTTGTGAGACAATTTCACTGATATAAGATTCAGTAACATGTAGATTGAAAAGATCGATACAATTTATCTCTCAGTTCACATGGTTGTTCATTTGCAACAGCTTTTTTCTCCTAGAAAATTCAGTATCCTTTCTCCTAATTCAGTTTAAAATGGATCTCATTTATTTGGAATTACATGGGAGTACTTTATGTTGATTAAGTTTCTTTAATCATGAAATATCATTGGATACAATTACTTCTACGTATCAAATGCGTAATTTCTCTTTAGTTTGTGTAACATGAAGAAGTTCTGCTTTTCCCAAAATTTGGCACCTTAGTGTGTATTCATCCATCGGTAACTAACGCCTTTTTTTCTTTATTAGTACTTTGTATTCTTCTCGCTGTTATCTTTGATTTGGTATTTGGTAAATATTGAGAGTGACATTTGAGAACCCCCTTTTTCCTTTTGTTCATGTGTGCTGTCCAAATTGAATGTTGCCATTCTCTTTGTAGGGATGTCTCGGTTTATTATACATCTGAGAAAAGACAACCTACATAGCAATGATACATCAGATTCCATAATGAACTGTTGACTAGATTATTATATTCAGTTGTATCAGTTATTCTGTCCTCACTATCGTTCATTTTCCTTGCAGTGATATGAGTGACTCAGACGAGGATGATTCAGATTCTTGCATCTGTAGAATAATGTAGATCATGTCACTAGAACATCTTATTGGTAGTTATCTTGGATCACTCAGAAGTTAATCTTCTATGACTCTCATATTGAAGATAAAGCTGAAATTTTTCAGCCTAGTGGATCCGTTTCTCTTATGACTCGTTTTCTTGATATGACAAAAATTTGTGGAATTCTGAAGGAGTTGAGGAATTAACAATACCAAATCTACTTTTAGTTCAAGATATTCGGTGTTTGGCGCATATCAATTCCGTTACTTCGTGCCAAAAAAGCAGATAAAGACCATTGTAACTTCCTTGAAACTCAGAGCCTTCCCTTCTCCCTTCCCTTTCAAATATCAGTATTGTGTGTGTATAGTACTCACTGAGCATTCGAATGCTTCTATATTGTAATGTTTTCACCTCATTTCTGCTACTTTTTAGGGTTGATTCTTGTCAACTTTTATCGAACAGAAATGGATCCGGATTGTACAATGTCAAAAATTCTTCATGATATCAGTATCTAGCAATGACACAGGTTTTGTTTTGCATTTTTTTTTTTTCTCTCTGTGTATTTAAACTTCCATATTTTTCCGTTTCATTATCAGCCAAAAATATTGCTATTCGACATAGAATAATGCTCTACTTGTTCATAATAGAATTACATAATAGTTTACATATAGATAATGTGTCAAAAAGATAATCGAGAATTTTGTTTTTTTTTTTTTTTTTTTTGGTTGAAAAATTTTTCTGATCCAATCATATCTCATCACATCATTTGTATTCATTATATACATCTAACACAACCGTTCTGCATAAACTTAAAGAAGCTTTTGTTCGAGATAGAAGAGGGAAGGGCAGCCTAAAACTGACACAGCATAGTTTAGTTGCCAATGATGTAGTTGTTTACTTGTTTTAAATCTTCCCGTTTTATTTAGCAATGAACCGAATGGAGTAGTGAAAAAGGATTTGTGTAATTCTTATTGAAAATATCAAAAATTATAATTCTGAAAATATATACTCCCCCTGTCCATGTCTAATAAGGTGTTACAAACAGCAAATCACTCTAACCACAATACAGAAATCACCAAACACAATAGCCACCGAATCACTAGTCGAAAAAACTCCAAAACAAAGGAGCACAAACCAAAACAATTGCTAATTATTCCACTGTGTGTGAAGGGAATACAAACAATATCTTCTTGCAAATCTCTAATAACTTTCTTCTTGCTTTTTTATCGATAATAAGTGCCTTCTTGTAGTACAAAACGGAGCAGCATATGACAAACTCCGGCTCGTGTTATCAGTGATCTTGTTCTTGCTTATAGTTTCTGTATAGAAACCAACCAGTTTGAGAGACTGGCATCAACTGGCACTGTGAGTTGAGATATTGTAGCGAAATTCGTCTCAGCTTTAGGAAAATAACCAGGATCTGAAGTCGAGGGAATTTCTTGTTCTTTCTCTACCATGATATTTTCCTTTTGCCGTTTGAACTGTGATCTTGCTTGAGCTTTAATTGCTTTCCACTGCGTGAGATTTTCGACTGGATTGAGCACACTCCTGTCTCGAGTATGACAATTTGATTCAAGTCTCTGGACTTCTTTATTAGACACATCATGGAATGGCATAGGAGCATTTGTTACTCCATACTTTGATTTTATATCTGCAGAATTCAATTGCCAAGAAGAATCTTCTTGGATTTTCGATATATCATCACTTTTATTATTGCTATAATCATCATCGAATTCTTCACAACTATCATAAATATCATCGTAATAGAAATCACTTTCATTTAATTTTATCTCATCCTCTTCATCATCATAGCCTTCTATGCACTTCTGGTATCTGTAATTTTGAGGGTACGATCTGATGCTCGATTCTAATGAATCCTCGTCGCAGCGCAAAACCGGCGGGTTTGTCTCCTCTTCGCCCTCTGAAAGGTACGCGTCATAATTTTGTATTGGTTCGTAAGCCTTGACATTCAAATTGAAGCTCACTTTCTTTTTTATTTTCAACTTTGGTTCCTCTTTTGGGTTTTCTCTACAAAAATCGAAGTTAATAACATAGATTAACATATCCCAATATTTTTATAAAGGAATGAAAGTCGAAACCAAAAGTGACTCACTTGAGCTCAGAATCTGAGGTGATGGGCTCTGATTTTGTGTCAAGTTTAACGGTGACATCAGAATCTAAAGGCACATACCTTCCATGG
Source organism: Osmanthus fragrans (assembly GCA_019395295.1). NCBI lineage: Eukaryota > Viridiplantae > Streptophyta > Magnoliopsida > Lamiales > Oleaceae > Osmanthus > Osmanthus fragrans. Next base: position 15,883,730 of record CM033355.1, on the reverse strand, counting down.
CCCTGGAAAATGTAAGAAACAAATGCATTAAAAGTATCAATTTTCAAGAAAAACTTACAGATTTAATCGAAAGGGTTTCTTTTCGAGTGTATATTACCTCTTCTCCCGATAGATTTTTACTGCCCGGCTTTCGACGTTTTCGCTTCTTCTTGAAGCCAAAACAGGCAAGAAAGCATCCCATTTAAAGAAATCTACCCAGAATTCCAATCCTTGCCTTGTATTAGTCTATCTATATATGCTGAGTTTAATTCATATGCTGTGAGAGAGAGAGAGAGAGGTTGGGGTGGGGTCACGGTTTAAATTCACTTGCCTCCAGTGGAATTTAAAAATAGGAACGTTGAGAAAGGCAATGTAATAATGACGAATGAGGTGGGCGCATGAGTTTAATAAAAGACGGGGGACAAAACCTGTTGGATCTGCATTTTCTTATTCTTCTCTAGTGCATTTCAAATCTTTTTAGTCTTACGAGTGAGTAAAAAATTTATTCACGTTATATCGTGTTAACCCCAATGTCATTTTTTGAGCCAGCAAGATAACGTAGTTGGACGAAATGACATAATTTAAACTAAAATATATACTAAATGATTCACATGTAATGAGAGAAGTTTGAGGATCCAATCAATTTTTTTTACCCTTTGCGAGTATGCTAAAGTGCAAAACAATGAATTTGGCAGTTGTATTTTCTTTTAAAGGGCCACAGGACAAGGAATTTTTCCGGCTAGTATTCAGTAAATATGTATCTAGTCCTTAAACCTGGCCAAAATTATAATGCATCATAATAAACAACAATACATTACACCTGTTGACCCCAAAAAATGTTATCAACAGATGTCAGTATCAGACTCGTGACACGTGAATTTCGACGAGTTGACCGGAGTTGATGATCGGGGAATATGTATGGACTGTCGAGTCGGAATACCAACGGAGGATTTCTGTGTCAAATGAATAAAGATTTGTAATTGAGTTTACGTTTTATCCTTTATAATATTGTAAAAGTACAATAATTATAAGAACAAAGTATTTTTACAATAATCTCTTTTGTAATAACTTGAGTCTATTCCTTATATTATCTCAAATTCAACATCCTTATTTCAATCACAAGAAGCGTTATTTATAGACAAACGGCCGAACTGCCTATCGTCGGATCGAATCCACATGGCTTCATCCTATTGATTTGAACTTCACATCATTCATTCACGACATTAACTATGGTGATAATTGTCCTGCCACCCCCTTCCTTTTAACCGACATTAAGAAAGGTGACTTAAAGTGACTTGTCACGTCAATCACTTCTCAGAGATATCCTTCAGATTTGATCCTTATTAGGACCTCGGTGAACGAAGCATTAGACAACTTGGGGGGACTTCAGATTTACTAATTTCACTCTCTCTAATGACTTCGGACTGGAGATGTTAAAGGCAGTTGCAGGGACTTCGGACTGGAGAAGCACTAGACAGTTGAAGGGACTTCGGACTAGAGAAGTTAAAGGCGCTACTTCGTCTATGGAAGGACTTCTGCTGGTGACGTCCTTCTTCGACGAAGGACTTCATACGAGCGAACATTGGGTCCCCCTTACTGTTCATTGTCGAATGTCTTCTTGTGGGGTCCTCCACGTGTCTTTCAAATGATGACCTCATTTTAATAGGGTAACAATAGTCCCCCAAGTCTATGTATTTGTCATTTATGCAAATGCATGAACTTTGAAGCACAGTCCTTAAAATTGTATTTTGATGCCGAAGCTCGAGAGTTTTAACTGCAAGGTGTAATACGATTGGTAGAGGGATTGTTGGGTAAGAGGAACGTGCAATCCTATTGAATTGAAGTTGGTTGTTTCCGAAGTGGGTCATGCCGAACCTGCTCTATTGGTGTTCGAGCATCGGACTTCGGCTGACGAAGTTGTGAGTGTGACAACTTGAAAGTGGTTTTTGTTTATTTTACTGGATACATGTCATAGGTAGTCGCGTCACAATAATTTGCTGTCTTTTCGCTTGTTTCCAAGGATGCAATTGTGGCGATTTTGATTCCCAACACACGCAATCGTCGTTGTTTTTAATGCGCAATTATGAACATGGTTTGACACTCCAGCTGTTTTACTTGCGTATTAGGGCGCGTATCAGCCACGAGGCCATCATGGACGTAGAAGTTCAAGCGTCCAAAGTAACGGTCAGTTCGGATTGAACCCATTTTGTACGGTTGGATGATCTATGCCAACATCCAACGGTGGGGATTCATTCTTCATGCCTATAAAAGGCGGAAGAAAGATTGAAAATTTCTTTTCTCATTTTTCACTTGACAAGCATTTTTTGGTTCTTCCGTATTCTTCTTCTTTAATTCTTCTTTTCACTTTCCAGAGTTGCTCCGGCCATTCCTCACCGGTGGTCTTTTCTTTTGTAAGTATTTGGGTAAGGAAGGGTTTAATTTTCTTCTTTTCCTTTTGATATATGACCTCAACCTCTGGTAGGGTTGGTGCTATTGAGATTGCCAAAAAGTGGGGCGTAAGCTTGATTAGGACCTCAGAACTCAGGGACCTGGTTATGGCCAAACAAAGTGGCTTACCTGCCCAGAGTGCTGTTTGGACAGTATGTGGGGGGGCATCCAAAATCAAATCGAACCAAAACCTTAGTCGATTAGTCCAAATTAGGGAGAAGTTCTGCATCCCATATGACATAGAGCTCCTCACCCCATCCCTAGAAAAAAGTGCCTGTTACCCCAGGTCGGGCTGTGTAACCATTAGTGAGCATCTTCTGAAGGCCGAATTCTGTTTACCCCTTCATCCTTTTTTTCGAGCGGTCCTTAGGTTATATGGACTTGTTCCCACCCAGCTCGTCCCCAATGCGTGGGCCCAACTCGTGAGTTCTTACTTCCTCTGGAAGGAAACTTCCTTGGGTGAGGACCTGCCCCTTCACATATTTCAGACCCTCTTCCAGCCTCGCTCTTTAGGAAAGGGGGATTCCCGGGGTTGGCACTCTCTATGTCCATGGGGGTCGCACTCCCCTTTTGTTATCAAACTTTCCTCATCCATTAAAGGGTGGAGAGAATCCTGGTTTTGGGTAAGAGGGAAGTGGCAAGAGGTGGAGGGTGACACTGTTCCCCACGTCAAATTCCCCACTTCATACTCTGAAGCTAGTAAGTGTCGACCCACCCTTGAGTGTATTTTACTTGCTTCCTCCCATTTTAGCATTTTTTGAATATTTGTCTAACTGCTTGAAATGCTTTTACAGACGTGGTTGAGCGCTTCGAGCTGACCCCAGGGGAGATCGACCTTGTCAAGGACATCTACCTTCGCTCTGCTTCGTCGAGAGAATACGAGAGGCTCATCGTAAGGAGACGATTTTTTGAAGACTTCCAACTGATGGTTAAACGAGGTAATTCCCACTTTGTATGTCGACCTTCCACCTTATTTCTAGGCTTGCCTGTATGCTAACATGACTTCTGCTATTTTGCACAGAGATTTTTGAAAAAATGAGGCATCCCACACCTGACATGGCCACAATTATGGCCGCCACCTCCAATGCCGGGAGGAAAGGTTTGAAGGGCACCTCGGCGGGTGCAAAGAAAGTAAAGGAGGCCCTAGAGAAGGTCAGTAAGGAGGCTGCTTCACAAGAGGTCGTCCCCTCTCCAATTGACAAGGGCAAGAAGGTGGTGGAAGAAGAGCCTAAGAAGAAATTTAGGATACCCCGATCTGATGGGACTGGAGGTTCCACCTCCGCTCTCCGAAGTCCCAGTTGGGGGCTTCTATATCTGCAGCTCCGGTTGGACAAAAAAGGCATGCGGAGTCATCAAGGCCTATTCCAACGAAGAAACCAAGGACTGCCAGTATGGCCTCTGCTCCTGGGTCTGCTAGGACCAGACTGCTCTCTACTCAGAGGGAGGATGAATTGGCTTCGGAGATCTTATCCATGCTTCTAGCTGACGTCCAAACTGCCACTTCCAATTTCTACAAGTATTGGACTGAGAGGTGGCAGAACTTTATGGAGGAAGCTGATGCCAATGACATCTTTACAGTACTGGTGGGGCAAGCTGCCAGGGCTTTTGGAGCGACCATAGAGGTGCAAACCCTCTTTAAAAACTTGCAAGGAAAAAGTAGTGACACTGCTGGCAAGGTGCCGAAGGCAGAGGAGGAGGCTAGCAAAGCTAAGCCGAAGTGGAGGAGGTAAAGAGGCTTCATTCTGAAGATTCTGCAAAGCTGTCTTTTGCCTTGACTGAAATTGAAAATTTGAAGAAGGAGGTTCATACTTGCCAATGGGAGGTGGCTTCCATGACGAGGAAAGTGGAGAACTCCGATGCTCTTCAGAGGATTGCTTCCGAAGCCTTGGAAAAGGCCAACAAAGAAAATGTTATTCTGAAAACAGACCTTGAGAAGGCGAAACTTGAAAATAATGTCTTAGTTGCTCAAGTGTCGAGCCTCACTGAAGAGGTTGAGGATGCAAGGAAAGAAGCCGAAGTTGCAGGGGGCGAAGCTGAGAGACATTTTTTTTAGCAACTTACACCTGATTGAAATGTATGAAAAATTTGCCATCTACTGGAGTGGTTATGCATATAGGGATCTAATCGAATGGATGGAGGCTAAACATCCTGGTTTTGACACTTCAGAGATGAAGCAGGTGTTTCTGGAGGAAGAAACAGAACCTTAGACTCCATGTGAAGAAGTCCCACCTGCTAATAACTTGGATGATGATGTGGTCGAGATCCATAACGTCAAACCCCTTAATGCCATAGTCCCTTTCACACCTCCTCCTCCTCCAAATGTATAAAATAGAGAGATAGCTTTATGTATTTGGCCTTGGAGCCCACTATTTGTAATCTTCTTTCTTTTTAATGAAATTATGATTTCGCCTTATCTTTTTTAATCTTCCTTACCTTGTACGCACCCTGAACTTGTCCTCACTTATAATGTATGGGAGAACTAATTTTAAATCTAAGCGTTAATACTTCGGTAACTGCAATGATGTTGAATACGAAGTTGAGTGATTGTGCCTGGACTTACTCGTATAATTCACGGCCTTGCTTGGTGTATGTCCGGTACTTCTGCCTTGTGACTTCTGCTATTTCTTTTCATTTGTCACTTTAATATTTCGAACTTCATTCCCAAAAATGTTTGGGCTGAAGTTGTAGCTCGTGATTTCGTTGTTATGGGGTTAATTAGGCTAAACTTGTCATATGTCTGAGGTACGAAGTTTGGATTGCCTCCTCAAGTCGTGCCTTTTTTGCGAATTTAGTTTGTAAGGGAACGTTCTATTTACTTCGCTATTGGAAGGTATCCTCTTAGGACTGCCTTCTAGCCGAATTGCCGACATTGTAACTAGTTTAAGTTTTCTTTTCAAGGCATGGAGTTTGGGTTGCCTTCTCATGCCGAGGCCCCTTTACAAATCTTGTTTGTAAGGAAACGTTCTATTCACTTCGCTATTTGGAAGGAGTCCTTTTAGGATTGCCTTCTAGCCGAAGTGCCGACGTTGTAACTAGTTTAAGTTTTCTTCCAAGGCATGGAGTTTGGGTTGCCTTCTCATGCCGATGCCCCTTTACAAATCTTATTTGTAAGAGAACGTTCTATTCACTTCGCTATTTGGAAGGAGTCCTTTTAAGACTGCCTTCTAGCCGAAGTGCCGACGTTGTAACTAGTTTAAGTTTTCTTCCCAAGGCATGGAGTTTGGGTTGTCTTCTCATGCCGATGCCCCTTTACAAATCTTATTTGTAAATGAACGTTCTATTCACTTCGCTATTTGGAAGGAGTCCTTTTAGGACTACCATCTAGCCGAAGTGCCGACGTTGTAACTAGTTTAAGTTTTCTTCCCAAGGCATGGAGTTTGGGTTGCCTTCTCACGCCGAGGCCCCTTTACAAATCTTGTTTGTAAGGGAACGTTCTATTCACTTCGCTATTTGAAAGGGGTCCTTTTAGGACTGCCTTTTAGCCGAAGTGCCAACATTGTAACTAGTTTAAGTTTTCTTCCCAAAGCATGGAGTTTGGGTTGTCTTCTCATGCCAAGACCCCTTTACAAATCTTGTTTGTAAGGGAACGTTCTATTCACTTCGCTATTTGGAAGGGTTCCTTTTAGGATTGCCTTCTAGTCAAAATGCCGACGTTGTAACTAGTTTAAGTTTTCTTCCCAAGGCATGGAGTTTGAATTGCCTTCTCATGCCGAGAGACCCCTTTACAAATCTTGTTTGTAAGGGAACGTTCTATTCATTTCGCTATTTGGAATGAGTCCTTTTAGGACTGTCTTCTAGCCGAAGTGCCGACGTTGTAACTAGATTAAGCTTTCTTCCCAAAGCATGAAGTTTGGGTTGCCTTCTTATGCCGAGGTCCCTTTACAAATCATGTTGTAAGGGAACGTTCTATTCACTTCGCTATTTGGAAGGGAGTCCTTTTAGGACTGCCTTCAAGTCGAAGTGCCGACGTTGGTACCAGTTCCTGCCTGCACCACTGTATAGGTGATTCTTTTGCAAAATGATATTTTATTTATTACTGGTTACATACGAAAGGATTTACAAGTTTTACTGATAATACTTCCTCAGATGCTCAGCATTCTATGGATGAGGTTGTACACTGCCATCCATGGATTCGATCCTGTAAGTCTCAGTTCTGACTTCTTCCCTGATGCGATAAGGGCCTTCCCAGTTGGGTCCAAGAGTCCTTGTACCTGGTTCTTTCGTCGACAGCAGAACCCTTTTTAGCACAAGGTCTTCCAATCGAAACGACTTCTTTTTTTACCTTCGAATTGTAGTACCTGGGCATTTTTCTTTGATAGGTAGCCACTTTAGCTTACGCTCCGTCCCTCCTTTCCTCAAGGAAGTCGAGCTCGCATTTCTTCAATTCGTCATTTGATATTTCATTGAAGTGTAATCAACGAGGAGAAAGAGAATCCTACTTCAACGGGACTCATGGCCTCGGCCCCGTAAGCCATTGAGAACGGGATTTGTCCTGTCGCTGTTCGAATAGTGGTTCGGATTGCCCATAAGACTTGTGGTAGTTCGTCCACCCAAGCACCTTTGGGGCGTCTAACTTCTTTTTCAGTGTATACTTGATAGTTTTGTTTACTGTCTCTACTTGTCCATTGGCCTGCGGGTGGTGAGGTGAAGAGAAATGCTTTTTAATGCCCAATTCATCGCAGAGATCTCTGACCTTTTTATTGTCGAACTGTCGCTCGTTGTCGGAGACAATCGAATGCGGGATGCCGAATCTACAGATGATGTTTTTCCAGAGGAATTTCGTCGTGTTTGCTTCAGTGAATTTGGATAGAGTTTCAGCTTCAGTCCATTTGGTGAAGTAATCTATGGCGACAATTGCGAAGCATGCACCACCTTTTCCTTTTGGCATGGGCCCAATGAGATCAATTTCCCACTTGGCGAAGGGCTATGGACTTGAAACTACGGTGAGCTCTTGCGAAGGTTGTCTCTGAACTGTTGCAAACCTTTGACATTTGTCGTAATTCTGGGCGAATTGCTTAGCATCTTTCTTTAAGGTCGGCCAGTAGTACTCTTGTCTCAACACTTTTTGGGCTAAGGCCTAGCCCCCTGAGTGGTTGCCACATGCACCTTCATATACTTCTCGAAGCACTTAATTTGCTTCTTCCCTGCCTGTGCAACGAAGAAGAGGCATGGAGAAACCTCTTTTATAAAGTACTTCATCTTGAAGGATGAAGTGCGCGGCTCGTCGTCGGAGTTTCTGTGCTTTTTCTTTGTTAGAGGGTTGGACTTGGTTTTTTAGGAAAGCAACTATTGGGTCCATCCATGATGGAGTACTTCCTATGCACATCACTTTTTCGCATTTTGCAATGGAGGACCTCGATAAGTGCTCTATTGGGACCACAGCTAGGAGTTCGGAGTCCTTGCTGCTTGCTAATTTTAAGAGAGCATCCGTGTGATATTTTCACTGCGTGGGATGTGTGTCAATTCAAACCTGTCAAAACTAGGTATGAGCCCCATGACTACCTTGAGGTAGGCTTCTATTCCTTTGTCCTTGGCAGCGAATTCTCCTCCGACTTGACTAACAACTAGCTAGGAATCACTTTGAATAGTTAATCTTCTGACCTGCATTTCCTTGGCGAGGCGGAGCCCAGAAATGAGAGCTTCATACTCAGCCATGTTATTTGTAGCCTTGAACCCAAACCTTACGGCACAGTTCAACTTGTGCCCTTCGGGCTGATTAGTACTATTCCTGCACCGGACCCGGATTCTCCTGAAGAGCCATCTACATATAGATTCCAAGTGGGGGGTTCTACTAATTCCATTTCTTTTTCCACATTTGGGATATGAGTGAATTCAGCCACAAAGTCTGCCATGGTCTGTCCCTTTACAGCAGCTCGAATCTTGTAAACGATGTCAAATTCTGTGAGCTCTATGGCCTATTTTAATAATCTACCTGAAGCATCAGGCTTCTGAAGCACCTGTCTTAGGGAAAAATTGGTCAATACCTCGATGGTGTGTGCTTGGAAGTAGGGCCTTAGCTTCCTTGAGGTTGTGATGAGTGCTAGAGCTAACTTTTCCATATCAGGGTACCGTGTGTTTTGACGGCAAGGAGTGCTTTACTGATGTAATACATAGGCAGCTGATGTCCTGCCTCTTCTCTAACAAGAACTGAATTGACAGCTTCGGTTGTAACAACAAAGTATAACAATAAGGGCTCTACGGGTTTGAGTTTTGAGAGGAGAGGGGCTTGACCAAGGTGCTTCTTTAGTGCTTGTAAGGCTTCTTCACATTCTGGGGTCCACTAAAATTTGTTTCCCCCTTTTATGACTTTGAAGAAAGGGAAACACTTATCCGTGGCCTTTGAGACGAAGCGACTCAGAGCTGCTACTCTTCCTATTAGACTTTGCACTTCCTTAGGCTTCTGGGGCGACCTCATCTCAATGAGGGCCTTGATTTTGTCAGGATTGGCTTCGATTCCTCTCTGGTTTACCATGTAACCGAGGAATTTCCCCGAAGCTACTCCGAATGCACATTTCGACGGGTTCAACCGCATCCTATATTGCCTCAGTATTTTGAAGACTTCGTCCAAGTGTTGTACGTGATCTCTTGCTTCCAGGCTTTTTACTTCGACTGTCTTTTCGATGAGATCTGCGAATATTTTATTTACCAACCTCTGATAGGTGGCTCTGACATTTTTTAATCCGAAAGGCATCACCTTATAACAGTATAAGCCTCGGTCCGTAATAAAAGAAGTGTGTTCTTCATCCACTGGAAGCATCGGAATCTGATTGTAGCCTGAATAACCGTCCATGAAACTCAACATTTCGTGCCCAGCAGTGGAATCAACCAGTTGGTCGATTCGGGGTAACGAAAAACTATCCTTTGGACATACTTGATTCAGGTTGGAGAAATCCACACACACACTCCATTTTCCGTTGTGCTTCTTTACCAACACAGGGTTGGACACCCACTTCGGATAAATTGATTCCCTAATGAAGTGATTGTCGATCAATTTCTTTACTACATCCTTCAGGGCCTTGTACCTTTCTGGATTTATGGCACTTCTTTTTTGCCTATTTGGGGTCGCTTTTGGATTGATTTTTAAATGGTGGCAGCTGACCTTGGGATCGATCCCAACCATGTCTTCTTGTTTCCAAGCGAAGATGTCCAAATTGTTTCTGAGGAAACTTTTCAGCTTCTCTTTTTCTAGTGGCGCCAAATCTTTGCCGACCTGTAAGGACATCATCTGTTCAACGGGTCCTATTGGAAAGTTTTCCAGCTCTTCTATTGGGGCTGTTTGAGATTCACAGTCTATTATGCGGGGTCCAATTCATCTGTAGTCATCGTTTGCTCAACAGTCCGTTCCTTTTCAGGGATAACTGCCACTTCCAAGACTACATCTTCTTCAGAGGCTTCAGTCATCACGACATCTTCCCCCTGGTCAAGGTAATTTCCTTGTACAGGATAATCAATTTCCATTGAAATAACATTCACGCTTCTTGGTTCGGCTTTGCGAATGAAATTGGTACAGCATAGCCTTGAACTTCTCTGGTCTCCTCAGACTGTTGCAATACCATGTTCCGTAGGGAATTTCATGTACAAATGGTGTACTGAGGTAACAGCCCATAGTTCTTTCAGAGCAGGTCGACCTAGTACTCCATGGTAGGCGTAACGGTGATCTACAATCAGGAATTCCATGAGGTTTTTTGCCACAAGGGGTGCCTCTCCCATCTCTATTGCTAGAGCAATATTTCCTCAGGGGATAAGGCTATCTCCAGTAAAACCGTAAATTGGAGATGTTATGGGGGTCAATGCCTGCTTCACCTCCATTTGGTCGAAGGTAGCTCCGAAAATAATATTAACCGAACTCCCGTTATCTACTAGCATCATCTTCAAGCCGTTATGGGCCACCACCACCCTTACGACCAAAGCGTCACAATGGGGATAGTGTATCCCTACTGCATCATCTTGTGTGAAAGTAATGGGTTCCACTCCTCCGTTAGAAGGTTGGGTGCTGACTATCAAACTAGACATCGGGAGTTCCCTAGCCTCTTCTGCGTAATTTCTTTGGGCGTTCCTAGACTCACCGCTAACATAGGGGCCCCCGAATATGGTATCAATTTCTCTTATGGGTTCGCCTCCGTCACTATTATGAGGATTTTGGCGGCGTCTCCGACCTTCTTCAGGCTGTTTACGCTCACCTCCTCTCGAATTATTGCGGTTTTGTTGTCGACCTTGTCGTAGTGGTGTACTTGCCTGTTGATTTCCTCATTGGGCATTATTCTGCCTTAAGTCCTAGCACGCGGTGGTGTCGTGGCCATATGAACGGTGGTAGGTGCAATAAGGAGTGTTGTTCCTATTTCTAGGCCCAACGTTCCTTCCCCTACCTCTCGATCCACGCGTTGGCGATGAAGGGAGTCTTTCTTGCCTTTTTGGGTTGGGATTGACTTCCTCATACGCCAGGTTTGGAACTGCGTTTAACGTGGCAACTGCCAGTGCTTGTCATGGGTTGAGATTTGACTGCCCACCTTGGTGGTCTATTAGGTGGGAGGTAGGACCTCGTCCTCTTCGCAGTTGGGGAGGTGGGAGACCTCGGCTTGCCCTGTTACGATGATCCTTGAGCTCTTCATTTATAATTTCTCACCTTATCATTTCCAACAAGGCGTCGTAACCGGTAGGATCTTTGTTTTGTACATCCCTCCAAAAGAGGGAGTTCATGTCCAAGCCACCTCTTAACGTGGTAAGAGCTTCTCTGTCCGAAACTTGGACACAATTGGTCATTTCGTTTGTGAATCGGGATAGAAAAGTTTTCAACGACTCTCCCTGTTGTTGCCTCATGTTTTGAAGGCGCTGGAATGGGCCTTCACCTTCTTTGCTAGTTGCAAAACGCTTAAAGAATGCTTTTTTTAAGTCTGACCAATTTCGGATGCTTCCTGCTTGCAACTTGCTATACCATACCTCAGCTGCCCCGCTCAAGGTAAGATGGAAAGCTCTGCATTTCATTGCCGGGGTGGATCCCCACAAACCCATGTGAGTTTTGAAACAGTCCAGGTGTTTCGCAGGGTCTCCCCTTCCTTCATATTTTTGTATTTTTGGCAAAATGAAGTGGTTCAGTACGGGAGCATCTTGAATTTCCCTAGAAAATGGTAAAGTATCATCATCGTCATCAATATCGCTAGACCTTTGTGGTTCATCTACGTATTGATTCTCATTGACAGGCATGTTCCGAAGCGGTTGAGATGGACCGACTTGATTTCTGGCCTGGTCTCTTCTCTCTCACCTATTTCTAGGCGGAGGTCTCACCCCTTCGTGATGTGGTTCGGCCTGTTCTTCAAATTGAGGTCGCTCAACAGGCCCTCTCTAGGCCCTCGCGGGGGCCTATTCAACCTATTTCTAGGTGGTTCAGAGATTCTCTCAAAAACGCTCCTAGTTCGTTTGGATGACCTTCCTGGGACATCGGAATCATAATTTAGTGAGTAGTTTTGTGGTGCTTCTTGGGGGAGTTCGCGCAGCATGGTTAGTGGAAGAACCGACCTCGGCCTCTCTCCCCAAGGGATCTCCATGTTAATATGGAGGCTGACCCCCATGTGATTGTCAATTCCGTCATACTGGTTGTTTTGGTAAAACCCTTCTCCTTGCATAGGGTTCGGAGGGTTAGGGTACATTCCTTGAGCCTGCATGTTCATCAACATTTCATGCATGACCTAATTCTGTTGGGTGATATTTCGCATGTTCTCCATCAAGGTGGCCATTTCTCTGCTAAGTCTAGCAACTTCCTTCGACTCGCCTCGGGGGTCATGCCTTTGCCGCTGGTTAAACCTGTGGCGGGATGTAGGCATTGTGTGCGAGGGTTCCCCTTGTTCAGGGTTTTCCTCAACCATTCGAGACGCTACTTCTCCTTCGTTTTCACTCATTATCTTCGCTTGCAGGTAGTCTTTCGGTTAGCTTTCTTTTCAACTTTTGTATGCTACTTAATCCTTCTTAGTGATTCTTTATTTAAGAATAACCTTTATTTCTTCAAGGGGATAGGATTTTTCATTTTGCAGGAATATAACAGCTTTTGTTTACGGGATTCTCGTGGTTTAACTGTTTGTTTCCCACAGACGGCGCCAATCTGTTGACCCCAAAAAATGTTGTCAACAGATGTTAGTATCGGACTCGTGACACGTGGATTCCGGCGAGTTGATTGGAGTTGATGATCGGGGAGTATGTATGGACTGTCGAGTCGGAATACCAACGGAGGATTTCTGTGTCAAATGAATAAAGATTTGTAATTGAGTTTACGTTTTATCCTTTATAATATTTTAAAAGTACAATAATTATAAGAACAAAGTATTTTTACAATAATCTCTTTTGTAACAACTTGAGTCTATTCCTTATATTATCTCAAATTCAACATCCTTATTTCAATCACAAGAAGTGCTATTTATAGACAAACGACCGAACTGCCTATCGTCGGATCGAATCCACGTGGTTTCATCCTATTGATTTGAACTTCACATCATTCATTCACGACATTAACTATGGTGATGATTGCCATGCCACCCCCTTCCTTTTAACTGACATTAAGTAATGTGACTTAAAGTGACTTGTCACGTCAATCACTTCTCAGAGATATCCTTCAAATTTGTTCCTTATTAGGACCTCGGTGAACGAAGCATTAGACAACTTGGGGGGACTTCAGATTTACTAATTTCACTCCCTCTAATGACTTCGGACTGGAGATGTTAAAGGCAGTTGCAGGGACTTCGGACGAGAGAAGCACAAGACAGTTGAAGGGACTTCGGACTGGAGAAGTTAAATGCGCTTCGTCTATGAAAGGACTTTTGCTGGTGATGCCCTTCTTCGGCGAGGGACTTCATACGAGCGAACATTGGTCCCCCTTACTGTTCATTGCCGAATGTCTTCTCGTGGGGTCCTCCACGTGTCTTTCAAATGATGACCCCATTTTAATGGGGTAACAACACCCATACCTCATCCCTTATTCAAAACATGTTTAAAGATAAAACTACTACATAACTTAATAATAATACATAGGGATGACAATGAAGTGAGTCAGAGTTAGGATTAGGATGGTCATTTTCATCCCTCATTGAGTATTGTTTTCACATTATGCCATCCCAATGCTCAGTTGAAGCGGAATGGGGCAGGGGCTGAGTCCCCATTTATTTTTGATTATCTTTTAATTGTATTTTTTTAATTGTTTTACATTTTGCTTTTATTTTTATTTTTTTTTTGTCTTTATTTGGTGAAAATCATTATTATTTTTTTTTTAAAAAATTTGTAGAATAATCTACGTTCCTTTTAAATAGGATGATGTTTCTTTTTTTTTTTTTTTTTTTTTTTTTTTTTTGGTGTGTGTGATAATAAATAAATTAAAAAAAAACTAAAATTTGAAACTGACTTTAACGGGATTGGAACCATGTTCCCATACCCACCCTCGCTCTATGTACCCGATTAGGCGCGAAAAATTCCTATCTCGTTCAAGGTGGGGTCTTGCGGGTATCAGTTTAACAATTTGTTTCCTAACACTAATAATATACCTTTAGGAAATTAATGTTTGTCAAAAAAAAAAAAAAGGATTAATGATATCCTTTAGGAAATTATGTTCCTATTTGAGACCCATTTTCTGATAATAGATTTCTCCAAACACGTTGAAAATTCGTCCCAGAGTAAAATTGATTTTATCAAGAATATGTGGTTATATAGTAGGGGGGGGGGGGAAATTCTAGTTTAGGTGCAAAAAAATTTATCGAAAGAATGTGTAGTTAAAAAAATGAGGTCGAGGAAAAATAGGTTTTAAAGAATGTGGTTCAAACAATGACTATTAGATTATTTTAGAAGTGAAATTAATTTCTAAATTACCCTTGATCTCAATTTACAGAACACCTTAATCATGTCAATAGAAATAAAGAGATCCCATATTATCGTAGGGAATAAACATGAGCATAAAACTTCGCATTGAGAATCATGTATATCAAAGGAGAATAATGTAAAACTTTGCATCAAGTTTCATGTATATCAATAGAGAATAATTTGTATTTTCAACACAATAAAATATGTACACAAAAGTGTATTATTCTCCACCTTCGTACCTAAACAAGATTTTGTTACCTCCAATAATGAGGTAAATGGCATAGGAATATATAAGGATGTTAACGAATCGAGTCGAGCCGGCTCGTGAGCCAAAACTGGAGGCTCGGGCTTGAGTAAAATGGTGCATGCTTTTTTTTTTAGCCGAGCCGAGCAAAAAATCGAGACTCGACCCGAGCTTCAACTAGGGCCTTCCAAGCCGAGTCGGGTCAGCTCTTTTTTTCTGTTTCTTTTAAGGCAACACCAAGCTTCTTCGACCGCTCTTTTTTCTCGATTATATAAGATCTCATATGCTTCCGTAGGAATTTTTTTTTAAAATTCATTACACTGCGAGGCTAACTGAATGTGTGTTGTGAAACGACATTACTACCTCTATCTGACTTTATTGTCATCAACTTTTGTTTTTTATTATTTATCCACTCCTTATCACAGCAAACCGCACTTTATAATCAGCTGCAAGGTTTTCAACCTCTACAAAAGCCTGACACATATCATCGTATCTCAACTGTTTAGTAGTACTAACCAACCCATCATAGTGCATTGCGACCCTAATGTGTGCTCTACAAACATCTCTTCTCCATCTGTGCAGTACATACCTCTTTGACAATGACGTGACGGCATTACCGATCAGGACAACGATAGTGTGCTGGCACAGAATACCTCGAAACGCAAACAAGTGCCAACTGCAAACAATTTCACAATTTCTCTCTGAAATGAGATGAAAAACTTTTTTTATCTTCTGTCGATCGTCAGACATGACAACCTCCCGTAGTTTGTACATCATCCCTGAAGTTCCCTTTATAGTATTTATGAGGTCGCAATAAATCTTCCCAATGAGCTCGACTTGGAACTCCCTGAACTTCAAAATTTTGTAAGATTTCTAATACTATTTTTTCCATTTTGAATGTTGTCGTACATGGTACCATTTGCGAGTACGAATTAAAGTCGGCATGGATTCCTCCTCAACTTTATTTCTTAGTGCCATTCATATTATTCAACAAATTGATTCAGCGAGGTCTTCAAATGAACATACCCATCGAAGAACGCATTCATACTCTCACTTCGCTGAGTTGTTGACTTCCCTGCTCAAAATGTAGTTTTCAAATAGTAGGGAACCTAATGACCTTTGTTATCAAACAGTCCCAACAACCAATCATTACTATGCAACTTATACGTATTAATCATCATTCTCTGACCTTCTTCAAATTCGTCAACAAACTGCGAATTATACACTAATCCATGTATAGTCGGAAAAATGGAAGCCTTATAGACGTGGTATCCAAACTTCTCTTACAACTTTTTCAAAATATGCCACAAATATCATCTATGCCTCGTATTAGGAAAAATGATCTGAATTGCATTTTACATAGCCTTATCTTGATCGGTAATGATTCTACGCAGAGCTTTTTCATGCATGCATTATAACCATATCCTAAATGGCAACACAAAAGTACATTTGTCCTCATTCGAGAACAAACTACAACCAAAGAGTGTCGATTGTCCGTGATGATTGATGCCAACAAACGGGGTGAAAGACATATCGTACTTATTAGTTAGATAAGTGGTATCAAATGTGACAACGTTGTCGAACTCCTTGTAGGCCTGCCTCAACCTATTATCAGCCCAAAATACATTATTCATCATATACTCATCGTCTAAATCCATACTGAAGTAGAATCCCGAGCGCTGGGATTGCATCTCGGAAAAGTAGGCTTGTATCGCTGTGGCATCTCCTTCACCAAGTCTTAAGCGTCTAACTTGTTCAATATAATTTCGACAATCATTTTCCATGCAAGTCATACCTTTATATCGACCCGCTTCAACCACTAGGGAGTTGAAACTTTTGTGCAAGGGAATCCCTGTCATATCATTCACTTCAAGCTTCTGTTTCACATGTGAAGTTAACTCTCGATTGCAGCGATACAACCTCAACTTCGAATGACTTGTTTTGTAGTTGTGGTCGAGGTTGACTGTGTTAATTCTCCAAATTCCATAAATATAGGAACATGTAGTGATCCTAGCTTTACAATCTGTCTGCATTGTTGGTTGGGGCTTCAAAGGACCACTTGTATTAGTACTTTTTCGACATTCATGACTACATGCCAATGTCACATATTTAATTTTTCCATCGTCTTCCTTTTCCAAATTCCTTCTTTTAACTGGAAAACCTACACGATATGCATATCCTTTGCAGAAATCTCATACTTCTTTTTCATCATTGAACGTCATACCCCCATTCGGCACCGTTAGACCATCTTCTCCTAACGTTTCCTTCTCCACTGATATCATATTGTCTGCAACATTCTCGTCAACATCTCTCTGCACCAAAAATTCATCGCCTACGTCTCTTATAGAACCTCCTACTGCAACACAAAAAATGGCAACGTTTAGCAAAACATAAATGAATTTTAGTCAAATAAGTAACTGAAAATGTAATCTCAGCGCTTTAACATTGTCTATAAGTAACAACTACGTAAATCCACTCCTTCAGACAAATTACAAAATGCAAATGAAACAACAAAAAAGATTAATTGGGTTTGAATCATAACACCAAGAGAGCAGACCTTGGCAACAACAAATATAACTCTCAAACAAGGTATTCACAACACACAATATACGCATATTATGAAAAAAAAACAAAACACGATCAGAAACATTAAAAAAAGACTGCCACTCACTTGGGTTTTTTTGGAATTGGTGAAGACTGGTTTTCACCGTCTTCGGACTTGGACTTGGACTTACCATCTTTGCACTTGAGCTGTGAGGGTTCCAATATGGGAGAAAGGCTACCGTCGATGTTGCGGGTGAGTATGTACAGCTCCGGGGAGAGATGAGAAATCTCAGATCTTGATTTCGGCGGGAAAAAATTCAATGGTTTGTGGAGTGGTGTGTTAGGCCCTCTTTCATTTTTTCTACTGGTCACCAAATTGTTTTGAAAACCAACATGCCACGTTAATTCATTTTTGTTTATTTTTAAATTTCTGCAGCTATTCTATGAACCAGCTTCTGTACGAGAAACATTATGTCAGAAAATTGAATAAAAAACTAGATACTCGTTTAATTACGAAATTAGCACGAGGAAAACTTTTTTTTTTTTTTTTTTCAGTAGACTACCACGTAGATAAAGTTACAACTACAATTCTAAATCTTGACACTCGTATCAGTTCTCAATCCTCTACTATTCCACATAAGTCTGTCTTGGGTTTAGTTTAAAAAAATTGATAAACATTTAAATCAAAATAAAAAATTAATTTTAACAACATATTTATGAACCTACAATTTTATCTATTTTTAATTATAATTATAATGATTTTTTTTTTATCAAAATCTATTAAAAAATTTACTTTATTTATTTATTTATTTATCTAAATCGAACAAGTGCTAAAATTAATTACTCTTTTTTATTGAAATTAGTAGGACAAAATACATTGGGTGTTTATTTAGCACATGTTTAGTAGGAATTAAAATCAATATTTTAATCTAAATCAAAGTTAATGATTAATTTTAATCAAATATTTTATGAGACTTAAAACTGTTTAATTATACATTTCATCAATTTTTATCAAAATCAAATAAAAATAAGTTCTTGTTTGGTGATGATTAAAATAAAAAATTTAGTAAATTTTAATAAAATTTGATGAAATGTATAGTTAAAAAAAGTGATCCATGAAATATGTGATTAAAATTAATTGCTAACTTTGATTTAAATTTTCACCAGAATGGACTTAATTTTAAGTGAACTTGTAACGTTGGTTTCAAACTTTTCATTTTGCTGCAAACTACACCTTAACAATACCAAACTTTTATATTTGATTGTAGCCGTGGTCCAAATAATTGATTCCGTCCATAATATCGTTAGTCAATATTGAAATAATAATTTTGACTCAAATGAACAACTTAATTGACGGACAAAATGATAAATAAGCTACAGTAAATATAAAGGTTTGAGACTGTAGCAATAAAAATGAAAGATTAGGGTGTAATTTACAGCAAAATGAAGTTTTGAGACCGGCACTTTAATTTTCCCTAATTTTAATCCAAACCAAATGGCTCAAAAATATCTAACTCAAAGGTATCCACCCTTTTATTTCAACCATCCAATTCCAATCTTCCACAGCATAAAAAACATTACACATGTTCTCTCTCCTCACTTTCTCTCTCTTGCCTGTCTTCTTCCGTGGGCTGTCCGAATACATTTCCAAACCAAACCCTCACTCTTTTACACCCACACCCACACCCACACCCACACCCACACCCACACCCGGTGGCCCAGCTATATATACACATATAGATACATGGATTCAGATAAAGGGAAGCTGTTTATTGGAGGGATATCATGGGAAACAGATGAGGAGAAGCTGAAGGAGTATTTCCAAGGCTATGGTGAGGTTTTGCAAACTGTGGTTATGAGGGATAAACTCACTGGTAAGCCCAGAGGATTTGGGTTTGTTGTATTTGCAGATCCAAATATTCTTGATAGCGTCCTCCAAGATACACATGTCATTGATAACCGCACGGTGAGTTTACACTATCAATATTTTTTCTTCCTATTTTTTGGGTTTTTAATTTGGTGGTATCTGGATATTTATTAAATGAATAATAACTTCACCGAATTTCTTTTCTTTCCTTTTTTTTTTTAAAAATTATTTTGAACCTTAGGCCATAATATTTGCAGGTTGTCTATTTTGGGAGTCGTGTAAAAAAATATAAATAAATAAATAAATATATATATATATATATATATATATATATAATTTTGACATGTCATTGTGTCATTCTAGTATTCTGCTTCCTACCTAATGTGTATTTTGGATTATTATTGGCTTTGTCTTTTATTCAGTCTTTTCATCGTACTGTACTTGATATATTTGTATAATTTGCAGAATAGGGTGGGTAGTTACAGTACATTTTTAATATGTGTGATTATTATTATTATTATTTTTTATTTTTTTTTGAATTACGTCACACTATTAGCGCCCCCACTTATTCTGTCCTGAACGTTGGTGAAAGAGGTAAATTGCATATTATGCCTTCAAGGGTACATGGTGGAAGGCTGCTTGTATACTTGTACTTATCCAAAGTAAAATCCATATTTCAGGATTCGAGCTTTTGACGCGGTAGTCTCAAGCAAAGTTGAATTTCTCCATTTTTTCCTTTTACCACTTGGATATGTGTCCTGGGGGCTAATATGTGTGATTATTGATCTTATTTTGTGTAACTTCATGTATATGGTTGCACTGTACTAAAGGTCAAAAAACACCAAAATGCACAAAATTTTGGTGCAAAAGGGCTAGCAACAAAGTTTGTGCAATATTTGGGGCAACACCCTTCATCTTGCACCAATTCTATAATGTCTTCCTACCAATACTATAAAGTCTATCTATCTTTAATACAAATTCTAGAGTTTAAATTTCCACTAATTCTAAAAAGTCTACCAAATTTATCTACTATTAATTATCTACTAATTCTAAAAAGTCTATGTTTTTTTTTTTTTAAATTTCTTACAAATTTCTCGATTTTCTAAACAGATATTAATAAAATTTTTTAAAATCTTCTACTGAACAGCAAAACAAAGTAGATGAAGTATAACTATTTAATGGTATAAAATATCAAAATTTAAACACAATGTTTGTAATGGCCTTTGAGTACTTTACTGTTCAGCAAATTAATTTCTTTCATTTTTTTTTTTTTTTTTAAAATTCTCTCTTAGTTTTTTCTTGACTTTCCAGAAAGGCTTAAGACTGTAACCAAAAAAGATTTTCATCATGTTTAAAAAGGCTGGAACAAATTCTCCTTAATCAGGATATAAAATAGTCGACTTAACTCAGAGGATTATTATTATTTTTTTTTTGCCATGGAATCCAAAAATAAAGAGGCTAGGAGCGCTAGAATTATATTTGAAAATGAAATAAAATATAACTTTTGAAATGAATTAATTGCTTACTTGGTGTTTTTTCTTTTAGGCCTTACTCGAAAATAAATAAAGTAAACAAAAATTATAAACAAGAGAAAATGTGAAAATCACTTTCTTTAAATTTGAAGTCTTTGAATTTACAAAAATGCTTTTGAATTTACAAGAATTGAAAGAGAAATTTGGAGTGCAAGTGCTAGAGTGTGCTTTGTGTTTTTTCGGTGTCTTTTCCTTTGTGATTGATGATGGTATTTATAGACGCTGGTACATCACGTCTATAATTTCAATACTGTATAACTTTACAAGTGTGTGATCTAAAAATAATCAATACCGTTACAACTTTACACGTGTATGATTTACAGATAAAGAATTAAATATTGCTTTTACAGTTGTGAGAATCTTTTGAAAATTTCGTCTTCAAACCTTAACCTTTTGACTTTCTTTGCGTAATAATGGTCATTTGAACACTGTTCCTATTTTTTGCTTTTCCTTTATGTCTTTTCTCCTTTGATTATTGCTTTTTTGTCCATTATCTCTATGTAGGCTTCCTTTAGGTCTGTATCCATCTCATTATCTTTGCAATCAGATATGTATTCTTTATCTTATGTGTCTGAGTGTCTTTCTGATACTTCTCCGTATGTTTCTTGGAAATCCATTAGATATAGCTAATTTTGTTGAATATTTGGTACTGAAGCTTTTTCTATTTGGGGTCATCTTTAAGGAAATATCGATTTTCACTGTGATAGTAGCTTAGAATTTGAGAAAAAATCGATAATTTCTTTTACGATTTATAGAATTTCGAACAATACTGGCACAATCACCAATTTTTTGTTCTAATTGATACAAAGTCTTTTCTTGTCCTGCAGTTGTAGAATCTGTTAATTCAATAAGTCTTTCTATTTTATCAGAATAATTTCTACTTGTAGATGTAATATCTTTGGAGAAGAGTCTTTCAACATTATCGGGTCTTTTAACATTATCTCTAGAACTTAGTCCTTAAGGATTTGTAGTCTTTCTTCTAATGACTGCTTTCTCAGGTTAAAATTTCTAACAACCTTGGTCATAGTTTCATAACTATCATAAAGTTGTATTGATGAGGCTGAAGATGATGCTTGACAAGTAATGGGTTGCATGGTCATAGTCTGTCTAACCCTTTTAGATATATAAAAATTATATTCTATCATTTCTCTACAGAAATTTAAAACTTCTTCTAATGTATAAAATCCTTTAAAAAGGAAATCTTGAAATCTTTCTATTTGTTTCAGTGCCTCTAGTCAATAATTATATTACCAGGGCTTTCTACCCTTAATTACTGCAAAGAAACTAAAATTTCTGTTTTCTACTTGATTGTGACGAAATCTCTTCATCTCAACAGACTATTAGTAAATATCAAAATTGAATTCTTCAGTTACATGATAGCTTAAAAAGACTAAGGGTCCGTTTGATAGCAAGGGTGGAAAATGGGTGGAAATGAAATGAATTGAATTGCAGGGAATTGAATTGCCTGGAATTGTTTTACCGGGAATTGAATTAAAGGTGTTTGATTGGTATAATTTTCCACCTTTCTATTATAGTACGTTTGGCTTTGTTTTTCATGTAAATTGTCAATTAAATGGATAAATTTTTTTACCATTGGAGACAAAATATGTTTAGATTGCCAAAAAAAAATTAAAAAATAAAAAAAATTATTTTTTATTTTTACGTTTGGCTTTATTTTGCATGAAATTTGTCAATTAAATGGATAAATTTTTTTACACTTTATCTTAGAATTTGTTTCTATTGCTAAAAAAAAAAAAAGGTAGAAACCAATTCCCACCAAATAGCAAGGAATTGATTTCCAGGGAATCACGCTTCAAGTGGTTGTACCTTGGAAAAGGTTGGAAACCGATTCCATGGAAAATAAAGGCTATCAAACAGAGCAAAAGTAGGAAGTTGGAAAACGATTTCTAGTTCCCGGGAAAATTTCCGTTATCAAACGGACCCTAAGTTCTAGAGATAACGCTGAAAGACCCATCTTCACAAATATTGCATCTACAAGTAGAAATTATTATGATAAAATAGAAAAATTTATTAAATTAACAGATTTTATAGCTGGAGGGCAAGAAAAGACTTTGTATTAATTGCAACAAAAAAATGGTGATTGTTCCAGTATGGTTCGAAATTCTATAAAAGAGACTGTGGCAAAAGAAATCATTGATTTTTCTCAAATTCTAAGCTACTATCATAGTGAAAATCAATATTTTCTTAAACATGGCCTCAAATAGAAAAATTGCAGTGTCAAATATAAAAAAAAAAGGAGCTATATCTAATGTCTTTCCAAGAAACACACACGGAGAAATATTAGAAAGACACAGAATATGAAGAATACATATCTGATGGCAAAGATAATGAGATGGATACAGACCTAGAGGAAGCTTACACAAAGATAATGGACAGATAAGCAATAATTAAAAGAGAAAAGACGTAAAGGAAAAGTAAAATGTGAGAACAGTGTTCAAAGGACAATTATTACGCAAAGAAAGTCAAAAAGTTGAGGCTTCATGACAAAATTTTCAAAAGATTCTCATAGCTGTAAAAACAATATTTAATTCTTTATCTGTAAATCATACACCTGTAAAGTTATATAGTATTGATTAATTTTAGATCACACACCTGTAAAGTTGTACAATATTGAAATTATAGACGTGATTTAATGTCGTCTATAAATACCAATATCAATCACAAAGGAAAACACATCGAGAAAAATACAAATCACACTTTAGCACTTGCACTCCAAATTTCTTTTTCAATTCTTGTAAATTCAAAGACATCTTTGTAAGACTTCAGATGTAAAGTAAGTCATTTTCACACTTTCTCTTGTTTATAATTTTTGTGTACTTTATTTATTTTTGGGCAAAGCCAAAAAGAGGAAACATAATGTAAGCAATTAATTCATTCAAAAATTATATTTTATTTCATTTTCAAATATAATTGTAACTCTCTTAGCCTCTTTATTATGGATTTCATGGCCAAAAAAGATAAAGTAATCCTCCAAGTTAAGTCGGCTATTTTATATCCTGATTAAGGAGAATTTGTTCCAGCCTTTTTAAACATGATGAAAATATTTTTTGGTTTGTAGTCTTTAGTCTTTCTAGAAGGTCAAGGAAAAAAGTTGAGAGTATTAAAATAAAAAAAAAGAGTTTTTGAAGAAATTAATTTGCTGGACGGTAAAGTATTCAAAGGCCATCACAAACACATTGTCTTTAAATTTTGATATTTTATGTAATTAGATAGTTATACTTCATCTACTTTGCTTTGTTGTTCAGTAGAAGAATTTATTAATATCTGTTTAGAAAATCGAGAAATTGGTAGATTAGTTGTTATAGAAAGCTGCATATTATCCGCACTAGATAGAAATAGAGGCGACTCCGTTTTACAGATCAAGAAACAAATCACTGAGCTCTTTATCTTTCAGTGTCGGAGTTTTTTGATAAAAGATCTTAAAGATTGTAAGAAAAAGACAAAAAAATATAAGAGAAAGTAATAGTAGATAAACTTGGTAGACTTCTTTAGAATTAGTAGAAATTTAAAGACACTAGAATTGGTATTAAAGATAAATAGACTTTAATAGTATTGGTAAGAAGACTTTATAGAATTGGTAAGAAAAATAGTATTGATATTATTATTATTTGCATTTAAAATAAATTTTAATAATACAAAAAAATAATAGTTAATGAAATAATTAAAATGAGAATACAAAAATAATAGATAATGAATTTAATATTTTCATTAATTTAACGTAAATATTTATTTAGTAATTTATGTATTTGTAAAAATAAATAAAGAATAATTTTTCAAATAAATAAATTGTTAAAAATAAAAAAGTAAAGAAAATGATTAAAAACACTGCTCATTTGGTGTAATGGTTGGAGATGAGTTTGATGCAAGATTTGGTGTAAAATGGTGCAAAATTTAACTCAAAATTTGAAATCTCTTATATTATTACTACTATTATCTTAATTAATTCCCTCATCATCCTCCATTTCAGTCAATTTTTTCTCATTTCTTTATCATCATCTTCCACTTGCGTTGATGTTCTACCATCCTACTTTTGCTTCTCCTTCCTTCTCCTTCTCCTTGTCCATTCATGTAAAGGCATAAAAGCAGAATAAAAGTACTAATAAAAGTTCTAGGCTATAGAGAAAATAGATAAAAAAATAAAAAACAAAAACTTGAAGCCAGTAATAAAATGTCCAAAAAGGCAACACAAGTAAGCACACACCTCAGCCACCCTGAGGCATAGACAAAAAACTTTTTTAAACAATGGTGATATTAGGGTTATTTTCTGCCCTTTCATCTTTACTGCTATTTGATATTTTGGCTTGAAATTGCTAGGTTTAGGTCAAATTGCAAAAGCATACACTGGGGAATTTACTTGTGCAAGTATTTTATCATTTGATTTGAAACTTCTGAGTTGGATTACTTTGTGAATTTTTTTCTGCAATTATGGATTTGATGTATCCTTAGTTATACTTCTGTGCATATCCTTAATTAGGGATCTCAATTTGTCCATCTTGGTGATGTTAATCGATTTCAAGTGATCATATAATCATGTCATGCAATCGAAGCATATGAAAAGACAAGGATTTAAATATTTTTCAATCTATTCCTTAACGCTGGGTGGTGGAACTATTGATTCAATTGAAAGGCTAGGATTTTGCTTATGGGATTTTATTTTAGTCTTGATGGAGACTTTGCCCCTGTTTGGAGTTCATTTCTTTCTCATTTATAGAATTTTTTAGACCGTTGCACTGTCCATTGACTTTCATTCTGACACAAAAATGACGACAGGTTGCATAAATGGATTTTTTATTTTATTTTTCTTCTTTCCTTTTTTACCCCCAACCGTCCAAGCACCCAATCAATGCTTTAAGGGTGCAACGGGCAAAAATATTCTAAAAATGATAAAGAAATGAGCTCCAAACAGGGGCTTTATATTTTTTGGGGCCTTTAAAAATTTAAATCTATACATTTTTGTATAAATGGTGATGACTTGTAGTTCATTTTGTGTGGTCAGTTGTGTTTGAAGGCACATTCCAGTCTGTGTATGTGTGTATGTACACTTGTATAATATAATTTGGGTCTTGGTTTTTGGTATGTATGTCTTTTTTCTTTACGGTTGTTTGTAGATGGTTGTAGTATTCATGGTTTT
This sequence comes from Osmanthus fragrans, assembly GCA_019395295.1. Taxonomy (NCBI): domain Eukaryota; kingdom Viridiplantae; phylum Streptophyta; class Magnoliopsida; order Lamiales; family Oleaceae; genus Osmanthus; species Osmanthus fragrans. Next base: position 15,858,129 of record CM033355.1, on the reverse strand, counting down.
TGCTGGTTCATGATGGTTTATGTAAGCTGTATATAAATGGATAGCATTCTTGATTACTAGATTTCACCCTAGGCTGATACTTTTTTTTGATTTTGTTTATGGCGGTTCTTTATGTCATTTCATGTGAATAGACTATTACTCATTTTATAATCATCCCATGTTAATAGTATTTTTTATATTATATGTATGAATATTTGTTAAATTTGGTGTTGAAGTAGTTTTATGGTTTTATTTTGGTATCAATTTAAGATATTCACTTGAAAGGTCTGTAAGATTTTACTTCAGTTTTGGTTAACTTGGTGTAACAGAAATATGGACGGATATTTACTGTTTCTATTATGCTTGTTGTATTATCTTTCTTCTGCATAACCAATTTTTTTTTTTTGTTCTCTCGATAGGTTGAGGCAAAGAGAGAGCTATATCAAGAGATGAACAGCTAACTTCAAAAGCTGGAATTTTCAGTGCTTCTAGAAACTTTGGAAGTGGTGAAAGTACTAGGACTAAGAAGATTTTTGTTGGGGGATTGCCCTCTAATATTGATGAAGAAGGTTTCCGTCATTATTTTGAAGCTTATGGAACCGTAACTGACATTGCAATAATTTATGATCAGCAGACCAACCGACCTCGTGGATTTGGGTTTATTTCATTTGATTCTGAGGATGCAGTAGATAGTGTTTTACACAAGACTTTTCATGATTTAAATGGTAAGCAAGTGGAAGTGAAGCGTGCTCTTCCTAAAGATGCCAACCCAGGTGGCAGTGGCCATTCCATGGGTGGTGGAACTGGCGGCCCTGGCAGTTATCAGGGATACGGTCCTCCTGCTGGCAATTCAAACTCCTATGATGGTCGAATGGATTCCAACAGGTACATGCAGTCTCAAAATGCTGGGGGTGGTTATCCGCCATATGGTCTATCAGGTTTCAGTGCTCCTGGTTATGGATATGGTCCTGCCACTAATAGCATGGCTTATGGTGGCTATGGAAATTATGGAGGTGGGAATTCTGTATATGGTGGTCCTTCAGCCTCGGGTTATGGAAATCCTAATGCTGGCTATGGTGGTGCTCCGGTAAATGCTTCCCGAAGTTCTCGGGGTTCACTGACTCCCTCTGGATATGGGAATATGAGCCATGAAAGTTCTCAATGGGGGAGCGGTGGCCTGGGTAGAGGTGGAATCGCTACTGGTCAATCTCCTAGTGGAGCTTCTGGATATGGAAATCAGGGTTATGGTTATGGTGGATATGGCGGAATTGACGGAGCTTATGGTAACTATGGGGCTATTGGTGGTCTTCCAGGAAGTGGTCCAAATGGCAATGCATCCGCAGGAGAGGGACAAGCAGGTGCTGGCAGTTATGATGCTGGTGGTAATCTAGGATATGAAAACTCGGGATGGCAATCTGAGCCTGTACAGGGATCTGGTAATTTTGGGCAACAATCAAATGGGCCTAATGATGGCCAAGTTGGGTATGGTAGTGCGCCAGCTCGACCAGGTCAACAGCAGTGACTATACCCTTTGATTTCACCCATCCTTGTTGGAGGTTTTCCCATCAACACTTCTCGTTCAAGTGCATGGTAGATAACTCATGCAAGATGCCACCTTTGTATTGGGACTAGTTTGAATTGCTTGATTCCCATTAGTTTGTAGTACTTGCTTGCTCAATCTGGAATAAGTAGTAATTCTTGAGGATTAGTATTACCTCACATTCTATTTACTTGTAGTTTCAGATTACACTTGCTCTTATTGTTATGTTCACCGGATGATCTTGGTCTTTGCTTGTCAATGTTGTCATAATGTTTGACGTATTGTAGCTTATATTTAATTTTATTTGAGTTAATTAATTAGCTGTACGCATCTCGGATAATTCAGTTATTTTGTTACAAAATTTTTCTATTTCCAATTACGTTGTCACACGTATCAGATAGAACTGCCTATTGCATTCTCGGGTAGATCAATGTAATAACGGGCAACAATATCTTGTTGGTAGTAAATTATGTCAATGGTATAATCATTTCTCCCCGTATTTGCACTTTTGATGTACAGGAGATGCTCGCTTTCTATGCCAGGTGAACTGAAGTGCCCACTCAAGCTAAACACGAGCTCAGTGCAGGGTATGAGTTTAGCATGGAACGGGACTTTGTGAACTCGACTGGGGTGAAATGATTCATTGCGCTGAAACTGTATGTGCTGATGCTGTCAAGCTGGAAGCTCTCAATTTTCATTGAGGTAGTTGGGTAATCAAGATTAAATGCAAACAGTTTTGGTACCGTTAATCTTCTTAGAATAGCATTCATTTCATGATACGCGACGTTAACTATTTCTTGATAACTGTAATCTTGTTAGCACTGGATATTTTAAATTTTTCAAAATTTTGTTATCACTTAGCTAATTTCAGCATTCTGAACTGTACTTCATTGTCCCAGCAGGACTGATCTACATCGACTTTCCGAATTTATACTAGTTGAATGTGGTTGCTCACTTTTCATGTAAAAACTTGGAGCAGAAGTGTGCTGGTCGACATGGTTTGGTTTTGAGGTGGACAGGTTCATGGCACTACTGGGATGTACCGGACCTATTACCGAGTAGGCTAGCAACCCCTGTAGTTGAGCCTGGCATGGCTTTGGGGCATGCGGCTCAGCACATTTTGACACTCGTCCTAGAATTGAGTTCTGTAATTCTGTTTTATGCTGGTTGACAGTGAACACTTTGATGCAAGGTAAAAAATGAAGGTTATTGTGTTTGCCTTTCCTTCATATAATTGGAAAAAGGCTATAGTATTTGAGGAATTTAATGTTGGTTGTGAGTGAACACTTTGATGCAAGGTAAAAAAATGAAGGTTATTTTGTTATCCAGAAAAATATACAATTTTATGTGATTTAAACTGGCACGGTTCATTTATATTTGAGGAATTTTCTTAAGGACTAACAAGAGAAAATAGCAAATGGCAAATTGTTTAGAATTCATTTAGGGTGTGTTTGATTGGAAATTTTTTCATGGAAAATGACCTTTTTTTTTTTTTTTATTTAAAAATCTAAATTTTAACTTTTGAAGTGTTTGATTGCCATTTTTTCATGAAAAATATTTTTCCACCTTTGAGAATATTTATTTTTCCTTGTTTTTGAAGAAAATATTTTCTTTGGGGGAGGTATGTTTTTGTTTCCTTTTCTAAGAAATATTTTCCATACCAATCATACACACCCTTAGGATAAATTATTTCCACAACATTGCAACGAGTACTTCCAACCTTTTGCTAATTTTTGTACTTGTGTACCCAAACTTTTTTGCTACTTTCTTATCGTAAACCTTCTATTAATTTGCAAATCATGTTTTATATAATGATTTATGTTCAAAAGTTCGTTAGGAGGGCATTGAAAACTTATTTGTCTCTTGTATTTTTATATAACCAAAATAAATAACGAGTATAAAAGTTTGACAAAGTGTTTGCCCTTGTTCAGTACACTCTTGATTTTCTTTTCTTTTTTTGTAGGAATAAAACGTTAAATGAGATGGTCCAACATCAATGTATTAAAGAAATTAACTTACTTTTTATTACTATCTAACAAAAAAGTTGTGTACATGTTATAATTAAAAGGGTTCATAAATATTTGTACCTGGAAATTTGTAATTATTATTATTATTATTTTTTTTTTTTGTGTTAAGAAAGCCACTGGTGACTTATACAATTTTTTATTTTTTAGTTTTTCTAATTATTGTTAAAAAAAAAAAAAAAAAAAAAAAAAAACTAAATGGCTTAGTTGTCAGTCATATGTTTGATAAATGACCCAATTTTGAAATTCTTAGAATAAAATGCTATATTTTTCTAGTATATATACCAAAGTTTAAATAATTTGCATATTGAACTCTTTCAAGCGATGCATTGTGCAACTTCCCCCTTGTAATCTGTCTAAACCTTCCATTTATTCACCTGAGTTGTTTCATGTGAAATTAATATACTTCGACATTCAACTTAAGAAATACGGTAATAACGCAACTAGTATTTTGTTAGTAAGAATTTTGATAAAGTACTAGTTTTACTTGTGTCGATGAAGTAACTATAAATAGAATTGGAGATTGCTTACAGGACATTTACTGTGTTTCATGGATCATGTTTAAGTATATCTACTTGTTGATCTTAAACATGATCAAAGAACAAATAAAACTTCAAACATAAAATAAGAACATCAAATTTTTTCATCCTAAGACTAGATGTCAACTCTACTCACCTTATTGAGCATCCACAGATGTGGTTAACGCTCTAAATCCACTAGCCCGATCAAAATGTACAAGATTATATGCCAAACACAAAGTATCTAACCAGAAAACCCTCAGAACTATAGCATCTCTCTCAAACCTTAGTCTAACCAAATTGCACCAAGTAACCAGAGATTACTGTTCACAAAAAAATAGTGTCTAAACCCTCGAAAATTTCACCAAATCCCAAATACTATTTTTATTCAATGACTCAATCTCCTCTTAGATAACAATTAATCATATGCTAGAATCACTGCAATTGACTGCCTTTGAATATGTAGTAGGTTTCTTTGTGGAATCAATTTTTTTTCCAGCCATACTCAATGCAAAAGCTACCAAATTTGCATCTCTAAACTTCTATAGAGGTTTAATCTGTTCGTGAGGTCTATCATTAGCAATCGAATAACGTGGTGCTGTTGGTGGTGTAGACAAAGTGTTACTTGAGCTTTACTCATTGCTATTTATTAAAGTGTTAAGCATGTTTATCTTGTTGTACTCAACTTTGAATATATCATTTATTGCTAGAGAAGTTACAATTTGTAAACATTTTATTCTTCGAACTTGTGGGTCATGTTGAGGTCTCGTAAATCTTAATATTGTAAAAGGATTGTTGCTCCTTGTTTGTAAGTCACCAAAACCGTTTTAGAATATTGAATTGCATCATAAGTCAACCAATAATAGTAAAAAAGGCCCTGCTCATGACGAAGAACTTGGTAACGGGGGACATAGATCGTTGATTGGATCGAACCTACATAAATACATCGTTTGCGCATTCTCCTCCCTTTCGCTTTTTTATTTTCCTATTTGTGCTATCTTATTTGTACAATTAATTTTCTTATTATTTTTTTAAGTTTGCGATTATTTTCGAAAAAGTTTTTAAATAACCAATTCACCACCTCTTGATTAACTATTCTTGGGCTTTCACAAAACTCCACATCTACCAATGTATTTATGACCCTTTGAATCAAGTATACTAAAAGATATGAGATTTCGCTTTAGTTCTGGAACGTGCTTTACATCTGTAAGTGTTCTAATAGGATCATCGAACATTCTGATTTTGACTGTACCAATTTCGACAATTTTGTAATGCGTGTTGTTTTCTATACTCACTGCACTTCTCGAAACTCCTTCATTTGTTGTAAACTAATCCCTATTGGGATACATATGAAAAATATATGCAACCCATTTCTCACAAAGTTTGGAACCCATGTCCAAAATCACAAGAAACTCCTTTACTTTACCTATCTTCCACAACATCAACATTTGCTGTATAAACAGGCTACTTTCCTTTATTAGTAGCACCAACAACTTTATTTTTGTTTTTCTAAAAATAGCAATAAGCTCTGATATGCTCATTCTTCTTACAGTAATGATATACTTTCTCTACATGTCTGAATTTTGATATGTCTTTTATATTCCTATCAAGATTTCCATCTTGATTCTTCCCACGAACAATCATGCTTCAACTTGACTCCCAGATCCACTTGTAAGATGCCTCATCTTCTCATTCGACAGTAAAACATCATAAACCTCATCCACAGCGAGAGTATCTCGACTATAGGGAATAGTATATCTAAAAGTCACATATGATGGCGGCAATAAACACAACAACATCAAAGCCAAGTCCTCCTCGTCATACTTAGCTTCCAATGTCTCCAAATCAGTCACAATTTCTTTGAACATCGTTAAGTGATCATCCAGTGACGTACCTTTAGATATCCGATGAGAATACATGCGTCATTTCAAGTGTAACTTGCTGGTTAAACTCTTTGTCATACAAAGTTGCTCCAACTCCAACTACAATGCAGCCTCACTTTTCTCTTTTAGAACATAATGAAAAAATTGATTTGATAGGTGTAGATAAATTTGAGATTGGGCTTTCCGATCCCTCGCTACTTTCATCTTACGTCTAGGTTGAATGTTTCTTATCAAAGAAAACAAGACTTCCTCCAAATCCATTCGCGCAAGAACCACTCGCATCTTTACTTGCCATAAAGTAAATCTCGTATTTCGATCCAATAACAGAATGTCGTATTTCATTGTTGCCATATAAAATAATTAATCTCGCTCTGATATCACTTGTTATGAATCAATCATAAGATCATGACAGCATTGAAATAAACAAGAATAAAAATAAGAATACCAAGATTTATGTAGAAATCCAAAATGAGAAAACATCACAAGTAGATGATGTTAAATTCATTAAAATCAATAGCAATTGTTTTTATAATATCAAGATCCTAATACTCTCAACTGAAATCTAAGCTCTTTAGCTCTCAAGATGTTATTAAATATCACACAATAATACAAGTCATGACTTATATATAAGCCCTAGAAATCGAATTGTAGATGAATAGGAGTACATCATCAAAACGCGAAATAAGCCTGAGCCGAATAACCCTATCGCTCAAGCGACAGCTAACGGTAGGCTGACGATAGCTCTGCCGCTCAAACGCCAAACGAGCGATAAGTCTTGCGAGAAAATATGCAGACGTCGCTCAAGCAGCCAGCTAGTTAAAATGTGGTGACTTTTCTTCTCGGTCTATAATTTTGATTTCTTCAAGACTACTTCAACCAAAACTCCAATACCCACTAGAATTTGGGTCAAACCAAAACACTGACCATGAAGCACACAAAATCAACCCCATATTTTGGGAGTTGACTTCATTTCAATAAGAGTAATGCTATTCATAATTGTTTACTGTCAGTAGTCGCCCTACGTAACAATTTGTTATTTGAGGTAATAAAATTACAGAAAACTAATGCTCAAATAATAGAGCAATGTGCCTTGCCTTCGATTTTGTTCATTTGTACCAACTTGCTTCGAAGGAGACCAAAGCAATATTTAAATTATTTCAATAATGTACTTCTTAACACATATTTGTACATTATTTCATTGTAGATTCTTTTTTGGCCCTTCCCAGTTCATCCTTGTATCGGTACAGTTTCGTGACAATTAAAAATACGATAATATTCAAGAAACTAAGCACTGCAAGAAATGCAAAATATAGATCAAGTCGAGAGGCATTAAGGTTATTCTGTATCCATCCTTTGTGACCATTCTCCTTAGTGACGTGAGAAACAGTCGAAAGAATAAAACTGCTGAGGAAGCTCCCAATTCCCACACTAGTCATCGAATATGAAGTTCCAAGACTTTTCATGCTCTCTGGTGCTTGATCGTAGAAAAACTCAATCTTGGCCACTTCTGAATAAGCATCAGCCACTCCTATAAGTATAAACTGGGGAAGCAAAATAAATATTGTCAAGGGGAACTTGTCCTGCACTTTCGACTAGGTCATATTTTTGGGCTACACTAAGCCGATGCTTTTCAGTCACCGAGGCTATTACCATAATGACAATATGAATTGTAAAACCAATCCCGAGTCTTTGAAGGAGAGTGATGCCTCTCGGATTTTTAGTCCACCTTCGTACAATCTTGACAAATACGCGATCGTAAAGTATGATGCAAACGAGCATGGTTACTGTCACAAATGCACCTAAACTGGCAGGGGGAAGTTTGATACGCCCCATGCTTTTGTCTAGGGTCGAGCCTTGCTTGATGAACAGTGTGTTGCTTTGAGCAACCATAACAGTTGGAAGGAATGTGGTAATTAATATCGGTAGCATTCGCAGCATTTGTTTCGTTTCCTCAACTTCAGTGACTGAGCATAGCATCCATGGACTCTTTGAGTTGATTTGTACACAAGCTTTGTTTAGATATCTGCATCAAATTTAATTACACACATTATTTCATTTACTCATGATAATTAACATAACTTCATAACAAATGAAATTATATGCATTACAGACCTTAAGGTTGGTGTGGGTTCAAGTTTGAATTTTCCAATCTTCTTGTACTCCTCCACATCAAATTCATAAAATTCTGTTGCGTCATCAGGAATGGATACCTTCCATTTCCTAATAGATGCCAATATAACACGGGCCATTCTCGTAAATGGGCTCCCATTGGGCTTCTTATGCCGGTAGAAGGGAGTTCCGACCGAGAAAACCGAAATAGCTATCGCAAGCCCAACAGTTGGAATACCATATCCCAGGGCCCAACCCACATTATCCTGGATGTACACAAGAACAGTGTTGCCAAAAAGGATCCCAAAGAATATACTAAACATCCACCAATTGAAGAAGGAAAGTTTTTGGGCTTTCTCCTTTGGGTCGAAATCATCGAATTGATCCGCTCCGATGGTCGAGATATTGGGCTTTGTTCCACCTGTCCCAATAGCTAAAGTGTAGAGAGCAGTATAGAAAACTGCCAATTCTAGTGTTGTAGCTTTGGGACAATCAGTTACATTGATGTCATTACTGGGAGGAGGTCTTCGTCCAGGTACTGAAACTGCTAGTGTTAATAGGCACATACCCTACAACAAAGTTCTTTTACACATCTATAACTTTATGCTGATAAAATGGGATAGTTACTCTTGTAATTTTCATTTTGATTCAACTAATAAAAGAATATGTAAATGGATTCAAAACACGTTATGCACAACATGAAGAAGTAAGAACTATAGATCGAGAAAGTCAAACTTGCTACAGGAGAAAGATGTGATCCTTGTTCACCTTCAATTAGAAGATCAGTCCACATAAGAACATTTATTTCAAATTAGTTGAACTAATTAGGAGGCATACCATGAAGTATATTGCACAAGCAATCAAAAACGTCCAATAACGGCCAAGATGAGCATCAGCAACATATGCACCCAATATAGGAGTCATCCAAGCAGCACCAATCCAGTATGTGACATTATTTGAGGCTGCGACTGTGCCTTGATGCAACTTCTGCGTTAAATATAGTACCAGATTTGCCGATATACCACAATAGGCCATTCTTTCGAAAATCTCATACACTGTTCCATAGTAGAATCACATGCTCTTGAGTTATCGAGAATGTCGTCATTTGTTATATTATGTCAAATGCTTGCAAAATTACAAGGTTTCTTGTACGTAAAACACAAATGATCGCTAACTTTCAATAAAGTTTCATTTATGTCACTCATCTTATTTTTTTCAATATGCTGGCTAAATTTACAAGTAAATTTCGATTACATGGATAACTTCACATCCATAAGTATATTGAATGCAACGTCCTATGTGAATGATGGTGACATTGAAGTGCTGTAGATGGTATTTTATTTGATGAATCATTTTTCCTCTTGTTTCAGGTATTCTAACGTATGAACTACCAGTGTCGATTGTTGGTGACAAGTATGCAGAAAATTCCATAAAAAAGTAATCGGTATATGATACAAAACAGAAATAAACATAAAAGAACGACTTATAAGTTTACTTAAAAGGCAAAGTATTTATCTTCAAACAGTATGGACATGGCTTAGCTTTAAAAGTATACTTATAAGATTAAGAACACAAGTGTCGACCTGTCATTAAGCAAAGAACTACCTTTTAACTCAAAAGTTAGAAAAAAACTTAAAAAAAAAAAAAAAAAAAAAAAAAAAAAGCTTTTTTGTAGAATCTTGGTCAGGTTATTCTAAATCACTTTCAAAAAATTATCCGCTAAAATTAAGCTTCTTGAAATCGAAAGCCACTTTTGGTTATTTGTAGCCAGGCCAAACAGGCCTTAGTTTGAGTGTTTCAAAGCAAAAAGATTATTTTCTTCCTTTTTTGTAAGATTAGCCAAACAAGCTTCAACTCTCCAGCACAAACACACACCTTTACTCGCAACAATAATTCTGCAGCCAACCAACTAGCCATTGATCCAAATCTTGTAAAAAGCAGTTCTATACAAAAGTCGACCTTATAGAACGACAACTAAACTTCTGCTTTTCTTGATAGTGTCTGTATAATCCATCTTATCCAAAAAAGAAATGAAAAGAATTAAGAGGGAGAAGCAAGTACCAACAATGAAGGAACAGGCAGTCCATCCGCCTCTCTTAGATCTAAGTACTCGGTTCCCTTTAAGATCCACAGTTCCATCCTTTGTGTATTCACTCCGCCCATCTTCGGCACCCGCAGTGGAGGTGGAGGTGCCGCCGGCGGCCATGCTTGCAGCCCAACCGTCTTAACTTTTCGTGGGACAAGCAAAACGTAAAAATAAGTAGTAGTTTCAGTGCAAAATACTGTGTATTTGCGTGCAGGCAAGAAATGTTCTCTACATATATAAGGAGAAATTTGTTACCTACTCTCACATGCACGCAGAGCTCGTGTGAATAAAAAATTCCAAACATGTGGATCCCACTTCCTATTGTGAGTGTAAGTAAAGAATTCAATAACCCACATTCGATACATGTAACATTGTCTATATATATATATATATATAATTTTAATAAAATTCTAATTTTAATCACACATTTCATAAAATTTATAATTTTTATCAACTATTTATCATTGTTAGATTGGGTGACCCAAATTAGGGTTACCATATGTGTGTTACGTGTTTGGTTATGGAAAGAATTGATTTCTTTCCCTACACACCTTTAACCTAATTTAATTTCTTACCTTTTAGGACTTTTTTAGGGTTTTGCTCTTGTCCTATATATATGGACTCTTTCATTCATTATTGTTCAAGCTTTTATTGCTAAAGTTTCATGTATTCTCTCCATATTTTGTCAATAAAACATCGATTTCTCTGCTAGTCTTTCTTCTTTTACTTTAATCTTGTTTGGTATTATTATGATCTTTGTTATATTTTCGTCATTAATCTCAATTCTCGTATTTGATGTGATTTTCCCAACAAGCGGTATCAGAGCAAGGTTGTGGGTTCTTCGTGATTTGATTGAGATTTTTTAGAGATGACTTCATTGAAATATGATATTCCGCTGCTGGATCGCAATACAGGATTTTCGCTATGGTAAGTAAAGATGAGGGCTGTTTTGGCGCAGATGGATTTGGACGATGTTCTGCTGGATTTTGATAAGATGCCAGCTAATTGGACAACGGAGGAGAAATAACGGAAGGACAGGAAGGCTTTATCGCAGATTCATCTTCATCTATCCAATAATATTTTGCAGGATGTCTTGAAGGAGAAAACGGCTGCTGCTTTGTGGTTGAAACTGGAGCAACTGTGCATGACAAAGAGTTTGACAAGCAAGTTGCATTTGAAGCAGAGACTTTATTCTCATCGCATGGCGGAAGGGAGTTCTTTGGAGAATCACCTTGCTGTGTTCAAAGAAATCGTTGCAGATTTGGAAACATTGGAGGTAAAGTATGATGAGGAGGATCTGGCTTTGATCCTGTTATGTTCGCTGCCCGCTTCTTATTCATCGTTTAGGGACACGATCTTATACAGTCGTGACACTTTGACCATTGAAGACGCTTATGATGCTTTATTCTCGAAAGAGAAGATGGAGCATCTGGTTGGAGCTACATCTGGGGATGGGGATGGGGATGGGGCTAGGGATGCTCTGGTTTCTCATGGTGATCGACGGAGGGATAGACCGAAAGGGAACTTTAGCAATGTGTATTGCTTCTACTGTAAGAAGAAGGGACATGCTAAGAAGGATTGTGACAAATTGCAGGCTAAAGGTAATTTAGTTGCAAATCATAGGGGGCAATCTTTTAATTCGGATGATGCTAATGTTACCGAGGATTTTTCTGATGGTGGTGATGTGATGTTGACTGTGGTATCTGATGTGGAGTCTAAGCCTGACGAGGAGTGGATTCTTGATTCGGCATGTTCGCACCATATGTGTCCCAATCGGGACTTGTTTCAAGCATATGAGGTGGTGAAGTAAAGTGGAGTTGTCATGGGAAACAACCAGTCTTGCAGGGTTGCTGAAATTGGTCAAGTCAGATTGCAGTTGCAGGATGGAACATTCAGAACACTTGATCAGGTTCGTCATGCTCCAAACTTGAAAAGGAATCTCATCTCCCTGAGTACCTTGGATGCAAAGGGGTATAAATTCTCTGATGGAGGTGGAGTCATGCAGGTCCGAAGGGGTTTCCGAGCTGTATTGGAGGGACGGAAGAAGTCTCAATTGTACATCTTGCAGGGGAGTGCAGAACCAGTTAGAAGTTTGGACAAGTTTAGTACCGTGGTGGAAATTCAGTTTGGTACAGTACCTCTTTTGATAGGCTGTGGGTCAGTTCAGAACATTGCTTAGGAGAGTGTTGGTGAGTTTGCTTTGCCACTTATTTAAGCAAATTCATTATGTTCATATGCTAGGGTAGGACTCATGAAGCGTAGGTATGATGTTGGAAATGTCTGTGATGCTTTTGGGATCGTTGAAGGTGATAGTTCTAGCAAGGGGCCTTCTGATCATGCATTGGGTTTGGTTTCTGTTACAGGATGTGCTTCGACCCTGTTTGATCAATAATTAATTCTTAGTTAGAATTTTGGGAACCCAGGATTAGGGTTCGGGTGTCGCTTGTGGATGCCGGGCAGAGGAATATGTTTTATGTGATGGAGAGATTTTGGTTATTGTTTGAGGAGCTTGGTTATTTCGATGCAGACGGACTTATTTTTTCAGGTGGAGAAATTTTAAAACTTCGTTCGTTGCACCGGAATTTGGGTCAAGGTGGAGATTGCTAGATTGGGTGACCCAAATTAGGGTTACAATATGTGTGTTACGTGTTTGGTTATGGAAATAATTGATTTCTTTCCCTACACACTTTTAACCTAATTTAATTTCTTATCTTTTAAGACTCTTTTAGGGTTTTGCTCTTATCCTATATATATGGACTCTTTCATTCATTATTGTTCAAGTTTTTATTGCTAAAGTTTCATGTATTCTCTCCATATTTTGTCAATAAAATATCGACTCATCTGCTAGTCTTTCTTCTTTTACTTTAATCTTGTTTGATATTATTGTGATCTTTGTTATATCTTTTCGTCATTAATATCAATTCTCGCATTTGGTGTGATTTTCCCAACAACATTTACTAAATTGTTTTGTCAAACAACGTAGAAGGTGGTCTCTCTCGATGTATATGTGGGGTTAATTACCTAATTGTACTTGAACTTTACACCGCTTTACGATTAGGTAGTAGGAACCACGTAAGTGGAGGTCATTAATTTGGGAGGGTTGTTAATTTGTCTAACTTCATATTTAGATAGGGGTGAACGTACCCGGTTTGATTTTGAAGAGAATTTGATTTTGAAAAAGAATTAAAACAAATCAAGAATTAACGAAAAATTTATAAGTTCGAAATTTAATTATGGAATCGACCGAAACTGGATCATTTTTTTCCGATTCGGTACGATTCAATTTGATAAATAAACTTAAAATATTTAAATAAACATTTTTTTTTTCACGAGAAAAGGAGCACAAAAATTTTAGATACATTTATTTAAAATCATAGTAACATATTCAAAGCTAGATTAGTCTATAAAAATTATGCACATGCAAATCGATCTGATGTTAAAGAATTGAAGGAAACCCTGATCACTCATGTATCTAGTTTAACTCACAATTTTATTTCATCCTAGAATCGAAGAATTCTTATTTTTATAATAAATTGGGAAACAATAGATCCTGATTGCTTTAATTAACAAATATTTAAGTGTAATATACTAAGAAAAATTTGGTCTTTTTTAATCTCAATATAATTTATCTCACTAGACAAATTATTAATATTAAAGAAAATTCAAGAGTAGTATTGATAAGTATATTTTGCATACTTTAGCATAGCTTATAAACTTGATAAATTATGACATAATGAGTAGACATCTACATAATTTTAGTGTAATGGTCCGTTTAATAAAAAGATGGAATTTGGGTGGAAAGAAAATGAATTACAAAAAAAAAAAAAAAAATGAACAATTTTTGGTGTTCATTTGACTTTCTTTTACATGGAATTTGTAAATTGAAGGAATAAATTTTTTTACACTTCATCTTAAAATTTGTTTCTATTGCTAAAAAAAAAAAAAAAAAAAAAAAAAAGGTGATATTGCTTTTCCCACTAAAGTGGTGGGAAAATGAATTCCATGAAAATAAAGAAAATTGCAAAAGGTAGAAAACATTTTTCATGAAAAATTTGATTAATCAAACAAGTTAAAAGTGAAAGTTGGAATTGAAATTCCAACTTCCATGGAACATTTGGGCTTATCAAACAAGCCTAAATGTGTTAATTGTAGGAAATCCTCGACTTGGATGCAATTGACATGATGAAAGACGATTTTCAATCTAATTAGAGTTGATTCAGAACAATTGAAGACATCCGGGTTGCATGAAATCAATATGAAGCATTAAGATAGCAACCTGAAGATATTCACAAGTTTCGGGGGCTAAATTTAATTTTGAAACGTTTGAGGACTGAATCATAAATTTTCAAAACTTGCAAAGAATCAATTTCAGTGGAGGATGAGGATCGAATTATAGAGATTAAAAAATGAAAGACCCAAGATGCAAAAAGAAAGAGACTTGAGCTGAACAAAATGAGAAAGTGATGGACCAACTTGAACGAGATGCAAAAGTTGTCCTTGTTTAATAGTAAGGCGGAGAGAAATTCCACCAGCAACTAGTAAGTGCTTGTTTGAAAAAAAATTATGATTAAAGTTAACAATTAATTTTAATATTTATGAAACTTTTAACTATATATTTCATTTTTTATAATCAAAATCTATTAAATCTTTTATAAAAACTTTGTCAAAAATTTCATAAATTCTTTATTATTTTGATAACAAGTTAGATAGATTGTTTCAATATTTAAAAATGATACCTAATTAATAGTCCATCTATTAATCAAATTTCTCAATCTAATAGTTGAAAGTTGAAACTGATTTGACGCCACTTTATTTATTGAACCGGGCTAGCAGCACAACACCCTCTAATCTATTTGACAGAACCATCATTCGTTTTCAATACTTAAATCCTTCAATAATTTTTAGAGAAAATTGTAGCATTTATCCCTAACTTGTCATTTTGTAGCAATTTCATACCTAATCTATATTTCCATGCATTGTGTGACAAAGATGATGAGTGAAGTATTGTTTTTTATTTGTCTAATTTCAATTTATTCGAAAACTCTAATTTCATTTTAAAGAATTTTTGGAGGTGGGTTCTTATATGGTTAGATAAATTGAGTTGTGTGTCCATATAATATATTTAGTTGTGATAAACTAATAGTTTATAATAAATAAATCGTGATTTTATTTAGGAATAATTAGGCCCGCTACCTTAAAAAGGAAAATAATTAGAATAATACACTTAACATCTATGTATGCAGCGGTATGCCTTTAATCACCGTATAAATTACGCTCTTAATAGACTTAAATTAATCCAAAACACAGGCGAACCAACCAATTGTCGAGTCAAAACAGTCCATTCTCAAATTCATCCAAAACACAGGCGAACCAACCAATTTCGACTTTTCAAAAGAGATTTCTGGTTCTAATAGAAATAAAACTTTCTGGTCTGATAGCTCAAAGAGCTCCCTACTTGCGGCCTTAGATTATCTTCCCGTTACATTAATATGAGATCTTTTCATGATTGCCCTTGGAGAACGTGGAGGTTCTATACTGCGAAAAAATATCTTGGCAGATATACTGCAAATATGTTCATCTTTTCAATTGAAAGATCCAGATCAAGTCACCAGTACCCCCATATTGTTTTTATTTTTAATTTTTCACGTCTGTCTTAATTCCATGTTTGTTTGACTAATTTTGCTTTTCTGTTTCGTTTCAATCGTTTTTAGATTGGTATTTTTGGTTTCCTCTATATGCTGTTGCTTGTATTGCCAATTTGGTCAGCGGAGTAAAAATGGAGAAAAAGTGAGAAAAATTCCCAAATTTGCAGTTTTGTTTGGGATGTTCTTGTTCATCAAGGTTATACTTGACGATTTTGTTCATGGAATTGTTGGATTTTGGTCATTCGTGCAAATATGTGGGTAAGAATTGTTCTAGATATACTCTATCGAATCATAACCATATTGTTGATTGGAGAGGCGACAATGATGTGACAAATGCAGAACCCAGAACAAAGAAAATAAGAGAAATACAGTTGATTGAAGTATACTTGGTATGGGTCCTTTGACACGAAGTAACCTCATTTGAGACTTACATATCAGTTCAATTAATGCCCCTCAGAGCATAGTTTAGTAGTACAAATGATAGGAGTGAGGTAGTCTCAGCTGAACTGGTAGTCGCAGTGTGAGAGTTTGATTCTTGTCTTTTACATGATTTGGAATTGGACTCTTTGTGGACACCAGTATGACACTTATTGTACTCTGACGTGCTGAAGCACATTCCACTATTTACCTCGTCCACAATGCTCTAGGAGCGGGGCGCGACGATGAGAAACCCTCAAAATTAGAGTTCAACCTTTTTTTATATATTGGTTCAATTAAATTAGAAGAGACATATATCAACGTGTCCAAAATATAATAAGCCAATTAAATTAAGAGGCATATCAATGTGCATATCAATGTGTCCAAAATATGCTAAGCCGTCATCCAGTTGACACAAAACAACACTCTTAAATCTTTATCGTGAAGTTCGACACAATTTTTGATAATTTGCACTCTAATCCCCGAACCTTGAATTTGCTTCGTTTCAATCATTTTCTCTTGTAATCTTGTTCCTTTATTTTCCAATTGGATCCACTTAAATTGTTGGCATCTTCGATCTTCATTTCTTCGTCCATCTCATCTATAAATTATTTACAATTTAGTCATCAAATTTCGGATTTCACCAATTTTTCATTATTTTCTCCAATTCCTCATCAAACATCGAGTTTTACCTACAAAATGTAATATAACAAAAGTTAGGTAGTGTTTTATCCAAAGAACAGTAAAATATCATCATTTAAGATCTCGAGTAAGTGTAGAAACTATACTTATCAACAACTATTTACCATACTGCTCATGCTTCATTGGTAAATGTTCAAATTTTCATGTGACTTTGATCAATGACATAAAAAAATTTCAACACATGCTCAAAAAACTTACCGTATTCAAGAGCGGGAAGATGCGTTATGAGACGACAAACAATGTTTGTGTCATTGTCTTCAAAATTATGGGTTTCTTGTGGATCCATTGTGGAGGAAAATGGTATATTGTGCTCTTTCTAGTTCAATTCGTGGAATACTTGAAAGGATAACCGACGTTTTGTTTTTTTAAAAGTGGAAATAAAAATATGACCAATTTGCCCTTCACTAAATGGTGAAAATGAGGGGGAAAAATGGAATTTCTTGGTCAACTAACGGAAGGATTCCATCCACGTATCATCCAACTGCAATGATAACTAAAGGATTGGGACCCCAGCTACCAAAATTAACGGTTTTAGTATTTTTATGCTAAGTTTTGAATGCTTAGGGACCCCGGTTGCTATTCTCCCTTTGATTGAATGTATGTTTAAAAGTTGTGGTCACATGAAATGTATGTTTAAAATTAATTTTAATTTAGATTTTAATCAGATTTTTTAGCTTTACCAAAGAGGGGTTTAATATTCTCGTATTGCATAGCATATAGTAAATGAAAAAGGAATTTCATTTGCTCTCTTTTAATTTTCTACTTTAAAGCATACAAGCTTTTCGACTGAGTCTTGGTTATTGGGAATAAGCTATGGACTGTGTTAAGATTTGAGATTCCATCTTAAAAGGTCAACCTTATTAGGAGGAGTAGCTCAAAACCTTATAAATTGGCCTATGTTTACATCTTTAATCGATTTGAGATTATATCCCTTAACACATAACATATAGTAAATGAAAAAGGAGTTTCATTTGCCCTCTTTTAATTTTCTACTTTAAAGCATACAAGCTTTTCGATTGAGTCTTGGTTATTGGGAATAAGCTATGGACCGTGTTAAGACTTGGGGTTCCATCTTAAAATGTCAATCTTATTAGGAGGAGTAGCTCAAGGCCTTATAAATTGGCCTATGTTTATATCTTTAATCGATGTGAGATTATATCCCTTAACATGCTCCTGCAATATGGTGGCTCGTTTGAGCAGACCAATTTTGAAATCCATATGCTCATATTTTTGAGTTTTATAAGGATTGAATTACTCGTTGGAGTTTAATGGGCTCTGATACCATGTTAAGACTTGGATGTCCATCTTAAACGGTCAACCTTATTAGGAGGAATAGCTCAAGACCTTATAAATTGGCCTATGTTTACATTTTTAATCGATGTGAGATTATATCCCTTGACACATAACATATAGTAAATGAAAAAGGAATTTCATTTGCTCTCTTTTAATTTTCAACTTTAAAGCATACAAGCTTTTCGACCGAGTCTTGGTTGTTGGGAATAAGCTATGGACCGTAATCGTCAGGACCCTTGCAGTTTATCATTCTTGTTCTGAGCAAAAGACGATAACATTTATTATAATTATTTTCTTTCTATGGAAATTTTCTTGAAGAAAAAGGTGTTTCATATTCCAAAAACTTTGGTATCTCAAATAACTATGGTATTCCACATCCACAAAAAGCACATGAAAAATGTCTCATTCCATTTGCATGATGTTCCAACAAAATTGTCTTAGCCCTTTATTACTCTACATTAGGTAATATTAAAATTTAAATAGTATAATTGATAAGTGCTTTGACAAATTTAATGTCTAATTCAAGCTGTTGGGATCTTGGGTGTTCAATCAACCACAATACACATCATTTCATCTATATTCAATGCATAAAAGGTAAAAACATAAACCGAAAACGAAGCAACAATGGTCGAAAATCTGGAGCTTTCTTTCCTTTGTTTATGACTGATTTGTAGGCTCAGGAACAGCTTCCATGTCATGCAAATACCTTCCAAGAGAGAGCTAGAAAACCAGTAAAGAACCCTTCAACCTTGGCTTGGGTCCTTGATCCAAAGATCTACCAAATGTAGCCAAGTAACAATCCCTTCTCCTTCACTAATCACTGAAGAATCACTAATGTAACCTAACCCTATTTCATGCCTAAGTATACACAAGAATCTCACAGTAGAAGAGAAGAGAAGAGAAGGAAGCCAAGAGAGTTCACTAAATAGAGAGAGCAAAACGAGAGTGAGATTCTTGTGAGGAAAGTGTGGGCCAAGCTGCTGGACGGAGACCTATTAATCAGATAAGCTGCAGTACTTGCAGATTCAGCCCAAAAGCCTTTCGCAAGGCCAGAGCTAATCAACATGTACCTAATCTTGTTCATTATGGTCCTATTCATTCTCTTAGCAACCCCATTCTGTTCAGGTGTGTATTTAACAGTTCCGTGTCTTATTATTCATTTCTTCTTACAAAAGTTTTCAAATTCGAAATTACAGAATTCAAGCTCATTATCAGTTATCAACGTTTTAAGTTTCTTATCTAACTGATTCTCAACAGACTTTAACCAAACCCTGAATTTTCCAAAAGTTTTCGACTTAGCCTTTAAAGGGTAAATCCAAACTTTTCTTGAGTAATCATCTACTAAGGACAAGAAGTACTTGCTTTTACCAAATGTGGAGTGCTTCTCTGTGCCCCATAGATCAGCATGGACGTAGTCTAATGGTGTGCTGGTTCTATGAGAGTTTGCTTCAAAGCTCACCTTATGAGACTTATCCAAAACACAGGTTTCACAGAAGTCCATAGCTTCAATGTCATTTTTTCCAAGCAATTTCTGATTATTTAAAGCTTTTAGCCCTTTAAACCCAATGTGACCCATTTTGTTCTGTCAAAATTCAGTTTTGTCTTTACTCACAGTAAGAAGGCTAGAATCAAGTGCTATTTCAGTTCTACCTTCAAGATAGTACAATCCATTCCTCTTAGGCCCTTTCATAACTACTAGAGAACCCCTCATAATTTTCAGAATTTTATTACCAGACTTGAAGGTATATTCCTCATCTTCAAGAGAACCTAAGGAAATGAGGTTCCTTTTTAAATTAAGAACATATCTAACATTTCTGAGTTGCTTGACAGCCCCATCGTACATTCTAATAGCTATGTCACCAACCCTAATCACATTCTGAGAATTATTGTCTCCTATATAGACCTTCCTAGGTTTAGTCTCTTTATAATTATAAAATCAAGACCTTTCAGGGCACATGTGAAAGGTGCATCCTGTGTCTAGGATCCAATTTTTGTCAAATTCTTCTTCAGACACATTTAGGACATGTAAACTATCAAATTTAGAAACAATGGCAGCATTATCTTGATCAGTATTGTTCGAGTCTCTTTGTTTTCTTTTCCATTCAAAGCAGTCTTTCTTGAAATGTCATAACTTTTCACAGTGATAACACTTCTTATCGCTTTTATCTTTAGATTTTGACATCATTTTGGATTTTCCTCTCCCCTTCTTGTTATGGAAGTTAAATTCTTTCTTTTCAGATCTTCCCCTAACAAATAGACTCTTTTCTCTGGAGTGAGTTTTGTTGTCTCTCTTTAATTCAAGTTTTCTTGATTTTAAAATATTGGAATCAATAGTTTGAGTGAGAGTGTCCCTACCATATTTTATGGCATTTTTCATTTCTCTGTAAGATTCGGGTAAAAAGTTTAGCAATATGACAGCTAAATCCTCATCGACAAATTTCTTATCGTTATGAGCCAGACTCTTAACAATTATGCTAAAATCACTCAAATTTCCTTCAACATCCTTCCCCGGGTCCATCTTAAAACTAAATAGCTTTTTCAACAAATATATCTTATTAGGCAAAGTTTTAGTCAAGAACATGGCATCTAAAGCAGTCCACAAAGTTCTAGCAGTTTTGACACTATCAACTTGTCTTACAATGTTATAAGATAGATGCAAAATTATAAAATTGTAAGCAATTTCATTCATGTCTTCAATTTCAATTGGTTTAGCTTTTAACTCATCAGAAAATGTAGCAGGATCATCGAGAGCTTTAGCAACTCTTCATTGGACCAAAATGATCCTCATTTTCTATTTTCAAATCGAGTAATCCTCCTTTCCATCGGATTGCCATAATTCGACCCTCAAACCCATTACAGATTCTATAAAAGAGTGGCTTGTACTCGTGGACATAACAGAAAAGGTTTTGAAAAAATCTTTTCCAGATGATCAAAAAAAATATGAATGCAGAGTTAAAAAATCAATGCTCAGGAATGAAGCACAACAATAAAACAGGTATAATGCAAGTAAATATGCTTTCAGGTCACGAATTAATCACAAGAATTCAATTAGTAGAATTCACAAATAAGCAACCAAGAAATCATGCATAAGCCGGTAAGAATACCAAACCTAACCTAACGAAGAGTTTAGAATAATCTTACCAAACTACTGCTGAAAAACAGTAAATATACCACTAAGTTTTGCAATCGAACTGCTAAAGACGTCAAGCCAGGGGCAAAACTTTCCAATTTTTTTCTGTATAACTTGAAACACTAAACTAAATATATTAGTACGTTTAGGACATCAAAATAAGCAAACTACCTGAAGGGACCTTCGCTGGAAACCGCCTCACGCGCCGTCCATGTGCCACCACCAAAATTCCACGTGCCTCCGTTGAACAAACGCGCCAGCCACCCTGATTCGCCTCGGTCTGCAAAGCACACCGGTAGTCTCAGATTTTCTACCAGATCTGTCGATTGGCCGGAAAACAAGTTTGAAGCTCTTGGCAAAAAACTCAAAATCTGGACAGCTTCTTTCCTCCGATTTCTGCTGGTTTTCTGGCGATTTTCTGGTCAGATTTTGGCCTAAAAAACAACCCAACCTTGCTTTGATACCATTTTGTTGGGATCTTGGGTGTTTAATCAACTATAATACACATCATTTCATCTATATTCAATGCATAAAAGGCAAAAACATAAACCGAAAATGAAGCAACAATGGCCGAAATCTGGAGCTTTCTTCCCTTTGTTTATGGCTGATTTGTTGGCTCAAGAACATCTTCCATGTCATGCAAATCACCTTCCAAGAGAAAGTTAGAAAATCGGCAAAGAACTCCTCAACCTTGGCTTGGGTCCTTGATCCAAAGATCTACCAAATGTAGCCAAGTAACAACCCCTTCTCCTTCACTAATCACTCAAGAATCACTAATGTAACCTAACCCTATTTCATGCCTAAGTATATACAAGAATCTCACAGTAGAAGAGAAGAGAAGGAAGCCAAGATAGTTCACCAAATAGAGAGAGCAAAACGAGAGTGAGAGTCTTGTGAGGAAAGTATGGGCCAAGCTTCTACCTAATGTAAGAGAGTAGGTATATTTCAAATGTAGGGATGAAAAGCTTCTCAAACAAGCTAAATAAATATCTCACAAATAATCTCAACCATCCATCTCAATCAAGGGCTCACATTAAATCTAGGGTTAAGAGAACCAATATTCTCACACAAGCATATGTGCCCAAGTCTAGAATATGCTTATGGTAATTTTTAATATTTCTATTAGAAAATTATATAATTGATCTCCAACTTGTTGACTGGAGGAGCTTCACTCCCAATCTATTACTTGTGTAGAATCGCTTGTCTTGAAAGGCGGATTTTGTTCATTTTGATCGTTCAAAAAGAGGAACACAACACCACAAACTCCAAGCAAAACACAATCGTTAGCAAAAACCACAATTTCAGCAATATTGTCCTTTCTAGTAGTAGATCGAGAGGAGGTGAGCCGACAAGGAGATTGGCATGATTGGTTGGGAAAGATGAAGATTTTGTGATATCCCCATAATCAATTTGATGTGTATGATTATATAATTAATGGTCATGTGGTAATTTAGTTTATAAAATTAAGTTTTAGATATATCTATCTTGATGATCAAATAGGAATTAGTAACTAATGTGAGTGGAATATCAAAATATAATATGAAAGATTGACATTATATTCCTCTAGATAATGGATATCCATTCATGGGGCAACACGTGATGATCAGGAGTAGATTGCTTCAATATAATTTATGAAGTATCATAAAGTGCAGCCATATTTATTTAGTTGATCTTATTTAGAATCACGATCATCCAGAAAGAGAATAAATTATTCTAATTGGATTGGGAATCGACTTATTCTAATTTATAGACTTTAATTATGAAAATTGAGTAAAATCTGAGAAAAAGAAACCATTTCATTTTTCCCTCAACAGATGACCCTTTATCTTGGTTAGTTTCGAATTGGGTAAATATATTAACACCACAATTTTTGTTATTACAATGCATATCCCTAAATTTGTCTTATTTTTAAACTTATGTTCTCAACCTTTTTTTAATTTTAATTTTTTTTTATCATCAACCTTCTATTAGTTTTCACATCTTGTCTAATAGAGATGATTTTCATCCAAAATATTTGGTATGAGAGCCAAAACGACATATATCTCTCTTGCTTTTTAAATAATCGAAATAAATAACTAATATAAAAGTTAAACAAGATATTTGTTCGTCTTTTCAATGCACGTTAGTAAAATATTTGGATGCAAATCGTGATTAAAGACAAAATATGTTAATTAATTGAAGGTTAAGAATGACAATCCGACGTGAAAAAAGTTGAGGATATAAAAGTAAAATGAATAAATATTGAAAACTTTTATTGTAAATAAAATGTGGTGCAATTATATAAAAAAAAATGTTGTGGGGATAATATTTACCCAAACCAATTTCGACTAATCAATAGTTGTCTCAATCAAGGCAGTGGGTTAGGTGAACTCAAATTAAGCAATCTTCAATAATTTTTTTATTGACCAAGTAGTGAGTGTGTTTAATTTTAATTATTCAACACTTGCATTATGAAAAACACAATACACACACCATAGTGATTTTTTATATTGTAATTTACTCAAAAACAGTTAAACCTCTATAAATTAATAATATTGAAAAAGGAAAATCTATTAATTTTGTGAATATTAAATATAATATTGTACATTGTAATTGTATTTAGTATCTAGTTTTACAAACTAACAATTCTATATATTTATTTAATCAAGTAAAATCGATGAATCACTTATTTTTATTAAAAAAAATAGATTGTACATTTTCAATACACTACACTAATCTATATTATGATCATTAATTTTTAGTTGTAGTATGAGAAGACCATACCAAAACTTCTTACCATATTATGAAAAGTTAGAGATCAGATCTAATGTGACATCAATTTTGAGGGAAAAAAAAAATTACAATGATTGAGTCATATCTTAGGAAGACCATATAGTCAAGCACTATGTATCAAAAAATTATTAATTTATATATTATTGAGATCTATATGAATTTTCAATAATGTATTATGATATTATCTTATAAATTTAACGAGTTATTAATTTAACATGTAATCCTCAAATCAGGACCGTCCAAAAAAATAGGAAAAATTGCAACCGAGGTACCAAACTTTTCGTTTATTAGCAGACTTAACCCAAATCTTTCATTTGTGCCACCAAATGTACCAAACCTTTAAAAAATTCGCAAGTCCAAAATGACTATTTCTGTCTGTTTGACTACCAAAACCATTTGTTGACCCCAATAATGATATTTTCAAGAATTTTCCCCAAATAAGTGAATGGTAATCTGGGCATTACACATTTCCCTCTTATTATTGCACTTCACTGTTCTTTTCCCTTCATTTGTACCACTATAGTACCTTCTCTCCCACAGGTAGTCAGAAAAATCAGCACGTATATGGAGATGGAGGTGAATGTATGTAGACGTGGTTCCTCGGTGCAGATGAAGACCTCGTGGACAAACATGAACCCGACAAAAAGATTTCTCACTTGTCATTGAAGCCAAGATGTGGGTGAATGCACCTTTTTTTATGTGGTGTGACCCTCCAATGTTTGAGAGATTGAGAGAACTGATTCTCACCTATTACGGGCTAGAAGGGAAATAAAAGCTGAAATCAACACTATTCAAGCAACAAGACCAAATGTGTAGAAGATATGGATATTTGGATTTGTGTGTGGAGTGTTTGCAAAATGAGTTTATTCCTAGGTATGTAGGATGAGTTTGTAGGACGTGGGTATTTAGCTTCAAAAATTTAGGTTTAGGGCTTTAGCGTGGGGGTCTTGTGTTAGATGTGAAATGCAGATGTAAAATGTGATTGTGTTGTACTTTTTTACTTGAAATGAAGTGTCCCGTTTTTCCTAAATTTAATACTGCCTTAATCCTGGCACTCTGTGACAATATTCTCTTCCTGCCCTTTGTTTAACGCGGAATTAAAGAGCAGATTTCACTTCAAACTTTCTGCAGATGGTGCGGAATAGATACCAAACCTTATAATGATTCACAGAATCAATACCAGACCTTTTCTAATGGTTGTAGAGAAAATACAAAACCTTTTGTAAAAGTTGCACTAAAAGTACCAAACGTTTGGTAAGATTTGTAGAAAAAGTACCAAATATTTGTATATAGTTCCTAATTGCCCGCAACTCAAATTTTACGAATACAAACTGAAAAACAGATGAAAACACAGTATAAAGCAAAAAATTCAACATCAACATTCTTGAAGAACATTTGTGACAATTTCATCTGAAATTCCAGTTAAATCCACAAAATGAACAACAATGGAAGCACATATTTCCAGTTTGTTTTACAAAAAACTCAGCATTTCCCAAAAAAAACTATAAAAGAGAAATCACATCATGTTCAAGATTTGGATCCTCTACTCTTGGACTTCTTCATCTGTGACTTGAAAGTTCCGTTGAATGTGTTTTTCTCTTCTCCTTTGCTGATCTTGATTGTGTATCTTCTTGAAGACTCTGCTTACGTGGTTGGCTGTGATTGCTGTTGTGAACCACCTTCACCAGGCAGTGGTCTTTTACAACTTCTTTTGTTATGTCCAGACCTTTTACAACGTTTACACGTCATCTTCATGCCAGTCCTTCCCATCTTAACTCCTGCAGGTGGCTCTATCTGTGACCTCTTCTTCATTTTTTTAGGTCTGCTAGCCTGTTTTCTCTTCCGTGGTTGATTGAGAGGGTGCTTTCCAAATTCTGGCCACAGTTCAGGTCCTGACATTGGGTGGATCACTGGAGAGTAACACTTGAGGTATGTTTCCTTGCTATAGCATTGGTCAACGTACTCATATATGCTAATATCCCTAAAAAGCATCATCGATATTGCATGGGGACATGGTATTCCAGTGAGCTGCCATTTTCTGCATGCACATTCATGTTTTGTCAAGTCCACACTCTATCTCAATCCATCTCTGCTACTTATCTCAAACTCATGATTACCTGCACAGTCTGCCTTCAAGTACCTTGCTTCAGACATAGCTTTCTCAATGATTTTCACAATTATTGGCCCAAATGCATGACCCACCCCTGTGTTGATTCCCTTTTTGCATTCATTCTTATCATTTGCTGATGTCATACTTTCTCTAATATTGAGATGCTGGGCTTATCTCTAGCAACAACAATGGAAGAAATGAAAGCATCACATAAGTTATTAAGAAGAATATCCATTTGGAATGCTCTTCGAAGTAGGATATACTCCATTGGGAAGGTGGTTTTTCAATGAATCACTTGTAAGCCTCTTCACTTATTTTTCAGCTCATTTATTGCACTCCTCCACTCTGGCACTGTTGTTGTCCTTGTTGCAGCCCAAAACAGGTTCTTAAGAGTCAGACCTTTGTGTGCTAAGGTGAAATTGCTATATAGTTGTCTAGCAAACACCTATGCTCCGCCCCTTCACAATTTTGACTTATAGAATCCACCAAACATTTTTGTTTATCAGAAATGAATGTCCAAGCTCCAGGGTTGTGCATGGATGTTATCAACCAACAACTCTATGAACCATTGCCAATTTGTTTTGTTCTCAACATCTACAACTGACCATGCTATGGGGAACATACAGTTCTCATTATTAATGCCAACAGCTACCAGCAATTGCCCACCATCCAACCTAACAATTGACCTACAACCAACCTTAAACCCTTCATCACAAGCCCCTAAACAGATGTACAGTTTCTTAAAAGTGTGACCTGGAACTTCAATAAACACTGTACTACCAGGATTTGTTCTCTTTAATTTCTCAACTTAATCCCATAAACTTTGGTATTGTTCAACAGCAATCTGATGAATAACTTCTACACATTTAGATCTTGTCATGTAGAACTGATGTTTTGAAATCTCATACATGCAGTCCTCTTTCACAGTTTCCATAAAACTGCTCATTGGAATGTTGGGATCAAACCTAAACTTTCTTATGTATTTTTTTGCCAGATAGCCTGAATTAACCCTTTTATTTTGCCACACTATGGTACATGCGTGTTCATCTCTGAATGTGTTAATTCTAAGACTTTTGTCTGGTTGTTGGTATGCATATAGAACCTAAGGGCAGTTATCTTGACATCGAACTCTCAACAGTGTCCTCATATTTTTCATGTATCTTAGTTGCCTGGAATTTTTAACTGAGTACTGAATTACTAGTGTCCTTAGAGTCTTGATATTGTCAAATTTAATCATTGTAAAAAACGAACATAGTATATATATATATATTTTTTTTTTCAATCAGAAAAATAAAGTACGTATTACTACAAAACAAATGCGATACCTATCTTGAACTATAAATCATCCATATCAGTTGCAGGTTTAAACCAACACTTATGCTCATTCCATAATCTAAATTATTTTTACAGATACTTGATGGATCGGAGTTGGAGGTTAAGACAGCTGACATAGTCCATGTCTCTGGATCAATAATTTTACTTTATTTCAATATTTAGTATTTAGTTAGAAAACTATTTTTCAAATTAGAATTTTATTTATTTAATGTTCAAAATCGATGTTGGATTTTTAAAAATAAGTGTTGGATTTATATTGCAGTAGAGGATTAGATTAATTGACGTTTTTATGAGACAATGAAATAACTTATTTTATTCCGCAAAGTTCTTCAATTTTTTTTGTATTACAATCTGAGTAAATCCACTTTTCTTACGGATAAAGAAATTAATTGAGTAACCTCCGGGACATAGGTTTCGGGGCATTGCATCATGGTATTCTACAATTTCATTGAGAAGAAAGTGTTCGTCTGAAGACATGTACACTGTTAGAGAAATAGTTCATTCTAAGAGAGGGCAATAGGAGCAGAATTAAAAAATTCATAGATATAGTTGACCAAGTAGATGAAATTGAGTACGATCTCACACGTATATAAAATAAAAGATTTGGACCTTGGTTAACCTACAAGATGGGGTAAAACATATAGGCTATAAATAAGTTTACAAGAAAGAGATCGACATGGATGGGAACATCCATACATACTAAACAAGACTTGTAGTAAAATATTACAAAAAAGTAAAGAAAAGAGAAGGTGTTGACTTTAATGAAACTTTTTCATCTATAGTCATGTTATAGTCCATTCAAATTTTACTTGTAAGAGCTGCATGCCATGCCTATGAGTATAACAAATGGATGTCAAAATTGTATTCCTTAATAGGAACTTACAAGAGGAAGTGTACATGACACAACTTGAAGTTTTTGAATCCAAATATGTTTATAAGGTATGCATGCTTAATCAATCCATATATGGATTATAAAAAGCTTCTTAGAGCTAGAATCTTCGCTTTGATGAGGAAGTCAACATATTGGTTTACTCTTGAGCGATGGGTTGGAAAGGTTCCAAAAAGGCAACAATCGTTGATTCAATAGTAGAAGCCTTATACATCATTACTTTAGAAGCAACAAAGATTGAGGCTTGGGTCAAGAAGTTCATCAATGAACTTGAAGAAGTTCCTAATATGTTGATCTCATGCATATGTATTGTGATAACAATGGAGCCATCACGCAAATGAAGGAACTAATGTCTCATCAATGATCCAAACATGTGTTACAGCTTTATCATCTCATTGGAGAGATAATACAAAGAAATGTCATAAAGAAAGAACGAATTCCCACAAGTTATTATATTGAAGATCCACTTACATGAACATGATTGTCGTGTAAACTCTTATAATATTAGATACAAAAATGATTGGATCTAAGGCAAGTAGAAGTTTGTAAGAGTTATGCCCTCGGTCCAATCAATCTTGGACATAAACACTTTTAATACAAATTATATATGACTGAATCTTAAATCATCTGTGGTCATAAGTAATAACAAGATATGGATATCGTTATTGCGAATAGACCATCACGTGTGGTATTTCTTATTTGTGAAGTAAGCAGCCGATCTCACAAGTTAAAGTATGGTGACACTTAAATGAACACTTGAATGTTTTGTAATAAAACAAAACATTGGAGACCCATTGGAGACATTTCACATAGATAACTATCTAAGTGTAGTGGTTAATCTCTAACGTTCAATAGTGAAATTGGTCCTTCGACTTGAAGTCATCATAGTGTCTTATATGTGGACAATCATACTTTAGTTGTAACAACCCAAAATTTTAACAATAAAAATAAATATAAAAAACTTCATTTTATTTAATTTAACACGAGCAGCTTGAAAATACAGATTTTAGTTTATATCGGAGCATCCAAACAAGATATTAGTTCATGAATAAATACAATTAAAGTAAATACTGGAAATGAAATTTATAGGTTACATTGAATTTGATTATTTAATTCCAAATATCCTAGCACAACGATAGCACTTCATCGTCCGCCAACCAAAGACCCGTTCAAACCTATGAGGTATAGGAAAAAAATGGTTAGTACACGAGAATACTCAGTAGGACACGAATTACTGGTGCAGTCCCGATTAACATTATTTAATCATGCATCCAAAGTATCATACCGTCATATCATATCTTTAGAAATCTATAAGAGCTCATATCATATCTTTAGTACCGGATGACCATTTCATATCATAATCATATCATATCATAACTTCATTAGCATAATATTTATCAAAATGAAGAAAGAAATTAAATGAGATTAACCACTTGTACCTCGTAATCCTACCTGTTAGATAAAATAGTTTTTGAAAGACAAAATCCAAATCCAAGAAGACGTAAAATTGTCTTAATATAAAGAAGTCATACAAGGACGTGACTAGCTACCAATTCCCAAAATCAAAGCATCAAAATTTCCTCCTTTTTCTATTCAACAATCACATCCTTATCATTAGAGGCGTCAAGATGCGTGGGGTGGACCGGCCCGTCCAGGCCCCCCCCGAAGGCGAATCGGCCCGCGAATCGAGCAGGCTGGTTCACGGGCCTAATATATTTTTTAGCGGTCCGGGCCGGGTTTTGGAAACCGCGGGCCTCTTTTTTTTTACTATTTATTTTTTAAGTGATAATTTTTGAAAAAAAAAAAAAAACAAGCGGGCTTACGGTCCGAGCCGGGTCACTTAATTTTTTTCTCGATCCGGGCCGGCCCGAACCGTCCATTTTGATACCACTACTTATCATTTCCCAAATTCAAAGCAAATTAAAATAAAAGCAATTGACAACTTTTTTCATCATCTTAGTAGACGTGTTTGACTTATATTATTTTTATTTTTATTTTTATACAAAATCCTTATTTGATAAAAAAAAAAAGAACCAATTAATAATTTATCAATAACCTACTCTACACGTGTCACCACCTCTCCTAACTCATTAACTTAACTAACAATTTAAGACTATATCTTTCAACCTCGATAACTTGGACTCCACTAATCCAAATTAACTTCTTCTCGAGCCTATTCTGCATGATTAATTACGATCTATCCAACGAGCCTAATATTGATATACTTATTATTACTCGATCAATATCGAAAAATATGACTCAAATTAAATTGAAAATCGCTATATATCCTTTTAGTCCTTAGATTTTCAAAACATTAAAATATAGCATACAAAATTAAATTCTATTCTATGAAAATTTTCACGGCATTACATTAGTGATGTTGGACATTTCTCTTACAAGAGTCACTAATACGACATCGTTCGGGTATGTTAAGAATCGTATGAAAACTGTGAATGATCGATAGAGGATTCCTCACTCCTAGATTATAAATGATTATGATCTACATTTCATTAAATTAAGTTGGTAACGAAATCCTTGGCTAAGGTATACTCATAAGTTGAAAAGAGTTTTCGACTTACATTGACTTAATAGTGAGATGAAAGAAATGATCGATAATTGAGACATACACTTTATATCTCGTAATTTATTAGATCATATTGATGAATGAATTATAATTTAATGTTAAACGAACAAGTTTTGTTTTTTAGTACCATGTGACATTTCCCGTCAGATGTGTTGCCTTGACACTTTATTAGAAATCAATCTGAGACTACGAATGTGAATAAATTAATCTAGATGAATTAATAATAACATTAAAAGCTTCTTTTAAGTTATCTTATTTTGATTAGATAAAAATAGTAATTCATGTTGGGTATCATGTTCGGGAACATAGTAGGCCACACACAAAAGAGAAACTAGAAGAATGAAAATACTAATTAATTAATTGACAAATGTTAGATAATTAAATAATTGGTTCACTTATTAATGAGCCAAATTTGTTAATCAGATTAATTAATTAATGGACCATGTTTAAATAATCGGATTAATTAAATATTGAATAGGATTAAGTTTAAGTGTTAAGCCAAGCCTACTTGGACTTCTATTAATAAGCTAATAGGGTTTAAGAAATAATACAACACAATTCGTTATCTTGCTATCACAAGAAAAGAGAAACCTAGTTCTCTAATTCATATTCATTGTGTGGATTTTCATTGGAGGTTGGGCAATTGAACAGTTGTAAATTGCAGATCATAATTGTTCGTGTTTAAGATAAGTAAAAGATTTTGTAGAATTCAACAAAGGGATAATTCGTATCACATTTTCTTTCTAACACAAGAAGATCCTTGGTGAAAATTTAAATATTGTTTAAATCCCAATGTGCATGTTAATTAAACTCCCAAAATAAATTGTGATAGCTAGAAGTACTATAGCTTGAATAGTTGTTTCCATCAAGAGATTAACCAAAGTGAGTATTTGGATCACAGATATCTAAGCTCAGTATAACAACCACAATTTAAAAAAACTAAAACTTTTACAACGCAACATCATAATAATAACAAGATATATTGAGGCAGGTAAATCATGAATAAACTAACATATATTTAACTTATATTGAAAACAAGATTTTTTTTATGAACATGCTCTACAACTTCTTGAGCAATATGATCATGAGAAATATCAATATCTCTAAATTAAAATTTGATTGCCTCAATAATGAAATGTTATTAATTTCGGTTCAATGAATATTTGACAACTGCAACAAAAAAAAAAAAAAAAAATCATTATTATAATGTTATACGTATTGTCACTTAAAGAATCCAAAGAATATACAATGAGCAAACATGTAGATTTAAATTTCCCTTCAGAATCTATTCCAGAAATATTTATATGATAATGTGATTTGTCTCTTAGTGCATCCTCTAGAAAGGCATGCAATCGTGGAGCACAGTGACGGAGCTAGTAGTGGGCTGTAGCCCACCATTGCCCAAGCCCAGGTACTATAAAAAAAAAATTTGGTTATAGCCCATTTTTTTTACACCATTCAACCCAATTAGCCCACCATCCAACCCACTAGCCCACCATCCAAGCCCATTTGAAAAATTAAAACTCATATATAAAATTAAACCCAATTCCCAAACCCCTACCCTGAAAATTGAAGGTGGTTTCTTGATTTCTTCTTCGACTTCGAATCTCAGTAAGCGTTAGAAACCAGCTCATCTCGATGGCCGACAGGCGACACCTAGTTACCTCTTTATACTCTGGTTAATTGTGCATTTTAGGTTGGCTAATAAACATTATGGCCAATAAAGCATGACAAAGAATTCGTAACGAAGTTGGAGATGTAAAGTTTATGATTCTTGTTGACGAAGCACGTGATGAATCTTCACGAGAACAAATGGCCATTGTATTGAGGTTTGTGAGCAGTAACATAATTTTTCCAAAACTTTTTTTGCAATCAAAAGTGTTAGTGACACTACCTCATTAAATCTTAAGAATCAGATTTCTGATGTTCTTGTTCGTTACGACCTTCAAGTGAAAAACATGAGAGGCCAAGGTATGATGGTGCTAATAATATGCGTGGTTCTTGGAATGGACTACATGCATTATTTCTTAGAGATTGTCCATATGCATACTATGTTCATTGTTTTGCCCATCATTTACAACTCACATTAGTTTCTGCAGCTAGGGATGTGACATATATTAATTCATTTTTTTCTCATTTGGACAATGTTATTAATATGATTACATCATCTCCTAAGCATATCAATGAGTTGAAAAGTGCTCAAAGAAAATAAATTGAGCATTTGTTGGAAATTGGAGAACGAGAGTCAGGAAGTGGAGCTAATCAGATTGGTAATTTGCAACGAGCTGGTGGTACTCGCTGGTCTTTTCATTACAGCTCTGTAAAGAGTTTGATTGATATGTATGCTGCAACCTGCAAAGTGCTTGAGTATCTTAGTGATCATTCTCCAAATACAAGAACTCAGTCTGAAATTGGTGGTGTATACAAAAACATGACAACTTTTGAATTTGTATTTATCTTACATTTAATGCGTAGAATATTGGCAATTACCCATGTACTTTGTCAGGCCCTTCAGAAGAAAACTCAAGATATCTTAACTGCTAAGAGATTTGTCAGTACTACAAAAAGTATCCTTCAAGCATTGAGAGAAGATGGCTGGGAAGAATTTCTTCAAGAGGTGAAATTTTTTTACTCCAAAAATGATATACATATACCTGACTTTGATGGTTCGTACATGGTTGGTCGTTCTCGTGGTCGAGAGTATCCGACCATTGAACATCATTACCACTTTGATATTTTCAATACAGCTTTAGATTTTCAGATGATGGAGTTAGATACATGATTTAATGAGACATCAGTAGAACTTCTTTCTCTTAGTACGACTTTGGATCCACAAAATTCATTTAAATTATTTAACATGGATAAATCTGCAAGCTTGCGGAGAAGTTTTATCCTGAAGATTTTACGCAACAAGATATTTATTGTTTGAAAATTGAGTTACAACATTATCAGCATGATGTGATTTCTGAACCTCAATTTCAAGTGCCTACACTTTCTAATTTATGTCGGGAATTGGTTGCAAGTAGAAGGTCGGAGAGTTACATCATTTTGACTAAATTGATTTGTTTAGTATTTGACACTACCAGTTTCAACAGCGACAGTGGAGCGAGCATTTTCAACAATGAAACATGTGAAGACGGAAATTTGTAACAAAATGGATGATGTTTTTTTGCCGATTGTTTAACACTAAGCATTGAACTAGAATTTAGTGTTAATTTAAATCTAGATTCTATTATAGATGAATTTTATGCTTTAAAACATCGTCGGGTACAATTGTAATAGGTAACGTTAAATTATAATTTTTCTAGTTATATATAAATTTTATTCGTACATTACATTTTAAAAATTTTGGCCCCCTATATGATGAATTCCTGGCTCCGCCCCTGATGGAACACATAAATAACTTCTATGCATATAAGCAATAACAGCAGCAAAAGAAGATGGAACTGTTTGGCTATCTTGCTCAATTTCTGTTATAATTCAGACCATATTTGAAACCACTTTATTGAAAGCAAAACAGTTTCGATACCAATTTGTTATGAAATGATAAGAGATTAAGACAATTATATGAAGTAAATATCACAAGAACATAAGAAGAAAATAAAGATTTTATTATAAAATGGAGAAAGAGAACAAAGATTACGTGTTTACAATTTTTCTAACTTATTCTAAAATATAATGAAAAGTCAACTATATATAGGGAATAATTCAAGTCTTAGAGTAGAGTCGTAGATGAAATAAAATGCCTACAAGTTTCCTTATCTTGATTTCTTTTAGTCCAATACAAATTCCAACTCCCAATAGCGCTTTCAAATAGAATTTCAACTAGAATTTCTCAAATAGACTTCGAATAGGAATCTAAAAAGAATTCTTCTTAATGTGTGCTTTAATTAGAACTTTCAATTATCTTCAACAAAGAATTCGGGTTACACCCAAATTCTAACAATTTTCACCTTGACACAATGAAAAACTTTAAAAAAATTCTCTACCTGGAGACAAATTCCACTACAAGGAATAACCATGAACTCTTCAATAAAAAATACAAACTAACTTTTCCATCAACAATTCCAACTGAAAATATTTTTTACCTCTACTATCCCAAGTAGTGGCAAAAGTAATTTAATGACTACCAAACACGACTGAAACAAGCCCTATAACAAAATCACAACTGAATGCATCAAAAGAAGGATCTTGGCTAGAATCAACACCCTAAACCGTATTCAAATCGTCAACAAAATTAGCAGAATTGTACATATGTGGAATCTTATGGCCAAAATGGGTCTATTTTTAGGAAATTGAATACGATGATACTGTCGATAATGGTGACAATACGGATTTACCCATATCTTCAAAATTCTATTGAGATATATTCTTAAAAGAAGACCCCAAATTAGACTCTAATGGTACGAAAGCCAACTCTAAATCCACTCGAGTTTTTAAAAGATGTTGATTACTCGAAGAATCTGTATCACCCTACAAGATATATAAATGGGGTTTTCTGTGTCCCATCAAAACAACGCGGGCTACTTTGATAACCTTCAGAACTCTACTTTCAACAATGTACATGTACCATTTTGAATCAAGAGTATACAAAGAGATAAGATTTTTCTTCAGATCTGAAACTTGTCTCATTACATCAAGTATTCTAGCCATCTCATCGAACATCTTTATTCTGACCCGACCAATACCAAAATTCAAGTCTCGTCAAGTTTGGAGTTGTTGTCAGAAATAAGTAAAAGCTCTCCATTACGGTGAAAAGTTTCAATAATGGTTTCACCTGAAGTATATAATTGCTTTTCCTTGTGAAAAGTTGCCACCAAATTTTCTCTATTATGCAACTTGCAATTCATACTTAAGTGCCCCGAATTCTTGCAATAAATTTGTAAGTTAGACCATAATTTTCCCCTTGCACAACCACCATCAAGAACAAGGCTATCTCTATGAATCTCAACAATATGTTTCATCTTCTCCTTTGAAAATAGAGCATCATAAACTTCTTCAATGATGAGATCACGACTATATAAGACCACGTCTTTAAACAACAAATATAAAGCGGGCAAAAATGCAACAAAAGAGAGATAAGTTAAGTGAAAAGACTGATGCTGGAATATTGGTTGGTTATTGCAGCAACGCAAAAGGATATAGGGTGTTCAATCCTCAATAAAAAATGATAATCTCCAGCAGGGACCTTAAGATAGATGAAGAAACTATGTGGAATTGAGAGGCAAGTTCTATTGAGAAAATAAAAACAAGTGAATTGATTCCTCAAAACAGAGAATGAGGAATCATCGAAGATGAGTTGGAATCAAACGATGATTCAGATATAGACAATATCAGACTAAAAATGAGACCTCTTGCAGACATTTATGTGAGTTGTAATGCTGCTATAGTTGAACCTGAAAACTTTGATGAAGCATCAAAATCACCTAATTGGAGGCCGCAATAGAGGAAGAAATCAAGATGATTGAGAAGAATGAGACATGGAAACTAACTGACAGACCACTAGACAAACAAGTTATTGGAATGAAATGAGTGTATAGGACTAAGCTAAACCCTGATGGCTCAGTCAAAAAGCCAAAAGCTAGATTGGTAGTTAAGGGATATGCTCAGTAGTTTGGTATCGATTTCACTGATCATTTGCTCTTGTTGCAAGATGTGAGACAATTAGATTGTTAATGGGAATTGCAGCTTAAAGTAGTTGGAAAATTTACCAATTAGATGCTAAATTAGCTTTTCTCAATGGATACTTGAATGAGGAGATTTTCATAGAGTAGCCTGAAGGCTTTCGGGTGGAAGAAAATCAGGATAAAATACATCTATTAAGGAAAGCCTTGTATGGTTTAAAGTAGGCTCCAAGAGCCCGGTATATCGAATTGATAGTCATCTTGGTTATCTTGGTTTTGCAAAGAGCTTAAATGGACAAACTTTGTATGTAAAACAAGTGGAAGAAGAAATGGTCATCATATCACTCTATGTTGATGATCTTTTGATCACAGGTAATAGCAACCAGACCTGATATAACTTATGCTGTAAATATTCTATTAAGGTTTAGACAGGAGCCTAGTGAATTGCATTTTCAAGCGGCAAAAAGAGTCATGAGATATATCAAAGGAACTGATGAAATGAGAATCTGGTTCAGGAAGTCAGAATTGTGCAAGCTAATCTGCTACCCTGATAGTGATTGGGCTGGGAGTTTTGAGGACATGAAAAGCACTTTTGGTTACATATTTTATATTGGTTCAAGCATCATCTGCTAGAATTCAATGAAACAAATAAAGGTGGCCCAATCAACAGCTGAAGTCGAATACATAGTTGTTTCAGAAGCTACAAATCAAGCAATTTGGCTAAGGAAGGTGTTAGAAGATCTGAAATTCAAGCAAGATGAGGCCACAGTTATCTATTGTCATAATTAGTCTACAGTTGCAATGGTGAAGAATCTGGTCTTCCATGGTAGAACCAAACATATCAAAATTAGATACCATTCAATCAGAGAAGCTCAGGAACAAAATGAAATAAAATTGGTGCATTGTAAAACTGATGATCAACTTCCAGACATCTTAACCAAGTCTTTAGCCAAGGCAAGGTTCAAAATACTAAGAAACAATCTTGGTGTTTCCAGCAAAAGTGCCAAGGAGGAATGTTGAGAAAAGATTGACACTTTTGCTGTCATATGGTTACTTATTTTTGTATCTAAATTCATGTGATTTAAGTACAATAGTTGGTAGTTTAATCTTTGTAATGTTGACCAAGTATGGTCTTATATTTTGTTGTCAACTTGATAGATTGGAGTAGGTAGAAAGTTGTTGACAAGCATTGTCTTGTAAGTTTATATATTCAGCAAGAAATGAAGCTAGATGCGTGCTCTTTTGGTTGAAAAAACTTCTCTTCTTCTTTTTATTCAAAACAGATCAAAACAGGTAAGATAGAACAAATCAGGTAAGCTTAAACCAAATACGGTAAGCATAAACCAAATCCGGTAAGTTCACCAAATCCGGTAAGTTTACACTTTCATTCTCTTTGAACCAAAAATCCATCAACCGAATGCATGACATTAAGAGGGAATTCATATTTGTTTGAGAGTCTTAATTTAGAATGTTAGATGGAAATCATTTTTCATGGTCTGATTTGTAAAAGAGTTATGAATAAATACTACACTTTTGCAAAAAGAAATTAAAAAAATAAAATAAAATATCATAATGCAACCAATGTTTAGAATACTTATTGCTAACTAACACTTACATTTCTATTCGACAATGACATTTAAACTTATTGCTATATTAGAAATTAAGTACATAAAATTGCTCCAAGATGTAGATAAGATAAGGTGCTTTGGCACAAGTTGTCTCTAGAAGGGCATGCAATGGCGGAGCATGTTGGGAATTTACTTAAACATACACAATGAAAAATAACATAAATTTTAATTTCCACTAGGGATCTGCTTTGTGTTTAGGTAGAAATTGTGATAGAAACTGTACATTTCTTTATATCTGCAAACTCCTTTGCTATTCCTATAGTTCCAGCAATCCTGATCTGTCTCCCATAACTGTCCAATTGTCCAGACTCCAATGGAATCCACACAAAGAACAAGATTGGGAGAGAAACATGATTTCTTTTTTTGTGCTAGCAAGAATAATGAAAAACTCTTACTATTTTAAAACTCTAACAGCTTATTTATATAAGCTCAAACAGGCTTGGCCAGTCTTACAATTTAACCTGGTCTAATATTTAATTAATTTTATTAATTAATTCGGGTCTATTAATAAGCAACCCAATTAATTAATGATTCAACGCTTGTCAATTAATTAATTGGTAACTCCCACTCTTCTAGTTCACCTTTTGTGTGTGACCCATTAGGTTCCCAATCACGATGCCCAACAACATAAATTATTATGTTGATCTAATGAAACCAAAACACCCTTTTGATTTATTACTAATTCACATCCGTCATCTCAGATTCACATCTAGTAATGTGTCAGGGCAATACATGTGACGAGAAATATCACGTGATATGACAAAACTAAATTTGTTCGTTTATCGTGAAACTATAATACTTTCGTCAATATGATCCGATCAATTATGAGATATGAATATGTGTCCATCTCGATTATCGATCATATCTTTCATTTCACTATTAAGTCAATGTAAGTCGAAAACTCCTTTTTGACTTATGAGTACACATTGGCTAATGAATTCGTTATCAACTAAATTGGATGAAATGTAGATTATAATCTCTTACTATCTAAGAGTGACGAATCATCTATTGATCACTCACAATCTTCATATGATTCTTGACATACCTAGTCGAAAAATTCTCCGTGTTCAATTTTTAATTTTTGCAAGTTTTACGTTATGTTATGTTGAAGATCGTTTGTATTTTGTGTTTAATATCGTGTGTCGGGGCCATTTCAGTGGTATCAGAGCAAGAACTGAGAACAAGATACCTGGATCTTTGAAGAAAGAAGCAGATCTGTGGCAGATTTGAAATTTTTGGAACTGCTATCAAAGCAGAATTGATGGACTTTGAGTTTTATAAACTCGCTTGGTGAGATATTTAATTTTTATAAAGTTTACTTTCAAAAATTTAGAATTTCTTGATTTTCCCTTGATTTACCATACATCTAAACCCCATGAAGGTTAATATTTGTCTAAAAGCTCCTACTATGCCTTGGGAATCTGAGATAAATCCAGTATGGGTGTGTAACTGGAGGATCTTGAAGGAGAAATCTCTAAAACATAGTTTTTTGTGATCTCTGATATTGCGTTCCTCATCTAACTTGCTTTACATGCTCTTTCTATGTTAAAACTTGTGAAATCCTATTCTACTATGTGTATTACTTTGATACGTGATTGATACCTAATTGAGTCCTTTCTCTTGTGGTGCTGTGATTTCTTGACTCATATTTGTGCACTCTGTGTTATAATAAAATGGCCTTGACTAAGTTTGAAGTTGTACATTTTGATGGTAAATGTGATTTTAAAATGTGGAGTCAAAAGATAAAAGTTATTCTGATGCAAATGAGATGTGTTAGGGCTTTAGATGATAGTTGACCTATTGACATACTTCCTACAAAGAAAACTGAACTTGAAGAGATTACCTGAAGCACTATTTTCTTGTACTTATCTAATAATGTGATAAGAGACATTGGTGAAACCAAAAATGCTTCTGAACTTTGGGCCAAACTTGAGGCTATATATGTGACTAAGACCATTCCAAACAAATGTTATTGTTAAAGAAACTCTTTTTTCTTAAATGGATCCCTCAATTGATTTGGATGATAACATATACAGGTTTACTAAATTGACCCAAGACTTAGCCGACTATGATGAAAAACTTTCACAAGATTAGTTGGTTGTACTCCTGTTGAACTCCATTAGTGATAGATATAGAGACATTAAGATTGCTTTGGAGTATGGGAGGGCAGAACTCACTACTGAATTAATCGTAAATTTCCTAAGGAATAAAACTCTAGAAATAAAATCTGAAACTGAGGAGAATCACAATTGTGAGACTTTGTTGGTAAGAGGAAAGGGTTCTAATAAACCTAATTACCACTTTAGAACCTTTAATGAAAATAAAAATAAATGGAGTGATAAGAGTAAGCTCAAAAAAAAGGCTAAGGGTAAAATATATTTCTACTGTGGAAAAGTGGGACATTTTTATCAAAGACTCTGCAAAAAGAAAAATGAACTAAAAGAAAAGAAACATGATGATGGGAATGCTGGCTTAGTTTGTTATAAAGATAAGATTGACTATAGGTTGGTTCTAGTTAATGTTGAAAAGAAGCTGAATGATGAATGGATAATTTTTTCATGCTGTTCTTTCCACATGTGGGCTAATAAGAATTGTTTTCATTAATTAAAAAAAAAAAAAACTGGTGGGCAAGTTATAATGGGTAATAATATGACCTGCAAAGCTAGTGGAATATAAACTATTAAATTGTTGCTTGAAAATGGTAAGGTCCTATTTTTGAAAGGAACAAGATATGTCCTAGAATTAAAGAGGAATCTGGCGTCTCTATGTATGTTAGATGATATGGAGTTTGACATAAAAATTCTTAGGGGCAGTGATTTAATCATTAATACTCCTAAGAGACATGGTCTTTATTTTCTTAAAGCAAAAGCTCTCCTTGGTTTAACTGCAACTGTTTTAAATGGAAACTTTACTTTTGCAAAACTATGGCATGAAAGATTTGGCCACATTAGCAACAAAAGTCTAAAGTTTTGCAAAATAAAGTAGTTTTTTGGAAATCAAAATCTTGGTGATATTAGTTCATGTGAACAATGTGTGATAGGTAAACAAGTTAAGCATAAATCCAAACAAATACTTGAATATTTGCATGTTCCTGCATTGTGTACTTTGTCTGGTCTTAAATATTATCTCCTGATCATTGAAGATTTTTCAAGAAAAATCTGGGTTTTCTTACTAATGTTAAAAGATGAAACTTTTTTTTGGTCTTTAAGGATTGGAAAACACAAATTGAAAACCAAACTGACACAAATTGAAAACCAAACTGAACATAGGATAAAAGTATTAAGAACTGACAATGGTTTGGAATTTTCCAATTATGAATTCAATAACTTTTCTAAAGAGTGTGGGATATTAAGACATAGAACAATTAACTATATCTCTCAACAAAATGACATAGCTGAAAGAATGAATAAAACTTTATTAAACAAAGAAAGATGCATGCTTTTGAGTTCAGGATTACCTAAATTGTTTTGGGGGTGAAACTGTAAAAACTATTACATATTTTGTTAATAGAAGTCCTACTAGTGCACTGAATTTTGACGTTCTTGAATATGTTTGGTTTAAAAGTTTTGTTGATTATTCTCATCTAAAAATATTTGGTTGTTCTGCATATGCACACCAAAATATTGGAAAATTAGAACCTAGATCTCTTAAATGTGTTTTCTAAGGTTATGGTGAAAATTTGAAAGGCTACAAATTATGGTTTCAAAGTGAAAAAGGATATAAGGTAATTGTTAGAAGATATGTCATATTTAATG
The DNA here is from genome assembly GCA_019395295.1 of Osmanthus fragrans. Taxonomy (NCBI): domain Eukaryota; kingdom Viridiplantae; phylum Streptophyta; class Magnoliopsida; order Lamiales; family Oleaceae; genus Osmanthus; species Osmanthus fragrans. The sequence continues at coordinate 15,816,106 of CM033355.1, read as the reverse complement.
AGTCTGTTATGCCATGCTTAGTAGGGAAAGAGAATAACTTGACTGATAAAGATGTTCAAATTGAGGTAGAGACTCGTCACTTTGAGAAAGAAACCTCTGTTTATTTTTAATGGTTTAAAGTTTCAAACCGTTTGCCTTTTCGTGAGTTTTTCTATATGTGACCGACGTCTGTTTGTGACATATGATGAATGTCTATGATTTGTGACCAATCGTGAACAACTATAAAAAGACACCTCTATTCGTTGTGTAGGGTGTTTGAACTATAATCATCGAGTTTTTTAGGCTACTTGGATGGCAATAAACACTATAAATTGCCCATTTCTCTGCTACAAAGAAATGCACAGTATATACACTTAATCATGATATACATATTTTAAATGGAAAAACACCATTCACATTCAAAGCTTCAATAAATTCTGAAGTTGATGCATGGAAGCATTCAATTTTCTTATATAGATACTACGTTTTCAACAAACTAGACAATACATTATATAATATTTCCTGTATTGTGAAGTCTAAGAAAGAAATATTGGAATCTTTGGACACCAAATATATAACCAATTGAATCATTGTCATCAATTGACATGTCACTGGTGCTTACGAAACCTATTAAGTTGCTAACAAATAGGATTGGCTACAATTAATTGGATGCGTACATTATTCACGATGATTGATGTAGCTTAATTTGTGCATGGCAGCTTTTGCAGTGACATCACGTAGTGAATTGAATATTGTTAGGTCTTGCATGATCTAATTGAATGTCAAACGATTAAATATATCAACACATGTTCGCAAGCTTCACAGAGGTATTGTATGTTCAAATATGAGGATCTATTTAATTATACTCTAGAGAGGATACTAAATAAAATCGGTAGTTGATCATCATGTTAAATAAGTGTAGTCATTAGTGATTGTCATTAATCGAGTTTATAAACGCTTCTTAGCTGCTCTTTAGTTTATTTTTTAGATAAGTAATTATGAAATCAACTCAATCATATTGTGCTATTCAATTAGATTTAATATTAATTAAAACCAGATAAAATACTTTGTCCTCTTTGAAATAATATCTTAGTTACTCTTTATAAGTTTGTTACGATACCATAAACTTACGAAATCTTAGCAATCACTCATCCACATGCCTCAATTATCCAATATTGTTTCAATCTAACAAAAGGTAAACCAAGAAAATTCGAGAAAGTAAAAGTTTCCATCTGTTTTTCCAATTTTCATATTTAGAAACAAGAAAATCTACAACGCAATTAGAAAAAAAAAAAAAAAAAACCTGAGAACCCAAAAACATTATTCAAGAAAGAAACTTAAAATCCGTAGAGAAGGTAATTTTTATTTTTTAGTTAATTTGGAAATATTGAATTAATGCTTATTTAACTTGATTTCTCTACATACTTCGGTGACATAAATTAATTAGTAGTAGATTATGTAACCCCGTTGTTCTTAAATTAATTAGTAGCTTTCAAAATAATAATAAAAATAATAAAATTATTATTATTATTATTAGTTGGTAGTCATAGACTTTGTAACTCCTCCTGAATTTTTTTTTTTTATTTTTTTTACAAAGAACCACCCTTACAATAATAATAATAATAATAATAATAATAATAATAATAATAATAATAATAATAATACTATCACCAGAAATTATTTTCTACTAGTCAATAACTCTTAAAGTGTATTCTCTGTCTCTAAGAGTTAGTCTTAATTATGAAAAAATCGACCATATGATATCGATTCGACTTGTGAGTATGAAAAAATGTTTCTTCTTCTTCTTCTTGTGTTTTTTTTTTAAATTGCTTTTTTGACGAGTTAAGATATTTATTAGAAGAAATTGAGTAATAGAATAGAATGGATGGACGGTATGATATCAATTTGACCTGTGGATTATAATGATCAAGTCGACAGAATGTCTAATCGGGATTTGTAATACACTTGATCAAGAAATTATTTAGCAAGCAAGAATCACACAGACATGTACAAATAAGTAATATTACAATACGGATTGTGTATACCCAATCTTTGTGTCTTGAGTCCATGCAACAAACGAAGAATCAGTGGCGTTCAGTTTTCCCAACTCCAATGCCTTTACCAATTCTGCCACCAGAAACACCATCTATATTAAGGCCGCCACCAAATCCAACACCACCTTCAAAACCACTACGATGGCCAAAACCACCAGCAAGGCCAAATCCGGGGCCCGGGCAGTATCCACCATCTGGGACAAATCCACAACCTGGGCCATAACCGCCACCTAGGCAAAATCTACCACCAGGGCCATAACCGCCACCCGAGCCAAATCTACCGGGGCCAAAACCAATGCCTGGGCCAAAACTACCACTTGGATTCGTACCACTTGGACCGAATCCACCAGGAGGGAACAAACCACTGCCAGGGCCAAATCCACCAAGGAAGAAAGAAACCACCAAGGCCTTGCTTAAACCAGAACCACTTTTCATCATTCACATTTATAGAAGCAACCACAGTCACTGAAACAACATAAAAACAAAGAAATAACAACACCCCAATTTTCATTGCAACCATAATTTTATAACAACTTTCCGAGGAATATATGTTTTAGAATCGCATTAACATCATACAAGAGGGTTTATATACTTATAATTCTATTGTCCCCATCATTCAGATAATGCATTTAATGGCCCCTAACAACTACCAGTTCACTAATGCAGTACAAAAATCCATCAACATGTTTTTGATAAGATGCATCAGACAGAAATGCTTACACTTGCCTACCAATAAAATCTGATGATCCATAAACCATTAGTTACAGCGTAATGATTAGACAGTCAAATAAATCAAATTAAATAAGCCGAATTATGTTTTATTTATATAAATTTAGTGTTGTAGCAAATTTAGCCATATTTTCTTGTTAATATGGGAAGTGGCAAGTTTCATGCCGTAGCAAAGACATTTTGTGCAGTAAAGGGCAATTTCATAATTTTCTTGTATGCAATGAAGCTAAACTAGAATTTGAATAAGGTTTTATTAGACTTATTAAATCAGATTTTCAGTACAAGAAGTCATATCTTTCTTTAATATATTTAAATTTCACGTGCATGAAAGCTCTTTCTCTTCGATACTAATGTCTAACATGTATAACCAATAAGTTTGAAATGAATTGTTACTGGTTAATGAGGGAGCAATTTGAGCTATACTACGTGGGGATTCAAACAGATTTAGCCATTCGACCTTTAACAGGTGACCTAAAAATCAAATTCTATTGTGCAAGTTAATTTCGAATCATTAGACCCAACTACATACATGAACTGAACGCATGACATTAAGAGGGAATTCATATTTGTTTGAGAGTATTAATTTGGAATGTTAGATGGGAATCATTTTTGACAGTCTGATTTGTAAAAGAGTTATGAATAAATACTACACTTTTGTAGCGATTTCACTAAAAAAATATATATGTTAAAAAGAGTTGTTTAACTTATAAAGAGATAACATACTTTTGACATATATGCTATACATCTTGTTAAGCAATTTGTTCATGACAACCATCAATATCTCCCATTAGCATTTTTATAACGCCGAATATACATTTGCAGCCAAAAAAATAAAAATAAAATCATAACGCAATTAATGTTTAGAATACTTATTGCTAACTTACATTTACATTTCTCTTCGACAATGACATTTAAACCTATTGCTATATTAGAAATTAAGTACATATGCATTTCTCCTTAAAATTGCACCAAGATGCATAGATAAGATAAGGTGCTTTGGCACAAGTTGTCTCTAGAAGGGCATGCAATGATAGAGCATGTTATAAATTTGACTAGAAGATTATGACAATAATGAAATAAATTAGAACAAAAAAAAGAACACAAAGATTTACGTGGAAACCCAAAACAGGAAAAAAATTCACGGGCAGAGGACGAGAAATCCACTACAATAAATAATAATTGTGCTTACAACAGGATCTCAATGCTCTCAACTAAAGATCTAAAGCTCTCAAGATGTTGTATATTGAGTTCAATACAAGCCGTGACTTATATATATTCAACCCTAGAAACCAAGTTGTAGATGAATAAGAGTTCAAAATGCATTAAAATGTGAAACTCGGGAAACTCTGTTGCTCGAGCGACATACCATCTCTCTACTGAATGGTGGGCGACATGCGGTAGAAAATGTTCTGCTGAAAAACGGTTGGTATTTCTCAAGCGCCCAGCTAACGATAGCTAGCAAAAATGCTGCAATTTTTCTTCCCGATCCATAATTTTAATCTCTCTAAGAACACTTCAAATATGACTCCAATACCCACTAGAACCAAATTCCAATACAAAAAACTCCAAAAAAACACCACTCCACCTCTTTCAAACAAACTCCAATGGGCTAAATCGATGACAAATACCAATTAAGTTCAAGCAATGCTCAAACTTAGCAATGGAAAATGGTTTTGTCATCATATCAGCAGGATTATTCTTGGTATCAATCTTGCTCACTACAATATCACCATGAGCAATCATTTCACCTACAAAATTATACCTTACATCAATGGCCTTAATATTTTCATGGAATATCTGATCCTTAGTCAGAAAAATAGCACTCTAGCTATAACTATATACTGTAGAAATCTGCAAATTTTCATCGTGTTCACCAATTAATCCCCTCAACCACATAACCTCCTTACATGCCCTTGTAATGACCATTTATTCTGCCTTTATTGTACACAAAGCTGCTGTATTTTGCAAAGTAGTTTTCCAACCGATAGCACAGCCTCCAAGGGTAAACACATACCCTATAAATGATCTCATTTTATCAAGATTCCTTACATAATCTGAATCCACATACCCAATGATTCCATTTGTATTTCTAATAAAATGCAAGCAAACATTAGTTGAGCCTTTCAAGTATCTGAATATCCATTACACTGCTTTCCAATGTCCCTGACAGGATTTGCCATGTACCTACTAACTGCACTGACTGCATATGCCAAATCTGGTCTTGTACAAACCATAGTATACATAAGCGAACCAACTGCACTGGAATAAGAAATCCTAAACATGTAATCAATGGCTTCATCTGATTGAGGACACACTCAGATGATAATTTAAAGTATGCAGACAAGGGAATACCGATAGTTTTAACATTCAACATATTGAACATTTGAAGCACCTTATCAATGTACCCCTTCCGACACAAATAAAATCTGTCAACTTTTCTATTCCAAGAATTTTCTTTACTGCACCCAAGCCTTTCATCTCAAACTCCTTACTAAGTTGAGGATTTCACTTTATGACTTCTACTTCGTCTTTGGCTGCAATCAGCATATTATCAGTATATAACAGCAAATATGTTATCGATCCATCATCTCACTTTCTGAAGTACACAACTATCATAATTACTTCTGATGAAATCATGAGTAGTCATGAATGAACCAAACCTTTTGTACCACTGCCTCAGTGACTACTTTAGTCCATACAAGGAATTCTTCAATATCACACATAGTCTTCTTTTTCGAAGATTATGAAACCCTCTGGTTGTTCCATATAAATGTTCTTCATGCAAAAAAGTTGTCTTGGCATCTATCTACTCAAGTTTCAAGTCATTATTTGCCACTATCTCAAGTAAAATCCGAATTGAACTATACTTTACAATTGGTGAGAACACATATGTGAAGTCAACACCCGAAATTTGATTATTGCCCTTTGCTACTAATCTGACCTTATACTTTGTATCTTCAATCCCTAATGTCCATCTTTCCTTTTGAACACCCACTTATAGCGAACAACCTTTTTATCCTTAAATAGTTTCACCAAATCCCGAGTACAATTTTTATTTAATGACTCCATCTCCTCCTGCATAGCAATCAATCATATGCTAGAATCACCGCAATTGACTGCCTCTAAATACATAGCAGGTTCCTCAGTAGAATCAATTTGTTTAGCCACATTTAAAGCATATGCTACCAAGTATACTTTTCATACTTCTGTGGAGGTTTAATCTGCCCGCGAGGTCTATCCTTAGTAATTGAATACTGTGATGCTGGTAGTGGTGTAGGCGAAGTATCATTGTTTGTCAATTATGAGCTAGACTGTTGTGAAGTAGACCCTTCTGAAACCTCTGATTGTTCCTTAGACCAATTTCCAACTCCACCTGAGTTGAATGATTTTGTTCCTCTATTTTATCGTAATCTCCACGAGGTGAACCATGAAGCACAACAAGTTCATCGAATACTACATCTTTATTAACCACACTTTTCTTGTCTCAGGATACCACAATTTGCATCCCTCCATACCCGATTTATACCTAAGAAATACATACTTTCTTGACCTAGGCTCCAACTTTCCATTATCCACATGAGCATAAGCAGGACACCAAAAAATCTTCAACTTAGTATAATAAGAAGGTTTACCAGACCATACCTCTTCTGTTGTCTTTTTTCCAATGACAGTAGAAGATGAATGATTAATCAAATAGGATTTGGTAGAAGTTTAAGCTCAAAAGGTCTTAGGCAACCCAAAGTTTGAAAGTATATATCGAACATTTTCTATTAAAGTTCTATTCATTGATTCTGCCATACATTTTGTTAAGGATTTTTGGGCACCGTCAAGTGTCTCAAGATACCTTCAGTCCTGCAGAAGCTATTGAATTCATCTGAACAAAACTTCAACCCATTATTTATGCGTAGACGTTTTACTTGCTTTCTATTCTGCTTTTCTATCATTGTTTTTCATTCTTTGAAGGTCCCAAACACATCACTATTCTGTTTTAAGAAGAATACCCAAACTTTCCTAGAGAAATCATCAATCACTATCAATAGATAATAAACACCTCTTCTTAAAGGTACCCTGGCCGGTCCCCAAAGATTTGAATGGATATATTCAAGTGTTCTCTTAGTATTGTGTCTTCCTGTAGTGAATTTGACTCTTTTCTATTTCACATAGACAAAGTGCACACAAAACTTCATCTTACAGGTCTTCTGCACCTCAAGAAGTCCCCCTCCTACTCAAATCTTGCCATATCATTCTCACTCATATGCCAAAGTTTAGTAACTTCTTCATCAGTAAAAAAGAAGTAGAAATTGTTGCATCTCCTGTAACTGTGGAACCCTACAAAATGTACAACTGTGTAGAGTTTCTCTATCCCTTTATGACAACAAGAGCGCCCCGACTCACCTTCAAAACTCCACCTTTACCAGTGTATTTATGACCCTCTGAGTCAAGTGAACTAAAAGATATGAGATTTTGCTTCAGTTGTGGAACGTGCTTGACTTCTGTAAGTATTCTGATAACACTATCGAACATTCTGATTCTGACTATACAAACTCTGACAATTTTGTAAGGCTCATTGTTTTCCACAATCACTGCACCTCTCGAAACTCTTTCATATGTTGTAAATCAGTCCCTATTGGGACACATATAGAAGTACATGTCAAGTCAAGAACCCATTTCTCATAAGGTTTGGAAATCATGTCAGAAATCACCAGAAGCTCTCCTTCACTTTGCTTATCTTCCACAACATCAGCCTTCGTCGTGTTAAAAAGTTACTCTCTTTTTTCAGTAGCACCAGCAGCTTTATTTCTGTTTTTTAGTGAATAGTAATCAACTTTGGTATGTCTATTCTTCCTATAGTAATGACATGGCTTTTCTATATATCTGGATTTTGATCTGTCCCTCATTTTTACCAAAATTCCCATCTTAATTTCTCCTACGAATAACAAGGTCTTTCGCTTGACTATCAGATCCTCCAGCATGATGCCTTACTTATCCTTAGATAACAAACGGTGAGAGCTTCCTAACTATGGAGAATAGTATCCCTAAAATTCACATATGATGGCGATAGTGAACACAACAACATCAATGCCACGTCTTTCTCATCATATTTAACCTCCAACGTTTTCAAATCGGCCACGATTTCTTTGAACATAGTTAAGTGATCATCCAATGACGTGCCTTTGGACATCCGATGAGAATACAAGCCCTGTTTTAAGTGTAACTTGGTGGTCAAGCTCTTCGTCATACAAAGTTGTTTCAACTTGAACCACAACGCATCGACACTTTTCGCATTGAGAACATTTTGAAGAATTTGATTTGATATATGCAGATGAATTTGGGATTGGGCTTTCCAATTCCTAAGCTATTTTTCATCATGCGTCCAGGTTGAAAGTATCTTATCAAAGTCAAGCAATGTTTCCTCCAAATTCATCTGCACGATAATTGCTCGCATCTTCACTTGCCATAAAGTAAATATCATGTTTCGATTCAATAACGGAACATGATATATTCATCGTTGCCATGAGGAATAATCAACTTTATGCTCTGATACCACTTGTTATAAATTTGACCGGAAGATTATGACAATAATAAAATAAACAAGAACTAAATAAAAAACACAATGATTTACGTGGAAGCCCAAGACGGGAAAAAAATCGCGGGTAAAGGAGGAGAAATCCACTATAGCAATTGTGTTTACAACAAGATCTCAATGATCTAAACTAAGATTTAAAACTCTTAAGATATTGTATATTGAGTTTTGAATCAATACAAATCGTGACTTATATATATATATATATATATATATATATATATATAGGAGATAAATAGGAGCCCAAAAAGCGTTAAAATGTGAGACTCGGGAAATACTGTCGCTCGAGTGAAAAGCGGGCGAAAACTTTATGTTGAAAAACTATTGGTGTTGCTCGAGCGGCCAGCTAGCGAAAATGCGACAACTTTTCTTCCCGATCCATAATTTTGATCTCTCCAAGACCACTTCAAATACGACTCCAATACCCACTCGAATTTGGGTCGTACTACAACAGAGCACATAAAGAATCTTTAGACACAACAACAGTAGAAGATAGTGGATCTGTCTGGTAATCTTGCTTAATTTCTTCATCATCATTTTTAGTCGATAATTTAATTAAATCCTACTTATTAAGTGTAAAGAGGAACATCACACTATCAAATTATATTATCTTCGAAATGTAGTATCTTAAAATAGAACTACATCAATAATTCTAAAATTAATATCAAATACAACTTTTAGAGCTTATATTAAGGAAATATTGTATTGAATGATGCCATCAATGTTACATTTCACCTAAAAACAACCCCTTCCCTTCCCACACAAAACCAGGCATACATAGATTTTGCAGAGGGATGCAAGCATAGTTTTTTATTATTCAAAAATAAAAATAAAATTGACTAAAAATAAAGGCAAAGGTCTAAGCTGAAAAATTAGGCATAATCTTTCATTTTTTGAACCTCAATCACCCCCGATTTCCCAGAAAGGGAGAAAACTTTAAAAGGAAAAATAAAAGAATTTCAAAAAAGAATTCAATACTTCTTAATCATGAATAACTACATTTTCATACTCGAGACTCACAAATTGAATATGCTACATCAATCAATATGTTACTAGTTATTTAAGAAAGCTCAATATGGAGTGAATGTGGTGATGATTCTGAATGGTCACAATACAATGTCTAAAGGGTTTAGGGTTTCAGTTCTTACAAAATAACTTTCATTTTCCATTTTAATTTGGAAATTTTGGATTAATGCCTGAGTAATTTGATTTCTTTACATATTTACGTGAAATAATATAATTAGCAGTAGATTATGTTCCCTTTTTCTTCTTAAATTTGGTAAGTAGGCTGGGTCTAGCAAGTTATATTTTCAACTAAAACTGTTGAACTTAATCGAGTACTGTGACACTTTTGTTGTCACTTAACCAATGTTTTTTGTTTATCATTTGGTTACATGTTTTTGGTTTGGTCTAGCTCATGTAATGATAGAAAGTTAAGCTAGCTTTGTACCTACCTTATGTTAAGTACAATGTTAAGTATTGTCTACTATTGTAGGTGGTATGATTATGGGTAAAATCACTTTTATATTGTATCAAATTTTGGCAATATATTCAGCCTTGTAAAATCATTGAAAGTAGAATGAAATCATCCAAGTTTCTTCTCCTCTTGCTTGTTTAAACCTTTTTCTAAGATTTTCGGTGAGTACTGATTTAAACCGGTAAGTATAATGAAATTTGGTAAGTTTCAGTCAAATACTGTATTAAAGCCTGAGTGAAATCCAGTAAGGTGAAATACGATATTGAAAACTAGAGTGAAATCTAGTAAGGTGAAATACAGTGTTGAAACTAGAGTGAAATCTGGTATTCAATTTAGAGTGAAATATGGTAAGCAAAAGTCGAAATACGGTAAGTGAACTGAAACCGGTATTCTCAAATACGGTAAGCTCGATTTTCTTTTTTTTTTTCATCCTTTTTTAATAAAAAATCCAACATGGTATCAGAGTTATAAAATTGATCATTGAGGAAGAAGAAAATTCAGTGAGTGACAAAATTTCTGATAAAAAACAAGTGATGAAACCGTTCATAAAAAGCATTTCCAGAACATGACTTCAAGCAATTTTTCAGCATCTCTTCCTTCAGTGTTTACTGGTGAGAACAATGATTTTTGGGCTGCAAAGATGAAGGCTTATTTTAAAACCTATGATCTGTGGGAGACAACCGAAACAAGGTTTGAACCTCCACCGTTGAGAGCAAATCCAACTGTTGCTTAGATTAAGCAGTACAGTGAAGATGTTGCAAAAACGTTCAAGGCTTTATCTTGCATTCAATCAGCTGTCTCTGATGGAATCTATCCCAGGATCATTACGTGTGAAATAGCGAAAGAGGCCTGAGATAGATTGTAGGAAGAGTTTAGGAAAAATGCAAGGACAAGGCAAATGCGAGTTCTCAACTTTAGAAGGGAGTATGAAGTATTGAAGATGAAGGAGGCTGAATCCATCAATGATTATTCAGATAGGTTGATGAAAGTGGTGAACAAGATAAGGTTGTTGGGGGATAAACTACTTGATAAATGAGTGGTAGAGAAAGTCCTTATCAGTTTGCCTAAAAAAATTGAAGTAAAAATTTATTCACTTGAAGATTCCATATACCTGTCTACCATAACCTTATTTGAGCTCATAAATGCCTTGCAGGCTACTGAACAAAGAATGCTATTTACACAGGAAGAACAAGTTGAAGGAGCCCTATTTTTCAAGGAAAAATATAAAGCTCAAACAAGTTTTGGAGGGAAGAAGCCGCAAAATGAGAAGAAGAAAGGTGAAGACAACAAAAATGCAAGCAAGAATGAAGGTTTTCCACCATGTCCTCATTGCAAGAAAATCAGCTATTATCCAAAGTGGTGTTGGTACAAGCCAGGTTTCTAATGTAGAGCATGTAAACAATTTGGACATGTTCAAAAAGTATGTAAAAATCAGAAGGAAAATCAAGACATACAGTAGGCTCAAATGGTAGAAAATCATCATGAGGAACATTTGTTCACAGCTATGAATGTAAACGCTTACAGCAGTGATGAAACTTGATTGCTGGACAGTGGATGCACTCACCATATGACCTTCAATCCCAGTATCTTTGTCAAGTTAGATGAAGGCTACAGATCAAGAGTCAAAGTTGGGAATGGAGAGTTTGTGGAAGTGGATGGAGGTGGTGAAATTTTAGTGCAGACTTCATCAGGTACTAAGTACATTTCTGATGTTCTTTATGTGTCTAATATTGATCAAAATTTGATTAGTGTTGGTCAATTGATTGAGAAAGACTATACACTAATTTTTAAAGATAAAGGATGCACCATATTTGATTCACGAAATCAGGAAGTGATGACTGTTGGAATGAGGTATAGAAGCTTTCCTTTAGAGTGGAAAATTTTGAATAATCAGGCACTTGCATTCACTAAAATTGAATCTTTCTTATGACATAAACGGTTTGGACATGCTAACTATACTTCACTCAAACAAATGCATGAATTAGAACTAGTAGAAAACATGCCTGAATCAGTAGTGTTGATGGATGTGTGTGTGATATATGTTAATTGGGAAAGCAAGCTAGGTTGCCATTTCCTAAAAATCAGTCTACAAGAGCTTCTAACAAACTGTAGCTTATCCATTCTAATGTATGTGGTCCAATGAGAACTCATACTTTAAATGGCGGCAAGTACTTCATGCTTTTTATTGATGACTTGACAAGAATGTGTTGGGTGTACTTTTTGAAGTTGAAGTCTGATGTTGCTGATGTATTTCAAATATTTAAAAACCTTGTTGAAAATGAGAGCAGTTGCAAAATTAAGTTTGTAAGATCAGATAATGGAATAGAGTATTGTTGCAGCCAATTTGATAAATTTTGTGAAGACATGGGAATACAACATCAGCTAATAGTTCCTTATTCTCCCCAGCAAAATAGTGTTTGTGAAATGAAGAATAGAATGGTTACGGAGATGGCTAGGTGTCTTATGTTGGAGAAAAATGTACCTAAAGAGTTCTGGGTTGAGGCTGTAAATACTTCAGTCTACTTACTCAATAGGTTACCCACTAAATCTTTAGACAAAAGATACCATTTGAGGCCTGGTATGGAGTAAAACCAGATATCTCTCATCTGAAGGTCTTTGAAAACCTTTGTTACACTCATATACCTGATGCGAAAAGGGATAAATTGAGTCAAAAGGCTGAGGTTGGAGTCCTAGTTGGTTATTACAGTAATGCCAAAGGTTATAGGGTATTCAACCCTCTTACCCATTGAAACTAATGTCAATGAAGTAGAAGAATAAGGAACTGATATGATTCAGATTCTGAGAATGAAGTGCAAAGGACTAGATCACTGGCTGATGTGTATGCCAGATGCAATTCAGCTCAACTAGCACCTTTAAACTTTGCTGAGGCAGAAAATTTTGAAGAGTGGAAAAATGCTATGATGGAGAAGCTTAGCATGATTGAGAAGAACGAAACGTGGGTGCTAGTTGACAGGCTAAAAGATAAAAAAAAATGTGATATGTGTCAAATGGATGTATAAAACAAAATTGAACCCTGATGGTTCAATCAACAAGTTGAAAGCCAGGCTTGATGTGAAGGGATATGCTCAACAATATGGCATTGGCTTAACAGATACCTTTGCACCAGTAGCAATATACGAAACAATCAGATTGTTGTATACTATAGCTACTCAAGGAGGCTGGAAAATTCATTAGTTGGATGTTAAGTCAGCCTTCTTAAATGGCTACTTAAATGAGGAAATATTTGTTGAACAACCTGATGGTTTTGTAATGGTTGGAGCAGAGGATAAGGTCCATCAGTTGAAGAAGGCTTTGTATGCTTTGAAGCAGGCTCCAAGAGCCTGGTACAACAGAATTGATGAACATTTGAGCTGCCTTGGTTTCTGCAAAAGTGTTAATGAACAAACACTTTATATCAAGCATTTTGAGGAAGAAATATTGTCATCTCCTTATATATTGATGATCTTTTGATAATCGGCAGCAATGATGCTTTAATTGAGCAAGTGAAGGATGAAATGAAGCAGGCTTTTGAGATGACCGATTTTAGGAAAATGTAGTATTTTCTCAACATGGAAATAAATCAGTCTCAAGATGGAATTTTTGTATGTCAAAGGCGATATGCTAAAGAAATTTAACATGGAAAACTGCAAACCAGTTAGCACACCTTTGGTGCAAAATTTGAAGTTAACAAAGGATGATGGAGGCAGAAAGACAGATGAAAAGATCTATAGAAGCTTGATAGGAAATCTTTTGTATTTAACCATCACTAGACATGAAATTACCTTTACTGCAAATCTGCTTTCCAGATTCAGACAAGAACTAAGTGAAGTGCATTTCCAAGCTGCTAAGAGAGTCCTTAGATATATCAAATGAAATGCAAAAATAAGAATTTGGTATAGAAAGTCAGAGAATCAGAGATTGGTTGGTTATACTGATAGTGACTGGGCTGGTTCCTATGATGACATGAAGAGCACTCCTGGTTATGTTTTCTATTTGGGCTCAAATATTATCTACTGAAATTCTATGAAGCAAAAAACAGTTGCTCAATCAACTGCTGAGGCATAGTACATTGCAGCTTCAGAAGCAACTAATCAAGCCATATGGTTGAGGAAAGTTTTGGAGGATCTCAACTATAAACAATTTGATGCAACTGTGATTTATTGTGATAACCAGTCAGCTGTTGCTATGGTTAAAAATTCGGTAGTTCATGGTAGAACAAAACATATCGAGATCAAGTATCATGCAATCAGGCAAGTACAAAAACATTTTGAAGTGAAGTTGATGCATTGCTGTTCTACTGATCAATATGCTGATATTTTAACGAAGTCATTACCAAATGAAAGATTTGAAACACTAAGAAAATGTCTTTGTGTTTCCAACAAAAGTGCCAAAGAGGATTGTTGAACGTAATCGAGTATTGTGACACTTTTGTTGTCACTTAGCCAATGTTTTTTGTTTATAATTTGGTTACATGTTTTTTGTTTGGTCTAGCTCATGAAGTGATAGAAAGTTAAGCTAGCTTTGTACCTACCTTATGCTAAGTACAATGTTAAGTATTGTCTAGTATTGTAGGTGGTATGATTATGGGTAAAAACACTTTTGTATTGTATCTAATTTTGGCTATATATTCAGCCTTGTAAAACCATTGAAAGTAGACTGAAATCATCCAAGTTTATTCTCCTCTTACTTATTTAAACCTTTTTCTGAGATTTCCGGTGTGGACTGATTTAAGCCGGTAAGTATAATGAAATCCGGTAAGTTTCAATCAAATAAGTTATTAAAGTCTGAGTGAAATCTAGTAAGGTGAAATACGGTATTGAAAACTAGAGTGAAATCCAATAAGGTGAAATACGGTATTGAAAACTAGAGTGAAATCCGGTATTCAATCTAGAGTAAAATACGGTAAGCAAAAGTCCAAATACAGTAAGTGAACTGAAATCGGCATTCTCAAATACGGTAAGCTCAATTTTCTATTTGATTTTTCATCCTATTTGAATCAAAATCCAACAAAAACTTCTTCATCACCAGATAAATATTTTATCAAAAAACCTTAAAGCTTAAAAATTATACACAGATGTAAAAGTAAACCTATTGATTGACAAAAAATACATTGCATTTTATATTTAAATATTCTTATTTACGAGTAATCTTGTGACTCTCAAAGTAATTTTAATAATGAAATATCGACAGTATAATATGAACTGGACTCGTGTATCATATTTTGAAAAAATGCTTTGTTTTCCCCCAATTTCACATTAAAAATAATAATTGTCGACAGATTATCTAATTGAATGGATAGTATTCATCACAATTTGTACAATGTAAGTCAAGTTTTGTGGTTAAAGTAGATGGGTCAATCACTTCGACCATTGGTAGACTCTAGTACAATCTGAATTTGTTGATTGTGTTAGAAATTACTTAGGATTGACTTCTTAGGAGAATGGTTTAGTTTCCAGCGTTAATTAGTTCAGAAGCCACGTAATTTGTACATATATACTTCGTAGTATTTCGGAATCTGCATAATGAAAACTAATCAAAGGATCTTAGGAAGAGGGACTATGAGATCATTAGTAGGTAAAGAAATTATTTATTATGAAGTAGAATTCATACAGGTATAAGTAGTAAACGGTTCTAAATTATTGTGTAATACATATACTGATTGTGCAAAGCCCATTCTTGATGTTTTAAATCCCCGCCACAAGAGAATCAGGGAGGTCCACCAGGAAACAAACCACCACCTGGGCCAAATCCGCCAGGAGGGAACAAACCACCACCTGGGCGACCAGGACCGCCACCAGGAAACAAACCACCACCTGGGCCAAATCCACCAGGAGGGTACAAACCACCACCTGGGCCAAATCCACCAGGAGGGAACAAACCACCACCTGGGCCAAATCCACCAGGTGGGAACAAACCACCACCCGGGCGGCCAGGACCGCCACCAGGGAACAAACCACCACCTGGGCCAAATCCACCAGGAGGGAATAAACCACCATTGTGGCCAAAACCAGGACCAAACCAACCTCCCTTCCCAAACAGAAATTTCTCTTCATCATTTAAATTTCTGGCAAGAACAGTACCCGCTAAAACAACATAAAGACAGAGAAAAAACAACCCACAAACTCTCATATTTGCAACCTTAGTTTTATTACAGCTGTCTTAGGAATATATGTTGAGATGCATTAAGGATATCATGCAAGTGGGCTTATATACTAGTTTTGTTGTCTCGTGTGGTATCCCCAACACTCCGAGATGCCATAAATTGCACCCCAACAGCTACCTTTCAACACATTGACATTTATCTTTGTTTGGTGTAGCTAAAATAATATTATAAGTAGATTTTGATA
Organism: Osmanthus fragrans; assembly: GCA_019395295.1. Taxonomy (NCBI): domain Eukaryota; kingdom Viridiplantae; phylum Streptophyta; class Magnoliopsida; order Lamiales; family Oleaceae; genus Osmanthus; species Osmanthus fragrans. The sequence continues at coordinate 15,799,936 of CM033355.1, read as the reverse complement.
AAAACTGATGAAATATATTATTGAAAAGTTGATAAAAATTTTGGGTAATAACAAATGTATTGTTAAAATTAATTGTTGACATTCAATTGAAGTTTAATCAACTGTTTGAGGTACACCAAACTGGGTAGGGTAAGAATGTCTCTAAGTTTTTTTTTACATTTTGTGGCACAAAGAAGAACTCCTCATGCATTAAGCAGAAATTCTTCCACGTGCCTACCAAAAAAAACTGATGATTAATAGACCATTAGTTAATGAAGGATGATCAGACAGTCAAATTAATCTAATTAAATAGGCTGAATTATGTTTCAAATTAATAATTTGCTGAACATTTATCTATAGAGATTGAGCTCATATAGATTGACGTATTCATTTATTTAAATTTAACTTATGTGGAGAACAAAAATACTTCGATGTACAATAAGACCTCTCTTTAGTCATACTGTTGGGACCAAACTAATTTTATTACTATGATGAGGTTAACTTCATAGAGGTGTAATCACAAAAAATCTTATTTTGACTTAATTATCCTAATTGCAAGTGGCTATATATATACTATATTAACATAATTAATTAATAAAGAATGTGTTTTGTGTTTTGTGTTTTGGGTGTCCATTTTGAAATTGTTGAAAACTCGTTCTTTTTGTCGTTTTGAAAAAATATTCCCCAACCTGTGTTTTTTTAGTTTTGACGGATTTGTGAAGAAAACAGCCAAAACGTAAAAAAGTTGTTTTCTGTTTTCTTCACAAAATTTTCAACCGTTTTCAAAAACTCGTTTTCAATGTTTTGGAAAATCGAAAACAGGATATGGTTTGAAAACAGCAAAGAGAACGCCTCTTTAATTTTTTTTTATTTTTTATTTTTTATTTTTTACAATTTGTAAATACATAGTATATAATACAACCTATGCAATGCTCAACCAATTCAAGTGATACATTTCCTTCTTTCTCTAGCAAATTCACCATGCTATCAAAAATTAATGTACAAACTCAACCGATTGAAAATATTCGTATTGAGTTGTGCAAAATGAAAAACTCAAACCCCAACTGAAAGCAAAAAGATCTTGTGAAGTGGTTAGAAGATATTTAAGGTCTTGAGGTATCACAAGTTGCATTATCTAAGACACTCAAATCATTGACCGACCACCTTAAGAAGTATTGTAGAATGCAAATGTAAAACGTTCAAAGAAGGTAAAGTACCAACAATAGAGTGTGCCCTCAATTAATGATTTTTATGCCATCAAGAGCATGTTAATATGAGTGGTAATGCTAAAACTGAAAGGAAAATAACTTTTTTAGGCAACTCTATCCCGAAGTTATCTCATTTCAATTTTCAAATGGACAATTGGAAAAAGTTCAAGCAACAATATGCAGTTCATTCTTTCTATCACTTTGGGGAGAATGGTTCAGTTGATATGGAGAAAATTGATACAATTTTGCCACCAATAGAAGATGAATTAAACAAATCGGCTTGGAATGACATTTACAATATGGATGCAAGTAGCTTATTTTATCGAAAGCAAACCGATACCTCTCTTGCAAAAATGTAATTGGAGGGCCAAAAGCAAAATAAAGAGAGGTTAACAATTGTTATTTGTTGCAATGATGATGACATCGGTAAATTTCTTGATCCGAGATGCTTTAAAAATATTAACCGCGATAGTCTCAATTGTACTGCACATATTATAAAAAAAAATTTAAAAAAAAAAAAAAAAAAAAAAAAAAGAGAAGAGAGAGAGAGAGAGAGAGAGAGAGAGAGTCCACTTCACCACACATTGATTTGTTCCTATCACAAAAATAGCATTTCCAAAATCCAGCAGTGTGACACACGTATCATTAGAAATTTCAAAAGGAGGTTGTCTTCAACACTTTAATCGCCACTTTTGAAATGGATAGAGGATCATGTTTTAGAACTAACAAAGATAAGTGTCCTTGATGGAATTGTAATGCAATTGCTGCATGATGAGTTAATGTTAAGCCATAGACAATTGTAAATTTTTTTAAGCACTACAAAATTAGGACCCCCGATGATGACGAATTGCAAGTTATAAATTAAGTGGAAGAGGAAAATTAAAGAGTTATTACATAATCGAGTGAATAAATTAGACAACTTCACTCTGCTAATCAAATAGATATTAACGTCTTACTTAATCATCCAAATTAGCAACAAGTCATGTACGATTTAACTAAAAAAGAAATCGTCATTGCAATTAGACAAGAAGAGGAAGAAGATAAAAGAATAGAGCCGAAATATAAAAAGTTTTGTTCTAAGAAGCTCCAAACATGCTTGAAATGCTAGAAATATTTTTGCTTCAACAAGAAGATATCCATGCTCAGGAGTTATTACGTACTCTCAAGTTCAAAGCTATGGTGACAGCTCTAAATAATAAATCTTGAGTCAAACAACTTTACATAAACATTTTATTTCATCATAAATTTACAATGTAACGTAACATATATTTTTTGAAATATACATTTAATTATTATTATTCTGTGGAGGCAAGTTCTCTTAAAATGAAAACCTAAGAAAATTATAACTTATCACAATGTTGACTACGTCTGGAGTATAACTATAGAGTTATGTTACTACTGTTGGAAATGTAATGCACTAATTACTGAGTCAAAACCTATTTTAAGTTTTCTTTCGAATTAATCTTGAAATTATGTCACGTTTAATGTTTTTTGTGTAGCTCAATGAGTAGGGTGAGAAGTCAAATCCTAAAATGATGAGTTCTCAATAAAATCCTTGTGTTTTCCTATGTCCAAGCCTTATATAAATGGGAATGCATTGTACACGGATTGGATAAGTAAATAAATTGAAAATAATTTCTGATTATAAATCTTTATTGAGCTCTGACGAGGCAACTCAAAGTTGAAAAATCGAAAATTCGACCTAACTACACCTAGAGGGGGTGATTAGGTATAAACATGAAATTAAAATTTAATTAACATGCAACAAGTTACAAGTTAATTATGTCTAAGTCATTAATCAAACAATTCAATTTATCCTATCTTGAATTACCGCAATACTGAAAGTAATAATTGAAGCAGTAAACAACACAAAATTGCTCACGGAGAAACCCAACATGGGAAAAACTCCGGACACTTTGTCAGTCAAGAATCCACTATAAACTGTATTATAAAATTACAGACCACCAGTAAAGTTGACGACACAAGTTTTTTGATCTCCTGTCTGAAGTTTGAAGCAGCTCTCCTAGAATGTGCACACGAACACCAATCATAACTCTTGTAGTTTATCTCCTGTAAATCCACTAATAACTCCTCGTTCTTGAGTTTCTTCCTCGATCTTCGCAGCCAGCCAAATTGACGAAACAATCTTCCTGTCAGATCCAAGTAAAGAATCGGCACCAATGTATTTGATTGAATGTTTTGATGTTTTCAATCCAAAGGGCGCATATGATGAATTGATTGAACTCGATGAATGTTTAGCTCTTGAAAGAATAAGTGTTTTCTCTTGAATGTATAATGTTCAATATCGAGTTTCCGAATGCGCAGCGTCCCCTTTTATATGTTGGACAAATATGATAACTTTGATCAATAAAAATCTCGCGAAATAGCGAATTAGGTCAGACCATAAAACGATCGCTCAAGCGAGGAGCACTGTCGTTCGAGCGAGGGTCCTGTCGCACGAGCGACAAGTGGACGAAGGTCGAGCACAGGATGTTCTGCTTCATCCGCTCGAACATGACTCCCGCAAGCATTTAGCGAAAATGCGGCGAGTTTACTTCGTGTTCCAAACTTAGATCCCGAACCCTAGGCTATACAACCAATTATGAAACTTTACAATTAAGTCCCTAAACTTCTAAAATGTTCAAGTTGATCATTTTATTCACAAAATAGTCAATTACAATAATCTAACACTAATAAAAGTATCCTTCAAACTGTATCAGATCAAAAAAATCGACCAAAAGAAATATATACAAAACCTCGCTGCAGTTGCATACTTGAACTACCAGAAGCAGAAAATCTAACTTGAGAATGGTAAATCCGGCTATCGTCAAATGTCGTTCCGATCTTTGATGGTGAAGATTACCACCATTGGAAGGTTACAAATGGATTTATAAGACCAAGATCAACCCAGACACAAGTGTGTAGAAGCATAAAATAAGACTTTTCGAAAATGAGTCTATTCAAAAGCCAAGTATCGACTACTTTGAAACCACTTAGAACAAATTTGAACTATGATTGCTCTTGCTACTCAAAAGAAATGGAAAATATTTTCTACTTGATGTGAAGTCAGCTTTCTTGAATGGGAAGATAGAAGAAGAAATTTATGTTGACCAGCCAGAAGGATTATTGGTTCGAAGGGGAGAAGACAAAGTTTAAAGGTTGAAAGGGCACTTTACGGGTAGAAAGAGGCGCCTCATGCTTGGTATAGTGAAATCAACAATTATTTTGCACGATGAGGATTTAAAAGTAGCCATATAGAACATACCTTGTAGGTTAGAAGGCTTCGTGACAATAAAGATAAATAATTAGAAATTATATATAAGTATTAGGTTAAGATATAATTTTCTTTCAGCAGTAATGATTTATTTCACTTGTTAACCTATCATTTGTAAATGTTTTTTTTTTATGATTTTTGCATTTTAAATGCCTAATCTTGTCACTTAAATTTTTGTCACTTAAACTATTATAGAGGTATAAGATATTCGAAAGTGTTGCAAATTTCAGTGGTATTCGCCCCCTGTATTAGCGGTTATAATTTTCTACTTTCATCAATCAATGAACAATTTATTTTCAATGCAGTCAACAAGTAATTTCAAGTACATTTCTCATAGTCAGTAATGTTATTTAACTCACACAAACATTCAAGTCAAAATGGAAAATCTTTTTGGATTTTTTTCTTCTTTTTCATATAATAGAAATCATTAGAACACTATAATCACACAAAAGCAAGTAAAAACAACGATATTTTCACTACCCCAAACTTAAATCATACATTACCATTAATGTCTCAAAATATAACCATCTAAGCAAAACAAAAAGACAATAGAGAGATCAAGGTGCTCCTCAAATGTGTGTTTGATGTGGAGGCTGATATAGAACAATAATGGCGATAATAAACGGTCCAGGTGGTTTTCCCTTTCCCTTGTTAACTGTTAATGGTTTGTGCATATTTGTTCCATGTTCCTAAAAAATGAAGAATTTTTAATCATTAGTGATATAAATTTGTGGAACAATTCATATTAAATCAGGGGACGAAGGGGCGACCGAAACACTGAATGCGGGTGGGGGAAGCAGGCAGGCTATGGTTGGCCTAAAGCTGAAACACGTGTCCATATGATTTTCAATGCTTACGATGAGTAAATGACAAATGGATCGACATGGGACAATGTAGGGAGCGTGTGCCATGCGGTCTCCAAATTTAACCTCAATCTCCATTGTGACATTTTATCGAACATGTTATAGGCGTGTTCTTGTATAGGAGATTGGGAAAGAAGACGAGTGTGAAATATTCCCAAAGTTCTATCTAGATAACTACATTACACAAAATCAGCATCAACCTAGAACCTATCTCATTTGAACTCAAATTTGTATTAATCATACGCCAAAAATCACCAAGTAGAGAAAGAAAAAGTTCAAAGTTTTAGCATGTAGTCTCTTTTCTCTAGGAATTTGGAGAAGAATGTGAAGAGGAAATTCCCCAAATGTAATTATCACAAACACTTAAGTCTAAAAAATTAAGGGAATCAAGAATTTCCTCTGACACAAATGTTTTCATTCTCTTTTGAGAGATGTGACCTAAACGTTTGTGCCATAACGAAGTGGAATTCTCATTGATTAATTTATGTTTAATACCACGTGAATTTACATGCAAGATTTCTTTATAAGAGACAACAATATTGAGCAAATATAGGTGATCATATTTGGATGAAGAACTGGTACACACAATATTTGAATTAAGAAAAAGATTAAACTGTAACTAAATTTGTCCGATGTAAAAATAAAAACCAAATTCTGTCTAAAAGACGGTACTGCGATAATAACTAGTATTTAATAGTTACATAAAAGTCCTTATAGTTTCAACTTTAACTGATACATCACCTACATAGATGAACATTTCAACATCAATTGGCTATCGGTTGTTCAGGCAACCTCGTATAGACACACTTATGTGAGTAGTGGTACTGAAATTTATCTACCAAGTACGTCTAGGTACTAAAACTAAATTAACCTTAAACAAACCAAAGTGATAAGCGTTCTTTTCTTTACATGTCAAGCGTGATATTTCGTACAGTCTCTATTTATGTATTCCAAATTTTTCACAAAAGTAACAGTCAGATGATTAATCTTTTTCAAACTTTTACTATTTCTTTTAAGCTGAACCAGGTGCAGCTTCACTATCCTTTAACTTGTCCTTAGAGGTATTTGCCAAGTGAGTAATATTAGTTTTATCTTGCTTTAGTCTTTCTTCTTTTTACACACAATATGAAATGAGCTCATTAAGAGTCAACTTTCCCTTATGACAGTTGTAACTGACCTTAAATTGACTAAATTGTGCACGAGCAAGTCATAAGACATCTCAAGATTTAATACCTTTAGTTTTTTAAGCAAGATGAGACATCTCTATGGTGTACTCTTTTAAGTTTTCTTTACCTTATACATTAGTGAAACTAAGTTCGCTAGAAACGTACGAGTTTTGGTCTTATCGCATTTTGCAAAAAAAAATTCAATTTCTTTAAGAAATTTCCTGACATTAGTTACCTTATTGGATACAGCGCCCATAAATGTTGCTGGAATTCCACGCTTCATAATCATAAAACTTATGCAATTTGAACGATCCCACTTATTCGAGTCCCATTTTTATTAACGAAACTCTTATCTGTAAGAGTAGTGGATTGTTCAGTCATTAACGCAAGGTATAGATCCATGCCAAGAACGAAACAAATGTTCTCTTTTCAGCTCTTAAACTTTGGTACAAGTATATGAATTAAATTGATGTTGACAGATATTGCAAAAGCTAATAGATTAACTTAATAGAAAACTTAAACCTAAATAGCATCTCGACATAAAATCCTATATTGGGCAACCAATAAATTCAAATAATGGTGAGCTTCATCACAAGCGATCATGCACAACATTGATATTTAGTTTTTGGAAAGAAATATCAACTTGTAAGTGGTAGTCTTAGTGTAATAATCAAATATTGATAATAAATTTGATCAAACATCAAGTCTATCTTTGGACCGACTCAGTATTTACATATTGGAAAACTTTACAATTGTCATATATTTATTACCACAGGTGTGCAAATAATTCAATTAAATATTGACTTTTCTTTAGACCGGTAAATATTCATATAAATTACGTACATACAACATTCCTAATATTTCAAATGAAATAATTTACACAAGAGAGATTACTTTGGTAACATATTATTTCAATTAATCTAGAAAATTAGTCATTCGAAATAAACTTTAAGTACCAAGATTTGAAATTGATTACCCTCTTAATCTTTTATTTTTTATTTTTCATTCTTTTGTTTTCACAAAAATAAAAAGAAAAAATAAACTGAACAGTGAATCAGCACTGCAGCGCCCAAAATAGGGAGCGGCGCACCGTGCAGGCTGCGGCAATTCTACTGGGCCGAAACGCAGTGACCCAAAATCTTTATTTTCATCTCAAAAAAATGATTGTTGAACACTTCAAAGCCCAAAACTTGAATTTTGATTAATCAATAAAAAAAGAAGATGGTAAAACTGAAGTCACAGCCGCCGCCTGCAAACTGGATGTATGTCTGACATCTAATTCCTAATTAAAGTAAAATTGCAACTCCAGCCCCTATATATTTTGTTTGACTTTTTTCTCGAAAAAATCTCAAAAAATCTGATTTTTTCTAAATTTAGGGCTAAAATTCATTTCCCAAAATTTTGTAAAAACAAAGTATGAATTTCAACCCTAAAATCTTCCTTTAATCTTAATATTTTAACATGGAGTTGACTATAATATCACTTAGTGTAATTTTATGAAACTTTAAATCTTTAATAACATGAAAGCCTAATTACTTTATTTTAAAGATCTTCTATGTCAAATCACCAAGAGAATTATAAAGTGCAGGAGATACCTTAATTCATTGAAAATATTTCTTTAATACTGAATCTTAATCTTGAATCTTAATTCTTTTGATTTTTAAGTTCTTGATCTTGATTTTGCTTCTTGATCCATAATCTTGATTCTAGATATTGGGTTCTTGAATTCTTCAATCATTGTTCTTGATTGTGGATTTTGAATCTTCTCCTTCAATATGAAAGTCTCTATTAATTCTTGTGTTAATGAGATGACACGAAAAATGAAAAATTACGTATGAATTGAGAATCATAACCCTATATACAGTTTTCATACGTATTTCGCCTATCATGAAATACAGTTCTACATGAATCTGGTCTCCACACATATAATTTGACTTACACTTTATTTAAAGAGAACAATACACAAAATCTACATTTAAGAATTATTTTTCAAAATTATCAAACTTGTCTAATTATTTCAAAAATCAAGTGGTAAATAAATTTATTAAATATTAAATTATAATATTATATACATTAATTATTTACACCACCCCACTTCCAACCCACCCAATCACCTATCACACCAAAATTTAAATTTAAACACATCTGTTTCTCTCTCCACCCCATCCACCTCCTGCGATTACTCTGGCGACACCAACCAACCTCCGACGACTGCTCCGGCGACTACTTCAGCGAATATTCTGACGACCCCGACGACTACAGCAAACTGCTCCAACAACTACTCCGACTCCGACCACTACAACAAACTGCTCCGACCACTGCTCCGACGACTACTCCGGCAATGCCAAGAGAAAAATCTCCAAAAAAATGTAATGATTGTAGTGGTGCATAGTAGATCAGATATATAACTATGTTATCCGTGACCATACCTGTATTATATGTGACCAATTCACTGACTTTGTTTCAACGACCAACTTTGTCTTCGGTGTGACTAACTATGACCAATTGTGACTAATTGTGACTAAATGTGTATTCAGTGTGATCATCTGTGACTAGGTCAATCTCAAATCACAATCGGTCACAAATAGTCACAACAAACACACATTCGGTCTCATAGGATCACCACAAACAAATCTGCACACCACATACAAGTATCGCAATTCACCACCACCATCAACACAATCACCTCCACAATCGTCGCCGTCAAAACCACCACCACCTCCCGACGACAGGACCACCACCTCACACAAATCAATAGAAAAACTCCATTGCATTAGATCCATCAACAAACCGACAAGCCCATCACCACCAACATCTCACAATCACCACCCTATCCATTGCGTGGACCGCCACCACCGAAATAGGAACACCACCAAAACAAACCAACCACAAAAATAATACAAAATCGTCATCCATGCCATCCAACCGTCATCCATGCCATCCAACGCACAAATCGCCGGCCGCAAACACCACCGCCGCCAACCACCGCACAGTAGTTTGAATCAAAAATCAATTTGAAAATCAATCTGAAAACCATCGCCAGATCTGAAAATCTAATAACCTAAACCAAACTGAAAATTACAAAACAACCAATCTAAAAAATCACAAAAACACCCCCATTCTGCACCACCGTCTGCATCTGCGTCGGTCACAAAATCGTTATGCCAGTCACCACCAATCACAAAATCACTGCATCGATCACACAAAAATCTGCACCACCAATTAGCCACATATTCTTAGATTGTAGGTTTTACATATTCTCTACTTAGTTCACTTCATTACGTGGGCCCACATATTGCAACGATTACTCTATATCTGTAGGTAGGCTATCACTTTCTTCACTTACAAACATACACACTGTAAAGCAATGGCAGAAACCTCCGACGACGTGAAGGACATCGAGAAGCTCTACGAGTATGGATAATCACTAAACGAGGCCAAAAATAAGTCTCAGGTTCCGTTTGCACCACTGCTATCGACACCGTCGATCACGCGACGTCGTCGAAGAGGACGTGGTAGAGAGAGAGCGAATGCCGCTGTGACGACGAGGAGAGAAGATGAGCAGTCTGTGCCACCGCTAGATCCACCACCATCACCGCGACCAACCACCCATCACAAGATCGACACCACCGCCACAAACACCAAACTAGGCACCACCGCCACCATCTCCATTGCCCTTCTATGCACCAGAGAGAGAGAGAGAGAAAGAGAAGGTGAATCGAGTGATTTAGATATTTAAAATGGGATGGGATGGGATGGGATGGGGGTGGGGTGGGGTGTATATAAATTAATTTTTAGTTTTATAATATTAATTAATAATCCTATTTACCACCTTATTTTTTAATTGTAAAATTTTTGAATTGTAATTTTAAAAAGAAGGGTTTTCGATAATTTTCTCTTATTTAAATGTTGAAAGCCCATTACTTAATTCTTTATTAGATCACTTTAATTTTAAGATAGTTTTTATACACAATTAATTACATATGTCGGTTCACATGCCAAATTAAATAATTTCCCGACATTAACTACACGGAAGCTTTTCAAAACAAAAGCACAAAGCGACAAATTCTGCTGTGAGTCGAGCAATCGCCAGTGATCCCTTCACCCCTTTAAGTTAATTTTAGTAATGAAAAATCGACGGTATAACACAAATTAGTCTTGTTCATCATATTGGAAAATATGCTTTGTTTCCCCAATTTTGCATTAAAATGAATAATTGACAGATTATACAAGGGGCTAATTGGATGGAAAAGATTCATCAAAATTCGTATATTGTAAGACAAATTTCACGAAAGATCAATCCAAAGATCATTCGAAGATTTGTCGAATCTTTAGTACAATGCAAACTTGTTGATTATGTAAGCAATTATTTAGGATCGACTTTTTGAGATACTAATGTGTTAAGTTCAAAAGCCAAGTAAATCAGTAACATGTAATACTTTAAAATATACAAAATATATATAACGAAAACCAACTAGAAGATATTAGGAAGAAGCAATAAGAGATCATTAGTAGGTAAAGAAATAATTTATTATGAAGTAGAAATTCACACAGGTGCAATTTATTGTAACAAAACGTTTTCAAAATTATATATGGTGTAATAGAGTAGTGCCATGCAACAATAGATCAGTGATATCCATCAGGAAACAAACCACCAACCAGGCCAAGACAGCCAGTGTACAAATTACATTTCGGGCAAAGTTGTTCACGAAAATACGTTCGATTTAAAACTACCGCAAGTGTACGGTTCGTTACAAGTAATAAAGTGGACTTTTAGAGTCCGGATTGTCGATCCCACAGAGATTGAGTAGTTCAATAATAATTATTTCGACCTTAACCGAAACTAGATGAGTTTTTGATGAATTTTGTATTAAATGCTAACCAAACTAAATTATGAAACTATTATGGATGAATTTGTTAAACTAAATGCAAATTATCCTAGAATGCAATATGAGAGATGAATGCAAATTGATTTACTTAAGATGAGAAAAACGTACTAGGATCACGAATCCCCATGCAACAATCCCTTTAAATCCAAATTTTACACTTTAACAACACGATTAAATATTGAAGAATCAATGTTCCTATCAAATTTAATAATTTCTTTCGAGTAATATTAAACCTATTCTATCATGCGATTCGACTATATTTCTATGACGAATACAAACATAAAAGAACGCATTAACTTTTATGAACATTTAAAGATTCACATAGAGCATAGCGGTATATTTATATCCCCTATCGGACCCTATGACAATTTATACTACGTCGAATCTATTTCCCTTCTTTCGAATGCATAAAATAGACCACCACATTCATACAATTAATGTGCGCACAATAACCATATGGAATAAATACGTATAAATCATTCAAATATCCAAAAACGTGTTTTAATGTCAAGAATGTAAAACTAAAGATTCAAATATCATGTTACGAGGTTCATCGATCTCCTAGTACAAGAAAAACTAGCCTATCATGCTAAAGAAAGAAAAACTAAAGAATAGATGAAGAAACGTCATCACCCGAATAGATATTCAATTAATTCCTTGAAGTGCTTGATGAATCTTCGCGTTATTCCTTGTGTTCTTGCTCTCCAATGTCAAAATTATCTCCTAAAAGTGCGTAGCCCCCGTTTTCTGTCGAGTCTAGGGTTTTAAAGTCGTCCCAAATTAATTTCCATAAGAGTTCTACTTAAAAACGGAAACCAGAATTTTCTGTGTCGAAAATAACCATGCGGCCGCATGGTTCAACGGCTGCAACTTGAACAAGTTCTGGGGAAGCCATGCGACCGCATGGCTCATTTCACCATGCGGCCGCATGGTACAATATGCTTTCAATTTTGTCGGTTTGGTCCCCGAACTCCGTTCTTCTTCATTTTGACTTCTTTTCTTCAATCTCTTTCCTCTAATCACTCATTGACTTCATCAATCTCGCATTTAGTTCTTTTTCTTTCTTGATTTGGATTTCGAGTCAACTTTCGACTAATTGCATCTTAGTCCCTGAACTTTGATTTTCTTCCATTTCAGTCCTTTCTTGCTCATTTTCACTCACTTATCGTTGTTTCCATCGATATAGTCCTGCAAACACAATTTACATAGAATTAAGCCATATTTCTACATAATAGCAATCAATTGTCCATGTTTTGTGACCTAAATAAGTGCGTAAAACGCACTTATCAAACCCCCCAAACTTGAACTATTGTTTGTCCTCAAATAAGGTGGTGACTTAACTCTAAACAAAACATGGTTTAACAACCTGCCGTGTCTCAGAATTAGAAGTTAGTAATAACATAATGAACAGTATCAACAGTGCACAATCAAATCAACCTCCACTTATGATATGCAACCTGACACGTGTGTGTGTATACTCATGCAAACATGCTCAGTTTCTGATGGACTCAACTCCCGACCTACAGTAGTCAAATTTTTCCTTTCTTCGCTCGAGAGATACACATCCCCCAAACTTATTCTTTTACTCACTTTTCCCGGGATGTGTTCTATACTTGAGATCTGGTTAACTTAAATTCTCACCCTCTCTTGGTTTGGATAGTTTTCGCAATCACAAGTTTACACTTCAACAAGCAGAGATTCTCCTATTTCTTTGATTGTTTCAACCTTTAAAACTCAACTAAGTTACTTGCCTTACATCAAAGGTATAATTCCATCAACTAAATGTCATGGGGCACTTTTTTTTTCACTCTATTTTTTTTTCTTTGCTGAAGCACATTCTCATTTGCTTTCTATATAACCTATGTATCGAGCTTTAGGCCGATGACTCCCAAATCAGTTGATTTTAGGGCACCAGGTTTGTATTCACCCTTACAGGCTTACTTGCTCAAGTTATAAAGGCTCGAGAAATGTGTTTTCTCTTTTTTCTTTTGACTCTTTCCCTCTTGCTTTCTATATGACCCCTGTATCGAGCTTTAGGCCGATGACTCCCAAATCAGTTGATTTTAGGGCACCAGATTTTTATTCATCCTTTCAGGCTTAATTGCTCGAGTCATAAAGGCTTGAAAATAGTGTTTTCCTCAGAAAAATTTATGTAAACCCCTATTTTTTTAGACACTTAGTTTCAAGAACCAACCCCTGATTTCAGGCTTTCGCCTCATTTTTGTCTCATCAGTTTACACAATCCACAGAACTCAGTTTTCATGCATGGAATCTCTACTCATCTCAATGTTCCCTTGCGATAACTAGTCCTCCAAACCACTAAAACAATGGAATATTTTTAAGCATAGAAGAGGTAATTCAGGTGTAACCTATCATGTTCTAATCTCCTATAAAAACTGAACCCAATCATCAACTTAACATGTCAAACATGAGTTTCGTGCGCAAGAAATGTCAAGTATCACATACATAAGCATTGGCTAATCTAGACATGCACAATTTCCACTATCCACAGTTCATACCTATTCCACTATTCACATCATTGCCGGCAAGGCTATTAAACCCACACAAGCACACAAATTGAATTAACTGAACAAATACTAAAGCAGAATGTAAAAAATGAATTTTTTTTTTTTTTTTTTTTTACGAACACACAAACACACAAAAGCAGTAAACAAGCAAGCAAAAGCAGAAAAATATCGATGAACAACGAATAAGTGATGCATAATTCAATACAAGTACTGAATCCTTAAGTTTGTTCTACAAATTCAACCACCCCCAAACTTATACAAAACATTGCCCCCAATGTGTAGAGTGTAAGATTGAATACAGAATTTGAAGGACAAAGTTTTATACAGAACCAAAAATATGGGAAGTTAGTAGATACTCCCCTGATCAATATGGCGGTGGTGGGGAAGATGGTGGGAAGAAACTCGGGCCCGCCGCATCATCTGTCGGTGGTGACGGTGGTAGACGAGCCAAAATCTCCCGAAGTAAAGCAGACTGCTCATGCACCTCTGTAGCTATCGAGTCTGTGCGTAGCTGGAGGGTATCCATCCGACCGGAGTATAAACTGAGTCGGTCACTCACCCCCTCGACTGCCCTCCTAGATGCGAGGGTCTCTAGATGTGAACTCGTCGCAAAAGCATGGGTAGTGTCCATGCGCTCACTTACCCGTCGCATCTCTGTGCTCAGACCGCCGAATGCCTGCTAGAGGCTCTGGATATCCCGACTCGACCCTGTCATTGTGGCAAACATCTGCCTCAAAATCTGTGTGTCGACATCGCCGGGTGGCGGTGGATGTGGTGCTGCGGCCTGAGGCATATCAGCATCCTCAGGTGCCTCCTCATCATGGACAGCCAGCCTGCTGCTGTCGTCGCTGTGCCTCTGCCAATCGTACCCGTCGCGCTTCTCGCGCTCGCTCCTGAGCCTCCCACGTAGTAAGCTTGATAAAGGGACTCGGCTTCTCAGGAAGCTCCCCGGACGGGATGGTCACACCTGCTACTTTGCAGATGCCACTAATCAGACTCGGAAATATCAAGGAGCAATGTCGTTCTGCCCATGTACCCAATGTGTGTATCTGATTATATATGTACGTGGCGAGATCAATTTTGTTTCCCCTATCCAGATGATATAGAAAGCCGGCTGTAGGATCAGTAAATGTGGTGCGGTGAGAAGTCGGCTCGATGTTGTGGCACATGAATAGCCATAGGATGGCTATGGATGGAGTGAGCTCGTTCTGATGCCAAACAGGAGTCTGTAGAGGCCATGCATTCGCACGCCCTAATAGCACTTCCGCGACCTCGGGCCAATAGAAATCCAGAGGGATAGGGACCACATTGTCCCAGGTGAGCTGATAATACCGATGAATAACCTCGAGGGAAAACAAGATCCACTGTCCCCGCACCCATGTCTGATGGAGGTGTGAAGAACCCGGTGTATCAATATCATTGTTGAAGTTCGCATAAAATTCCCAGGCGAGACCTTCATAAACTGGGTGTGACCTTTCTATCAACTTATCCCATCTACAATTTTGAATCAGGGTTGCGAGCTCAATAGCAGGGAAGTCTGCGAGTCTTACCGGGCGCTCTGGGATGATAGCCCAATGGCTTATAATATCGGAGTAACGAGTAGATGTTTCGGAGTTTAGAAATCTCCTGAAACCGGTCGCAGAGTCCCTAGTACCAGATGTGGAGCCAACCTTCTCCTTCCCCTTGGAAGTCCTTTTTGGCGGCATCCTGCAGAAATCAAAAGCAAGAATTAGAACAAGGTCGATGCAACTATAGTAGAGATGGAGGTGGAAGCACATAAACCCCCCAAACTTGCTTCAAAGCATGTACGTAGGTATAGAGTGCACAAAGTGTCAAAAATGAGGTTATAGCGCCATAATCTGTGAGAAAGCGTGAAAAATGTGGGCTATGTCATTAAAATATGTCAACATATAGCTTAGAACCCAAATGGAAGTGTAATGTATGCATTTCTCAAAATATCACCCATGCTCGACTAAGGACTTTCACCTACGGACACCGTCGAGAAAAATCGAATTTTTCTCGAGCAACGTTCGGGCATATGAAAGTAAGCAATCTATTCTAGCACATATCCAAAATGCAGCTCATTTGGATGCCATATGGGTATAGAAACATATGGGCAAAGTAGGTGACACGAGTGACGCGAACCTAAGCATGGTGTAACATGAGGTGACATGGAGTGACATGACCGAGCCACGGGTACTAAAATGTGCAACAATGCATATATATGAGCACATAAGGTGTAACAAGTGATGTTTAACCCATTTAGAACCTAAGTTATCAAATTTCCAAAAGTGGTGCATGTTTGACTTGGCATGTTTGACCCCGAAAACCGTCGAGAAAAATTGAAATATTACCGAGCATCATCCGAGCATATGAAAGACTGCAACATGTACTACAACATATCAAAAATTTGGAACATTCGGATGTCGTTTGGATATAGAACATGATGACCGAAGTTGGTGACGTGAAATGTGAAACCTAGTCATAATTGTGCCTAAGTGTTGCAAGTGTGGTGTTTGTGTGATAAATGTCCAATTTCTCATAATAAGACACACAAGCAACATCACAATATGAGTAGAATGAGCCCCTAATGCAGAGATTATGATAATGTTCGAAGGTGGTTAATGTGGCATTTTATCAAACATGTTGGATGCAATGAAAATTCTTCATAAAGGATATGAATGTGGGTATTGAATTAAAGCCAAGATTTACACTTCACAAACTCAACACAAATCCATAACTACCTACTCCCCAAACTCCACAAACATTAAACCCATAAAATCGAGCACTTACCACATGAATTGAAGGAGCTAGGGTTGAGAGATCAAGAACATACCTTGAATTCGAATTGGAGTGAGGTAGATGAAGTGATGAAGATGGAAGAAGGTCGATTAGAACGCGTCAAGTTCGGTTTGTGGGAGGGAAGATGAGAGTTGGAGTCGATTCGGCGTGATACGTGCGAGAGAGAGGTGAGGAATACCGGGAGTGATAGTGTCGTGGCTCGGTTGTGTTTAAAAACCGGGCAAAATTTTTTTTTTTGAAATTAACACCATGCGGCCGCATGGTGAAAATCCATGCGACCGCATGGATCAAACCCTCGATTTTACTAAAGTTCTGGTCAGACCATGCGACCGCATGGCATTTTATCCCATGCGACCGCATGGACTACCAGAAGCCCAAAAGTTGCCAATTTTCGAATTTTTCAGCTCTCGACACATCCCGATACCAAAAATCTCGTTTTTCGTGCCTAACAAGTTAAATGGGGTATGATGAGTGTACACAACATGAAAAAGTTTTAAAACGCACTCGACCCCTCGAAAACTTGTTTTTGACCATTTTACCCTATTTTTCCAAATTTTTTTTTTTCCAAAAATGCCCCTCGACCGTCCAATGTCCCTAAAATTTGTCAAAACTCATTTTAAGCGACGTGAAGTGTGTGTACTTCATAAAATCATTTTCAAAATCACTTTTTAAACATGAAATCACATGTTGGGTCGGGAGATGTACTGAAAAGCTCGTTTTTGCCTCGAAAAGCGTGATTTTAATCACAAAATCCCCAAACATGATTTTTTTTTTATCCCGGGAAGCGTGCAAAACACATTTAGAACTAGTGTGAGCCATGCAAGACGTTTTGTGAACTACCTAGGTGAACGATGACCTAAAAGCTACCAAAAATGCAAAAATATGAAAAAAATATCCTAAGTTAATGCAAAAGACATAATAAATAAAAGGGAAGAAATATTGGGTTGCCTCCCAACAAGCGCTAGTTTATAGTCGATAGCTCGACTTTACCGTATGGTTCTCATTCCGATGGCTTGAAGTGGACAGTGGATTTGTCCTTAGAGAAATCACCACTCCAGTAATGCTTCAATCTCTGTCCATTTACCTTGAAAGTCCCCTTACTTTCATGAGTTATTTCCACAGCCCCGTGTGGAAAAACCTGCGTAATTGTATATGGACCAGACCATCTAGACCTCAACTTCCCTGGGAACAGCTTGAGTCTAGAGTTGTAAAGTAGAACCTGTTGCCCAATTTCGAACTTCCTTCGTTGAATATGCAAATCATGCCATTTTTTGGTTCGTTCCTTGTACAGTTTGGCATTCTCATAAGCTTCCAAACGAAACTCATCCATTTCATTCAGTTGAAGTAGCCTCTTTTCACCGGCTGCCTCCAAATCAAAATTTAGACTTTTGACTGCCCAATAGGCTCGATGCTCCAATTCAACTGGTAAATGACATGCCTTCCCAAAAACCAAGCGATAGGGAGACATTCCTATCGGTGTTTTGAAGGCAGTTCTGTAGGCCCACAAGGCGTCGTCAAGCTTTTTAGACCAATCTTTTCGAGAGAAATTCACTGTGACTTCAAGTATTCTCTTTAGTTCCCGATTGGATACTTCAACCTGCCCACTAGTCTGAGAATGGTACGGTGTGGCAATGCGGTGGCGAACGCCATACTTCGCTAGTAATGCCTCAAAGTGGCGATTGCAGAAATGTTTGCCACCATCACTTATGATAGCCCGAGGTGTGCCAACCGTGTGAAAATGTACTTTTTCAAGAAACCAATCACCACCTTAGCATCGTTGGTTGGTAATGCTACTGCTTCTACCCATTTGGACACATAATCCACTGCAACTAAAATGTACTAATTGGAGAAAGAAGGTGGGAATGGTCCCATGAAGTCAATCCCCCATACATCAAACAATTCAACCTCTAGAATGCTATTAAGAGGCATCTCATTCCTCCTCGAGATATTTCCGGTTCTTTGACACCTATCACACCTCTTCACAAACTCGAAGGCGTCTCGAAACAATGAAGGCCAATAGAATCCTGATTGCAAGACCTTAGCTGCTGTTTTCGATGCTCCAAAATGCCCCGCATAGGCTGATGAATGACACTGCTCTAAAATTTTGGATACTTCTTCCTCAGGAACACACCGCCTAATGATTTGATCTGCCCCTCTCCTGTAGAGAATGGGATCCTCCCAAAAGTAGTACTTCAATTCAGCGAAAAATTTCTTCCTTTGGTGATGTGAATAGTCTGGTGGAGTGATGGATTTTGCTAGATAGTTGACTATGTCTGCATACCACGGTGCCTCTACCACACTAAAAATTTGCTCATCAGGAAAAACCTCGTTAATATCCACAGATTCTGTTGGCTCGCTGGGTTCAAGTCTGGATAAGTGGTCAGCTACCACATTTTCACTCCATTTCTTATCTCTGATCTCCAGATCAAACTCTTGTAGCAGTAGGACCCAACGAATGAGTCTGGGTTTGGCGTCCTGCTTTGTCATTAGATACTTGATGGCAGCGTGATCTGTGTATACTATAACCTTCGATCCTACAAGATATGATCGAAATTTGTCGAAAGCATATACTACAGCCAAAAGCTCCTTCTCCGTAGTGGCATAATTAAGCTGAGCATCATTCAACATCTTGCTGGCATAATAAATCACATGAAAAATTTTATTTCGGCGTTGTCCCAGTACAGCCCCGACTGAATGATCACTGGCGTCACACATCAGCTCAAACGGTAAGTCCCAATCTGGAGAGATTATCACAGGTGCTGAAATCAGTTTCTCCTTCAAAGCATTGAACGCAGTCAAACATTCATCTGTGAATTCGAATGAGGCATCTTTCAACAACAAGTTACACAGTGGCTTTGTGATTTTTGAGAAATCTTTTATGAATCTCCTATAGAATCCGGCATGCCCAAGAAAACTACGAACACCCTTTACTGAAGTTGGCGGTGGTAGCTTCTCAATTACCTGAATCTTTGCTCTATCCACCTCAATCCCATTTGCTGAAATTCTGTGTCCCAACACGATGCCTTCTTGTACCATGAAGTGGCATTTTTCCCAATTCAACACCAATCTTGTTTCTACACATCGTTGTAGGACTAAACTCAAATGCTCCAGACAATCATCAAATGAGGAGCCAAACACCGAGAAGTCATCCATGAATACCTCGATGAACTTTTCAACCATATCAGAGAAGATAGCCATCATGCAACGCTGAAATGTGGCAGGTGCGTTACATAGACCAAAAGGCATCCTACGGTATGCAAATGTACCATAGGGGCATGTGAAAGTAGTCTTCTCTTGATCTTCCGGTGCCACTGGAATCTGATTATACCCCGAGTATCCATCCAGAAAACAGTAGTGAAAGTGTCCTGCAAGTCTTTCCAACATCTGATCAATGAATGGAAGTGGGAAGTGATCCTTTCGAGTAGCATCATTGAGTTTGCGATAGTCGATGCAAACTCTCCATCCAGTTACTGTTCTAGTGGGAATTAGCTCGTTCTTTTCATTCTTCACTATCGTGATACCTCCCTTTTTGGGTACAACCTGTACCGGACTGATCCATGCGCTGTCTGAGATAGGGTAAATGATACCTGCATCAAGTAACTTCAGCACTTCAGCTCTTACCACTTCTTTCATGTTTGGATTCAATCGTCGTTGACCATCAACCTTTGGTTTAAAGTTATCCTCCATGAGTATTTTATGCATGCAGTATGAAGGACTAATACCCTTTATGTCTGCTATAGACCACCCAATGGCTGTTTTATTGTCCCTTAGCACCCGAAGTAATCTTTCCTCTTCTACCTTACTGATAGAATTTGACACAATCACTGGGAGTGTCGAAGACTCACCCAAATAGGCATATCGAAGGTGAGATGGCAACTGCTTGAGTTCTAACTTAGGAGGTTGCTGAATAGATGGTTGTGCTGTTGTTGTTCCAGATCCAGTTCCTCGAAGTAGCGTTTGCGCACATATGGTGGATTAGCTTCCAAAATCCTTGCACATTCCTCAATTTCCAATGAATCAGCATGGATAGATTGAGAATGTGCTATGCAAGCCTCATATGCATCAGTGGGGTGTCGTAGGTGGAAGTTATTTTCGATTACACTGTCAATCACATCAATCTGAAAGCAACTATCTGATTCGGTCGGAAATCTCATTGCCTTGAACACATTAAATGAAATCTGTTCTTCTCCAAGTCTCAAAATAAGCTGACCTTTCTGAACATCAATGATCGCCCCTCCAGTAGCCAAGAAAGGTCGCCCCAATATAAGTGGGACATCTTTATCTTCTTCCATGTCGAGGATGAGAAAATCGACAGGAAAAATAAATTTATCCATCTTTATCAACACATCTTCAATGATTCCTCGTGGATAAGTAAGGGATCGGTCTGCTAGCTGGAGAGTCACCGTAGTAGCCTTTGCTTCTCCTAAACCAAGGTTCCTGAAAACAGAGAGTGGCATTAAATTAATACTTGCACCTAAATCACATAATGCCTTATCGAAATAACAATTTCCAATGGAACAAGGAACAGTAAAACTCCCTGGATCTTTCAATTTTGGTGGTAGCTTTTTCTGAATCATTACACTGCTTTCCTCAGTAAGCATCACCGTTTCATGTTCTTCCAGCTTGCGTTTGTTAGCGAGAATGTCTTTGAGAAACTTTGCATAGCTGGGCATCTGAACAAGTGCATCAGCAAATGGAATATTGATGTGAAGTTTCTTGAAGATCTCAAGAAATTTGCTGTATTGCTTATCCAATTTGTGCTTCTTCAACCTTTGAGGAAATGGAATAGGAGGCTCATAAGGATTCACAGGAGCGGTTGTCTTAACCTGTGTTGTATCTGAACTCTTCTTTGCGTTTTCTTCTGGTTTGAGTTCAGTCTGTTCCACTAGCCCCTCATCCGAAGTAGGTATTGATTCCTCATTAGTGACTGGCTTTTTGATATGAATCTCCGATAATTGTACCCCACTTCTGGTTGTTATTGTCTTCGCATGTTCCCTTGGATTGACTTCTGTATTGCTAGGTAGAGTTCCTGGTGCCCTGTTTGTCATAGCAAGTGCCATCTGCCCCATTTGAATCTCCAAGTTTTTAATTGCAGAATTTTGTTCTTGGAGAGTGGCTTCTGTCTTCTTCAAGAATTGATTGTTGGATTCCATGTATTGTTGAGTTGTTTCTACGAATTTTCCTAACATTTCTTCCAACTGTGGCTTCTTTTCCTGCTGCTGATATTGACCCTGTGATCTGTGCTGGTTCTGGTTCTGATTTTGATTTTGATTCTGATTACTCCACGAGAAATTTTGGTGCTTTCTCCACCCCGGATTATATGTCTCAGAATTCGGGTTGTTCTGCTGGCGTTGACCCCATTGCACATAATCCACATGCTCTACCTCTTGTGTGAGAATTGGGCAGTTTGAAGTAGTGTGATCAGCTCCACACTCCCCACAACTTGATTTCTTTACAGTTGCTGCATTGGCGGTCTGTGACATGCTATCAACCTTATGGAACAATGAATCAATTTTCGCCGACAAAGCTGAAATAGTATCCACCTCGAATACACCCGGTGCCTTTTTCTGAACTGCTCGTTCTGAGGACCACATGGCTGAAGTAGTAGCCACAGTCTCAAATAGTTTCAGTGCATCATCAACTGTCCTAGTAGACACCGACCCATTAGATGAAGAATCTATATTGCTTTTGAAAGATGGAAGCAGTCCTACGTAAAAGTATTGGACCTGGAGTCCCTTGCTGATACCGTGATGTGGACACTTCCGAAGCATGTTCTTGAACCTGTTCCAAGCCTCATCAAATGATTCATACTCCCCTTGACGGAAAACAGAGATATCATGCTTTAGTTTTGCAATCTTGGCTGGAGGAAAGAACTTGGTACAGAACTTTTGAGCAAGATCATTCCAAGTTGTGATACTAGCAATCGGTTGAGAATCCAACCATTCAAGTGCTTTGTCACGCAATGTGTGTGGGAATAGCCTCAAACGGATGGCGTCATCTGAGATACCCTGATATTTGAAGTGTTGGCACATCTCCAAAAATCTAGAGACGTGTGTATGCGGGTTTTCCTCAGCTCTCCCATAAAACTGATGCCCATTCTAAAATAGGTGTATGACGTTGGTCTTCAGTTGGAAGTTTTGTTGCCCAAATGGTGGGTATACAATGCTAGACTGACTCTGAATGATTTGGGGAATCATGAAATCTCCTACAAGCATGTTTCCTTCGTCCATAGCTTCCTCCTCGTTAGCCGGAATTACTGGATTATGTCACTCGTTAGCCATTTGCTGTTGTTGTGCTATTCTAGCTTCTCTTTGCAATTGGTGAAAAGTACGCTCGATTTCTGGATCAGCTGGAATCAATTCCCTTCCAGTCGATCTTAGCATGCAAATCTGAAATAGCCAAAATTGCCCAAAAATTAGCAAAAGTCAAAATAATGAAATTTTACAAGTTATCTAACTAAACTAGAATAAAAATAAAAAGAAAAGTTCGAATTAGTGTCTAAATAACTAAAATTAAACTAAAACTCAATCCCCGGCAACGGCGCCAAAAACTTGTTCACGAAAATACGTTCGATTTAAAACTACCGCAAGTGTACGGTTCGTTACAAGTAATAAAGTGGACTTTTAGAGTCCGGATTGTCGATCCCACAGAGATTGAGTAGTTCAATAATAATTATTTCGACCTTAACCGAAACTAGATGAGTTTTTGATGAATTTTGTATTAAATGCTAACCAAACTAAATTATGAAACTATTATGGATGAATTTGTTAAACTAAATGCAAATTATCCTAGAATGCAATATGAGAGATGAATGCAAATTGATTTACTTAAGATGAGAAAAACGTACTAGGATCACGAATCCGCATGCAACAATCCCTTTAAATCCTAATTTTACACTTTAATAACACGATTAAATATTGAAGAATCAATGTTCCTATCAAATTTAATAATCTCTTTCGAGTAATATTAAACCTATTCTATCATGCGATTCGACTATATTTCTATGACGAATACAAACATAAAAGAACGCATTAACTTTTATGAACACTTAAAGATTCACATAGAGCATAGCGGTATATTTCTATCCCCTATCGGACCCTATGACAATTTATACTACGTCGAATCTATTTCCCTTCTTTCGAATGCATAAAATAGACCACCACATTCATACAATTAATGTGCGCACAATAACCATATGGAATAAATACGTATAAATCATTCAAATATCCAAAAACGTGTTTTAATGTCAAGAATGTAAAACTAAAGATTCAAATATCATGTTACGAGGTTCATCGATCTCCTAGTACAAGAAAAACTAGCCTATCATGCTAAAGAAAGAAAAACTAAAGAATAGATGAAGAAACGCCATCACCCGAATAGATATTCAATTAATTCCTTGAAGTGCTTGATGAATCTTCGCGTTATTCCTTGTGTTCTTGCTCTCCAATGTCAAAATTATCTCCTAAAAGTGCGTAGCCCCCGTTTTCTGTCGAGTCTAGGGTTTTAAGGTCGTCCCAAATTAATTTTCATAAGAGTTCTACTTAAAAACGGAAACCAGAATTTTCTGTGTCGAAAATAACCATGCAACCGCATGGTTATAAACCATGCGGCCGCATGGTTCAACGGCTGCAACTTGAACAAGTTCTGGGGAAGCCATGCGATCGCATGGCTCATTGCACCATGCAGCCGCATGGTACAATATGCTTTCAAATTTGTCGGTTTGGTCCCCGAACTCCGTTCTTCTTCATTTTGACTTCTTTTCTTCAATCTCTTTCCTCTAATCACTCATTGACTTCGTCAATCTCGCATTTAGTTCTTTTTCGTTCTTGATTTGGATTTCGAGTCAACTTTCGACTAATTGCATCTTAGTCCCTGAACTTTGATTTTCTTCCATTTCAGTCCTTTCTTGCTCATTTTCACTCACTTATCGTTGTTTCCATCGATATAGTCCCGCAAACACAATTTACATAGAATTAAGCCATATTTCAACATAATAGCAATCAATTGTCCATATTTTGTGACCTAAATAAGTGCGTAAAACGCACTTATCAAAAGTCATGAATGACCAATAAGCTTATAATGGATATTAATTGGTCGATGTGAGAAACGTTTGAGATATACTCTGCCGGAGCCGAGCAGATTTGACATTTGAACTTCATCAGGTGACCTAAAAATTCGAACTTATTGTCCATTTAAGTTAATGAAAGTATAAATCTCATGCAAGGACCAGGGTGGGTTGGAACTGACATAATTTGATACAGCTTGCATAAGTTGAACCTGTGAATTAAGAAGGCGTTTTTTTTTTTTAGAGAATATATGAAACTTTAGACGAAAACTATATTTGATAGTTCGATATGTAAAAGAGTTATGAATAAATGCTACACATTTTTGATAGGTTTGAATGAAAAAAAAGGAAATTATATGTTAAGAAGAGTTGTTTAACTTATAAACAGATAGAAATACTTTTTGACGTCATGCTTTACAGCAAATTCAGCAATTTGTTCATGACAGCTATCTATATCTCTAAGCAGCATATTTTATGTCAATGAATATACATTTGCAACAAAAAAAAGGAAATTATATGTTAAGAGATAGGCATATTTTTTAATTTATATGCTTTACAACCTGTTCAGCAATTTGTTCATGACAGCAATCAATATCTCCCGTTAGCATATTTTATATCAATGAATATACATTTGCAGCAAAAAGAAAAAAGAAAAAAGTACTTATATGTTAAGAAGAGTTGTTTAACTTATAAAGAGAGAGAAATACTTTTTGACGTATATGCTTTACAGTATTTTCAACAATTTGTTCATGACAGCGATCAATATCTCGAATTAGCATATTTTATATCAATGAATGTATTGCAGCAAAAAAAAAAAAAAAAACCCAAAAATGAAATTAATATTTAGAACAATTTAGGGGTTAAATTGCTCTGATGATGACATTTAAACCTATTGCTAACATAGAAATTAAGTACATTTACATTTACCTTCCAAATTGCCTCAAAACGCATAAGGTGCTTTGGGACAAGTTGTGTCTTCTAGAAGGTCATGCAAAGATGGAGTACATAAATAATATTTTGCTCGTGTTTGATGGAAATTAAAATCAAAATTTTAAAATATCATGATAAAAGTTGAAAAAATATGTAGTTATGTGATTAAAATTAATCTCGACTTTGACTTTAATAAAAATTTAAATTTTAATCCCCACCAAATAGAAGTTTAGGCACAAAAGTTGTAGAAGATAGCTGATATGTCTCGTAATCTTTCTAAATTTATTAATCATCACTCTCGATCCATTTAGTATTATTTGTTAGAAATTAAAAATAGTCCTCTTTAAATAATGTTGTTTATCATCACGATGATAGAATATCGCGGTGATGTAGCAAATCATTATTTCTCACATTTCTTTCCCCCTTGAGACCACGTCTACTTTCCATTTCTTTCGTAAAAATTGAACTGTCAAATTCCATTATTCCACATAAACTGTCACATGATAAATAGCATTACTCAAACCTCTTTAGTTATGTCTCCAACATTGTAGCATCTTGTAATAAAAGTGCATAGTTTTTGTTATAAAAAAAAATATATGAAATTGACTAGAAAGTAGTAAAAGTCCTTTCCTTTTTTTAAAAAAAGAAAAGAAAAATAAAACTCTTTGAAAGAGAAGCCAATACTTCTTAGTTGTGAATAATTTACAGATTACATAATTGAATGGATAGTATTCATAACAATTTGTACGTTGTAATTAAAGTCTTATTGTTAATGTAGATATGTTAATGACATCGAACATTGGGGAAATCTTTAGTACGATGTGAATTTAATATTTAGGATCGACTTTGTATGATACTAGTTTAGTTGCCCACTTTAATTAGTTCACATGCCATGTAAATGTACATACTTGTGCTATTTCGAAATCTGAACATGAAAACTAATCGAAGGATCTTAAGGAGGACTGAGAGATCATTATTAGATAAAGAAATTATTTATTATGAAGTAAGGATTCACACAGGTACAAACTTTGCAAGAACGGTTTCCAATTATTGTGTCATGCCTTGTGCATATGTTGATCCTGCGTATGCTCATTCTTGATGTTTTGAATCCATGGCACTAGAGAATCAGTGATGTGCACCATGCATAAAACCACCACCACCAGCTGGGCCGTCATGACCGCGCTCATAAAACCAACGATCGAGGTCAAATCGATCGGAAGGAGGCGAAGGGAGACCGCCACCAGGGAACATACTACCAGCCGGGGGAGCGAGACCACCACCCGGAGACATACCGGCAGCCGGTGGGGCAAGACCGATACCAGGGAATATACCACCACCTTGGCCGCCAAAACCAGGGAACCAACCACCAGGGCCGCCAAAACCAGGGAACCAACCACCTTGGCCAGATATGGGACGACCAAACCAATTACCTCCGTTGCCAAACATAAATGTCTCTTCATCGTTCAAATTTCTAGCAAGAACAGCACCCACTAAAACCGCATAGAAACAAAGAAAAAACAACCCACCAACTCTCATATTTGCAATCTTACTTTTTATTACAACCTTTGGAACAATATATGTTAAGAATGCAACAAGAACATCATACAAGAGGGGTTTATATACTAAATCTTATTGTCTCGTGTGGTCTCCCCATCATTCACATTTGCACTAAATTGCCCCCCAACAACTACCTGTCAACACATTAACATTTAATGTTGTATAAATTCCTCAAAACATGTTTGGTAAAAATGTCTCTATGGTTGTTTTATATTTTGTGACACCAAGAAGAACTTCCCATGCGTTAGGAAAAATACTTTCGTCTGCCTACAAAATAAGTGATTATTAATAGATCATTAGTTACTGAAGGATAATCAGAAAGTCATATTAATCTAATTAAATAAGCTGAATTATGTTTCGAATAATTTGTTGAACGGCATTGTCTTAAGAGTTTGAGATAATATAGATTGTCGTATTTATTTATATGAATTATACTTATTGAGAGAACAAAATATTTTGATTTATATGCTCTACAGCCTGTATGATGACAACCATCAGTATCTCCATTTAGCAAATTTGATTTCATTGAATGTTTGTCATTTGCAGCAAAAGAAACCATAAATGCAATTAATGTTTGGAATACTTTAGGATAGGAGTTGAATTTCTTCAACTACGACATTTTAACCAATTGCATTAACATAGAAATTCAGTGCATTTACATATCTGTTTAGAATCTCCCCCAGACACGTATTGTGCATCTTTTAGAAGGGTGGAGCACATTGAGAATGTTATGAATCCGGACAGATCTGAAATCACTTTGTTAAAAACGGGGAGGTTGATACGACACAATATGAAGATTGATCGCACAAGCAATAACAAGATTAAAGTAAGAAGAAATTGGCAAAGGAATCGAGTAATTTTATTGATTGACAATCAGTAGAGAAAAAAAATATAAATACAGTAATAATACTTCTACTAAATTGAATGAAGAGCCACATATTTATAGAGACGTCCCAAACCCTATAAATAACCTAATAAGATGGAAACTAGGTTAAAATACGCATGAAACCGACATAAAATGAAAAACTCGGAATAGCACTGTCGCTCGACGCTGCCCGAGCGAAGAGTGAGCGAGCGACATCATGTCTCTCGAGCGACATAAGGTGAAAAGCAGGGGACAATGAATCTGTTCCAAACTGCTCCTACTGCTCAAGCGACCAGTCAGCGATAGACTAGTGAAAATCCGACAACTTTTCTCCTTGGTCCATACTTTTGATTTCTTCAAGACCACTTCAACTAGGACTCCAAACCTCAGAAGAACTTAGACCGAATTTGGGTCACCAAAACTAAGCAATCTCTACCTTGACACAAATTTCGGTGCAACGAACGAAAATCCAAAAATTTCTCCACTTGGAAAAATAAGTCTGACTGCAACAAAATAGACTGAACTCTTCATCCAGACTAAACTCTCCACTTGACGAAAAACATTCTTCATCTTCCATAGTATCTACAAACAATACCTGAACCTAAATACTGGATTCCCAAAATTCCACAAGAAATTCAAGATTTACCAAACAAGGTCGAAGCACACCCTACAGCAGAATTAACTCCAAATGCTTTAACTGAGGGCCCTTTACTAGTTTTGACCCCTTCAAACATCCTGAAAGCATGAACACTAACATCTGCACAGTACATATCCTCAATGAGTTATTCCCTAGCAATTGAACATGATGAAACCTCAGACGATGGTGGCAAAGCAAAATTACTCATATCTCCCAAACTTTCCTGAGTAGTGTTCTTCAATAACGACTCAGCGCCAATCCCCAAAGGTAACGTACCAAACTGTATATCCACCACAGTACTAAACCTGTCCAGATGTTTCTTTACTGATCTTGCACGACCTTGCAAGATGTACAACTGTGACTTCTTCCATCCCTCCTGTACAATACGAACATCCTTCCTACCCTCAAGACTTTGCCTACTCAATGGAACTCACAAGCCTTCAAATCAAGAGTACTCAACGAAATGAGATTCTTCTTCGAATCTAGAATGTGTGAAACGTGATCAAGTGTTCTACATGTTCCATCTACCAGCTTCAATCCGACTCCAAATACTAGCTACCCGACAAAATTCGTTGTTTGCCATGACAACGACACCTTACATCATCGTCTCATATGCTTCAAACAAATCACGATTGTGACACGTATGAAACGCACAAGCTGTATCCAAAATCTACTCCTCGTCAAGTTTGGATTTCACGTCAAAAATTGCCAAAAGATCTCCATTACTCAAATAGTTCTTCGCTATATTGGCCTCGTTTGAATTATTTGATTGCTTTCCATGACTTGCAGACGAATCACCTTATTCTGCAATATCTTGCAATCTCTCTTGATGTGTCATTTTTTCTTGCAATAATAACAAACCAAAGTGCTGACATTTACCCTCGACTTACCCCTCCGTCGATCACCATGAACTGCAAGTCCTTCTATGTCTCGAGACCCAACCAGATGCTTCATCTTCTCCTTTGAGAACAATGCATCATATACCTAGGGCTGTCGATGGATCGGATTTACCCATATCCGATCTGATCCGATATGAATGATTCACGGATCCAATCCGATCCAATAATCCGACGGATATTTGATTGTTAAATCCATATTCGTTTTGCTATATTATCGGATATCCGATCCAATAATCCAATCCGAAATATTTTACACATTCGAGCCCAATACCGGGCCGGTCATGTCCGATTAACCAGGCGATTTTTCCCTTTTTTTTTTTAGTTTAAAAATTTTGAATTTCATGAAAGGACATCATAAACTACAATTCAAAGACCCATGCAGAATTATTGGATAGCATGCTCATCTTATAAATGCATTTCTCTCAAATTGTTTTATAAATTTCCAATGTGGAATAGTACATTTTATTAATACATTTCTCTCCAATGTGAGATATTGTCTTTTATGGATGTATTTCTCTCCAATGATTTTATGAACTTCCAATATGGGATAGTAACATAACAAAAATATGTTAAAATATCAATTAAAATCATTTTCCATAACAAAAATAATAATAAAGCATGCTTTTATAAAATATATTATATTATTATAAAAATCAGATCGGATTGTTATCGGATCAGATTGACCTATATCCATATTTGATCCATTTAGTTAACGGATTATCGGATTCTAATTTTGATCGGGTTATCGGATTGAGACTCTAAATCCATCTCCTATTAATTTCATCAGACTCAGATCGGATTTGGATCAAAATTCAATCAATTGACAGCCCTACATAGACCTCTTCAATGGTGAGTGTATCACGAATGTACAAAATCGTGTCTCTGGACTACAAAAATGAAGCAGGCAGCGAACACAACATGATTAAGGTTAAATCTTATTCATCATATTTTACATCTAATGTCTCCAAATTAGCGACGATCTCCTTGAACATGGCCAGATAAACTTCCAACGATTCGCATTTTGTCATGTGATGAGAATAAAACATTCGCTTCAAATATAACTTGTTTATCAGACTTTTTGTCATGCACATTGCTCTAACTTTAACCACAATGCAGTTGTTGTCCTTTCATTCAAAACGTCATAAATAATGTTGTTAGATAGATGTGGATGAATCTGTTAAAGTGCCTTCCGATTCTTCCCTTGCTTCTCCTCTGTTGTCCAAGTTGTGGACATTCTGTCAAATCCTAACAACGGATCATCCAAATCTATCTGCGTTAAAACATCTCTCATCTTTACTTACTACAAAGAAAATCTTGTATTGAGATCCAAAAGCGGAATTTTATACTTCATGATTGCCATCGATAACAGAAACCTCAAACAAAATTCTCAACCTGTAGTTTTGATACTACTTGTTATGAATCTGGACTGATCTAAAACCACTTTGTTAGGAAACATGGAGGTTGATATGATACAATATGAAGTATTGATCGCACAAGATAGAACAAGATTAATGCAAAGATGAAATTGGTAAAGGAACCGAGTAATTTTATTAACAACCAATGGAGAGAATATACAAATACAACAATAATGATTCTACTAAACTGAATGAAGAACCACATATTTATAGGGGACGTCCCAAGCCCTAGAAATAACCTAATAAGATAGAAACTAGGTTAAAATATGCGTGAAACCGACATAAAATGAAAAATTCGAAATAACACTGTCGCTCGACGCCACTCGAGCGAAGAGCGAGCGACACCATGTCGCTCGAGTGATACATGGGCGAAAAGCGGGTGAAAATGATGCTGTTCCAAAACTGATCCTGTTGCTCGAGCGACTAGCTAGTGATAGGCTAACAAAAATCCTACGACTTTTCTTTTCTCCTTGGTCCATAATTTTAATCTCTTCAAAACCACTTCAACTAGGACTCCAAAACATGTAAGATTTAGACCGAATTTAGGTCACCAAAACCTAACAAGTATGATATCCATCATATCTATTTTAAAATGAGCTTGGCTGACAACAGAAATGGCTATGTAGCAAAATATTATCACTCATCATCTCTTACTTCTCATCTGTATACGTCATAAAATGGAAGGAATTATTTCCTCAGACGGAGATGAGATTTCCCCCTTCCTTCCAATCACAAGTTATTAGTTGTGCATCAATGGAGGTTCTTCAAGCATATCTTGCATGGAGACAACGCGACTGTAAGGTGACTATTAGCTCCTTTTTAAAGGTGACTACTCTTGGAATGTTTTAGTAATCTTCTAATGTGAGATACTAGCTTTTTAAAGGACAGTCATCTTCCAATGTTTTAGTAATCTTTCAATGTGGGATACTTGTCAATTGTCAATTTTAAGTGTTTACTAGTTTATTTTATTATTTTCATTAAAAATCATAGCCTCAACAAGATTATAATCATAAATTTGAACAAAGTGAATTATTTTGGACATATTAATTGTTAGTTTTTTATGTTAATTAAAAAAAATTACTATAGTAAATTTAATCAATAAATATGGATTATATTTTTTTTTTAATTGGTAAACTAAAATTAAAAATCAATTTAATTTGTCATACGGGTCGACCCCGGTTCAACCCTTTGACCCTTGACCCTCTTTATTTTCCGGGTCGATGCCCGGGCCGATTTTTAAAACATTGGTTTTTTAAGTGTAGAATATATATTAGTAATATAGAGAAGTTCTATTTGAATTGGCTTAAACCCATCATTCTTTTGGCAGGTCATTTAAGCAACCAGTACAATACTTGTCTGTGGGAGCTGATTAGAAATGGGAAATCTGGAAAGGAAGCTGAAGAAATACTGAAGGTGAAATACATGGAAATAAATTTGTATGGTTTTCCACATTAATGAAGTAGTTGCATGATTTACTTTCAGTTTCAGAGGAAATGCAGTTTTAGTAAAATTAAATATATTTGCTTCTGTGATCTCCACAAATGTTTGACCTTCTTTAAGTGGCTTCTTTATTAAAGAAGCAAATCCAAATATGCTCTGTTGCATGATTTACTTTCAAAGGAAATACAGTTGTAATGTAACGTAAGATATACTTGCTTCTATGTTTCCATACATGCATAAATTTATATTTTACAGTCTGAGGCTTGGCTTGCCATTTTATGAATTGCTCAATTTTGTCAATGTCGTAAAACAGTTATTGTTTGTGGATATGCTGAATAAATCATGTTAGGACATCAATATGAATATCGTTAATTTTGCTGAAGGTGAGCTTTACCAAAAAAAGTGAAACCTAAGTTTCACATACACTTGTGGTGGTTGATTCTGAGATACGTGGTTTAGCTAGGAATGCATCAAAATGAAATTGTCGTGCGGGCAGTTGACTGTCAAAGACTCAAAGTTTGTTCATATGGAAGTTTCAAATCATCTACTTGATGGTTTTAGCTTCAAGTAAACAAATTCAGTCTGGACTGAGCATGATCATCTGCTTATCTCTATCTGTGTTTACATTGCATCCGTACTTGTGGTCATTGTGAGTTTCATCCAAATTACGCATGTTCAGTAGTTGAAAATACTTGTGCTCACTTTTATTTGAACCTTCTACAGGGAACGCATAAGCAGGACAAAAATGAGTTGCTTTATGAGGGGTTCAATATTAACTATAAAGAACAAGAAACCATCTTTCGTCGAGGGACATGTATTCTCAAGACAGAGGTAGCTTCAAGAAAATCAGTTTGTTCCATTATTTCAATAGTTTCAATTGTATTATGTTTAATGGTGTCTTACATATAATAATTTTTTCCATTTTTGTTGACTTCAATGTGACACTCATGGTAGAAATTGTTGTCTTAGATATTAATTATGTGAAATCTATGGTAGAAATTTTTGGATCTGTTTTACTTCATCAGCAAATTGAATGATATCCCAAAGATATTTTCTTATGCTTATCTCTACCATGCCTTAAGTCATAGGTTGAATAACAATAATACCTTTATTTTCAATTGCAACAAACAAATAACTAATAATGATTTGGAAAAAAAAAAAAAAAAAAAAAAAAAAAAAATCTTACCTTCATCCTATTGCCCCTTCCCCCACCCCATGATGCACGGACACTCCTACTAGGACGGCATGTCCGTCCAAGACATGTCGAGTTGTATTAGACACCAACATTCAAAAACTTGTATCCAACAAGTCACTTGTCCTTGTCCTAGTTTTTATATGTCTTTTGAATTATTGACACTCAAGGATACTTTAGCAACACTCCTTGGAAAAGTGTCCTGATGCCATGTGTAGTGTCCTGTATTAAAAATGATAGAAATAGAGCTATTATAGATGAAATTTAAATTTTAAAGAATTTAAATGAATGCATCCTCAACGCGTGTCTCTTACTATTACATAACATTATGCATCGGCATGTCAGTATCGTGTTGTGTCTTTGCAACTTGGGGGTTGGGGAAATGTGGGAAAGGTTGAGGTGAATGGACTGGTTGGGGGAGCAGGGGGAGTGATAGTGCGCGTGGTGGATGGTGCATTTGGGGTAGGGAGGGGAAACCATCTATAATCAATGTGATTTTGTTTGCTTATGATATATGAATGTACTCTGCATAAAACCGGACCTGTCCATCTTTTGTCTATTTTGACCTAGCTTCAACATATTGTGAAGTACAACCAGGATAGTTCTCCTGTTCAAAGACTGAGGATGAAGGCCATAAAATTTCATTCAAAAAACATAGCATCAAGGAGCTTCTGGAATGACTACTTGTGTCTTTGTAAGGAGCTTGGACAATTTGCAGAGGATGTTAACAAAATTAAACCCGACTATGTCAAATCTTTCCTAATTGGAAGCAAGATGATGCCATCCATTTGGATCTAAGTGTTATGCCCTACGTCCAATCGATTTAAGTTGTAAACACCTTTTAATATGTTTAATGCATTTATTTTGACAAGATCTATTGTTTATTTAAATTGATATTCTGATTAATAATATTAAATAATAGAGTTCGTAAATACAAGTTTCAGTAGTTCGTTAATCACAAGGAGTTGTGATTGTAAGATACAAATTACGTTTGATTGAATCTTAAACAATCCATGGTCGTAAGTAAGAACGAGATACGGATAGACCATCACGTATGACCTTTCTTACTTATGAAGTAAGTAGCTGATCTCACAAGCTAAAGTGTAGTGACACTTAAATGAACACGAGAATATTTTGTTATAGAACAAAATATTGGATACCCGCTGGGGAGATTCCACATGGATGACTATATGAGTGTCAATGGTTAATCTCCAATGTTTGGTAGTAGAATTGATCCTTCGACTTGAAGTCATCATAGTATCTTATGTGGGGACAGTCATACTTTGGTGATGCTGGAAGTTGCTCTGTCAAGGGCCACTAATACGGTGTCGTTCGGGTATGTCAAGAATCATATGAAGGTTGTGGATAATCAATAGAGGATTCGTCACTCTTAGATAGTAAGTTTGTGATCTACATTTCTTTCAATTAAGTCGATAATGAAATCTTTGGCCAATGTGTATATATAAGTCGAAAAGGAGTTTTCGACTTACATTGACTTAATAGTGGAATGAAAAATATGATCAATAATCGAGACTGACACATATCCATATCTCGTAATTGATCGGATCATATTGACGAAGGGATTATAGTTTCACGATAGACGAACGAGTTTGGTTTTGTCATACCACGTGACATTTCCTATCACATGTATTGCCCTGAGACATTGCTAGATATCAATCTGGGACGCCGAATGTGAATTAGTATTAAATCAAAAGGGTGTTTTGGTTTATTGATTTTGACTAGATTAAAATAATAATTCACGTCATTAGGCATTATGATTGGGAACTTAATGGGTCACACACAAAATGAGAATTGAAAGAATGAGAATTACTAATTAATTAATTGACAATCGTTGGATAATTAATTAATTGAGTTACTTATTAATATGCCCGAATTAATTAATAAATTGGATTAATTAAATACTGGATCGAATTTAATTAATTGGATTAATTAAATACTGGACCGGGTTAAGTTTAAGGGACGGGCTAAGCCCGTTTGGACTTATATAAATAAGTTGCTAGGGTTTTAAAGTTGTGGGGTTTTTCATAATCAACCCTGATTTTTCTCTCTCAAAATTGTTCTCTGTGGGGATACTATTGCAGGCTGGACAATTGGACAGCTGTGGGAGGCAGATTAGAATTGCTGAAGCAGAAAGAATAACAAAAGAGTTTGCAAATTTCACAAAAGGTAATTCTATATCACAATATCTATTTAAACACGAAGTAGATTCTTCGTGGGAATTGAAAATTGTTATTTTTCCGCTGTGCATGTTTAAGTAAATTCCCAACAGGATTGTTATTCGCATTGATGGTTGTCATTTCCATAGGTAAATCACCTTAAGCGTCACTTAACCTTAATTGCCTTAAGTCATTGATGTTAAACTATTCACTATTCTCGTGCTATTACAACTGAAAATGTGTGGCCTTTTGTTGCTTGTTATGTTTTCTCATGTTATGAGTGTGACATAGAGTTCCTTTCTTTTGGCTTTATAACAGGTTTTCTGATGTCCATGAATTTGAGAAGCCAAATGATGCACATGCTCTGAACTTAATGAATTCATGTGCCGTGGGTGTGCTAGAAGAGTTTAAGGATATAGTCTTCTCTTATGGGGCTAGTGATGAATACAGGTAGTAAAATTGCACTACATTTTACAAATCTCTGCTTAAATAACAATTCCTAGCTTCTCACATTTGACAAATTTAGTAACTTTCATTTTTGTTTTGAAGAAAGAGTCTCAGCTGTATCAAAGGCGCTCCATGTATCCCTTCCCTCCATGTCTTATATGTCCTAATTAAGTTGGTTTATCAACAGAAGGTTACTCATTATAAGTTCCACGCATTGTATGCACTATTTCAATCAATCTAAACCACTTCTATCTAATTTACAAATTTGTAGTGAAATAGTATCTGTCGTTGTTTCTCTATTCTCTTCCATGTACACTATTAAATGGAAGGAGTTTTTCCCACAGGAAAAGTTGAAAAATGTACCATACTTTGACGGCCGGGCTGCTGTTTGATACTCGACCTCTAAGATTCTACTAGATTATCTAGCATGGAGACAAGGTGATTGTGAGTGGCTTTCTTCTCATTTGATTTATAAAATCATCTTTTGGCAGTAAAGGGGCATTTGTATGAAAAAAATCCTTAAAATGTGTGTCATAGAGTAAA
The DNA here is from genome assembly GCA_019395295.1 of Osmanthus fragrans. NCBI lineage: Eukaryota > Viridiplantae > Streptophyta > Magnoliopsida > Lamiales > Oleaceae > Osmanthus > Osmanthus fragrans. The sequence goes on along the minus strand of CM033355.1, from coordinate 15,763,060 downwards.
AGGTTTACTTATAATTCTACAAGTAATTTTTAAAATAAATATTTTTTTATTGGCTAAAGTTAGAAATAAGTTAAGGTAAGTGTTTCTACCAATGTAAGTACTTTTTTTTTTTACTTAAAAGTAAGAACAATGGTAAGTTACATAAAGATGTTTAGAAACAAAAACTTTAAAAAGTAATTTTTACATTTTTTTAATCTTGGTCAAACATGCTCTTATTCTTGTCTTGTAAGCTATAATGTGAGTCCTCCACTATCTTACAATTAGAGGGTAATATTACTGCTTTGTGATTTCCATGCCACGTTAACAATTGTGAAAAAGGGAGAAAATAATATATGCCAGAATTGAACTATTGAATTAAGCAAACGTAGCTTTATACAAGAGTTCTCTTCTATTCAAAGTAGTCTAACTATAAAAGGAAACTAGGTAATTATACAATTAGAATAATATATTTTCAAATGAGTGAAAATATATTATTGAAGATATTATTGACATTTCCTTCTCAACAACGATCATTATAACACTTGTTTTTGGATGCTTGTAAAGTCCGGAAAGAGAAAAATTGAAGCTCAAAACTACTTGAAGGTGCTAAATCACTTCATATGCTGAGTTACTAAATTCTTGGTGTAGTTTAATAGCTTCACTTGTTAGGGAACACGTTTTATGAGAAACCTTGTGACCACACTTTACTTTTAACCACATATTTCATAGGATCCACAACTTTTATTAAAAGTTTTGTCAAACAACCCCTTAGTTTATTGGTAAACGTTATAAATAGGTCTTGATATGGGGGCGGGGGATTGTAAAATTATTGGCTCAAAGAGAATACCGAAAATGAGCTTACCGGATTCGATCTTGGCATACCAGATATCATTTCTCAAACTTATCGGATTTGATTGGCTTATCAGATATAGGCTTAGTGCACTTACCGAATATCAACTTAGCATACCGTATATAGCTTAGAGCTTGTTAACTTACCGGTTTAGAACAAAACTTGCCGGCATTTAACTGAGCATTCCGGTAAGAGCAAAAACGAGAGAAAAGAAACTGGGAAAAAGTAGAGCCATCTTTCAACCTTCTTCATTGATATAAATAGATATTACAAAGTAATTTAAAGTACAAGATATCTACCATACTTCACATATTACAAGACATTACACAATGATAGTTTTTACATCATACCGCATATGGTCTATACTTCAAAAATACACTACCAACTTGTTCCGGGAAATCAGGGGATGATGATTACAAAAAGATACAATATGTTCACAGTAAAAATGTCAACATTCAACATTCCTCCTTGACATTTTTGCTCGAAACACCAAGAAGATCTCTTAGTGTTTCAAACCTTCCTTTCCCCAATGACTTAGTCAGAATATCAGCTAGTTGTTCTGTAACGACCCGGACCTTGCGCCCAAGCCGCTAGAACATACTTACTGTCCACTTTGGAGTGGGCAGAGCCCACTTATCCCCTCATGACTTTCTATCGCGTTCCCCAAGATTCGAACTCAAGACCTTCCATCATATAGGAAACTTAAGGGGAATCCTAGTACCAACTTGCATTTAATACTATTAAGGACAGGTTGTGTAAAACACATGTTTTGACATTACCTAACTTAAAATGAGAAGTGATGTAGAACAAATTTGTGGGAAGTGCATAACTTGTAAAAAGGCTAAGTCTAAGGTTTTACCTCATGGTTTGTATACCCCTTTACCTGTACCTAGTGAACTTTGGGTGGATATTTCTATGAATTTTGTGTTAGGTTTACCTAGGACTAAAAGGGGTCAGGATTCTATCTTTGTTGTGGTAGATAGGTTTAGTAAAATGGCACACTTTATACCATGTCACAAAACAGATGATGCCACCAATATTGTTGATTTATTCTTTAGGAAAATAGTCTGTTTGCATAGGGTCCATAAAAGTATAGTGTCAGATCGGGATGTTAAGTTTTTGAGTCATTTTTGGCGTGTTCTGTGGAATAAGTTAGGCATTAAACTGTTGTATTCTACAACTTGTCACCCACAAACTGATGGGCAAACTGAAGTGGTCAATAAGACCATGACTCAATTACGTTGTACGGTGATAAATAAGAACTTAAAGAGTTGGAAGGAGTGTTTACCCTTTATTGAATTTGCTTATAATAGAGCTGTACACTCTACTACTACATTTTCACCGCTTGAAATTGTTTATGGGTTTAATCCACTAACACCGTTGAATTTGTTACCATTGCTTGTAAATGAACAGGGTAGCTTGGATGGTACAAGGAAAGCTGAATTGGTCAAGTCACTGCATGAAAAAGTCAAGGAGCAAATTGAAAAGAAAGGGAAGTTTGTGGCACAGAAAGCGAACAAATGAAGGAAGCGCGTGATATCTGAACCAGGAGATTAGGTCTGGGTGCATCTTAGAAAGGAGCATTTTTCGGAGCAGAGGAAGTCTAAGTCGCAGCCGCATGGAGATGGGCTGTACCAAGTCCTCAAGAGGGTCAATGACAATGCATACAAAGTGGATCTTCCAGGTGAGTATAATGTTTCAGCTACCTTTAATGTTGCTGATCTCTCTCTATTTGATGCAGATACAGATTCGAGGACGAATCCTTTTGAAGAGGGAGGAAATGATATGATCCAAGATGCGGGAGTGTCCAATGCAAGCTCAAAATCGAGACCCGTTGATTATCGAAGAAGGGGCAATGACGCAATCGAGAGCAAAACGAGTCAAAGAGGCGTTGGGAATGCTCGTCAAAGCCACTATTGATGAAACTATGTTCGGGACGCAAAATGGAGCAAGTTTCATGTTGGGGTCGAGGCCGGAAACCAATTGGATCAATACGATACAAGCAACCGAAGAAAGAGGTCAGCCGGAACCTCTAAGCGACCGCTTAGAGTAAAATTGCAAGCGGTCGCCCATCCGATACTGAAACTCAAAAGGCATCAAACAGTCCTTCTAAGCGACCGCTTGGTTATAAAAATCAACCGAGTTTCCTATTTTTGGCAAAAGACATCATTTCCTTATAATTCTATTTCTTTCCATTTTTTTGACATTAATTGTTGCCTTATGCACGTTTTACTAGATTTAGGGCTCTAGTATAAATACTTAAACACTTTGGTATTTTACAACTTTTGACATATTGAATTAAATTGAAATGCTTTGCTTTTTCTTTTGTTCTTCATTGAACAACAAATTGAACTTTCAAGATCTATTCTTGTGTGTTCAAACATCGGTACGAGAGTTCTTCATTGTGTAATCAAGGGGTTCAGCGCATATTGCTATTATTGGATTTTTTGGTTCACTTCATTAGGTTTAAATCCAAAACCGGGTTTCTTGGCGTTCTTGGGTTTCGCATCAATCTAGTTGTGGGTTTCGTAGTCACCGTTGCTACGAGGTTCGTATCAATTGATATCAAAGTTTTGGCTCCAATCTAATCGGGTTCTATCTTTTATTTTCATTGTTGAGTCAAAAAAAAATTATATCCAATTCTTCTTCTTGTTCTTGAGTCGTTCTTCGTTTTTAGGTTCTTAGATCCACTTTTTGCTTTGTTGGTAGTCTAATCTTGTGAAAAAAAAATTACTGTTTATCCGTGCCAGTCAAAAAAAAAAATTTGAGTTGTTTGTTTCAATTGCTACCAACACCTTTTTTTTTTTGTTACGAGTTTTGATTCACTATCTAAATCTAGTCATATCAGTGGTGTCCAAATTCAAAGTTAAACTTTCATCTAGTTTCTTAAATTCTCCATTCCAAATTTCAGTTTCCATATTACTCTTGATTCACATTCCTTCTCGTATTCGATTTGAATTCACAAATTTGGTCATGTAAGTTCTTTGTTGACTTTGGAAGCACTTTGGAAAAGCAATTTGCAAGATAAGTTAATGCTCCAATTGCACTGAGATTTGATACTTTAGGACCAAGAATCTTTTCTCCATCTTCAAGTGGACGAAATTGATCATTTTTCACATCAAGTGATCGAACAATCATAAGTGATGACAATGAATGTGTATTATCCATATAAAATCATTTTAAAACTTTTTTTTTTTTTTTGTATATGTAGATTGATGAACAAATAATCCTTCTGGGAAGTGTTCAATCTGCAACTCGAGACAAAATTTGATTTTTCCTAAATCCTTCATCTCAAATTCATTTTTCAAATAATCAGCAATTTTGTTGAGCTATTTAGGAGTTCCAATTAAATAAACATAAACTGCCACAATTGCAAATTCAATATTTGTTTTCTTTATGAAAACACATGGGCAGATATCGTCATTTTTATAGCATTCTTTCAACATATATTCGCTAAAGGAACTATACCACACACATCCAGATTGTTTCAATACATATAATGATTTTTACAATTTAATTAAGAACATGGTTCTCAGGTATGCATTATTTGAGTTATGCTTCAGGCATATTAAATATTTTAGAGATAACATTAATAGTCGTACCAGATGAGTTGACTATCACATATTTCAAATTTCATGTATTGTCAAGAAAATATGATATAGACTGGTGATTTCATCTACAACGATCTTTAAGAAAATCATTATGTTGAGAATTGTACATTACACATTCTGACTTTATTTTTTTCATTTTCTTTTTGCATAAGTATATACCTTTAGATTTTTAGACTACAGGTCCAAAAATATCATGTTTCTCTAGTAAGTTTAATTTAGGCTAACATTCCTTTTATTTGGCCAAATATTATTTCAATTGATATATTTTGACGCATTTATTTCAATTCTTCCCTATTCATACATGATGCAGTACATCATGCACAAAATTGTTGTTGACAACTTTTCATTTTTCAATTTTATTTCTTAATCCATAACGACATAACTTATTGAGATATCTCAAATTTCAATATATCAGGTACATGAACCTCTTCAAGGGTTTTATAGTTTGTTATGTCTAAATACTCATCAAGACTATACGCCTCCTTGATGAGACCATATTTGTTAATTGCTCAATTTTCATTCGAATATTTTTTTGTATTAGAATCGAACACATTACGCTTCACGCGTGCCATAGATATATCAAATATAATGCTATCAAATTGTCCTCTTAGGACATAAATTCTTATTGAAGCATTTAAAATTGGTGCATGAGATATTGTTGATCTTTTTTATCAGTAAATGCATCCAAATAAATTATCTTTCAAACTTCTGGTTCGAGTGATCTTTTGCGAGGATTTAGATAATGATGCATTTGTATATTATTTTTAGCTTTTTAATTCCATCCCCAATGCTGGGAGAATTGTCAAATCAAATTGACTGTAATTTTTTCAACGTTATAAAATATCACATATTTGGGATAAGAGTTCAAACTACATATTTATTCTCATCATTCTTAATTTTTCATCTTAGTGCATTGTAGTTGATCAATTTTGTATATACTGCACTATCAAAATAATTATATGAAAAATAGGCTCTGACAATAAGTCTATTGTAATAGAGAGAAATATTGTGTTGGCAATGAAGCGTAATAATATTACCAAAACAAAACAAGGAAATGTTTTGTTCTCAATTAAATTAATTGGAGGCATTTAACAAACAATAATATTAAAATCATTTATCGACATCTCAACTAACACTTATTAAAATGTTGAGATTTATACCCAGTAGTATTAATAAGACACAATCTTGATTATATAATCTGATAATTATGCTCATAACTTGAGTAATAATTTCGCAAATTTCAGGTTGCGAACACCATGCAATCATCTAGTATTTGTATCAAATCTATTAGATACAAATAATATTTAGATGGTCAACGTAATGGGTGACGGGACCCCATATATCACCATAATTAATTTTAAAAAATATAGGAAATTCAATCCTTATTTTAGTTAGTGATGTTTAATGATCAATTATCGATAAAGAAAACAAATGATATATAGAAATTTATTGGACCGAAGAATCTTTTGGTTCTTCATTGAATATTTCGCATCATTATTTATCTAGTGATGATTTAACTGGCCATGCCAAATAATAAAATCAAATTGAACTTCTGGTTCAAGATAAGATATAATTCAATTATTTAATTTCGAAGAATACAATTAAAGTTTATATAACCACATATCATTCAAATAATCAAACTAATCAATGTACTTATGACATTAGTTATGTGGTTTCCTTCAACGATGAACATGAATTCAAAATGATATATTCTTCGAAAATGTGCTACTTCGAGAACATATTATTTTTAATTATAGTTTTTTCAAGAGCAATATGTCAATATTCTTCTAAATATTGAAAATTATAATTCATACTCTTCAAGAGCAATAAATTAATATTCTTCTTGAATATTAATAATATAAAAAAATTAATTTCCTTTAAACATTACAACTCAATATTGAATTGTTTAATTTGTATTTCTTGAGGAACACAATGAGATATATATATATATATATATATATATATATATATATATATATATATATATATATATATATTATTTGAGATGTGTGCTATTCCGATAGCACATTTTTATTATTGCTTCTTCCAGAACAATAAATCAATATTCTTATGAACTATTGAAAACTATATATTATGCTCTTCAGGAGCATTACCATATTATTTTTTAGAATAATACTGTATGTAAGAATTTACTCTTTAAAAGCAAAAACATGATTTATGTTAATATTTATTATACTCTTCTGGAACAAATAAAATTTAACTAAAACATTAATATATAAATATGTATACAGAAGAATGGACACGTAAAGAAAATGAGTAATTTAATTTGTATTTTTACCTAAAAATCAATCAATATTCTTCAAGAATATTGCTATATACTTGGTAAGGACGTGCTCTTTAGGAGTAGATAATTTTTGGACATTTATATAAGATGAATTGTGTTTTTTAGGAACACAACGAGATATATAATTTTCAAGAGTATAAATATAACATTCTTCTAGAATATTGACATTAACGGTTCGTTCTACATTTCGAGCTAAACAACATAATATTAAAATTTGTGCTCTATATGAGTAACAATAAAATATTCTTCTGAAATATTTATATAATGTGGGTTGTGTTTCTTCAAGAGCATCAATACCATATTCGTTTAAAATAAATTTAATTTAAATTATGCTTCTTTGGGAGCATTGAGTCGATATTTTTTTGAAATATTGAAATCGTAACATTATGTTCTTCATGGGCAAGTAATATTATTTAAGAATGTGAATTATAATGTTGTGCTACTTCAGGAGAAATAACAATTATTTATAATAGATAATTATAATGTTAATATTCTACGATTAATATTCTTCTAGAGTATTAATTATAATGTTGTGATATTTCAGGAATAACAACATGATAAATTATTAATTTAAAGTTTATAGAAGAACATCTAAAAGTACTTAATCAAGTTAAAGAATATTAATTACCATACAAATAAGATATGATATAAAAATTAATTACCAAATATGTATTAAGAAAGAAAATCTTCATATATAAAAGTTAACAAAATTGATTAAATTTTTAACTAATATGGAAAATATACCAAACACAACGGACAATTAGAAAACTGAGCATTGATTTAGAGAGAAGATGTGGAGCAGATTTGTGTGCAAGACATTTAGAATTCCGAATATTAACATTAATTGTAGTTGCCTGAATTTCACACCCAAAGGAGACATGAATTCATGCACAAATATGCATTAATAAAGAAAAATAATCATTGTCAATGAAAGTAATCATTACACATAATAATTTTATCGACTTGTTGCAGTGAAAAAGAAGTTTTGGTCAAGTGTTCTCTTTTACCATTGAGGTCACGTTTTTCGGCAAAAATAATATGATTTCAGCATATGAATATGTAAAATCACGTGTTATCAAATTAATTTTGATATACATGATAGATGATTATGTTTACAAAATTACTACCTTTTCTAAACTTTGAAGAATTAAGGGGTCGTTCTCTTTGTCGTTTTCAAGTCTTTTTTTGTTTTCAATTTTTCAAAACAGTAAAAACGTGTGTTCTCTTTCCTATTTTTGAAAATTAATTTTTGAAAACGAGTTAAAAATTTATAAAGAAAACGGAAAACGGAGAAAAGTCATTTTGGCTGTTTTCAGTTATAAACAATAGAAAACGTCAAAATTGGAAAAAACGCATATTTAACTCAACAGTGTGATAGCTCAGTTGGGAGAGTCCCGAATTTGTGAAGGTCGTGTGTTCAACTCCGTTTCACTGCAAGAGGATATTTTTTTTTTTTTTAACTCCCACTCTCTTTTATTTCCCCTTACATTCTGTCCTTCAGCATCTTGTATACTTCCATCACTGTAGAAAGCAAGCTAGCTAGACCAATTCTCCCTTGCACCAAATTGAAGGAAGAAATGGTAACTTCACCTCTCTGCGTGTGTGAACTCTGCATAGATTTGAGATATACAGTGATATAAGGGCTCAATTTCAATTTTGTTACTTAGGGCTTTATCTCTTCCAATTTTTTGGTGTTGTATACTGTTTTTTTTTTTTTTGGCCTTTTACTTTTAGTTTCCGTAAGATTATTAATTCTCAATTATTTTGCAAGCCTGTAATTCATACCATTACCAGATTTTTCTGTGCTATCATTCTTGTAGAGCCGTTCGCCTTATGTTCTGGAAGAGTGGTTAAATTTTTTTCCTCGCGTGTGACATGGGATTGATCTAATGCTCTGTACCCACTACCCAATCAATTTTTGTGCTCATTTATTATCCAAATGAAGATAGAAATATGACCAATTTCACTCACTCCATGAATCAAATTGCAATCAGCTTGTTTCCGCTTCATGGTTTAATTTTGACTGGTTTTACAAATTTAGGGGCTTTTTTGAGGGTGTGATTAATTGATTTTCTAAATTTTGCTTTTTCTTAAAGTGTTAGTTGATTCTTGAAGAAAACTGCAAGGAGATTTTTCCTAATCTTTTGGGGGTAACTTCTTACTCTTTTGAAAGAAAAGATGGATATGCTGGAAAGGATGCTAACATGGAGCCAGAATTTTGGAAATGAGAATCCTATAAACTACCATGCAACTACCATGTCTTCAGATTGGCCTTCAAATGACAATAATCTATTCATCACTAGGAATTATTCCCACAGGCAATTCAATTGTGGAGTCCTTTGCTTGTTCCTCTGCTTTGATGGCAGATTCTTTTTGCCCTCAGATTTGGGATCGACCCGTAAGTAGACAAAGTTTAGGCTATTGTGATGTGAATGTTCAAAATAATGCTAGGACTTCAGATAATTTTAGTCCAACAAGTGCCAGTACAGGATGGATTCCTGATGCAATGTTAAGGGAAGGTATTTGCCTGCTGTTCCTGGGATGGTTCCTCATAGCAACTTTCCAGCTGATCTGGGTTTTATTGATAGAGCAGTGAGGTTTTCGTGTTTCAGTCGAGAGAATTTTGGTGACATTATAGAATCCATATCGCCTTCATGAAAATTTGAATTCTTGTTCTCATGTTTTAGCATCAATGCAACAGCAAAAATACGATCATGTACCCATTGTTTTTCCCTAGATGATTGGCATATATACTTGCACATTTTTTAATTTAAGTCGTACATAAGAGTGAAAATGGTTTTCTTGTCTGAAATCAAATAGCTCGGGAAATATGTTATCTTTGTATGAAAAATGTAACGAGAATGACATTTGCATTTTTTTTATAGATAGAACATAGCAATATAACAAAACATTTGAATTAGACCATAAAATTTTAGTAATGCTACCTCATTAATTTTTCTCCATCAATCGATTAACATTAAACTATTAAAATTAATGAATAATTAGATTTTTTGAATAAAATATAATTAAAAAAATTCTCAAAATTTCAAAGTAAACGCGTTTTCCAGTTTTATGTTTTGAGAAACAATTTTCAAAAATAACAAAAAGAACGCATTTTCAGAAATTTCAAAACAAACACTCAAAACACAAAATGAATTCAAAATCCAAAACTGAAAACTGAAACACGTAGAAAACGTCCTTAAGCTTTCATGCTGATAACGTGGTATAAAAGAGAAAAAAGGAGAGAGAATTCAAGTCAATAGACTTGTGTGTATTTTTATTAAGAACCAAAGCCCTATATTTATATGTAAGAATCGAGAATATAATGGTAATAATTTCTAGAACTGTACGAGTATAATTGTTATTCACTACAAATCCTAATAAATTTACCATTACAACAAATAATAATTTTTAGGAAAATGTGTGATTAAAAAATATGATTTTTTTTTGAAATTACGTGTAGAATATTTTATTGTATCAATGCGTGATGAGTATGTAAAATGATTATTTTGAGAGTATTTCAAAGAAACTCTTTAAAAGTAGAATACTCTCTATTTTAAAGAGTCAATCTTTAAAATGATTATTCTAAGAGTACTCCAAGAGGCTTTTTAAAAGTAGAATGCTCTCTATAATTTAATGTTTTAAAGATTCCAACTTTCAATGTATATTTTATTGACTTAATTAAATAAAGTGATATAATTATGGGAGGGAAGATAGAAAAATAAAAGAATGAAATAAAACAATAAATACATATTGGGAATGGTAAAATTAAATATTAAAAATAAAGAGGCTATTGGAGCATTTTGAAATTTTTGCTCTTTAAATTTATGAATACTTTTTAAATTGTAGAATGTGCTCTTTAAAAATAGAGAGTCTCTTGGACATAACCATGTGTAAAGAGTTAAAAAATAATGGATGTGAAACAGGGGTTCTTTTATAACCGAACATATCACTAACAACCTCAACTGCCGTCGCTGTCGCTATTGCCTGTACAACCACGTACAATTCGCCATCATCCCTGTCGACTCTTGATCACTACCATTTGCATCTGGTATATTCTTACATTTCCCCCCTTTCTCCTGTACCGTTTCTTATGAGTCAAAAAATGCCTTTTGTTCTTCTAATCTCTAATCACTCTTGTGTATTTTATTCTTTCATATTTCTTTAATCTTGCTTTGTTCGATTCGCTTTAACGGGTTTACCTTCAGTATTTGAAAAATTATTCTGATCTATTGAAATTTGTAAGATGTGTTACAACTTACTAGGTTGAGAAAGTTGAAGAAATTTAGGGAAATGAATATTAAATTTATAGATTGTTTTGGTGTTTAGAGTTTGAATTGTGATCGACATATCAGGTTGCCTAATTATTTTTTGGCCTTAACGTGGCACCAAGCAATTTTTTATTCTAAAGTTGTCTTTCTATACAAGAAGTTTGAAACTTTATGCGTACATTCTGTGTTTTCTAGGTTTCTTGTTCATTAAATAGGGAATGAAAACAAGTCTAGCGTGGCTTTTGTTAAATTTTTATTGCTTTTTAGCCAGACTTAGAGTCCTCCAAGGGATATTGCAATCACTTTTTTTCTTGGGTTTTTTGTTTCCTCCCTTGTGGTTGTGGAGGGTTTTGCATCTTTTATATCACCAGAGACTCCATTAAATTATAAATGAGGCTAGGCTTATTCATTCCATCCTATATTCACGTGGGTTGTTGTCCATGGTTAGGTCTTGTTGCTTCATAGGGATTATTCAGCTGAAAATAGTAATGGACAACGATGACTGAGATTTAATTTGTGATCTGGCAAAAAAGAATTGCATAACCATACGGTATCCTCACAGGACCAAGCTTGAAGATTTTATCATCCAATTTTTGTTTTTCATGATGGAATAAGTCAATAGTTTTCTTTATGTACACCATACTTGTAAGTTTTCCTAATAATAGATCAGTATTTATTTTTACTTTGTGAAAATATACTAAAGAATTGGTTCTTGAATTAGAAGTGGGTAAATGGTTTAGGGATCCTTTGTCATTTTTCTTCCTTTAAAAGCTCAAAGTCGAGCTGTTTGGAGCGGTTTGAGTGTAACTTGGACCCTTAAGTGCTAAAGGGTTCTTCGTTTGAGAATTGAGATACCTCAATCTTCAATAAGGTCATTTCCCTTAACGATATTCAGTATATTTTTTTTAAGTAATCCACCCAAATGTAGACAGGTTTGGCCTACATAAACTCCAAATTGGTTTCTGCATCAAATGCAACTTGTAGCTACCAGGACTTGGTTTTATTATTAGGTTTCTGTTGGTGAATCATATCAATAATTTTGAACTCTTCAAATGAATTTTCGCTCCTTTGAGTAGATGTTTATACTCTTAAGTTTCAAGTTTGAACCAGCTTTCTTTTAGTCCAATTTTCTGCTGTAATAATCAATTTGTTTTATTAGCAGCTTCATTCCTCTCATGGTTTCATTTTAAGATCAGGATCTATCACACTGGAACATTGGATTACCACATTCCTGCATGTGTTAGTACATGCACCACACTTACTCATCTAATGGACGTATATTGGTTTTTGATTTAGCATTATCGAAGATCCTAGCAATGGAATCTTATGTTAAATGCAATTTTCTTTTAATAATATTTCACTTGTTATTTGTTGAATTAATGTTTTCTACTAGCTCATCTCAGGACAATGTTTTGTTGCAATTGATCAATTTTTTTTACATTTCTTAAGGATTTCAGATGGCTTTGAGCAAAACTGAAGTCAACCTGAGAAGGTTACTTGCAACTGCGCCACAACAGCAAAATCAAGTGAAGCTCATACATGTACATCCACAGTTCTTTTCACTAGAATTGTTAACGGAGTAATGGACTTAATGCTAAATCTTCTTTTCCTTACTAATTTTCTCGAGAAATTCTTTAGATATATGCTTCTTTTGGTAGATTTATCAAGATGTTTAAGTATCTATTCAGTCATGTTGATTTATAAATGCCTTTATAAGTTTATGATGGGTGGAACAATATAGTAGGTAAATTGTCACATCTTTCCCTATAAGCTTTAATTTGGAATTGGAAAGATTTCTCATTTATTATCAATATGTTTGGAACTAGTGATGTATTTATGTCTTACTTAATAGAATATGCATTGTGCTACCTGTGTAGTATGTTGCTACATTGCGGGATCAATTGGAGCAATCAGCAGAGGAGAAGACTTCTGAAGGATTGCTCAGGTTTGCATGCTTTTCTCATAGGATTCTTAACATTCTCTCATCTTGCATTCTTTCTTATTCAGTTACAAAATTTTATACGTTGAACTGAAGTTATTGAACTTATTTAGAACTTGTATCATTTGAGTGGTGCTATGTACTTCTAGTTGACTGAACTTCCCATCCTATAGATGACTGATTGATAAGAATTTAAGTTTATATCATTTCAACTTTTATGAAAATCAAAAACCATCTTTGCAAATTGTAATATAATTTTATATAGTATCTTAGATCCATGGTACTGGATGCTTCACAGGATGAATTTAAGATTAAAGTCCTCATAGTCATTAAGTGCATGTTTGGCAAAGCTTAATTCTTTTTAAGCTCGTCAAACATACTTTTTATTAGGACCAACCTACTATTCACACATTATTCACACATTTCATAGGACCCACAACTTATAAGCACTTAAAAAGCGCTCTCTAACATGCTCTACAATTACACACTTGCAGTGCAATTTCTTCTATATTGGAGTCGGGATTTTGGAGCACAAAAGTGTTTTTTTGGGTGATAAGGATTTACAGGATGGTATCTGCTTATTTTTAATGGTATAGGTATTATATCATTTCTGGAATTAATTCATCAGTCTCTGGATGTTGACCCCTTCATTCTCCAAGATATTATAGTGTCTTTTCTACCTAACTACTTGTAACGCCCCGAGTTCCGCGAACTCGAAGTGCCACGTCATCCTCTTTTTACCCTAATTTAGCTGAAAAGTTGGCGGAATAACTAACTTTTAAAAATTATCACATTTAAAATTATGAACTTTAACGGCAATAAATCTCATTTGAACTAACTTAAGGAAAATTGATTAAACTTTAAACTTAAGTTTGAAATAGCGGAAACGATAAGGTAAGTTCATAACATTCAAATGAGTGAAATTTAAAAGTAAATTAAAAACAGTTAACTACATTTATTCGTTCATATCACCACTGCCTATCAGACTCGGCCGTCTCCAAAATCTGCAATATTGTTAAAATAATGGAATGAGCATTTCGAAAAAATACTCAGTAGACTCATCGCCAGTAATTAATTTACAGAATAATTGAACACATAACTATGCAATTTATACAGTAACATCATCATAGGCTTGTTTTCTTTGAAAAAACATAGGCTCTTTAAAATCATAGGGTGTTGGTAGTCTATCTCATGCATTTAAGCACATAGGCTATATGCTCTTTTAAGATCATAGGGTGTGGGTAGTCTGTATCATGCATTTAAGCAAGTAAGTTATGCATAACATCATCTTATCTCATAAGAGATTCTTTTTCTTCTCATGCAATTAAGCATATAAGTTATGACAAGCATAACAACATAATCTATCTCATAAGAGATTCTTGTCTTATGCATTAAAGTATATAAATCACATAAAGTCATATAATACATGCAATTATAATTTAAACTAATTAATGGGGGCGAGTCTACTTCAATCTATTTCGATTTGCGTGAAAAGTGGAGCGGGAAAAAATCTCAATCCCTCAATCGTTCGTACGTTTCGTCTAGCCAAAAATAGAAAATAAACATTGAATTAGTATTTCGAAATTTTTAAAGATTAAAAACGATAAAAATAAAGTTTAGGGACTCAATTGGAATTTATTAAAACTGAAAATAAAAGTTTAAGGGCTGAAATTAAACTTTTCTAAAATAGGGACTTAATTGAAAATTTATTAAAACAGAAAATAAAAGTTTAAGGGCTGAAATTGAACTTTTCTAAAATGGGGACTTAATTGAAAATTTATTAAAACTGAAAATAAGAATTTAAGGACTGAAATGGACTTTTTTCAGAATATGTGGGCTGATTTATTTTAAAACATAAATTTTGGGACTGTTTTCTTTAAAATCGAAATTTTGGGACTGAAATAAATAACTTTAAAAATTGGGGGACTAAAATAAACTAACTTCTAAACTTGGGGCTAAAATCGAAATTTTCAAAAAACAAAATTAATAAAAATCTCTCACACTCTCTCTTGTATGAATGAGAGCAGAGAGAGGAGAGGGCGACGGGGAAGGGAAGGGGCTTCGCCCCTTCCGTTGCTTCCGGCCGACGGTGACGGCGCTGCTGTCGCGAGGTGGTGCCGGCAGTGGAAAGGTGGTGATGGGGTGATTTTGGCGTTCGGTCTAGGGGTTAACCGAGGCTTGGAGGTTCGATTTTCTTGGATTTTCCGGCGACGAACTGGCTGGAAAGTGGGTCGGGAAAGAGGTAAGTTTATGGGTCTTCCTATTTCTTGGTTTTGGTGGTTGTTTGGTGTTGAGTTGGGGTGAAATGGAGGCTGTCCATTTGGTGTGTGTGTGTGGTGGTGTTCGAAATCGGGAATGGCAGGTGGATTTTGATGTTATTGTGGTGGCGTTTTAGGTGCTAGAGTGGTGTTGGAGGTGGCTCGAGTGTTGGCTGTAGCAGTCGGTGTTGGTGTTGCTTGAGCTAAGAGGGTGGTGGTTCTGGGTTTCGACTGTGGGCGTTGGGGGTGTTGATTCGATTGGCTGGGTCGTGGGATGGATGGCTGCAGCTTGGGTGTTGGTGTGGTGGCTCGTGTGGATGGCTGCAGTGGTGGAGTTGGCAGGCGATTTTGGGTTGCATTGAGGTGGTGGTGTCTATAGGTTGGAGATGGAGGGGCGTGGGTGGATTCTGGTTTCTACAGGTTCTAATGTGTGAAACTCTATGTTGTTGGTGCTAGAAATTCAGGGTTCTAGCACCAACGTGAGTTTCCAATTTGAGAGCAAATGATGGTTTTCTTACCCTTTTTTGGCAGCTGCGTGTGGTGAGGAGGAGGAGGAAATGGGGATATATATATATAATAGTAAAAATAATCTAGAGCACAAATCCCTAGGCTTAAATGGGCCAGAAAAATTGGGCCGGAAGAATTTTATAATTGGACTTAAAGAATTGGGCTAAAATGAACATATTTGGACTAACGAAATATCGGACCCGAAATAATAATATATCGTATTTAATTTCGAATTTAAAACGATACAGAATTTAATAAATTAAAATATTTGAAATTTGACTCGATTCTAACAAATTTAAATTTGTTTAACAACGGCTAGACGAACACGCTTATATTTTTTTAAAACTCGGGGATAGGATTTAACAACACGTTTTTCAAGAAAAATAATTTAAAATTCTCGATCGCTACACTACTAATTGAAACCATAAAATAATGAATCTGCTTTATTGGAGCATGTAATATCTAATATGCGGTGTTGAAAAAGTGGGGTTTGTTGCTTCTTGCTTAGTATGCAATTCAGGTTGGGGTTTAGTTGCATTCTTGTTATGGTTGCTGTCTTTTTACTCAAATGAAATGGTTTGTAGTTTCTTGAAATCTATTTAATCTGTTCACGCATTTATTCTGATGAGAATTGATATAGAAGATTTTATGATCTAAACTCTCTCTTTGACATACTTTCTACAGGGTTTCAAAAGCTCAGTTGAATGAATATTCAGAGAAAATTGAAGGTATAGCAGCCAAATTAAGGAACGCTGAGGTGCGTGTACTGATGAACTGCACATGTTGAACTTTTGTTTTTCCTGAAATGACTATATGATATATTTTAATATTACTATTCCATGTTTTGTTTGTTATGACATAGTAAGCCTTTGATCCCAGATACAACTCTTCACAAGGGAGAATATGTTGTTAATTCCAAAATGGATGCAAAACTAATATGACAATGTGGTGAATCAGGGATGACCTCATTATTTTGTATAATATGAAAATTTCACAGAGCTAAAAAAAATACTAGTGCCCTTAAAAACTGTCATATATATAACTTAGTTCTATAAACGTTTTCCAAAATGACAACCAAATTTGACAGGATGTAGGGACTTAATCTCTACAAGAAAAGCTGAAGAAAATTGCACTAGATCTGAATTTTTAGGCATCTATAGATTAAGAGATTCGATTACTATATGTTCATTTCTTGACAAGTAAATAATGTACATAATGTCTGCCTTCAGTGGTCTATCATTTCCTTCTAAAGGCTGGAAAGTTTCTGTCCCTCCAAATGAACCAAGAAATTGGGTGAGTTATACCTTTTAGACAACATCATAGTTATTCTAACTTTTGTACTGTTATCAACTCAAAAAAAAAAAAAAAAAAAAAAAAAAAAAAAAAAAAAAAAATTACCTGTAGCATCGTCACCGTCTACTTGAGTCATGAGTAGACAGCAGAAATTGGATAAATTTGTAAAAATTTACTTGTTTTGAACATTCAGAATATATGATTTCTGTTTGTTCGTTTCAGTTCTCTTTGATTGAAATGGATTGTGTTTGTATTTGTAATAATATTAACAGCACTCTTCTTTATTGGAAACTGCAGTCCAATAAGCAAGTTTCTCAGGATCGTTCTTTAGAGACTTCTGACACGCAAATCCTCTCCAAACCTGAAGAAGAAAGTGTTCACTCTCCTAGAGGATTGAGGCGGAGACCAGTGTATGTATAAATGAAGTTTATATAGCTCCTAGTATATGATATCTTGTCTTATATTTTAAAATTTGAAAGCTTTCAATGTATTCAGACCTCCAACAGAAGATAGATCTAATGATACCGTCAAAGTTGACCATAAAGTGAAGTCTGTCAAATTGGATTCTGCAGCACACACTCGTATTGAGAAGCACAGGTACTTTCTACGTGTACATGCATTTATGAAGTTTCTTGATGAATGAAAATGCTTTCAAAATCTTACATACCTGAAGCTTTTCTTCTGAAATATTAAGTGTATGTTTGGCGAAGCTTATAATTGCTTATAAGCTGGTCAAACTCTATTTTTATTCACACATTGGAGCCATAACATTTAGCTGTCTTTTAAACACACATTCTTTGAGACATACTACTTTTAAGCTTGTAAAAGCTTATCCAGTCATATATTGAGAGTTACATGCATATGCATATGCATAAGAACGGGTGTGCGGGAGAACAGAACTGAGCTTCCAGGCTGCAAGACAGAAGGTTACATAGTTCATGCAGCTGTTTTTCAACTGGGGGCTATGCATATGAATATCATTGCTGTTAATTCATTAGTTTTGAGTTTTTAACCAATAGCTGCAGCCCAAGCGTAGGCAACATATTTAACTAAGATTTGAGTTTTAACAGAAAAAAACTTCAATAACTAGTTTGGTTTACAAGACTTCAAGTTTCTACTTTTGTTATATAAATAACTGTTTCCCCTCTGAGAAACATTGGGTCACTTCCCCTTTTTCCTCTTTTTTCCCATCTCCTTTTTCTCCTTAGATAAAAAAATCCCAGGATTTGGATGAAATGTAGAATGTCTCATTTAAATGAAGTGCTTATCTCGATTGGAAGCTTTATATTACATTTTACACATTTTTCTGTTTCTTCTAGTGAACGGATCTTGCCTTGAGAACTCAAGCTTCTTATCTTCATGTCAGTTCTCCTAAAGAGTTTGTGATCTCTCCTTTTTCTTTTCCTTTTCTATTATCATTCCTATGTGAAGGCTTAACTCTTCAGCATCTTAAATTAGAACATTGAAAAGTTTCTTTGTAAGCATGCTTTAAGTGATTTTATTTTGGGCAAGGTTCTAAAATGCGTAATGCGTGGAAATGCGTTTCGATCGAGCATCAAGCATTATAAGAATATGCGTGCTTATGCGAAGCATATACATAATTATGCGTTTCCCAATTTTTAATATTTTAAACTAATAAATAAATAATAAATAATGCATTCTTTGAATTTTTTTACATATTATTCAAATTTTCAAAATACAAATTATTAATACTACAATTACTTCAAGTTTTTATATTTTTTTTCAAATTTTCAACAAAAACATATTATTCAAAATCATAAATACTACAATTACTTGACAATCAATTTCTATAATTAGATTAAACAAAAATATTGACTTAAAAAATTCTAAATCTTATCTATCTCTTTATCGGATTCCAATTCAATCTCATCTTCTTCATCGAAATCATCTTCTGTGTCATCTGATACGAAATCATCTTCATCGGGCTCCTTTATTTCAATAGAGCAACTCCAAAAACTAATTTTATGTTAATGCCTAGATGAAGATTTATACAAAAATAAAACCCTAAATATTGTTGTATATAATTGATGGATTTAGGCGATTTGGGCCAATTTGATGTTTATTGAGTTCAATTTATTTTTTTTAAGTTATAAAAATAGGTTGAATTTTGTTATGCTAATTCGAACATATTTTTAATTACAAATGCGTGAACATTTTGGAGAATATACTTGCATATGCGGTCAACGAAATGTGTTGACTGCGTTATCATACGCATACCCCATATGCGATGTGTTTCGAAAATGCATCGAGAATATGCGCTCATTTTAGAACACTGATTTTGGGTAGCCAATTTTTTGACATTTTGTTTCCTATATTTGGCTGCTTGTCTGCATTTCTTTAGAACCTTATTGTAGATGGATTACCAGGAAACTTGAAAGTGGTACAGGGTGATATGCTGTTTACCATTCTCTGGGCTAGGACAATTATAGTTTCTGACTGTTCTTAATGGACATTCGTCACTAAGTTTCCTATGAAGCTGTACTTGGGTGTCTCTTTTTATTCTTGGGCCTGACAATGAGCCCCCTTCCCCCCCCCCCCCCCCCCCCCCCCCACCTCCCTGTATAGTGATATTGGTGATCTATAAAAGTGATCTTAATTGTTTCTTTTCTGCAGAAAGCTTCGAGACAATTTGACTGATGAAATGGTGAGTTTGGCACGACAACTCAAAGAGAGCACCCTGATGATGAGTCAATCAATACAAAACACAAAGAGAGTGAGTTCAAATCTCGCTTGCTTAAATTTTAGGCACTAGGTTGCTTTGTTATGTTTATATAGGGATGGTAATTCTAGTTTCGAATACTTGGTAAGTAATCCTTTTTAGACGAGGCAAGTTACCGAGCTAAAATTTTTTTTCGAACCTATTTACTATATCGCTCATCAATCAGTGTTTTCACAATTGTTGTCCTTGTGTTGTTTGTCTTTTGAGTGTAGGTACTTGAATCAACAGAGAAAGCAGTCGAGCAGAACTTGGCGAGCACTGGACATGCCAACACTTGGGCAATGGAGGTATTCTCGTAGAGTTTCAAGACATCGTGTGCCACATGGCTTGCGGTTTTTGTAATGATTTGCATCTTTATCATGGTTGTACTGCTCATCCGCATTACTTGATATCAGAAAAGCACTAAACTTGTAAAATTTTAAACTTTTTGATAATTTGGAGTTGATCTTTGAAGTGAAATCATGTACATATAAACAAAGGAAAAAAAATAATAATGAAGCTTTCCTGATTTCAAACCAGGAAGCAATACGATATATATGTTTATTATTATTTCTTGGGAAAATATGAGTTGTTTTTGGCTCTACTTCTCACTTCAAAAGTTCATATTGAGAACGTGTTTGACAACCATTATTTTGACTTTTTATTTTTTATACTCATTTTCAATCGCACATTCATATAATAAAATATTTTGCACTTAAATTCAAAAAAATTTCCTATTTCTAATCACATATTTTTTTTTCAAAAAATTACTATTCAAAACATTATTTTTCCTCATTTTCTCTTTATAAAAACAATTCGATGTCTTTCAAATATGCATGCCAATGATATAGTGAAGCTTTACTTACAAACCACTTTCGAAACAAAATCATGTTTCTGCAGACAGCCCCTCGACACGGTTTAGCAAAATAATATCGAGTTTTCTAAACATATTGAGACGTGTCTGCAACTGCGGGTCTATAGCCAAGCACGTCATAGCCTGACTCTAGAGATAGGTCGCAGTCTACAACAACGCGATGTGCCAGGCTAGGCCAAGGACGTGCTGTCACGTGCCCAATTGTTTAAGCCTTAATTGCCCAACACATTTTGAGTCTTTAACACACCCTAGAGAGCAAGTTGCCAAGTTGTCATCTAGCATGTTTCGTGGAGACTGGCTTGACGTCAATAACAATCAGTTCAAGTAGACAGTTTTAGGATTAACCAAGCAATTCAATTTCCAAGATCATCAACCTGAGAACATTCCCAGAAAGATTACTCCCTATAGAAACAAAAACACAATAATTTCTAGCCTAAAGAAAGTCGCTCAAATCTGAATCTATCAGTCCAACTCAGTTTCACTTTAGAGCCTTCATATGAAACTGTAAACAAACTCCAATCCATAGAAATCTTACATTTGTGTTGCTTTATAAATTTGTTTTCCTGTAGCTTCTTGTTTATTTCATCGTTTGACGAGAATCACGTTACCTCGGTCGTGAGAGTTACATTGCTTGGACAAGCAATGAAGAGTCATTTGTTAGATCAAAATCTCTCTGAAGAGGAAAATTCATTTGCTCTCATCTTGTACCATCTGCCCTATGCGGAGTGATAAGTGTATTTTTTTTTTTTTTTTTTTTTTTATAACCCAGGTGTCCTAGTTTTTACCAGACTAAATCTTGGACTGCAAGCCTTTGGCCCCTCTCCAGCTTGCGGAGGGTAAATCGCGGGTTATGTCAGTATATTTTATACACTTATTTAGACCTAAAAATATAGACATTTAATGATTCGTTTGAGTAATTATAGTCTAATTTATGGTACATTTCGTTTATTAGGCAAAATTCGATGAATGGAAGCGGAATTGAAAGAAAGAAGCAAAAATTGGCAAAAATAGCAAGATTCAAAGTTTGAGGACTAAATTGTAAATAATCAAAAGTTGTGTCAAACCTCACGATGACCAGTATCGATGGCCGCGATGACGACGACAACGGTATAATATAGTTGTTTACAAGTGTTACAAAATGCATTACGAAAACTGTAATCACTGTTTTGATAATAAAAAAGTTAAAACAATATTTTTTTAAAAAAATAATTTGTTGTTTCCGTATATTTGTGAACGTATCCGATTATATATTACGTGGCCCTATTCAATTTAGGCTCAAATGGCAGACCTAGCACAGCCCAAAATCCAAATTGTTTCTTCAATAGGATGTGAGAAAATCTCTTCAGCGATTTTTGTTGTGTAGTTTTGCTTCCACTCCAGGCCTCCTTGTTAGTTGTCTGCACTCCAATTAGCGCTTAGCCGGTATGCCCTAAATCTAAATCCCTATATCTAGTCATTGGCTTTGGGTAATCGATTTCGCTTACCCAAAATTCCAAATCGTTCAATTTCCTTTTTGTTTTGTGCACTTTCTTTGGTCCATTTTGTATCGTGCAATTTTAAGTGAGGGTTTTTTTTTTTTTCCCATTCCATTTTGCGTAATGGAGTTTATGCTCGCTTTTTGAATTTGGTTGATGCATTAAGTTTTGCTGGATCGATATTGTTTAATGGTGGCTTTTTTTTAGAGCTATAGAGCTATCGAAGCCGATTGGTGATGGTAGAAATGCAAAAGTGTGTATAAAAAGGGGGGAAATGAAGATAGGCTTCCTTTTTTTATGCTTTCTGCAATTGGATGTTATGACATTCCTATTTGATTAGTACGTATGTTAATTTTTTTTCTTTTTTTTCCTGGAAATTCGCTATTGTGCTTTTGTTCATGACACAATCCGCTTTGTATGTTAAAGCAATATGATCGGTTGAAATATGTCAAAATGAAGATTTTGCTATGCAAATGTACATAATGTTATTTTAACTTCACATTTTCTTACTATCCTGAGCTGCACCTATCTTTATTCTCTTTTTAATTAGGCAGAACACTGGGAGAAGAGAAAAACCTTTGAAACTGTAGCAATAATGGTTGAAGTATGGTGGTCCCTTCTCGGGGCTGCTATTCCTGCTGTTATTGCTGGTCAAGCTTTCCGACTGAAGAGGAAGCGCTCAGAGGAGCAAAGAATCAAAAGTGCCCGCGGCAGAGAAAAGAGTGCCGATGATATTTTTGTGTGCGAGAGAGTTTGCACGTCAAAGAGAATGTTGAAGAAGGTCGGTGCATTCTCCAAGGATCCAATCCCGGATACATGTGTTACAGTTTGTGGCGTTTCCGAGCTTGATGCCTGTTCTGATGCCTGTGCTCGTACGGTCTGTGTTAATCAACATCAGGTCCCCAACTGGAACGATGTGTGCCTCCGTAGATGTCAAAGTGAATGTCTTAAACTCTCTGCTACTCGTAAAACGTAGTCTATCCTTATGTCTGGAATCAGTATCTGGTTTCTCTTTGTACGCTGTATTAAATTATGGAATCTTCACCATATGTGATTAATAATTTTCGATGTCGAGCAATTTTGAAAGTTCTGTGTGATTTTGAACTTGTTTTTGAAAAGTTTTGCGTGTTTTCAAGATAGCAAGGCAATTAAGCATCCCTTTTATTTGTTGTTTGTCAAAAGAATAATGCTAGAACATCAGTCATGTGGCGTTGTGTTAAATTAAAAAGTAATGTTATTTAGTCCCACTATAGTTACAATCTCAGTCTAGGTAACGTAAATGTAACATTAAATGATATGAAATTAAATAAGTCATTTAATTTTACATTTTATTCATCCTATCATCTAGAGTCTCCTAAACTGAGATTGCAACCCCCGATAGGGTTGCATAGCATTATTCTAAATTAAAAGTGAAATTATGTGGCCCCCCGGGGCACATCCAAGTTGGCAAAGGATGGGCATTGCGGGGCTTGCAACCTCAGCGTGGGGAGTTCAATTCCTGGTTGGAGCAGCTGAGTGATGTAATAACCATTTATTGGTTGGAGCAGCTTGGTGATGTAATAATCATGGAGGAGGTTCCTTTGGGGCCAGGAGTATAAAGGGTGCACGGACCCTGGTCAACTTGGGCATAACCCGCGGTTTACCTCCGCCAGTTATTGAGGGGCCGGTGACTGGTGGTCCAGGATATAGTCTGACGTAAGTTGGGAAACCTGGATATCAAAAAAAAAAAAAAAAAAAAAAAAAAAAAAGTGAAATTATTTGATTCATTTAATTGAACCTGCAATTTAATGCCATTATTTTTTTCATCAAGATTGGTGTTAAATACTAGTAGTGCTAAGTAGCATTACTCTTCTGAAAATAATCAAGATTTCTTTATCAAAAAAAGAGAATATATAATACATCAATGAAAATTAGGATATAAACTAAATGGCTTGCATGAAACCAAAATTTGAAACAAGTTTTACATCATTTTACATCACATGTTGCACAAAATTAAAAATCATCTTAAACAATTACATCAAAACTTACACCAAATGAACAGTATTTAATCATTTTCTGAATTTGAAAATTTATTTTATTTATTTATTTTACAACTAAATAAATTACTAAATAAATAATTACGTTACATTAACGGAAATTTTATATTCATTAACTATTATTGTTTACATTATTAACATTTATTATAAATTCATATAATAATAATAATAATAATTTATTCTATTAAAAATTATATAATACAAATGACACAAATACCCTTAATCTGTTTGTTTGACAAATGAAAATAAAGAAAAAAAATTTGGTGCAACATTATTCACATGTATCATTTTGCACAAAAATATTGCAAAATTTGGTGCTAAATTGGATACATTTTGCACCAAAAATTTGGTGAATTTTGATGTTTTTGTGTCTCCTTTGGAGATACCCTTAGTTTTTAGTTCAAAAGTAGTTTTTGACTTTTTAAAAGTTATGTCAAACAGCCCTAAAAAAGATATCATTTTCAACATACATTTTATGGTCAATAAAATTGAAATTTTTGACAAAACTTTCCACACTTTTTGTATTTCTCAATAAACCACATTTTTCGAAGGATAACTTCAAAATCATGTTAAGATGCTGATGCATGGGTTCAATCAATTGAAACATCGACAAGACTGTGTTAAGAAAGAGAGACACTTCGGAACAGTTGGCGATGAGTAGACTAATTTCTTGAGAAGTCAATATTGCTTTCGTTTCTATTCGACTTCAATTCCTTATTTGTTCTTATCCAACTTTGACTCAATTGCATTTTTAACATTTCAGAGTCGTGATGCATTATTTACTTTAGCTTGCAAAGCTCTGAAAGAAAAAGAAGTTACTTTTAAGCTGCTGTTGTTGTTGTTGTTTTTTTTTCTTCTTTTCTCAAACATTTGCAAAAGTTGCTTCTAGAAATGAAGTCAATATTTTTACTTTTTTAAAAAGTAACTTTTGGTTCTTCCAACTAAAGTAATTAAGAGCCTTGTCATCACCTTAATTATACTTGTAGGTGAGAACTAGATGACAATGCATCTCGACCACAACTCTCTTTGCACCTCTGTGGTCTTCTCGTCCTTCTCGACTATGGAGGTCGAGCAAAGCATTGACATTATGTTTAATATGACTGTTGAATAACTTAATTTTATTGACTTATTTTCTTTACTGCACATATTATTTAAGTACTAGTCGTTGTCATGTGCGTTCCACGAATTGTATATTTTTTGTAACTTTATTAGCGTAAAGATTGTAGATTTTCAGAATTTTTGGTTGATTGCTTTGCTTCATAATCATGTCATATTTGCATGCATGCGGTTGAAAAATTATAGCACATGCTTTTTATTTTTAGAGCTATTAATTCTATTGTTTGCCTGCCAAAAAGTAACTTTCCTTTTTTGTTCATTTTTATTTTCTCACGAGAAGAGTAGTAAATTTTGTTTGTTTGTTGAAGCTCGTCAAATATTGTTTAGCTTTTTTTCTTTCTTGTGAATCTTTTGTCAAATCAAGAGGGAATCAAAACCCTTATTCATTTCTTCTTCATTCTTCATATCCTTTCATTCTCATTCTTGGATCTGAAAGCACAATTCAAACAAATTGCAGGCATCATTCAAACAATATAATATAAGGTCTTTTTCCTAAACCAGAAAGACTAACTTTGTTTATTATGTGTTCTTTGCTACTATAAATCACCAATTTTCCTTTTTCTATTATTAAGTGTTTTTTGTTTATCACGATTTATTTTGTTTCTGGCTAGGAAGTGATTACTTAAAATATTCATATTACGTTTCTAAAACTTATTATTCATGTCAGACGCAATGAACGTACCACACCGGTTCTTCAAAATTATCATTCCTTCCTTGAATCACAACACACGTGTGGTTAGTTAGTTATGTAATAATTCATTCTTTCAAAGTTTTAAAATTATATATGTTGAAGAAATGTTTAATTGCCATATGTATTTTGTTATAGATGATTCCTAAATCTTTTGTGAATCATCGGAGACATCAACTTAGTGATACAGTACGTTTGAGTGGATACGATGACATAATTTTTAACATATAGTTGGAAAGGGTCGATGACAAGATATATTTATTCGATGGATGGCAACATTTTTACGACCATCATGACTTAAAACATGGATATGTTTTAGTGTTTGACTATAATGGGAATTCTACATTTGATGTTAAAATAGTTGACCACTCGGCATTGGAGATTACACATGACCCTATTATTGAAGAAGGAGGAGGAAGAGGAAGAGGAAGAGGATGCACTTTAGATTCAGATAATCATGTTTTTGAAGTGACACTATCGGCCAGTAGTGATAGTCATCGGAAAATTGTAACTTCTTTTTAACTTGTTATCTTTTATGTTATATATTTTCAAATTCATTGATTTGTCGTTTTATTTTATAGAATGTACTTGCAAGTTTTGCTAGAGAGAATCTGCCAAAGTTTGTACACAAGGCTCAAATTGAGGATTCTTCACATCAGAGTTGGAACGTTACTACAAACTTAAGACCAAACAACATAATAAGATGTCTGAGCGTAGGTTGGACAGATTATGTTACACATAAAAATCTACAAATGAGTGACATGTGTGTTTGAAGTAGCAAATAATGAGCCTCTAATATTTAGGGTCTACAAAAAAGATCATACTGGAAGTCTAACTTGTTTATGAATTTTGAAATTGTATTTATATTTTCTATTCAACTAAGTTTCTAATTCTAGTACATATGCATTTTTAATGCAACCTCACAAAATTTATATTGGTTACTATGAGTATTTTTTTGAGGATTTATAATTTATAAATGAATGATTAAATGAAAATGTGAATTCAAATTCATTTAAAATAAGCATAATAAATGGGAAAATTCTTCACAATTTTTTTTTCAAAATTGACTCTCAACCCACCATTGCCTCTACCTCACGCCACTAGGTAAGCTTCCTCTTGTAAGTTAGATTTCCGTGTGCGTACAACACCGTACACTCACAGTAGCCCAACCATGTGCGCATGGCACGGGACGGCCGTGTGCACAGCAAGCACGGCACCACGCATGGTGCTGTCGTGCAACGTGCACGACTCTTGGCTCACACATGCAACTTTTATTTTTTGTGCAACTTTTCTCACATAGTTTAACTTTCTGTAATTGAATAATATTTGCAGAACGTCTCTAGAATATATACTGTCTCCACACCATTGGTTTTTTGCTACCATTACTCAATTTCTAAATCATTAGTATGTTAAAGATTTTGTAGAATTTATACATTTAGATCAACGTGCTTCCTTAATGTGTAGTAATTTCTACGGAGGTATTTACAGAGTAGAAGAACAACAATTTAGTAGTAAATTAGTACATGAATTTATCATGGGGTTCATTAATTGTGGAAAAAAGTATGAAGTGTGAGTGATGTTAGATAATCATCTTGCTCGATTTGGCATGCAAGAATTTTGTTTGATTACTAGATTGTCTTGTCATGAAGCAGTCATGGAACTTGATGTTAATAATCACAAGTTTATAAATCAGTACTTTGACGGTACAAAAAAGATCAGTATGACAATGCTTTTAAAGCATTCTATGTGTGAAAATCAGGAAAATAAATTTAAGCTGAGATTGGTTATGTTAGTAGAGTATATACTGAAACTAATTGGAAGAGTTATTGATTATAGAACTCTTAGCATGGTTGAACAACTTGACCACATTTTTGCATATCCATGGGGCTGTAAGGCATATTCTGTCCTATTGCAAGAAACACGGCTAGATCGGGTACAAAGGATGCCAAAGAATGAGCAAAGGATTGTAAATATGCATTACACGAATATCCACTTGCATTCCAGGTATCTTTTGTGGTAATTATGTATAATTTATTTGTATAAGATATTTAATATTTATTTTTAATTCTGTTGCAGTACTGGATATACGAAGCATTTTCACAGATTGGAGAAAAATTTGGACATCGTAGATACAAGACCTTATAGAGTCCAAGAATGCTCAAGTGGAAGCCAAAACAATATCTGAGTGAGAAAGTGGTTAAACATTTTTTGGCTACTGAACATGTATGAGTTAATTTAATTTGTTATGTATAAACTACTAAATTGTGCATTTAGTTTCTTTATTGCTTTAAAAAAAACCGAAAACAAATTATTTCAATATTTTAGATCCAAGTAGTATTTCCAGTGTTACAACCAACAGAAAAAGAAGTAGAAACAATGTGGTATATAAATCTTTCACTGTCAGTAGACAAATAACACAGTATATTAGATGGCATTGTGAATGGGCAATTAGAAAATGTACTACCAGACACCACTTTTACTAGGAGTGGAGTTGGAGTTGGAGTTGGAGTTGGGCCCAGTAGTTCTGTTGGTTTTAGCTACATAACTAAAGAAGAAATGGAGGAAATGTTTAATCAATACAAGCAACACATAGTGTCTGATGTGTGTGACAATTTAAAGACACAATTTTTGGAAGAATCGGATGTTCAACACTAAGAAATTCTTGACAACCAACAAGCTCAATACCAAGCAATTCTTGATAATAAGAGACAATTTTTTGAAAAGCAATAACAATGGCAAGAATAACATTACCAGGAAATGCAATCTTATGTTGATACAAGTTTAACTTCAGTGAAGTCTTATGTTGATGAGAACAACGTGCTCAACAGGTTAAGTGAATGAGAATCAAACATGGAAGCCATCATAGCTTCTACAAAAGAAGTTGAACCAAAGCACCCCACAACATCTCAACACTTCAAAGGCATTGAAAGGTTGACAAGAGAAGGCAAACTAAGGGGGAAAGGTACAATCTTCATCTTCTTATCATTTAGAAGACTATCTCATGGAGAGGTATGCAACAATCAAAGATTGGGTGTTGCAGAATGAATCAGGGTAACACTAATTTAATTATCATTCCATTAACATAGTTAATCATTATTGTGTTCTGATTTATCCAACACTAATACAAATTTTGTTATACGGAGCATATTAGGAGGATGGAGCTGGCAATTTTTATGGAAGAGATACGTTGAAAACTCTAATGGATATAACTAAAGATGTAAACCTTATGGTAAGTAAAGTTTAGTAATGATAATTAATTCTAATTTTATTAGTTAATATATTTAATTTATATCTATTTATTCTATTAGAATCTGGATGTGGAGTTAAGGCTATTGAGACGACTAATTTGAGATGATTGCTCCCATGCCAATAAAAAAAATATGCAATTTTAGACTTCCAATTTGAAAATGAATGTGATGAACTATTCACGGAGGGATCAAACAGACAGTGAAGAAGTGCTAGCAAACAATCAACAGATGTAACCATTATACAACAGTATTTTGCTGGGAATTTGCCAATGTTTGGTTGACCATGGTTAATGTGCAACTATTTGTCAATTCCATGTTCATTTCCAAGTAATCGTTGGTATGTTCTTCTTGTCAACTTCCTGGAATGGAAATTTCAAATATATGACTACAGCTATAATGTTCACACAGATAGAGAAATCAGGACACACACAAATGCAGTATTCATTGTACTCCATTCGATACTGTTAAATTCAGAGTTTTGCTCTAAAAGACCAAAATTAGTTAAATATACAAACAAGGAAATGGAGGTGGATATTATACCCTACCTATGATATGCAAGTAATGGGTAAGCATTTATGTAGTCTGTCATGTACTTTTATAATATTTTATATTTTGTTTTATTTGATTTTACATTTTTGATATTAATTTAGTCTAATATAAATATATTTTGTCTACAGGCCAAACTGTCCAATTTTTGTTCCGAAATATATAGAGTGCTTCATTTTTGGATATCCAATAGAAACCGTCTCAGCAGACAGGATGAGTATATATAGACGGAAGATTGTAGTAGATATTTGTTACAATTAATATTTTCTATGTCCATGAAAATTCTATGATGGAATTGTTGGCAAAATGAAAATTTTGGATAGTTACATATTGTATGTAAATTATTTGTCGTTTAGCTAAATTATTAGTGACATAAATTAGATCAAAGTAAATGGGAGACAATGAGGAATAGAACTTGATTTCATTAATGTTGACAACCGCAAAAATATATCATTTGTCTTGCTATTTAACCACACACAAGACAAACTATACAAATTCTTTCTAGGCACGAATGATGTAAGTATCATGTCTTACATACATCATTTGTCAACACAAATATACTAGGCAGTTTTTAAAAAACAAATTACAAAAGAACAAAAGTAAAATCAAACTTGACAACAAACACCCAAAAGTAGCCATCAAAAGTTGTGTCACTGCTTCAGTGTTCATTCCAACTTTTGTTTTTGCGCAAATTGATTTGTGCTTGACATATCTGAACTCATGTTTTCATCACAAGCAATGTCTGAACGTGAAAACTTAAATAGGGCTCTCTTTGCTGGAGGTGACCAATTGTCTGGAGAGCTTGGAGAGTCTGTATTGATACCTTTCCCAATTGATTTAGTCCTGAATTCAGCATCAACATTTGCTTGGCTTGCTCATCCTAGATCTATACTGTCTAAATCTGTTATAGAGATGATGTCAAATCTATAATTGGATGAATTAGATTCAGTTTGAGACGCTTTCAAGTTGAATGCTCTTTGAGTGCTTTGCATTTTTTTCAATGACAACTTGAAAGTCTGTTTGCATATCCTGTAGATTAATCATCATTTACTCTACTAATATGCTATTAATATGAACTGCAAAATGTTTAGGTTAGGTTGAAATATTTAGGTTAGGTTGAAATACTTACGGAATTGGTTTGCTCAATCAGGGATTGTGAACTTGTAAATAACAGTTTCTCAGCTGGTTCACTAATTGCACTGGCATTGAGCAAACATGTGACATCTGACAGCTGCACATATGCTTTAGCCCTAAGGTGCATAACATCACTACATTAGTAAATGAATACATGAAACAAAAATAAAGATTGATTATAGTTAGTATATTTTATCGAGGAATAGCTTTAGAACTGAGATTCTTGCAAAATTTACACAGATACGTTTCTCCAAAATCAACAGTTGCTCGTCGATAGCAGTTATTGCAAGCCATGTACCAAGATTTTTTTATCAATTTTGTCGATGGTCGCTGTGGCGTTCACCCAATAAAACTTGCGTTGACCATGAGTAAGTTATACTTCAGCGATATAAATATAAATATACTTTATGTAATCTACAACATTACCGCTAATAGGCGTCCTTGAAGATTCTGAATGGGAGTGAATTTACTTCGCACATGCGGAGAAAGATTGGCGGAGCATCTGTCCATGTATGTTTTTTTCAATACCAAATCATCGTTATGAATGGAATTTGCTTTCACCCTTAGCAAATAATTGTCTTTAGTAAATAGAGATGTGTGAAATAGGAAAAATCAATAACAAAATATAGTAGCTCCTACATACCATTATGTCATGTGTTTACTTCATTGAAAGGTGTATTTATGAAGAAAGTGCTACGAACTTTTATGGACAATTTCAAACCAATACAATGTATATCAGGATGGAGAATATATAATGTGTAAAGTGAGTCACAATGCGAGTTTTAATAATAATACAACAACATATATATACCAAAGAATGATGTAACTTTGAGCCGTGTTGCAAAAATGATTGTTTTTTTCTCAATGTTGTTAGCTACATTCTATACCAACAAATGAATCTCAGAGTGTAAGCATCATTGTTTTGAAATTCTTGTCAAGAAGTATGACATCTTGTACCTATGTTTGGTTGTCATCCTTGGATTGAATCAGTCGTTTAGAGGTCATATCAATTGTAATTGCAAGTATATCTGAAAATTTTAAATTGAGTTATCACATATTTTTTTTTACCTTTCTAAGTATAAGAACTACTAAATAATCCAAGGTAACCATAGGTTAGTATATCATTATTCTATCAATAACTATCATTATTGAAGTATATAAAATATACAATTCTTACTCAAATCAGCATCTGTATCCATGTAAAGTTCAACATCGTGAAAAGGCGTTAATGGATATGTTGAGAAAACAAGTTCCAGATTATCTTCATTCTGTTTCTGAAAATGTGTTTCTCCAGATATTGTCCAATGATGAGATCCTATCGAATATTTGTAGTTTCCAGTATTGTTTTTCACATAAGCTTTCGAGATAGCATAAGTTTTTCCTAGAAGAAGATGATCTTCAAAAGAAGTGATATTGGAATCATATAGCTAGCCTGGATAATATTACCCTGGAAAATTAGGATGTGTGTCAACAATGACAAGTCCTAGCTAGATTAAGTTGCTCTATTGAACAAAAGATGTGAAACTAATAGAAGATAAACAAAGACGATATAATATAACTTAATCTTAGTATATATTTAAGATGTATAATGAACAAAAGTTACCTGAGTATCCATTAAGACCAGATGTTGGTACCTTCCATTGCCTTGCCTTGAAGGTTTCATTGATTGTTTTTCTACTACAATTATCTTGGCTTTCCATTTTTGATTGTTCGAGACAATTTCTGGTATTAGTTGGTATTCTTCTTCCATTGTAAAACTCTTGTGAGTATTCTTGTGAGTATTGTTTTATTTTGTTGTTGTTTTGTAGTAGAAGTGCAGGTTGTATGATGTTGTGTTTATTTTTAAAAAAAAAAACATGACAAGGTAATATATATAGATATGATAATATGAAAGGAAAGAGAAATGGAAAGGAAACAAAGTATGGTAAATCTGTAACCATCAGTTTATAAGCAACTTCACTGTTGAAGGACAAGATGACCATAACCCGGAGTACAAAAATAGGACAAATAAAATAAAAGATAATAGAGTACAAAAATAGGACAATAAAAATAATAACGTATAGCTAAATGTAATAATATAATTCAATCTTAACAAGTTAACAAAGTAAGATCAAATCATCATTGATAATGTAATTAGGTATGGCAAGAAAATCAATTATATATTTTAATTTTTTTTTTATAAGAAAGGTATGGGATTGATTTTAAATTTCCCAGGTGAAATCTGCAATTATTATTTATATATTATATTATTATATACAAGTATTATTTTATCAAAAAAAAAAAAAATCACAACTGGCACCCGAGTTGGAGCTCCGTGGGCATAAACAATATTTCACATAACACTTGATGTACAAAATCATACCTATAACCTGTTTGTTTATGCACATTGGCATCTTCACAAACATGTATTGAACAACTTTCTTCTTCTTCTTCTTCTTCTTCTTCTTCTTCTTCTTCAGTGTGATCACATAAAAAATCATTAGAGCTCAAGCTCAAGAAAAATAATACCAACACACTTATTCCTAAATATAGACCTCTTAAGCCAGAAACATACATTTACTTCATCTTTCCTTTTGATTCAGCACACTTATTCCTAGATCAGTCACGAACATTTTTTAGAAATGATATGATTATTTGATGATAATCAGGAGACTACTTGTACAATTTCTGCATTGGTTGATCTTCTATTCCCTCCATCAAATATGCTGCGAAGAATATCAAGTTGAACAGATGTAGGTACCCAACGTTGTGTTCCCATAACTGGATCATCATTGAAAATAAGACAGGATACGATTGGAAATAAGATTAAAAATAAGACAAAAACTAAAAATTTATATATACCGGGAAACTAATAACTAATCCACAAAATCCCCTAAAACTAATACTACAACCTAATAAAAGTTCCAAAGTAAAGTTGGTAATACCTTTCAAGGTTCAAAACAGTTTTGAAGACGTTAGCCTCCCATGGTTTTAAGATCTGATAAGACAGAAATAAAAAATTTAGATACATCAAAAAAGTGGAAAACTAATTACATGAAATCCTGTAGTTGTTGGTAATACCTTCCAACCCAAAACCGGTAGCCTCCTATGGTTCCAATTTGCGATTCCCAAAATGCCTTTTTTTATTAGAAGGTAAGAAAAAAAAGGATAGAGTTGGCTTGAACAGAAGAAGTAGAGGATAGGTGTTGAAGCTGTGATAAGTTGAAAGAAAATACCATGAAGGCTAATGTAAAGACTTCATTCAACCTCCTAAATTTACGTTTTTATTGTAATGATTGTTAGTACAAGTTGTGTTGTGTTTGCCTTGCTTAAGTTACTGTATTTGCCAACATTTTGTACCTTTTAAGTTTACTTGTAAGCTTAAACTCGCACCTTAATATAATAGAGTGCATGGTCAGTTGTAAAGGGCAATCATATCAACAAAATCTATTCTGTAAAACTTCTTCCTGATTCCAGTTCTTCCTTCTCTCTTCCATCTTTGAGTTTCGGCTGTAACAAAGCAAAAAGATCATAGATTGATCTTGTATTATTAGTGCAAAAGATCTTGCATGAGTTGTTTGGTACTTATTATCACCTTTGATAAGAGCCAACAAGTGGTATCAGAGTTTCTGATCTGTTGAAGAAGGGACCTGGAAGGTTGAGGAAGGAGAAGGAAGCAAAACCAGTAAGTTTAAGAAAGAAACTCAAAATTGGTAAGAGAAGGAATCTATTAAGCTAAAATCCGGAAAGTGAAAAGATTCCTCTCTAAATACAATATTTCAATATACACTAAGCCAAAATCTAGTAAGCCACTTAACTCCGATATCTCAAAATTCGGTAATCCAAGATACACTATCTCCAAATCCGGTAAGGACATACCGATCTCTAAATACGGTATTTACCTTCAAAATCTGGTAAGCCTCATTTTCATCAAATCCGGTAAGCTCATACCGTATCTTTAAATTCAGTATTAGCCTTCAAAATATGGTATTGTCTATTTTATCAAATCCAGTAAGTTTAGTAAAAATCCAGTATTTTCCCTGAATCCAGTATTTCAAAATCCAGTTTTTCAGAATCAAAATGGCTGGTTCAAGCTCGTCTTCCTTACCTTTACCATCAGTTTTCAGTGGTGAAAGTTATGACTTTTAATCAGTTAAAATGAAAGCATTTTTGATGGCACATGATTTATGAGATATTATTGACCAAGGATATGAATCACCTAAACTTGAGGAAAATTACACAACAACTCAAGTGAAACAGCAAAAGGATCAATCCATGAAGAACATGAAAGCCTTATCCTTCTTGTTCACTACCGTTTCAGAGGAAATTTTTCCCAGAATTGTGGCTGCAACTACAGCCAAGGAAGCCTGGGATAAACTTGAAGAAGAATTCAAAGGTTCTGAGAAGGTCAGGGTTGTGAGATTACAAGCCTTGACAAGAGAATTTGAAAACCTCAGGATGAAGGAGTCTGAGAAGGTTAAAGACTATACTTCGAGGGTAGTTGATATTGTAAATCAGATCAAACTGAATGGGGAGAAGATGACAGATAAAAGAGTAGTTCAAAAGGTGTTGATCACATTGCCTGAGAAGTTTGATGCTGTTACAACAGCCATTGAGCATACAAAGGACATGTCTAGTCTTACTTTAACTGAGCTAACAGGTGCCTTATTGGCCTATGAACAAAGAGTTGCATCAAGGAATGAGAAATCGAATGAGAATGCTTTTGCAGCCAAACAAAAACCTCAGTATTCCAGAAGCAACTTTGGAAAGAAGCAATTTGATGCAAGAAAAAGAAGGGAATGGAGTAGTAACAAATAGGGAATGAGTAGAGAGAGTAAGACTCATATCCTCCATGTGGCATTTGTGGCAAATCAGGGCATTCAGACAAGTTCTGTTGGAAAGCACACAAATGCAGAGTATGCAACCTTGTTGGACATCCTGAGAAGTTTTGTTCTAGCAAACATTCAAATCAAACTCCATCACAACATCAGTCTAGAAATCAGTATCAGCAAGCTTCACTGGCAACTGAAAAGAAGGCTGCAGATCGCTTATTCCTGGCATTTCATATGGAAAACACAGTGGAAGCGGATTCATGGTTCATTGATAGTGCTTGCACAAATCACATGACAAGCAAATAAGAAATTTTCTGAAACTTGAATCTAGATTGCAAGGCATCAATCAAAATAGGAAATGGCGAGATTGTATGTACCAAAGGAGTTGGAACCATAGCAGTTCAAACCAAGAAAGGTATGAAGTATATTGACAATGTTTTACTTGTGCCTGGTTTAAGTTCAAATATGTTAAGTGTTGGACAGATGGTTCAAAATGGTTACTCACTGTTTTTCAAAGATAATTTGTGTCAAATACTTGATTCTCATAGTGTTGAAATTGCTTGTGTGCCTATGAGGAATAAGAGTTTCAGTATCTATTGGCAAAATGTGATAGCAAATGCTGCTGAAATGAGTGTTGATGAATCAAACTTATGGCATAAGAGATGTGGCCATTATAACTTTAAATCCTTAGCATGCCTTTATTCTCAAGGTCTGGTAAGGGATTTTTCTGAAATTAATGAGCCAGGAAGAGTTTGTGAGGGTTATAGCTATGGTAAGATGCATAGAGAAGCATTTCCAACTGGTGGAGCTTGGAGAGCAACACAGAAATTGCAGCTAGTACATACTGATATATGTGGACCTATGAAAACAACTTTATTGAGTCAGAATTTGTATTTTGTACTCTTTATTGATGATTGCAAGGATGTGTTAGGTGTATTTCATGAAGAACAAATCAGACGTGTTCTACGTCTTTAAAAAGTTCAAAGCATTGGTTGAAGGTCAGTCAGGCTGCAAGATTCAGATGTTGAGATCTGATAATGGCAAGGAATATACTTCAAAAATGTTTGATCCGTTTTGTGAAGAAAATGGTGTTCGTCATCAACTTTCAGTGCCTTACACTCCACAGCAAAATGGAGTAGCTGAAAGGAAAAATAGGTTTGTAATGGAAATGGCTCAAAGCATGATGGATGAGAAGGAATTGCCAAAGAAATTCTAGGCAGAAGCAGTGTACACATCAGTGTATTTACAGAACAGATTATCAACTAAGGCTGTGAAGGAAAATACATCTATTGAAGCTTGGACTGGAATCAAACCAACTGCAAAACATCTCAAAGTGTTTGGATCTTTATGCTACATTCATGTTCCAGATCACAAGAGCGGTAAATTGGATAATAAAGCTGTGAAAGGAATTTTTCTTGGCTATAGCTCCCAATCAAAAGGCTACAGAGTGTATAACCTGGAAACTGAAAGTATTTCAATCTCAAGAGACATTAAAGTTGATGAAAATGCTAAGTGAAGTGGGAAGAAGATGAATCACAGCAGCCTCAAATCTCAGTGCCTGTAATACAATAGAATTTTCCAGTGAATGAACCAGAAGATCAGTAACCTGAATTGGAGTCCAGTGCTTTAAATGATGGACCATCTGAGTCCACATCAAGCTCTAGTCCACCTCCTAGAGGTACTAGATCATTGAATGAAGTGTATGAAAGGTGTCATATGGCTATTGTCGAGCCAAATAGCTATGATGAAGCTGCAAATCATCATGAATAGGTTGAAGCAATGGATGATTAGATGAAAATGATTTAAAAGAATGAAACATGATTGCTGAGGCCTAGACCAACTGATAAAAAGGTTATTGGAGTCAAATAGATATACAAAGCTAAGATGAATCCAAATGGTTCGATCTATAAGTATAAAGCCAGACTAGTTGCCAAGGGGTTTGCTCAAGAATGTGGGGTTGATTACTTTGAAACTTTTGCTCCAGTTGCAAGACATGATATAATCAGGTTGTTAGTTGCAATAGTTGCTCAAAAGAGATGGAAAATTCATCAGCTTAACATTAAGTCAGCTTTTCTAAATGGAGAACTTGAAGATGATGTGTATGTTGAGCAACCGGATGGATTTATTTCAAAATCAGTACCAGACTATGTGTGAAAGTTAAGAAAGGCTTTGTATGGCTTAAAGCTAGCTCCAAGAGCTTGGTATAGCCGAATTGATGACTACTTATGTGGAAAAGGATTTCAAAAGAGTGAAAGTGAACACACTCTTTATATAAAATCAGATTCTTATGCAAATTTCATGATAATTTCTCTGTATGTGGATGACCTGTTAATTACTGGAAATGATATTGAATTGATTCAATCATTCACACTTGAACTTGAGGAGGAGTTTGAGATGACAAACTTAGGAGAAATGAAATATTTCCTTGGAATTGAAATAGAGCAAAGATCTGATGGAATCTTTGTGTCTCAACACAAATATGTAACTGATATTTTGATAAGGTTCAACATGTTGGATTGCAAGCCTGTGGATACGCCTATAGCATTGAATACTAAGCTATCAAGAGATGATGGAGATCAGCCAGCAAATGAACATAACTTCAGAAATCTTGTTGGAAGCCTGCTGTATCTGACTTCAACCAGACCAGACCTGATGTATGCTGCAAGTTTGTTATCTAGATTTATGTCCAATCCTTCGTAAACTCACTTTGCTACTGCCAAAAGAGTACTCAGATATATCAGATGCACTCTCAAGCATAGCATTTAATATGAAGAAGGAGTTGGATCAAATTTATTTGGCTACTCAGATAGTGATTGGGCTGGTTCAGTGGATGATATGAAGAGCACCTCTGGGTACTTATTTTCTCTGGGATCTGGTGCATTTTGTTGGAATTCAAAGAAGCAGGACATAGTAGCTCAATCAACAGCTGAGGCAGAGTATGTGGCTGCATCATCAGCTGTCAATCAAGCGATTTGGCTGAGAAAAATACTAAGTGACTTGCATTAGTATCAAGCTAATCCTACCTCGATTTTAGTTGATAATCAGTCAGCTATTGCTTTGGCTAAAAATTCATTTAATCATGGAAGAACTAAGCACATCAAAGTCAGATTTCATGCAATCAGGGAAGCTGAGAAGGGAGGTGATGTTTATTCACAATATTGTCCATCTCAAGTCCAGTTGGCAGATTTGTTCACTAAACCTCTTGCAAAAGCTCGTTTTGAAGAATTGAAGAATCAGATTGAAGTGTTGAATGGAAGCTTCAAGGAGGAGATTGAAGGCAAATGTGAAGATTTCATTCAACCTCCTAAATTCACGTTTTTATTGTAATGATTGTTAGTGCAAGTTGTATTGTGTTTGCCTTGCTTAAGTTATTGTATTTGCTGACATTTTGTACCTTTTAAGTTTCTTGTAAGCTTAAACTTGCTCCTTAATATAATGGAGTGCATGGTCAGTTGTAAAGGGCAATCATATCAACAAAATCTATTCTGTAAAACTTCTTCCTGATTCCAGTTCTTCCTTCTTTCTTCCATATTTGAGCTTCGACTGTAACAAAGCAAAAAGATCATTGATTGATCTTGTATTATTCGTGCAAAGAATCTTGCATGAGTTGTTTGGTGCTTATTGTCACCTTTGATAAGAGCCAACACACCGTGCAGGAAGGTAGGAGGAAAGGAAGGTTACAGGAAGGTAGTGTGAAATTGTAGATGTGTAAACAGTAAATTCACTATAGATAAACAGTAAAATGAGCTATATTCCCCACAAACTGCCTTTTTTATTAGAAGGTAGATACACGACGGATGATGCAAGTGAAAATTTGTTCCATTCTCATTTCTCAATACAATGACATATTAGCCTTAACATTCTTGTTGGGAAAAATACATTTTTACGGATAAATAGTATTAAATGGCTTTATAAATAGGCAGGTAATATAAATATATAGAAATGTTAATGCAAATAATAATTTTTCACAAAACACCAAAAGTCATTAGGAACATATTGGTGGTCGTTAATAGATGGGATGAGAAAACACTTATTGCAATTCATCCAAACTAATAAATAAGTATTCATATACAAATATATTGTGCTGGTTTAGAGTGCACCATTTCAACAATTTGTTTGTTCAGGTTGATTCTATCAAAGTCCACCTTCTTATATTTCTACGTCTAGGATTCGACTCATTTCTAGTGAAATGGCAACAGTGGGGTATTTTGAGGTTTTATTAGCAGTCCTATGGTTCCTTTGTCTTTGGGGGTTTTGGAAGTATAAGGTGGTTGTCGGTGTTAATGTGTAATGTGTTTTTGTAAGTCAAAGAAATATTTCTTTATTTTGTCTAATCCAAGGGTTGTAAACTAGACTAATTATAGCCTACTACAAGTTAGAGTATGATGTGATAGATAGTCTAGTAGGTAGGAGTATGTCTAGTTGATAGAAGTCTTGTAATGTTTAGCAAGTTGCCTTTTTTTGTATGCACCTGTGTCTATTTCGAAAACTAGAAGAAAAAACTTTCCCAGCACCTCTGTTTTCTTCCCCTGTAACACTGGTTCTGGTCCAGTTTCATCTCTCTTGCTACTGGTCCGATTTCTGCCTTTTCT
Source organism: Osmanthus fragrans (assembly GCA_019395295.1). Classification (NCBI taxonomy): domain Eukaryota; kingdom Viridiplantae; phylum Streptophyta; class Magnoliopsida; order Lamiales; family Oleaceae; genus Osmanthus; species Osmanthus fragrans. The sequence continues at coordinate 15,722,808 of CM033355.1, read as the reverse complement.
TCCACATATTACAGGTCCATAAAGCTGTAAAAACAGCCAACATTCTGGTATTAGAGCTTCTCCAGATCTGTGGTTCGTTCTCTGCTACAACAACAACAAAAATCTGAATAAAGGGTTAAAAAAACAAGGTTTTCTGCTGAAATTTAAATGGCAAGCACAAGTGGTTCAAGTGGAAGTTCACAACAGTCATTTGTTCCAATTTTTTATGGCCAAAACTATGATTTTTGGTGTATGAAGATGAAAACTTCATTCATGGCTGTGGACCTATGGGATATGGTGGAGAATGGCTTTGAAGAACCTAAAAATGAGGAAGTTCTAACAGCAACCAAGAAGAATGAACTTAAAGAAGCAAGGCAAAGGGATGCAAGTGCTCTTTCAATGTTGCATAGGGCAGTGGCTGATTCAGTCTTTCCAAGAATCATGATGGCAAGCAAGGCAAATGAAGCATGAATGATTCTAAAGAAGGAATACCAAGGAGACTTGAAGGTAAGAGCTATTAAACTTCAATCTCTTAGAAGAGATTTTGAAAATATGAAGATGAAAGACAATGAATGTGTTAAAGAATTTTCGGATAGATTTAATGGGCTTGTGAATCAAATGAAGTCATATGGTGAGGATGTTACAAATACAAAAATGGTGGGAAATTTTTTGATTAGCTTGCCGGAAAAATATGATCCTCTTGTGGCGGTGATTGAAGAAACAAAAAATCTAGAGGAGTTAAAAGTTGAGGAGTTGATGGGTTCATTGAAATCATTTGAACAAAGGTTGAATCGACGTTCCGAAAAATCAATGGAGATTGCATTTCAATCTAAACTAAGTGTTGGATCAAATAGCAACTTAAGGCAGCCCCAAAATTATGAAAAGAGGATGGATATGTCAAGTAGAGGTGGAAGAAGTAGTAGGGGAAGAGGAAGAGGAAGAAGTCCAAGAGGTAGAGGTAGAAGTATTTTTGAAAGGAGATTTAGTGGAGAAGATCAACCACAAAGGTGCAAAATTTGCAAGAGAAGTAGCCATGATGAAAATGATTGTTGGTTTAAAGGGAAGCCACAATGTTACAATTGTAAAGGATTTGGACATGTGCAAAAGGATTGTAGAGCAAAGAATACTCAACAAGCCAATTGTGTAGCTGAGAAGGAGGATGAATCAAGTTTGTTTTATGCTTCTTTGAATGCACCAAATGAAGCATGTTTCTCAAGTTCAAGTTGCTCAAATGAAACTCAATGGTACTTGGATAGTGGATGCACAAATCACATGACTTCAAATGAAGGAATCTTTGTTGATATGGAAGATTCAAACTCAAACGTGAGATTGGGAAATGGAGATGTAGTAAATGTGAAGGGAAAAGGAAAAATTGGAGTTCAAACAAAGAAGGGCTGTAGACTTGTTCGAGATGTCATGCATGTATCGGACTTAGACCAAAATTTGCTAAGTGTTGGACAGCTTTTAGAGAATAGTTATTCTCTGTTTTTCAATGATGGTTATTGCATTATTCGTGATAAAAAGGCTGGAAATTCAATCATAGCAAAGGTGAAAATGGAGAATAGAAGCTTTCCTCTCAAATTCAAGCATGCAAATGACAAAGCCTTTTGAATGGTGGCTAATGAATCTTTGTTGTGGCACAAACGGCTTGGACACTTGAACTTTCAAGGGCTGAAATTATTGGAGCAGAAAAATATAGTTTATGGGCTTCCAAAAATTGAAGAAAAGCGTGAAGTTTGTGAAGGATGTGCACTTGGAAAGCATCACCGTCAACCATTCCCAAAAGGAGTAGCTTGGAGAGCAAAGATGCCACTTGAATTGGTGCATACGGATGTTTGTGGACCGATGCATACACCATCTCATTCACAAAATAGGTACTTTATCCTATTTATTGATGATTTTACAAGAATGACATGGGTTTATTTTATGAGACAAAAATCTGAAGTTTTTACAATCTTTAAAAAATTCAAGATTTTTGTTGAGAAACAAAGTGACCATTTTATAAAAGTATTGAGGAGTGACAATGGTAAAGAATATACTTCGAACGAATTTGACAATTTTTGTGAAGTTGAAGGTGTTGACAAGCAATTGACAGTTGGCTATACACCACAACAAAATGGTGTTTCCGAGAGGAAAAATCAAACGGTGATGAAGATGGCAAAATCAATGTTGCATGAAAAAAAGCTTCCAAAAGCTTTTTGGGCCGAAGCGGTTTATACGGCCGTTTACTTGCTAAATAGATGCCCAACAAAGGCGGTATGGAACATGACTCCTATTGAAGCTTGGAATGGGAGAAAACCTTCGGTGACACACTTGAAAGTGTTTGGATGTCTTTGCTATGCTCAAGTGCCAAAAGAGAAGCGGTGCAAACTTGATGAAGCAAGTGAAAAATGTATCTTCGTTGGTTATAGCTCACAATCAAAGGGGTATAAGTTGTACAACTTGAAAAGCAAGAAAGTAATTGTTAGCCGTGATGTGTTGTTTGATGAAAATGCTACTTGGAATTGGGAAAAAGAAGAAGTTGAAAGAAGGATTCCAGTTTCAATAAATCTGCCCCAAAAATCTGTCATTGAAGATGTACAAAATGAAGAAAATGGAGTTCATTCAAGCTCACATTTATCACCACCAAGCAGCCCCTCAAGCCCTTCAAACTCAAATTCATCATCATCAAGCTCAACTCCAAGAAAAATACGGGATTTAAATGATGTTCTTGCAAGATGCAACTTTTGTGTGATTGAGCCCGATAACTTTGAAGAAGCAATGAAGGAGAAGTGTTGGAAAAAAGCAATGGAGGAAGAAATAGAAGTTATTGAGAAAAACAACACTTGGGAGCTAGTTGAAAGACCAAGTGAGAAAGATGTCATTGGTGTGAAATGGGTCTATAAGGTGAAGCATAATTTCAATGGTTCATTCAAGAGAAACAAAGCAAGATTGGTGGTGAAAGGCTATGCACAACAGCCCAGCATTGATTATGATAAAACTTTTTCTCCGGTTGCTCGTCTAGACACCATTAGAGCACTCATTGCTCTTGCAGCCCAAAAAGGTTGGTTGTTGTACCAACTTGATGTCAAGTCAGCCTTTTTGATTGGAGAACTCAAAGAAGAGGTATATGTTGAACAACCTCAAGGCTTCATCATTAAAGGAGAAGAAGACAAAGTGTATAAACTAAGAAAGGCTTTATATGGGCTCAAACAAGCACCAAGAGCATGGTATAGTCAAATTGATGGCTATGTTCAACGACATGGATTTTTGAAGAGCAAAAGTGAGCCAACATTGTACGTGAAACATAAAGGTAACACCGATATTCTTATTATTGCATTATATGTTGATGATTTGGTGTTTACGGGAAATAATGCAAAGATGATTGAAGAATTTAAAGTTGAAATGATGAAAAGATATGAAATGAGTGATTTGGGTTTGTTGCATCATTTTCTTGGTATGGAAGTATATCAAGATGAAAAAGGGGTATTTATTTCTCAAATGAAATATGCTGAAAAAGTGCTTAAAAAATTTAGAATGTTTGGATGTAAATATGTGGAAACTCCTTTGGCTTGCAATGAGAAATTGATGAAGGAGGATGGAGAAAAGAAGATTGATGAAACTCTTTATAGAAGCTTGATTGGAAACTTGCTTTACCTCACCGCAACAAGACCGGATATCATGTTTGCCGCAAGTTTGCTCTCAAGGTTCATGAGTACTCCAAGTCATAAACATTTTGGTGTTGGAAAAAGAGTTTTGAGGTATATAATGGGGGCATTAAACTTTGGGATCAGATTTGAGAAGAATTTGGAAGTGAAGTTAAGAGGCTGTTGTGATAGTGATTGGGAAGGTTGTGTTGATGATAAGAAGAGCACCTCCGGCTATGCATTTTCCCTTGGCTCGGGAGTGTTTTCGTGGCTATCCAAGAAGCAACAATCTGTTGCTCAATCCTCAGCTGAAGTGGAATATATGTCAGCCTCTATTGCAACTTCACAAGCTATATGGTTAAGGAGAATTTTGGAAGATATTGGAGAGAAGCAAGGAGAAGCCACACCATTGTTTTGTGACAACAAATCAGCTATTGCAATGGCAAAGAATCCATGTTTTCATAGTAGAACAAGGCATATTGCAATCAAGTATCACTTCATTCGAGATGCAATTGAAGATGGAGAAGTTGAACTAAACTATTGCAAGTCTGAAGAACAAGTGGCGGACATCTTCACAAAGGTACTTCCGACATCAAAATTTCAGCAACTAAGAGCTGCGCTTGGAGTTCAAGAAAAAACACATTAAGGGGGAGAATGTTAATGTGTAATGTGTTTTTGTAATTCAAAGAAATATTTCTTTATTTTGTCTAATCCAAGGGTTGCAAACTAGACTAATTATAGCCTACTACAAGTTAGAGTATGCTGTGATAGATAGTCTAGTAGGTAGGAGTATGTCTAGTTGATAGAAGTCTTGTAATGTTTAGCAAGTTGCCTCTTTTTGTATGCACCTGTGTCTATTTCGAAAACTAGAAGAAAAAACTTTCCCAGCACCTCTGTTTTCTTCCCCTGTAACACTGGTTCTGGTCCAGTTTCATCTCTCTTGCTACTGGTCCGATTTCTGCCTTTTCTTCCACATATTAAAGGTCCATAAAGCTGTAAAAACAGCCAACAGTCAGGAACTGGCAAGTGTTCGGGATGCTGCCAGTGCTTTTGTTTAAAGTTGGACGGATTCACGATGTTTGCACCGAGGTTTTGAGGGCAACTAAGAGAGGTACTTTTAGGTTCAAAGGTCCCTGGTTTGTTAACATTGAAATGCTGGCAACTGTTAATCCTGCCAATGTGTACTATATCCTGAGTGCCAATTTTCAGAACTTTCCAAAGGGGCCTCAGTTCAAAGAAATTTTTGATGTTTTGGGAGATGGGATTTTTAATTCGGACGCTGATTCATGGAAGAATCAGAGAAAAATCACGCACACGTTGATTAATCATCAGCTATTTCATCGGTTCTTGATGAAAACGCTACACGAAAAGGTGGAAAAAGGCCGAATCCCAGTTCTTGAAAGTGTGTGCGATAATAGCCGAGTGACTGATTTGCAGGAATTGTTTCAAAGATTAACATTTGATACAACATGTATTTTGGTCACAGGTTATGATCCTGGATGTTTATCTACTGAATTCCCAGAAGTTCTATTTTCAAAAGCCATGGATGATGCGGAAGAAGCCATTTTCGTGAGACATGTTTTGCCTGAAACCCTATGGAAATTTCAAAGGATAATCGGGTTTGGTGCAGAACGAAAATTAAGGAAAGCTGGGGAAGTCTTGGACAAAATCATAGGAAAATACATATCAATGAAGAGGGATGAATTGAAATCAGTAAATGATGAAAATTGTGCTGCTGATTTGCGAACATCTTACATCAGTACTGAGGAGCATGACAACCTAGACGTGAAACGAAACGACAAGTTCTTGAGGGACACCATACTAAATTTAATGATTGCAGGCCGAGACACGACTAGCTCGGCCCTCACGTGGTTTTTTGGCTTGTCACTACCCATCCAGAAATCGAAAGAAAGATCAGAGACGAGCTCAGGTCAGCTATACCAGTAGAAGAAGCCGAAAAACGGAGAATTTTTCAAGGTCAAGAACTTGGCAAGCTGGTTTACATGCATGCAGCAATCTGTGAATCCTTAAGGCTGTATCCACCAGTTCCATTTCAGCACAAGGAGCCTCTACAGGCAGACATCCTTCCAAGTGGCCATTTTGTTCATCCAAAAATGAAGGTTATCTTCTCTTTGTATGCAATGGGGAGAATGGAGACAATTTGGGGAAAGGATTGCCTCGAATTCAAGCCCGAGAGGTGGATTTCTAAGCGCGGGACGATCAAGCACGAGCCTTCTTACAAGTTCTTGGCATTCAATGCTGGTCCGAGGACTTGCCTCGGGAAAGAAGTGGCTTTCACAGAGATAAAGGCTGTTGCTGCTACTATAATCCATAATTATCAAGTCGAAGTGGTCGAAGGGCATAAAATAACCCCCAATTGTTCTGTCATCCTCTACATGAGACACGGATTAAAGGTTAGGATTAGCAAGAGATTGTCCTAAGCGGTCATGTTTATACATGTTGTTTTCCTGCGTTATGGTTTCTCTTTTCCTTTTCCTAGGTTATTTGTTATATCATTTGTGAAAGTATGAAGAAAAAGAAATTGTCAATTGTATCCTACTTTGGCATGAATGTTCGATGTGGTCTATGAGATTGTAATAAACCTTGGTGCAAGTCTTCCTAAACATTCTCTCATCCTTTCCCCCCGCCCCAAAAATGAAGAAGAAAACAGAAAAGAAGAGTTTACATGCATGAACAATGTATATATTCCGAGAATCGGCAAACTTGTGGCCCATATAATTTTTTGATAAAAATTAATAAATAATATTACAATAAATTTATTTGGAAGCAAAAAATATTGTATAAAATTAAGTGTCACTTCTATTAAAAAGTGATATTAGTCATCAAAAAAGTGACAGAAAATTGAAAAAAATAAATTACAAAGCTATTCAAAAAAGTAACAAAAAATGAAAAAATGACACTCAAAAAGTGACAAAACCCTCAAAAAGTGTCAAAACATTAATCAAAATCTTGAAATATATCATTTTATGCAAATTCAACCACCACCAAGGCCAACCCTACACGCGAAAGATCACTCATACTATTACATCAAATACCAACCCTTGGTTTCGACTAAGACTTCATAAAAGGATATGCAAGCACAAAAACATGACGTTTGCGTTCAGTAGCAATTCTATTCAACCAAGAAATCATTTGTAAAGTCCTATAGAAATAAACAAATAATGACAAGGAATCAACTGGACCTGAACCAAAGGCCTCGTGTGCTCTATTGTCCAACCAAAATTAAAATGACTTTTTTTTTTCTTTTTTTTTTTTTTTTTTTTTTTTTCCTTTTTACCAACAGTAAAATGAATGAATATAGAGATGACAAAACATGGTGCTTTATACATCCAAAGGAGGTTGTTATAGGGGTATTGGCACTATGTTTGAACCAAAAGCTTTTAGTTTTAGCTTTAAAGTTTTCAAAGTTAAAAGGTAGTGACAGAGTTTATAGTGGCACATACAGAAAGCTCCCTTAACACACTCAAATTTATTTGCTCCAAATATTATGTGCAATAGGCTTGATTTTAAATAGCATAAACCCCGCCTTATTACGATTACTCTACAAGTCAAGACGGTTAGATTGCACTTCTCTTATGTAATTAGATTATTATTCTGGTTTATTTGCATATAGTACTAGTAACTAAACATAAAATACAAGAATATAAACATACCTCATATTCCACCAAATCCTCACCGACCTCCAAAACTCGCAATACGTAAATGAGCATAAGCCTTTTCATTGATCCTCACAGCCACTGCGATTGTTGCTGCCACTCCACCTGCAGTCAAATTAGGATCATTCTGAAGCTTTACACTCATAATCCCTTCAATCATTCCGAAGCTCTGCACCCAGTAGTATTCACGGAAGAATCATTCTCAAAACTTGCATTATCCGTCGCTAATTCAAAGGTGCCATTGAATTGTTGAGTTCTCATCCAAAGTGAAAATTTCAGTGACATTAATTGCAATCAACAACTTGAGAATGAGCAATTAATATATATATATATATATATATATATATATATATATATATATAGTGGCGGAGTCAGCTTATCGAAGTTGGGGGGTTCAGATTTGAAGATATAGTGCGCCCCCGAAATTTTATTTTGATACCTTATTAACAAAAAAAATCAATAAACGTATAAAAGAAAGTATTTCTTGAGTACCAATATTTTATTTAGCACAATCATACTTTATTACAAACGTTCCTTTCGAGTTCTCATACTTTGATAACGTTGTATAACTATATCATCATCAATCATGTCAAATTTTCTACTTTTTTCTTATATAATTTTAAACAATCACACAAATGTAAGAAAAAACTCAATGTTTTTTTCACTATCAAACTTAAATCGAAGATTGCCCTCAATGTCTTAAAATATCATCAAGCAAGCGAAATAAAAGGAAGGGAATTATATTCTCTCCGGATGTATGTTTTATAGTGGAGGCTAATTTGAAATGAATTTTTTATAGCTAGATGGCTCACTTGAATGCGTCATTTTTCTTGTCCATGGTTAGTTTGTATGTTTTCAGTTGTCACGTTCCGATAAAATAAAGAGAAATTAATCATTGATAATCAATTTTACTATAATTATTCAGTATTTATAGAAATTAATATTAATAATTTTGTAAATATTAAATATTTTATTCTAAATACTTGTGTGGTGTAATTTTCACATTTTAAAAAGGTTCCTTGTTTCAAATTCATAAGCTAAAAAAAAAAAAAAAAGTCTAAAAATTGGGGGGTCCAGGATCCCCCCCCCCCCCCACCCCTCCGCACCTATATATATATATATATATTGATGTAAAACCAATTTTTTAAGGGAAATAATAGGTGCAGAATCTCATGAGTTTGGTAGCAAAGGTCTTGGTCAAATCTTGTTCAGAACTTTACATAAACTAATGTATAATCAGTCCAGTGCTTTGTTGCTTCATCTTTTGAAACCGTAAACTAATCTTGGTGAAGGATCTTACCCTCAAGGAATCATTTATTGCTTCCACTAAGTCTATCCTTATCATATTCCTTAAAATATGTTGATTAATCGAAGATTCTGTATTACCCTGCAAGATATATAAATGAAATTTTCTATATCCCATCAATACAACATTGGCTCCTTTGATAACCTTCAGGACTCCACCTTCAACAGTCCCTTTGAATCAATAGTACTTAAGAAGATAAGATTTCTCTTCAGATCTGGAATGTATCTCACTGCATCAAGTGTAGTAACCGTCCATCAAACATCTTTATTTTGACCTTACCAATATTAGCCGTTCGATAATGTATGTTATTACCCGTCATCACAACACGTTTTGAAACTCCTTCATATGATAAAAACAATTCTTGATTGGGTGACATGAAAATAACAAGCTATATCTAGAATCCAATCTTTGTCAAGTTTGGGTTGAAGTCAGAAATAAGTAAAAGTTCTCCATCACCGTGAGAAATTTCTACAACAATGGTTTCACTTGAAGCATCTAGTTGCTTTCCTTTCTAAAAAACTATGCCAAATTTTCTCTATTCTGCAACTTATAGCAATCCTTAATTAAATACCCCCAATTCTTGCAATAAATTTGGAAGTTAGACCTTAATTTGCCACTCAAACAACCACCATCAAGAACTAGGTCATCTTCATAAATCTCAACAATATAATTCATCTTCTCATTTGAAAATAGAGTATCATAGACTTCTTCAATTGTAAGATCACGAATATATAAGATCGTGTCTTTAAACAACAAATATAAAGCAAGCAAAAAACACAACAAAATCAATCCCATATAAGTGAACACTGCTAGCCTCATAACGTGCCACAATGAAAATCTTGTACTGCAATTCAATAGCGAAATATCAAACTTTATAGTTGTCATCACGAAAAATCAAATTGAGCTATTAACTTGATCAAAATCTTGATTTTCCCAAGAATTTCAAAAACAAAAGCTCTATACCACTTGTTATTAACCTGTTTGTTGCGAAAAGCGGAAGATGATACCAGATTAATCTAGTACCAAATTGTTGGAGAAAATCAGAGATAATATGAAGTAAGGGTCTATTTGATTGCAAGATGGAATTTGGGTAGAAAGAAAACGAATTACAGAAAATTAAATTGCCTAAAACTTGTTTTACTAGAAATTGTCAATTAATTGTGTTTGATTGTATAATTTTTCACTGGGAAAATTTTGAAATTTTGGATATTATTTTGACTTTGTTTTTCATGAAAATTGTATAGGAAAATGATAAATTTTTTTTTTACCATTGAGTCTAGAATTTGTTCCAATTGTCATATACATACATACATACATACATATATATATATATATATATATATATATATATATATTGTATACCGAATTTGTTTAGCAAATGATAATTTTTTTACCATTTGGTCTAAAATTTGTTCCAAATATATATATATATATATATATATATATAAGTGGTGGGAAAGTCAATTCCATGAAAGGTGAGAAAATTGTAAAAGGTGAAAAATATTTTTCATGAAAAATTTGTCCAACAAAACAAGTCAAAATGAGATTTTACAACAGGGCGTAATTGATCACAAGAACACAAGAATAAAATAATTTGCAGAAAAATGATATTTTATTATAATATGAAGAAAAAATACAAAGATTTTGTATTTATGATTTGTCTAACTTGTAATGATATTAAATAATCCAACTATTATATAGAATAACCAAATATATATAGGGAACAACACAAACCTTAGAAGTAGAGTCGTAGATGAAATAGAATGTCAAAAAGTTTCCTTATCTTGATCTTTTTAAATCCAACACAAATTTCAACTCCCAATAGGGTTCTAAATAGAACTTTAACTAGAATTTGTCTAATAAATTTCGAATAGGATATCAAAACATTCCAAATAGAATTCTTTTTATTGTGCACTTTAATTAGAATTCTCAATTATCTCCAACAAAGAATTCGGGTCACACCCAAATTCTAACAGTTTCAAAGTAGACTAGTCTCTAGTTGTAGCAAATTGGTGTTGCTAACTTTGGTGATAATGGAGAGCAACGGAGATAACGATGGCAGTGACAATGTTTGTGGTGAGATTTTGGGTTGATTAGGTAGTGGGGTGCATGGGGTGGAAGAAAATGAACTGTTTACAGTTCCTTTTTATTTTTATATTTTTATATAATTTTTTATTATTATTCTATTGGAGAATACGAAATTACAATTTTGCCCTTCAATTTTTTTTTTATTTATCAAAATTGAATTTTATTTTTGGGTTGAATATCCATCCATTTGACCTCCAACTAAAATCGAAATAAAAAGGTTTGTGACTGTGGTCGTAAAAATAAAATATTTAGGTATAGTCTAAAACAATGCACATGATAGAATATACATGAAGCCCATTAATTAATGGTAAATCCTTATTTTATTCCAGATATTATTCTCCAATTTTATAAAGTATTGATTAAATATATTCCTAATCATGTGTATCTAGTCCTATTAAATCCAATTTTAAAGGTCATTTGTTTATATATGTATCCATAAACAAATTAAATTTTAAAACCTAAATTAAGGGAAAACATAATTATGGAGAGTGTAATTTATAATTTAAAATATGCACTTAGTTTATGTGCAAATTTAAGATATAGATTATGATCTAGGTTTTTTTTTTTTTTTTTTTTTTTGTTCTCTTCCTTCTTTACGAAAAAATTCTTAGTTTTTAAGTTATATATATAAAAATTCATTTTGTAGAAATTTTAAATATAAAAAGTTAATATTTCTAAATATTAATATTAATGTAAATAAGTAACTCAATATAATTAGTGATTACAAATTTTCTCTCTATATTTTTCAATCTTCTAGTGTGAGGTTGTGGTTTATCCCACAATGTACATCATCATTTCGAGTGGCTCTATCTTCAATTAATATATTTAATTAATATAAATCTATACGATAATACTGAATTTTTTTGATTCGTTGGTTCAATACTCATAATTTCTCTCCTATCTCTAATAATACAAAGCTATATGATAACAATCAAAAATTTGAATTGAATGATTCATTACTCGTAATTTCTCTCCTTTCTTTCAATTTCTTGTTTAATATAATATAAAATTGATAATTTTGACTTATTTCCTCATATTCTTCCTTCTGAGCGGCTAAATAATCGAGGAGCCTGTGGCTCCGTCAACTTGGCTAGCATGCAAACTAGCCCCTAAAAAAATTAAATAAATAAATAAAAATTTGATTAATCGCTCACGAGCCTCGCAAGTTAATGGGCGAGCCGAACCTATATTTGACAAAGCGAGCTAACTTGCATAATAGATCTAACCGAGTTCAATGGTGGACTAGTCAAGCAACATCCACTTGATTAGTGCACTCAACACCGTGAACCACAAATTGGGACAGCAAATGGAGACAACATGTGAAACGTCGTAATTAACCCTGCCCCATGTCTAGCTCTCTTTCCCAAATAAAGTAAGTGCGTTGCCAGTAGTGCAGAAAGACCAAACCCGTGTGGAATTCTTATCTCATATATTTTCTGTTACATACACTGATACACAAAACGAGTTATCAACACATGTAGTGCAATACACGAGCGTAATAGTATACAGTAACCACACGGTCCATACCATAGGAAACCCTCGTAGAAGTGTAAAATGTAAAGCTTCTCTCTCTCTCTCTCTCTCTCTCTCTATATTTACTCATTTCCGCATTTTTAAACAAATAAAAATATCACTTCAGAGTTCATTTCTTTGGAGAAGAAGAGGGTCTGTATATTCAAGAAAATCCAAGATTTTTTACTGAAACCATATGGAAGATCGCAAGGAGGTAAAATGCTATCCCGCTCTGTGTTTGTAGTTTTCATTCTTGAATTATCCTCGTGACACTTTTGATAAATTAGATTAGACAAGATAATATTATTGAAGAAACTGGAGTTAAAATCTTGTTTCCCGAGTCCCATACTACTGATTGAACATGGCCTTGAAGGTCTTTTCTGAATTTTCTGGGTTTTTTTATATGGGAACTTGTGAAGATGCCAATAAAATGAATGTTTTGTTGAGTTTATGCTGGATCAATTATATTATGAAACTGTACAGAAAGTAAGCTAATTTAGTTTTTTTTTTCTTTTCTCTTGATCTTTGTTTTAGTTGTCCACAGATTTTTGTAGTCATATGTTTGCTTTCATAATCTGGAAGATGTTTAACATATTTCAGTTCTTGATAACATCAGCAGGTATGTGTATTCTTGAATGTCTGTCCTTGAAATTATCAGGCTTTGATGAAATTGAATTCTAACTTTGATTATAAGGGATTCATATCTTAATTAGTCAAATTTTGACTTTCTTTGGTCAGTAGCACAAATTTTCCAATATCGACCATAAAAAAAGGGGTATTAATTTTCAGTTTCCTTCTTTGAAAGGAACTGGTTTCTTTGAAAAACATTCAGCTTATGAGAACTGTCAATTTTATGCAAGCCTACTTTGAAAATGCAAAAGTCGTTTAAAGGATAACATTGGAAATGAATCCTTGAATATTTAAACCAGAATTTTTTTTTTTTTTCTGACATCCATTTTCGATAGGGGAATTCCATTTGTACACCAGGGAATACAACCCCTCACATGTTGAGAGGGCCCACATTAATTAAAAATTTGTGGGCCCCCTCATTGTACATCATTTAATGCTGTACACCAAGCAAAGTTCCGATCGATAAGTGGTTCTTATCTTATTTGTGTATGATCCACCATTTAATATGAGAGATTGTCCAGGTGGACCGAGGGTAAAAACTGCTATGACATTATCATTTTCTGCCTCCCCTTTTCTTTCTAATTCTGGAACCTATTCCAAAAGTAAATGACGAGAAACAAAAATCCAGACTTAATGGAAATAAGGCTTATTTTGTTTTTGTTGCCAAGTGCATATCCATGTTTTACCGTTCCCCAATAAAGGAAGAATCATAGACTTTTGAAGTGTCAATTAATCCTAATTTTATTCTTCTTGTATAGAGGAATGAACCATGGTTATCTGTTCCACAATTTGGGGAATGGGACCAAAAGGGTCCGTTGCCCGACTACTCCATAGATTTTTCAAAGATCAGAGAAATGAGAAAGCAACATAAGAGGGATCCATCAAGAGCCAGTCTTGGAAACGAGGAAGAGCTCATCTCTTCAACTACTCAAGCTACAAAAACTGCCCATGTTGATGATCATCACGACTATGATCAAAATCACTCACCATCGGTGAGTTCTTCAGCTATCTTTAGTGTACACTTTCTTTTGACTATGTTTATGTTTTAATGAAGACAGTATGAACTATGAGTCATTGGGATCTGAAACTATATTGAAATACTACATTTTGCAAGTAGTTGGTAGTTATTGATTAGGACAGTAGCTAAAGGTGTAGTGGACTATATGTGGTTTGGGGGACCGAAACTTAGTTGTTTTTGGTGAGTGGATTCACAGGCTAGCAGGTAGGTGTACTTCTTGTAATGGAGCCCTATGTTGGGTATTGAAAATATTCTGATTAGTCACCTGCCCAATTAAGACGAACAAGTACAACAGTGCCTTGTGCTCATGTTTATTCTGTTGGCTCAATTGAAAATTATGATACTTAAAAGGCAAACTTTTCAGACTAGGTGCGAAAACTAAGTTTGTTATCTCATGTCTTTGGAAGCGTGAATCGAATATCATTTAGAACCTTACAGCCAAGTGCTATTAGGTTGGACGAGGTGACGATTTTTTGTGTGGTGCTGAATTAATGTAGTTCTTGGTTTAGTACATTAGCACATGAAATGTGGAAACAACTTGTACTAGCATAAATTTGAGATAATCTTATTTCCAGGTCCACATGCATATATAGTTGGTGCACATGCAATGAATAATGTTAGCCATATGATATAGAATCATGATGCTGCTTGCTTTGGTGTAGACAGCCTTCTTTAAATTCGAAATAAAATCATGATCTTTCAAGACATTCATTTTTAAATTCTTTCCTTGAAATGAATAGTGTAGCGACCCGCCTCTATGCAAGTTGTCAAATTGGTACCAGAATTCAACTTAAGTCTCTCATAAGTCATAAGGCAGAAGTCATGGATTCGAATACTAGAGACGAGATAGAATTCCATGAGAGATAAGATGAGTTCAAGCTCTCTCAGAGCGGACGGTATGTAAGTTAATATTTTGTGCATAGAGGTCGGGTTGTTATCGTGTAGCTGGTAATTTTCTTATCGTAATTATAGTTAATTTTACAGCAATAAACTATAAAATTATAGTGTGACATAGTCCCAAATGTATTCCGGATTGAATTGGAAGAAATTTTCTGAAAGTTCATTTATTTTTCTTAGCAGTCAAGCTAATATTTTCAACACTAAAACTATTTCTTATCTTCTCTATGCTTGGCTGTCGTGTAGTAACTAGAAAAGCTCTTTCTTCAACTTAAACAATCAACATACAGTCCTGCATTTTTCACTGTTGCCTATGATTTTCCATTAGTAATCTCTGAAGCTCATTTTTCAGTTTTACAGCCCTATTGTGATGAGATTTTATCGTAAATTCTCTGCCATTGTGTGTCACAGGCAAAGAAGAGCATTTTGAGCTGCTTCAACTGCTGTGTAAAGGCCTGATTTTGATGAAGTTAAGTCGCGTTCTGTAATGTCAAATCGACCTTTCCATGTTTCGATCAATTGTTTCACATAAAATAGGGATTATTTAGCCGTTTTCAGGTTTCGTATAAATAATTATCCGAATTTGTCTTGCTTCAAATTCTTGTCGGCCTTGTTTATACGGGCTTGTGAAATTTCTTGCACGTGTAGAAAGTTCAATGGTACATTTTTTGAGCTTGATGATAAACCTGTACAGATAATTGTTATGTACATGAGAGAAAGACTGGTAAGGACAGGCGAATTATTCGAGTACTTCGATTAATAGACCTATTTATGTAAGATTTATGTGATATTTCAATCCTACTTGAACAAGAATTATGGAACTCATACAAGTCAAAACATCCAAAAACCAAATAGAGAGTGTTATAAGTAGAGAGCAAGTATTTGGCCAGCCAATAGGCTGCGAACGAGATTATCTCTATTTGAAAACCAGATTAGAGAAGTCAGCTTATTGGGAAGTATTATATTATTAAACAATAAACCAATAATTATATTACTCAGTAGTTAATTATTTTATTTCTACGTTTGATCAAAGGCGTTGCACAATGTATTTTCATACAAAGAGAAATGCGAGCAAAGAAAAAGACGTTGAAAAGAGACGGGAAATTTTACTCTATTTTATGAAGTTAGACGTTACTTTTCAAATCAACTAAATTTAGGGTTGGACAAAAGTCCCGAATCGATTCGAATCAAAATCGAACTGAACTGAGCGATTCTTCTGAAATTAAATACTTGAACGGGTACCCAAATTTAGAGCCGAAAGTTTTGGTTCGGTTCTCGGTTCTAGATCAAGAACCAAATCTTTTTAATTTTTTAATTTTTTTTATATTATATAAATCAAATAATTTAACTTTTTCTAAATAAATTGGCAAATTAACAAATTATTTTCAATTAACAAATTAGCAAATTAACAAATAATTGGTAAGTATTAACAATACTTTAAAGAATTTTTATCTCTATGATTTCTAATTTATATTTCTTTATTTTACGTAGATTTAAATGTTTGAAGCAAATGAATTATTGATATGGAATGGATCACCGATATTTTAGTATTAGTATATGTTTTTTGGTATTTATATACATTTGTAAATTAATCTTATTATACAACTTGTTATTTATATGTTATTAATTGAACTACGTCAATTTGT
This sequence comes from Osmanthus fragrans, assembly GCA_019395295.1. NCBI lineage: Eukaryota > Viridiplantae > Streptophyta > Magnoliopsida > Lamiales > Oleaceae > Osmanthus > Osmanthus fragrans. The sequence continues at coordinate 15,706,429 of CM033355.1, read as the reverse complement.
AAAATTAAGATTGAACGTGTGATTAGTTATTTTTGTTATAAATATTAAAAAATTTAATAATGGTACTAAACCGAACGGAATTGAATGGAACCAAATCCGAACGGGTCCATAATTATATCTAGATTCGACGGTTCCAACGAGCCGGACCATGTCCAGCCCTAGCTAAATTGATCTGGATAGATGTCAAAAATTTGAAGTGAATCATGTTTTCTCATTACACGACAATTAATATAAAGTTAAATAAACTTAGCAATACATCTAATCTTCATAAAAACTGAATATGGTATGCGTGTCCAAATAGGGAAGTCAGTTGTGTTGGAATTTTATATCAAAAATTGGTTGTGATCAATTTTGAATGATTATTTAAGTGAAATTTGTTATTTGGTGAATGAAAAATTAAGTCAAATTTAAGTCGCTTAAATACTTGAAATTGTTGGAAATCGTATAAAATATTGTGGAATATTTTAGAAAATATTTGGATGGAAAGATGTGTCTTTTCATATGAAAGATCATGACTCTCGGTATGATTATTTTTCAACAATTGTATCTCTTCATGTATAGAGATAAATTCCAAGTGACGTGTTCCTTGGTATGGTTGTATCTTTTTAGACACAACATTTTCAACTTCTATATATTGATCCCATGTGTTTGGATTTTATAGATCTCATAATTCCATATCATACTTTTCATGTTATGTTGTATAAAAATATTCCATAAAAATGATTTCTTTTGCATAAAAATCATGGTTATGGTAGAGAGAGAATTCCGTTCGAAATCGTTGTTCTAAGTCATTTGGAGTGCTCCTATAACTTGATGTGATCGTTGTATATTGGGAGATAATTGTCAAGAAATCGTTAGCACCGATGCAGTGCAAATTCATCTTAAGAACAAAGTGTCAAACATTTGCCTCGACCAATCGCTTCACTTGCATCTCCTCTTTCTTCTTTCTGATTTCTTTCTAACTTAGTATTTGATTTAAAAAATTAACTAATATTCTTTTGATTTCATGTAAGATTTGAAATATAAAAAAAAATGGGAAGTGGGAAGTGATGAATCTATATTCATGCATTCGGATTCAGTAAATTACTTTGTTTTTTCAACCATTTCGATAAATCGAATTCTATTTCGATTTCATTGAATATAATATGTACATTATCAGTGTAATATCTATTGACCTATGGTTGACTTCATCCTTAATATTTTGATCATAACAAACAAGATTAATATTGTTTCTAACAATTGATTTTGAGTGATGATAGTTCAATGTTAAAATCAATCAAACATTATAAATCGGACTCGAAATAAAGATCGAAGTGAAGTTAAGCATTCAAGTTAAATCATTCGAGACGATAGCTTGAAAGATTAACGCCAAAAAAATCAAGATCAAGAGCATGAGAGAAGAACCAAAGAAAGATCAAGACGAAAAGTTCAAGAGCCAAGAGCCAAATATGAAAGAAACTTCGAAACAAGATCAAGGACTATGCATTCTAGTTCATATAGAAAGGTATAACACTTTCATCTTTAGTAATGAATGACAATAGCTCAAAAATCAATTTGCGCACGAAAAGTTATTTTCATTATCATATGCATAAAATATTTTAATTAAAAGTAACATTGATTTTCAAAATGAAAACATCATTTATAAGTTTACATTTTTAAAAAAAAAAAGTCAACGGGTTGACCGGTCGGGGGGGGGGGGGGGGGGGCGGTCGACTGGCCAAAATTGGCGATCGACCGGAAAATCCAAACGGTCCAAAATTTGACCGTTCTGATTGTACAAACGGCTATATTGGTCATCCAAAAATTGGCGGTCGACCGGACTGGTCGTCCGGATGGACAGTACCTTTCCGTTTTATGGCTATAAATATCATTTCACTTTGTATTCATTACAATAACTTGAAGAGAGCTTTCTTGTAAAATATATGAGTGAAAAATCTTGTTTGAGCCTACATCTTTACATTCATTTCATTTATTTCTTCATAACAAAAACTTTGATTATTAAATCAAATTTCTTGATTCATTTCTTTCATCAAAGTTTTTCCATATCTCTTTGTGCTTAACTTTTTTATATCAATCTTCAAAGAGAGATATATTCTTGAAGAAAGTATTTGCACTTATATTGTATAAATTTTTCTACTTCTTCACAGGGACGGATCCAGGATTTGATTTGAGACCGGGCTACAAAATTTCAAGCCGGGCTACTACGCAAAAAAAAAAAAAAAAAAAAAAAAAAAAAAAAAAAATTTACACATGAAAAAACAGTTTTTAAAAAAAATTGGACCTGAGGGGGGGCTGCAGCCCAGCCAGCCCCCCTGTATCCGTCCCTGCTTCTTCATATTGAAAACTTTGATTTTAAATCAAATTTCTTGAATCAACTTCTCTTATAAAAGCTTTCCAAATCTCCTTGTTCTTAACTTATTTATATCAATTTCAAAAGAGAAATATTACTTGAGGAGATCTTTTTGAACTTACATAGTATATATTTCATCTTAATCTTCTCATTGTGAAACTTTGATTGATTGAATCAAACTTGTAAAATCATCATATTTATCAAAAAATTTCATTTCTCTCTTAGTACTTAATTTATTACAATCATTCATTAAAATAGATATATATATATATATATATATATATATATATATATATATTGAGAAGATTCTTTGAACTTACATTTGATTTATCTCTTCATCATCTTCTCATTGAAACACTTTGATTGATTAAATATAATCTTTAATTATCATATTCATCAAAGTTTTTCATCTAACACTTGAACTATCATTTATTACTATTCATTGAAGTGTTAGCCTCTCTTAGTATTTAACTCGATTGTGTTTTTATCAAGAGGGGAATTCCATTGTAAAATCATTTTGATAAAGTGTGGGTCATATTGAAGTCCCGTAAAACTCAATAGTGTGGATTGTGTTGAGGTTCCGTAAAACTCAACATTGTATAAGGATCGGTGCTCCTTGTTTATAAATCACCGAAAGCGTTGTAAAGGGTTGGATTGCACCATAAGTCAATCAATATAGTGAAAAATGCCTTACTCGTGCCGGAGAGTTTGGTAACGGGGGACGTAGATCATTGTATTGGATCGAACCTCCATAATTATATCGTTTGCATCATCTCTCCCTTTTACTTATCGCTTTTATATTTGAGCTTATTATTTAAATTAATCTATTTAGTTTTTACTTGCTTGAATTTAGATTAATTTACCGCATTTATATTGTGCTAATTACTTGTTCTTAATTGATTTTGTACTTGTGCGTATTTATTTAATTGTTTCATTGGATATTACATTAAAACGTGAGTTAATTTTCGAAAAAGTTTTTAATAACCAATTCACCCCCCTTCTTGGTTAGCTATTCTTGGGTTTTCAATTGGTATTAGAGATTGGTACTCATTTTTAAAGATTTTACAATCTTGAGTAATGGCTAACCCAATTTTTCAAAATCTTGAGGGGTATTCTACAAACCGACCTCCTCTATTTGATGGTACAAATTATAACTACTGAAGGACTAGAATGACATTGTTTATTCAATCAATAGATTATAATATTTGGAAAGTTATTGAAGTTGGTCCCTATGTGCCTACAAAGATTATTAAAGTTGATGGTAAGCCGGATCAAATTATTCCTAAACTTATAGAGGAATATAATGAAGAAGATAAAAGAAAATTATCTTTAAATGCTAGAGCCAAAAATGTACTTTATTGTGCTTTAGATAGAAATGAATTTAATCGTATTATTTCGTGTGATTCCGCTTATGATATTTGGCAAGCTTTAGAAATTACTCATGTTGGAACTAGTAAAGTGAAAGAACCAAGGATAAATCTCTTAGTTAAGGATTTTGAAAATTTCTTTATGAAAGAGAAATGAACCGATTGTTGACATGATCACTCGTTTTACTGATATTATTAATGGTCTCAAAGGATTTGATCGAAAATTTGCTAACGGTGAACTTGTGACTAAAGTGCTTAGGTCACTCTCGGAAGAATGGAGCCCATTGAGAATGTTGATAGAAAACATCAAAGATATCAACACATATCCATTGGAGGAGTTCTATGGAACATTGATGACATATGAGTTAAATCGCACCGAGACAAAGGAGAAAACAATGAAAAGCATAGAAGAAGAAAAACGTCAAATTGCTTTTAAGATGGAAATAGATGAAAGCACTTCAAGTAAAAATGTGAATGATGAAGAACTTGTTCAAGTTCTTCTTGTTAAGAAATGGAAAGGTTCTTGCAACAATCATCGATTCCAAAAGAAAGAAGAAAAGTGCGAAGAGAAGAATAGATTTATCAAAAAGAAAGCACTTCAATCAACATATGATGAAGACCATGAAGAATATGGAAGTCAAGAGGAAATTGTCAACATGTGCTTCATGGCTATTGATGATGAGGTAAATTCAAATGAAAATTGCTCATATGATGAATTATCTATCTCTTATGATGAAATTCTTAAAGAATTTGAAAAGCTTGCTTTAAATCATTCGATGCTTAAAAAGAAAATTTTGTTTTTGGAAAATGAGGTAAAAAAAACTTTTTAAAATTCAAAATGATTTTGAAAAAGGAAAAATTTATCATGATTCTTTATTTAAGGAGAATTCCTCTTTACAAGAAAAGATTTTAGATTTGACTCAAATTGTTCACAAATTTACTAAAGGCAAGAAAAATTTTGATTTAATGCTTTGTGAACAAAAATGTGTTTTTGACAAAGGAGGAATTGGATACAAACCATTTTTAAAACAAAAGTTTCTTGAAAATTTCTTTGTTAAAGCCTCTACTTCCCCTATTTCAAATGTTACATGTAATTTTTGTAATAAAAATGGACATGTAGCTTTTAATTGTTCAATCAAAAAGAGGTTTCACTTTGTGAGAAAATATAAGTGGATTTCAAAGTCTACAAATACTAACAATCAATGACCCAAAGTTGTGTGCGTACCAAAGAACAAAATTAAATTTCTTTTTGAAGGTACCAAAGAAAACAAAGAGCAAACGGTCTTGAGATAGTGGATGTTTGAGCACATGACCGGGAAATAAAGCTCTACTCTAAAAAAGAAAGGACGGAGTTCAAAATGAAAGAATTGAAGTTAATGAACACTCCAAAGTATTCATCAATCGAATTGGATGATCAAGGTATATTCGTAAACATAACAAAATATCGAGGTATGGTCGAATCTCTTATTTTTACTTAACCACCATTTGACTCGATTTTATGTTTAGTGTGTGATTATGTTCTAGAATTCTATCCAATACTCAAGAATCACTCCTTAATGCCATAAAACGATTTTTTGATATCTTAGTGGCACTAAGACATTAGACATTTGGCATTCAAAGGCACTCACCTTGATTTATTAGTCATACAAAAATTGATTGGCCAAATGGGTCTACTAAGCGTCTAGCTCTTGATAGACTTTCACATATTTAAAGAGGTTTGGATACTCTAGTTGAAATTGAAATTTGTGACTAATGTGCTTATGTGTTGCATTATGCCTCCATAATCAAATTTTATGTCCAATTGTGCATGAAACTAGTTTTATGTTTTTGAAATGTGCTATGAAATTTGTTGTGGTCTATTATGTTTTGATATTCATTGTTCAATCTTTTTCAAAAGAATGATGTTGGTCATGATACTTTGAAGTGAAGAAAAATTTCTTCACATTTGAAAGATACTTGATTGTGGCATAGAAAATTAGATCATGTTCGCATGAGCCTACTTTCAAATATTGTTAAAGATATGCCACATTTTAAATTTAAGAAAATTTGTAATGCATGTGAATTTGAAAAAAAAAAAACAAGTGAAGAGTTCTTTCTAAGTTAAGCAATACTCTTCGACTACAAAATATGCTCAACTTCTTCACATGAATCATTTTGGAACATATCGAATCATAAGCTCAAACTCGTTGATTACTTTTCTTGATTCACTTAAGTCCTATTTTGGAGCCTAAATTATATGCTTGAAGTGATCATGATAAGAATTTGATAATATTGATTTTGATGATTTTTGCTATGAACCTTATTTCTTGGCTCCTAGAACTCCTCAACAAAATGGTGTTGTAGAAAGGAAGAACCACACATCGCAAGAAAGGACTAAAACTATTCTAAATGAAAATATTTTGGTTTCAAATGCTAAAATTTGGGAATTATCAATGAATTTGAAGTATGTTGTTAAATTGAATATTTGCGTATGATTGATTCTATGTGCATAATTGGTTGGAATGTTTACAAATTTTGTCCAAATGATTATGCTTTCATAATTTCATCACTTATGCTTTGATTATTATTTTACTATAAATGTGATGATTATCCTCTTATTGAAACTTGTATGTATGTGGCATCTTGTACTTAATTGAGGGGAAATATACTACTATGGTTGACTTAAAGTTTTGATCTTATATGCCATTCTATTCCTCTCATATGTGCTACATTTTTGTTTACGCTAAAAAGGGAAGATATATAGATGATTATGCATGAAAGGGGGAATATTGAAAGAATGAATATATAAGTTACATGCATGTTGATAGGGAGAATATAAATGAAAACGATAGGGGGAAATCTTTCGTTGTCTCCTATGATCGTGTTTTGATCTTAAAAGCTATATCTTTTTGCTTATGCCAAAAGGGGAAATGAAGTGAGATGATTATGCATGCTTTGATTTGGCATTGAACAAATGGTTATTGATTTGTAAATGTTAGGGGGAATATGAATTACATGATAAATTTATAAATGTATATTCCCTAATCAATTGTTTAATCTTTCATTGCAAATCATCTTGTTTGTCATAATCAAAAAGGGGGAAATTGTTGACCTATGGTTGACTTCATCCTTAATGTTTTGATCATAACAAATAAGATTAATATTGTTCCTAACAATTGATTTTGAGTGATGATAGTTCAATGTTAAAATCAATCAAGCATTATAAATCAGACTCGAAATAAAGATTAAAGTGAAGTTAAGCATTTAAGTCAAATCATTCGAGACGATAGCTTGAAAGATTAACGCCAAGAAAAATCAAGATCAAGAGCATGAGAGAAGAACCAAAGAAAGATCAAGACGAGAAGTTCAAGAGCCAAGAGCCAAACATGAAAGAAACTTCGAAGCAAGATCAAAGACTATGCATTCTAGTTCATATGTAAAGGTATAACACTTTGATCTTTAGTAATGAATGACAATAGCTCAAAAATCAATTTGAGCATAAAAAGTTATTTTCATTATCATATGCATAAAATGTTTTAATTAAAAGTAACATTGATTTTCAAAATGAAAACATCATTTATAAGTTTACATTTAAAAATAAAAAAGTCAACGGGTTGACCAGCCGGGTGGCGGTCGACCGGAAAATCCGAACGGTCCAAAATTTGACCGTTCTAATTGTACAAACGGCTATATTGGTCATCCGAAAATTGACGATCGACCGGACTGGTCGTCCGGATGGACAGTACCTTTTCGTTTTGATGGCTATAAATAACATTTCACTTTGTATTCATTACAACAACTTGAAGAGAGCTTTTTTGTGAAATATGTGAGTGAAAAATTTTGTTTGAGCTTACATCTTTACATTCATTTTATTTATTTTTTCATAACAAAAACTTTGATTTTTAAATCAAATTTCTTGATTCATTTTTTTCATCAAAAATTTTTCATATCTCTTTGTGCTTAACCTTTTTATATCAATCTTCAAAGAGAGATATATTCTTGAAGAATGTATTTGCACTTATATTGTATAAATCTTTCTACTTCTTCATTTTGAAAACTTTGATTTTAAATCAAATTTCTTGAATCAACTTCTCTTATAAAAGCTTTCCACATCTCCTTGTTCTCAACTTATTTATATCAATTTCAAAAGAGAGATATTACTTGAGAAGATCTTTTTGAACTTACATAGTATAAATTTCATCTTAATCTTCTCATTGTGAAACTTTGATTGATTGAATCAAACTTGAAAAATCATCATATTTATCAAAAAAATTCATTTCTCTCTTAGTACTTAATTTATTACAATCATTCATTAAAATATATATATATATATATATATATATATATATTGAGAAGATTCTTTGAACTTACATTTGATTTATCTCTTCATCATCTTCTCATTGAAACACTTTGATTGATTAAATATAATATTTAATTATCATATTCATCAAAGTTTTTCATCTAACACTTGAGCTATCATTTATTACTATTCATTGAAGTGTTAGCCTCTCTTAGTATTTAACTTGATTGTGTTTTTATCAAGAGAGGAATTTCATTGTAAAATCATTTTGATAAAGTGTGGGTCATATTGAGATCCCGTAAATCTCAATAGTATGGGTCGTGTTGAAGTCCCGTAAATCTCAACATTGTATAAGGATCGGTGCTCCTTATTTGTAAGTCACCGGAAGCGTTGTAAAGGGTTGGATTGCACCATAAGTCAATCAACATAGTGAAAAAATGCCTTGCTCGTGCCGGAGAGCTTGGTAACGGGGGGACGTAGATCATTGCATTGGATCGAACCTCCATAATTATTTCGTTTGTCTCCTCTCTCCCTTTTACTTATTGCTTTTGTATTTGGGCTTATTATTTAAATTAATCTATTTAGTTTTTACTTGCTTGAATTTAGATTAATTTACCGCATTTATATTGTGCTAATTACTTGTACTTAATTGGTTTTGTATTTGTACATATTTGTTTAATTGTTTCATTGGATATTACATTAAAACATGAGTTAATTTTCGAAAAAGTTTTTAATAACCCCCAATTCACCCCCCCCCCCCCCTCCTTCTTGGTTAGCTGTTCTTGGGTTTTCAATATCTCCAACAATCTTAACATGAATTTTGTTTTTGCGCATTTTATATTCTTAGAATCGGTAAAATTATCTAATAAATTCACGGGCAAATGGCAGATTATAATATACATTTGCATTCTGCTTTATGAATTTTTTGTGTAAATTCATTATATATTAATAACATATGCAAAAGGTTATATAGATTTCTGAATTTCATAGTTTATGGAAAGATGTGAATAAATTATAAAATGCATGAACCATTGTTACATGTATTTTGTCAAACCATTCATTGATGATCAGTTATAAATGAAAGTCTGACACTATTTGAAACATGCTTATGCCTATTTATGTTTAATTTAAATGGATTATATAACCTGTCATGGGAAGTGGCATTTAGATGCATGTTATTATAATCTGGAAGTGGCAGGGACTCCGAATCAATGCATACGGTTTATGAATTAAAGATTCATTAAATACATGTTTAATGCAATATATTCTCCATTCATGTTTCGGTTTAGAATTGGAAATTAAACTCTAATTGTGATTCATTTAATTAGTAATTTCCTTTCCGTCCAAGTAGCATTGAATTACAGAATATGTTTTGATGTCGGGACCATTGTTTCTTTTGCAACTGTCATGGGAGGAAATTTTTGGAAGGACGTGACTTTCCATGGTACAATTTTGTTTGGAAATTGATTTTGGACGAATTCATTTGCTCAAATTCTTATCAATGGAAAAAATAAATTAGTGGTTTATTTTGCACAAGTGCATGTTCATGGAAGGAAAATGTGTTCCTTTGTTTCAAGAATATTTAAATGTACTACTAACAAGAGGAGGCATGCTTTGGTGCCCACCCATATGGTTAGATGGGGTTTCTTTCCATTATGTACCCACACAAAGGTTTGAATTTTGGATGGACATTTTGGTAAAAATGGCCTAGTTTGGCGAACCAAGTCTATAGATAAAATTTGATGGCAAATTAAGGTGATGCCTAAATTGAGTGGGAATTGCTTGCCCAATTATTGGAATATGAAATGTCACTGGAATAGATGTCTAATAATTGTGAAAGAATATGAACTTTCATGACTATTCATTTCGTTGGAATATGAAAATGACACGGTAAATTAGTCGGTTAAATTTTCATATCTTATTGAAAATTATACTAACTTTGATGATAGCCTCAATCAATTCGATGGAATTAAATGAGATGAATTATGTAAATTTCTATTTGCATATGAGTATGACAAAAATGTGATTTGTCTCAATTTTAATTTCCGTGGATAAGGTAAATATGTACCTATCATTTAATGTGATATGATGCCATCTTGTGAAAGGTCACAAAAGTAATAAATTGCAAACGATTGGAGAAGCTGAAACTCTTGTGAATTAAGAGGCTTAATCTTATTCGTTGTTGAATTAGACTAAGTTGGTATATGTTTTGAAAGCATTGTTGGTCTATGTGATGACCTTAATTTAATTTGGATGATCAAATTAAAGATAGATGGATTGAAGTATATCGTATGCAATTTCAATTGAAATAAATTGTGAATTGACGACCACTACTTTGAAAGTACTTAGACTTTCACGAGGTATTCGATATGGATATTATTTAAGAGATAAATGGATTGGACTATGAAAGAGTTGATGAAATCTAAGTTCAAGTACAACCCAAAAATGTGGGGATTATCATAAATGCTTGTGAACTTATACGAAAAGTTCAAAACGTAACACTACTAATTGCACATTAATTCCTAGTCGAAGAATTGTGGGGGTAACTTAGTTTAAAAAGTTACAATACCCTATACATTATAATCATAGAAAGGTGTCTATGAAGTAAAAATGTAGAAAAACCCTTATACTATTTTAAAAGTTTAAAGATGGTTCACAACGTAATGTACACTAAGTCGAAAGTGGATGAGATGGGATGACAGCCGATCATGGCGTTTGTTTGCACATGCAAGAACAATTGGAATATTTGAAGAATATTATAAAGTTTAAATGCATTGTAATGTTTCAGTAATGATATTGAATACCCATGATTCTAAATCCACTAATAAAAGTGATTGATTAGAAATCCTCCAACCGTGTTTGGAAATTGATAAAACTTTAAATTTGTATCTATCAAATGAATCAATCGTTGGCTAGCTATATTTGATAAGATACTAAGTCACATGTAACTAGACGTGTAAGTCATAGACATAATACTGTTAAACAATTGATCTCAATGGTGTAAACCCGCGGTACTTTTAAGAGATTTACCAACAGATCAATAATATTGCATATTGATGGGAATGAGTTTAAAGCCTTACCACGTAAGAGTCTTTATAATGGTAACTCTATCTTGTTGATTGGAGATCTCAAGATCTTGGTTCAAAGGGACAACTAAGTTATGAGGATTCCATGAAACACTTAGAAATTTAAATTCCTAACTTATTCCTATGATACGAAAGTGTTTTCTGCAGAGTGGATAGATGTTAAGATTATTTTTTAATGATTCCTATATTTTGTTTAAGTCAAGTGGAGTATGACAGAATATTTTTTTATAGGAGGTCACCTATGTAAGTGTGAAGTGGGGCCGCTTCAATGAGAATTATTTGATGCTTAAATTCCCTAAACACTTGCAGAACCAAGAGGGGTTCAGGGACAAAATGAACTAAGTCATGAGAACCATGAACGGTTTAGGGAAGACATTGTGTGAGTACTGTTGTCTTGGCTTACACCAAAGACTGAATGGTTCAAGACATCACGTTCACCAATTAGCCGAGTAAGTTCGATAGTATTTCACTAAGGAAGGTTCAAAACTGCAAGCTACCTCGCCTGATGCAGTATTTTTTTGCTCTCTCTACTAGTGTCTGCATAGTCATTTGCATTAATTTTCATTCATGTGGGGAATTGTTGAAATTTTATATCAAAAATTGGTTGTGACCAATTTTGAATGATTATTTAAGTGGAATTTGTTATTTGGTGAATGAGAAATTAAGCCAAATTTAATTCGCTTAAATACTTGAAATTGTTGGAAAATCATATAGAATATTGTGGAAAATATTTGGATGGAAAGATGTGTCTTTTTATATGAAAGATCATGACTTTTGATATGATTATTTTCCAACAATTGTATCTCTTCATGTATAAAGATAAATTTCAAGTGATGTGTTCCTTGGTATGATTGTGTCTTTTGAGACAAACCTTTCCAACTTCTATATATTGATCCCATGTGTTTGGATTTTATAGATCTCATAATTCCATATCATACTTTTCATGTTATGTTGCATAAAAAATTCCATAAAAATGATTTCCTTCGCATAAAAATCATGGTTATGGTAGAGAGAAAATTTTGTTCAAGTTCGTTGGTCTAGACCATTTGGAGTGCTCCTATGGCTTGACGTGATTGTTGTATCTTGAGAGATGATTGTCAAAAAATCGTTAGCACCGATGCGGGGCAAATTCATCTCGAGGACAAAGTGTCAAACACTTGTCTCGGCCAATCGCTTCACTTGCATCTCCTCTTTCGTATTTCTGATTTCTTTCTAACTTAGTATTTGATTTCAGAAATTAACTAATATTCTTTTGATTTCATGTAAAGTTTGAAAAAATATATATATGGGAAGTGATGAATTCATATTCATGCATTCGGATTCGGTAAATTACTTTGTTTTCTCAACCATTTTAGCAAGTCGAATTCTATTTCGATTTCATTGAATATAATATACACATTATCAGTGTAATATCTCCAAAAATTTGGCAATAAACAATAATCACATTAGTTAATAAGATTAATTACTTTATTTCAATGTTTGTTCAAAAGCGTGGTACACTCTGTTCATACAAAGAGAAATGGGAGAAAGAAAAGGACGTCAAAAAATTTAGAGAAAATTGCACTATTTTATGAAGTTAAACTTCTCAACTAAACGTCAAAAATTAGAATAACATCTCAACTACTGATGTCAAAAATTAGACGCGTTATGTGACAAATAATGTAAATTAGAATACATGTAACAATGCAGCTAATCTTCATAAAAATTGAATACAATTGGCATGTCAAAAGACCGTGTTGAAAATATAAATATAGATAAATGCACCTGGCTTTAAAATCAACTCTATATTCAGAAAAATGATATTCCATACTTGTAAAATGTTTAAAGATTATCCATCGACACAGGTACACAGAACAAAATTCAATGGTTGATCTCTTTTATTATATTCTTAAATAAAATCATATCCCTCATCAACCGTAAAATGAGTTAACTACACGTAGACCCACAGATTGACCCAACGCGTAATTCACTTCTAGCCCCTGTGATCTCCATTTAACTCTATCTATAACCTATAGCTTAAGCCGACCATAGGAGATGACACACTGTAGCTTTACAAAGCCTAGCACAAGTGAAAAAAAAAACTTCTATGCTAGAAATTCCATTCATGCATCATGTTGCAATGTTTTCAACTTTCACTTCTACACCTTTTTAATGATTTGCACAACATCTTCATCTTCCAATTCATGCTCCTGGTAAATAGCAAGGTGAATCATTAATCACTCAGCAACAGATGCCCGTGTTTGAGCCCCATTTTGAATGGTATTTTTTTTTTGGAAAATGTGTTTAAAAAATAAGAAAAAGTTATCGATTTACGTGTAAAATTATTCTATTGGAAAATGTGCGGTTGAAAATGAGTTTTTGGAAAAATGGGGCTCAACAAGGGGAAGACCCGCATTTAAGAAGTTCGTATAGTTACCTTGCCCACCCCAAACTAAATCACTAAATCATTCAAAAAAACGATGAGTCAGTTTAGAGTAAAGGAAGTGTTGAGAATCTGATAACTAAAACATTCTATGAAACCATTGTCACAGTTATTTCAGATATCCCAAAAACATATTCTAGAGAACATTGAAAATTTCTAACAAAATGGTGGGAATAAAGCAAAAGCATGGAATGAGAAGAGAAACTAATGAACAATCAAAAGCTTCAGAAACAAGGAAATTGGGAAGAGAGTCTCGCTATTTAAATTGTTTAACCATGTCCTTGTAGATGTGGTTGCAGAAGTCCTCTGTTGACCTCAAAAATTGCATCTATGAGCTGTCAACAAATCTCAGGGCCTCTCACGTGCGGTTCAACATTTCTCCTGCACACTAGGACAAACCGTCAATTGTACGTGGCCTTCTCCAAAGAGAGGGGGGGAGCCGGCCGCGCGCACTCCGACGATCAAGTCAGTTGGAGTGGAATTATATATGAGTGTGGGAAGGCTAAAACGTGAGCCTCCAAAATACATAAGGAGGTCAGCCTTGGGGAGATAAATAGAACAGTAAGAATGTAGAGAGAATTGCTAAGAAGTATTGAGAATCCAATGTAGCATTACCTTCAAATGACACAATGTGTGAGCTTTTATAGTAAAAGAGGGTGAGTAAGAACCATTAGATGAAGAGACACGTGACCTCATCCTAGCAGCTGGGCCTCTTGTCATAGACATCAATCCATTTAATGTTATGACCATCTGCAACCCTAGGTCTGACATTTAAGTCTAGGATTGACTTGTACGATTGATTGACGCCGTCATTGCAGTGTATTGTCACATCACCCATTTGCTATGAGATCTTGTATGAAGATCTTCCCTGAGATGCCTCTACCAAATCGCCTCATCCATGAGGGGTCGGCTCCCATAAGAGTTCGGTTAATAGGAGTTCGTCCAATTAGGGTTCGGCCAGAGGGGTCGGCTCCCATGAAGGCTCGGCCAGAAGGGTCGGCCAAAACTCAACTATCGTAGATTCGAAATTATATGGGTTCGACAATTGGTGCAGGCTTCTGCCACGTGCCGCACGGTCAGAGCTCCCATTTATGGGGGCATAACATTATTCCCCGAAGTCCATGTATGATTATTTATATAGTGCGTGGACTTGAAGTAGAGAAGGAAAATGGGGTCATACCAACATCCTCAACTGTCCTCTATTTCGATGACAATATTTCTATGATAAGCTGATGCAGAGGCGATGCTCTGAATGTAAATGGCCGTGATAAGCTGATACAGAGGTGAGACTCCAGATATAAGCGGCAGAGGCGATGCTCTGAATGTAAACAGCTGTGATAAGTTGATGCGGAGGTGATGCTCTTAATGTAAACAGCCATGATAAGCTGATGCAGAGGCGATACTCTGAATGTAAACAGCTGTGATAAGCTGATACAGAGGTGAGACTCTAGATATAAGCGACAGAGGCAATGTTCTGAACGTAAACAGCTGTGATAAGCTGATGCAGAGGAGATGCTCTGAATGTAAACAGCTGTGATAAGCTGATACAGAGGTGAGACTCCAGATATAAGCGGCAGAGGCGATGCTCTGAATGCAAACAGCTGTGATAAGCTTATGCAGAGGCGATGCTCTGAATGTAAACAGCTGTGATAAGCTGATACAGAGGTGAGACTCCAGATATAAGCGTCAGAGGCGATGCTCTGAATGTAAACAGTTGTGATAAGCTGATGCAGAGGCGATGCTCTGAATGTAAACAGCTGTGATAAGCTGATACAGAGGTGAGACTCCAGATATAAGCGGCAGAGGCGATGCTCTGAATGTAAACAGCTGTGATAAGCTGATACAGAGGTGAGACTCCAGATATAAGCGGCAGAGGCGATGCTCTGAATGTAAACAGCTGTGATAAGCTGATGTAGAGCGAAACTCCAGATATAAGCAGCAGAGGCGATGCTCTGAATGCAAACAACTGTGATAAGCTGATGCAGAGGCGATGCTTTGAAAGTAAACATCTATGATAAGCTGATGCAGAGGCGAGACTCCAGATATAAGCAGCAGAGGCGATGCTCTTAATGTAAACAGCTGTGATAAGCTGATACAGAGGTGAGACTCCAGATATAAGCGGCAGAGGCGTTGCTCTAAATGTAAACAGCTGTGATAAAGTGATGCAGAGGCGATGCTCTGAATGTAAACAGCCGTGATAAGCTGATACAGAGGTGAGACTCCAGATATAAGCGGCAGAGGCGATGCTCTGAATGTAAACTGTTGTGATAAGCTGATGCAGAGGCGATGCTCTGAATGTAAACGGCTATGTTAAGCTGATGCAAAAGCGATGCTCTGAATGTAAACAGCTATGATAAGCTGATACAGAGGTGAGACTCTAGATATAAGCGGCAGAGGCGATGCTCTGAATGTAAACAGCTGTGATAAACTGATGCAGAGGCGATGCTCTGAATGTAAACAGCGGTGATAAGCTGATACAGAGGTGAGACTCCAGATATAAGCGGCAGAGGCGATGCTCTGAATGTAAACTGTTGTGATAAGCTGATGCAGAGGCGATGCTCTGAATGTAAACATCTGTGATAAGCTGATACAGAGGTGAGACTCCAGATATAAGCGGCAGAGGCGATGCTCTGAATGTAAACAGCTGTGATAAGCTGATACAGAGGTGAGACTCCAGATATAAGCGGCAGAGGCGATGCTCTGAATGTAAACAGCTGTGATAAGCTGATGTAGAGCGAAACTCCAGATATAAGCAGCAGAGGCGATGCTCTGAATGCAAACAACTGTGATAAGCTGATGCAGAGGCGATGCTTTGAAAGTAAACATCTATGATAAGCTGATGCAGAGGCGAGACTCCAGATATAAGCAGCAGAGGCGATGCTCTTAATGTAAACAGCTGTGATAAGCTGATACAGAGGTGAGACTCCAGATATAAGCGGCAGAGGCGTTGCTCTAAATGTAAACAGCTGTGATAAAGTGATGCAGAGGCGATGCTCTGAATGTAAACAGCCGTGATAAGCTGATACAGAGGTGAGACTCCAGATATAAGCGGCAGAGGCGATGCTCTGAATGTAAACAGCTGTGATAAGCTGATGCAGAGGCGATGCACTGAATGTAAACGGCTATGATAAGCTGATGCAAAAGCGATGCTCTGAATGTAAACAGCTATGATAAGCTGATACAGAGGTGAGACTCTAGATATAAGCGGCAGAGGCGATGCTCTGAATGTAAACAGCTGTGATAAACTGATGCAGAGGCGATGCTCTGAATGTAAACAGCGGTGATAAGCTGATACAGAGGTGAGACTCCAGATATAAGCGGCAGAGGCGATGCTCTGAATGTAAACTGTTGTGATAAGCTGATGCAGAGGCGATGCTCTGAATGTAAACATCTGTGATAAGCTGATACAGAGGTGAGACTCCAGATATAAGCGGCAGAGGCGATGCTTTGAATGTAAACAGCTGTAATAAGCTGATACAGAGGCGATGCTCTGAATCTAAACAGCTGTGATATGCTGATGTAGAGGCGAGACTCCAGATATAAGCAGCTGAGGCGATGCTCTGAATGTAAACAACTGTGATAAGCTGATGCAGAGGCGATGCTCTGAATGTAAACAGCTATGATAAGCTCATTGAGAGGCGAGACTCCAGATATAAGCAGCAGAGGCGATGCTCTGAATGTAAACAGCTCTGATAAGCTGATGCAGAGGCGATGCTCTGAATGTGAACAGCTATGATAACCTGTTGTAGAGGCGATGCTCTGAATGTAAACAGCTGTGATAAGCTGATGCAGAGGTGAGACTCCAGATATAAGCGGCAGAGGCGATGCTCTGAATGTAAACAGCTGTGATAAGCTGATGCAGAGGTGATGCTCTGAATGTAAACAGCTGTGATAAGCTGATACAGAGGTGAGACTCCAGATATAAGCGGCAGGGCGATGCTCTGAATGTAAACATCTGTGATAAGCTGATGCAGAGGCGATGCTCTGAATGTTAACAGCTATGATAAGCTGATACAGAGGCGATGCTCTGAATGTAAACAGCTATGATAAGCTGATATAGAGGTGAGACTCCAGATATAAGCGGTAGAGGCGATGCTTTGAATGTAAACAGCTGTGGTAAGCTGATGCAAAGGCGATGCTCTGAAGGCGAGCCTATGAAATGAAGAGGCGAGGCCGCTGAGAGGTGAGCCTGTATAAGGCGAGGCTGTAAAACTGAAGAGGCGATACCCTATATAACTTATGAGCTTGTCATAACTAACTAAGGAGAATGTGTGGGTTTGCCAAATATAATTTACTGTATGAGATTGGCCGAGGCCCTTGTAAGAGAAAGAGTCGATTCGAAGAAGAGGCGACCCTTTATATGGCTTAAATAGTCTTGGCCGAGGCCCTTGTATAAGAAAGAAACCATTCGAAGAAGAGGCGGCCCTTTATATGGCTAAAATTGCCTTAGCCGAGGCCCTTGTATAAGAAAGAACCAATTCGAAGAAGAGGCGGCCCTTTATATGGCTAAAATTGCCTTGGGCGAGGCCCTTGTATAAGAAAGAACCAATTCGAAGAAGAGGCGGCCCTTTATATGGCTAAAATTGCCTTGGGCGAGGCCCTTGTATTAGAAAGAACACATTCGAAGAAGAGGCGGCCCTTTATATGGCTATAATTGCCTTGGCCAAGGCCCTTGTATAAGAAAGAACCCATTCGAAGAAGAGGCGGCCCTCTATATGGCTAAAATTGCCTTAGCCGAGGCCCTTGTATAAGAAAGAACCCATTCGAAGAAGAGGCGGCCCTCTATATGGCTAAAATTGCCTTAGCCGAGGCTCTTGTATAAGAAAGAACCCATTCGAAGAAGAGGCGGCCCTCTATATGGCTAAAATTGCCTTGGCCGAGGCCCTTGTATAAGAAAGAACCAATTCAGAGAAGTGGCGGCCCTCTATATGGCTAAAATTGCCTTGGCCGAGGCCCTTCTATAAGAAAGAACCAATTCAGAGAAGTGGCGGCCCTTTATATGGCTAAAATTGCCTTAGCCGAGGCCCTTGTATAAGAAAGAACCCATTCGAAGAAGAGGCGGTCCTCTATATGGCTAAAATTACCTTGGCCGAGGCCCTTGTAGAAGGAAGAGTCTATACTTTAAGAGTTATTATTCATAATCTCTTCTTCGGAGGCATCCCATTTATAGGAGTTCTTTTGCTTACAACCTTCCTTTTTGTAGGCCTCCACCCTTGTAGGAGTCAAGCGTATTCTATTATAATTGGAAGAGGACTTATTGTATAAGAGTGACTTTTGTCCGGAGGACCTATTATTCTGAGTCCTCTCTTGATCTCCTTGGGCGTCTATCTTTACCACTAGCACTTATTGTGGGTAGATGTACCCAAAACGTTGAGTTGAACCTCAAATCTTCTATCTTTGGGGCTTCCCTCTATTCTTTATTCAAGAACAAAGCCTTTTTCAAGGGGGAAGCTTCGTTTTCTTCATGGCATGGGGCCTCATTAAATGCCACTTCTTCATAATAATGGGGCCTCAGTGGGTTGGCCAGAAGCATAATTGGGCCAAACAAATCCTCTTGAGGCTTCCTCTTGTTCTTTTTCAAGAGCATATCCTTTTTCAAGGGGGATGCCCTCCTGTCTTCATAGCATGGGGCCTCATTAAAGGCCACTTCTTCATAATAATGGGGCCTCGGTGGGTCGGCCAGAAGCATCATGGCATGGGGCCTCATTAAAGGCCACTTCTTCATAATAATGGGGCCTCGGTTGGTCGGCCAGAAGCATAATTGGGCCAAACAAATCCTCTTGAGGCTTCCTCTTGTTCTTTTTCAAGAGCATATCCTTTTTCAAGGGGGATGCCTTCCTGTCTTCATAGCATGGGGCCTCATTAAAGGCCACTTCTTCATAATAATGGGGCCTCGGTGGGTCGGCCAGAAGCATAATTGGGCCAAACAAATCCTCTTGAGGCTTCCTCTTGTTCTTTTTCAAGAGCATATTCTTTTTCAAAGCTTCCACCACTAGGATGTTCGTGGTTGTAATGTGTGGTTTCCCACAAACGGCGCCAATCTGTTGACCTCAAAAATTGCACCTATGAGCTGTCAACAGATCCCAGGGCCTCTCACGTGCGGTTCAACCTTTCTCCTGCACACTAGGACAAACCGTCAGTTGCACGTGGCCTTCTCCAAAGAGATGGGGGAGCCGGCCGCACGCACTCCGACGATCAAGTCAGTTGGAGTGGAATTATATATGAGTGTGGGAAGGCTAAAACGTGAGCCTCCAAAATATATAAGGGGGTCGGCCTTGGGGAGATAAATAGAACAGTAATAATGTAGAGAGAATTGTTAAGAAGTATTGAGAATCCAATTTAGCATTACCTTCAAATGACACAATGTGTGAGCTTTTATAGTAAAAGAAGGTGAGTAAGAACCATTAGATGAAGAGACACGTGGCCTCATCCTAGCGGCTGGGCCTCTTGTCATAGACATCAATCCATTTAATGTTATGACCATCTGCAACCCTAGGTCTGACATTTAAGTCTAGGATTGACTTGTACGATTGATTGACGCCGTCATTGCAGTGTATTGTCACATCACCCATTTGCTATGAGATCTTGTATGAAGATCTTCCCTGAGATGCCTCTACCAAATCGCCTCATCCATGAGGGGTCGGCTCCTATGAGAGTTCGGTTAATAGGAGTTCGTCCAATTGGGGTTCGGCCAGAGGGGTCGGCTCTCATGAAAGCTCAGCCAGAGGGGTCGGCCAAAACTCAACTATCGTGGGTTCGAAATTATATGGGTTCGACAATTGGTGCATGCTTCTGCCACGTGCCGCACGGTCAGAGCTCCCATTTATGGGGGGCATAACATTAGTCCCCGAAATTCATGTATGATTATTTATATAGTGCGTGGACTTGAAGTAGAGAAGGAAAATGGGGTCATACCAACATCCTCAACTGTCCTCTATTTCGATGACAATATTACAGGATAGTTGTAGTCTGGGTTCATTGATCGGGCCGAATACGAATGCCGCAAGTGTACGGATCAAGTAGTATAATAGAGCTTTTAAAGCCCAAGTCGATCCCACGAGGAGTGTTTTTCCAATTACAAGTTAAAGTGTTTCAAATCAACGATGGACACACACATTTAAAACTTGATTTTAAAAACGAGAAAATAAAACAAAAGACTCGATTTAATTTTAAAAAGAAAAAGAAAATTACGAAAAGGGTTTTTGATTTGGAAAATGTTGGAATTTATGCTTTCACTTAACCATTGTTTCATTAGTATTACAACTGTTAAAATACAGATGCTAGTGCTACCAAAGTGTCAGATTAGACTCGATTCTCCAATTTTAGTTAACAATCTCTTCCGAGCGAAATTAACCCTAGTTGATTAACCTATCTACTATATCTCTATGTGGATACAATTTAACCAATTGCATTAAATTGTTGTGAGAATACTCTAAGGGTCACCTAGGGTAGATGTATATTCCTATAATACCTAAACGAGTATAGTCGAAACTATACAAACCTAGGGTTTTAATTATCTTGATCTAGCTAGTACAACAATTTCTCAATAATTGCACCAACCATTTAACCATATCATATATTGATCAAGTACATGATAGTCAATAAAACACAATAATTAAAACATCTAAAACTTGGAAACACATGCATCTTACCATACAAAACAACATACTAATGAAACTTTTGGTTAAGTTACTACATAAATTCCAACATAAAACTATTTAGCTCATAATAAAAGTGGTGTAACAAAGAGATTTTTGTTCCATTACAATACAAACAAGGAAAATAAAGGAAGAAATTCAAAAGGATAGATAAAACCCTTGTAGAATAGATTTGAACTCTTCCCTTTGTTCTCCAAGTTCTTCTTTGATCACCTCCCTTTGTTCACCACCTTCAACCCTTCAATTTAACCTACAAAATCTAACAAAAAAAAGTTAAAACTACACAAAACTAGAAGATGCAGAGAGTTTAGGGGAGAGAGAGGCAAGAGAGAGGAAGAGAAGATGAAGATAAGTGAAGATACAAAAAAATGGATGAAGTCTATCCTTTTATCATCTATTTCCATAATTTTCCACTAACTTTACTCCTCTAACTACTATTATAATAGTTATAATATATAATATTATGTATAGTCCTTGCTAAATTACAGTCAAAGTCCTCCATCTTTTGGTCAAATGCATTTTAGTCCTCCACTTCACAAAATTGCACACTTTTAGTCCTTTTTGCTCCTCTTTAGCTCGTTTCTTCGTCTGGTCGGGGTTTTTGCCTATAAAATCAATTAATACACAATTATGCATAGAACATGCTCAATTTCATCCATAATTATAAGCCAAAAAGTGTCCAATAAGTGTGTAAACGCACACTTATCATTCATCCCCATGGGCTTTGTGTATATGCGAGTTAAATTGAGATATTCCCATTTTTCTCCAACTGACCGTCGAGGTTCCATTCTAGATGAGCACTTTATTAATCTGTTGCAAATCATAATAAGAAACAAATCATCAAGCGAAACATAAAGGAACAGCGAAATCTTCAGCTACTATATTTTTCTAATAAGAGAAACAGCACAAAGATTTGCTGATTTAGAGGACAACCTCGTCTATGTTGTCATTAGCTCATACATTTTTAAAAAGTACAGCCTAAAAATGGTGTGAACTTAAGATTTTCAAATTTACAACTAATAAATTTGAGAAAATCAACTTTGTCTTCGCTGAAAATCTTTTAATTGTCTAGACATAAGCACCGAGAAAAATGAAGATAGACTAACACCAACGGATTCGAAGATTTCAAAGGCTTGTGATTAATAAAACACCAAATCATTTTTTGCATGAAGAGAAAGAAGGTAAGCTGCTTATTCAACTCTTCATCTTACAAGCAAATTGTGGGGAGACGGAGAGGAAGAGGTGGGGAGAGAGACGGGGTAGTTTTTAGTTTAGCCAAATCAAATGGCTATTTTTTTTACTTTGGCAAAAATAATTGAAACATTCACCACAATAGTCATCCAATGCGTGAAAGACTATTTTACCCTTAAACATGTTATACAATTACAAAATTGGGTTATTGTTTAAAAGACAATAATACCCTTATGTTAACTATAAAAAAATCACACCCAAGTAAATTTTGAAATGGAATATCACTTTGTTCATCTGTTTACTCCAACACAATTGAAAAGTGTTCCATTTTTCATCCGTTTCAAACTTGAAAATTCATAAATTTAGCAAACACTCAACAAAAAATACTGTTTCTAGAGCCATCAATTGGAATCGGTAAGTATAGTTTACGTATTTTTAATTTCGCTTTCATTAAATCAATAAATTGATTCGTTATTTTTACGTTGGTAGATAAAATTTTACAATCTGTATCTATAATTGTTTAGGCAAACAGATGAAATAATACATATTTTATGCATTTTTAATTTCGTTTTCATTAAATCGGTAAATTGATTCGTTATTTTTACGTTGGTAGATAAAATTTTACAATCTGTATCTATAATTTTTTAGGCAAACGGATGAAAAAATTAGTTTCCCTACTACCTAGACGGCGGATCCGCACTACCCACACGTGCGGATCAGCACAATTTTTTTTTTAAGCTATCCCTTATAATTTTTTATATTTAATTAATTATGTTCTGGTATTTTAATTCAAAATGCATATCCATGGCATCAGCATGTGTCCCAATTTGTTATTTCGGTGAATTTGAAAAGAAGCAAAGTGGCTAATGGGAATGGAAATGGAAATGGACAAGTGAAGGATATGGGGTTAATGCAATATATATAACAAAGAAAACACCGTTTACGAAAATGTATCAAGAAATACAAAACATGCTTAACGTTGATCCCTCTCAGTACGATATGAAATTGATATTTTTATTTTAGAAGCATTCAACCATGAGTATTCCGCCTATGAAAGTTACTTCCGAAGTGCAAATGAAGCATCTAATTAAATTGAACCAAGGTCGAAAGTCGACTCCTATTGGCGTAACTTATCGAGAAAGAATGTCCCCGAGGGTGATCACGAAGTCTCCGATGGAGAGGGTTGTAATGTAAATGATTTTTGGGATACAGTTGAGATTGCTCGTGAGGATGATGTGGTTATTCCCGAGACAGTTGCTACCCACCACGGTCTCACTGTTACACACAGAATTCACGATAAAGTTCAAGACAACGAATTTGGAAGGCAATTTACGAATGAGGATTTGATTGCTGTATCTAGACAAAGACATGAGTCTGGTTGGAGTTCATATGCTTGGCCAAATACACGCTCTTCTAATTGTTCGCGTGTAGTTCCTGAAGATGAAAATTTGTATGTGGATCAACTGTTCCAATCGAAAAGAGATTTGCAGGAAGCTGCGCACCGAATTGCAGTAAAACATAAGTTTGAGTTCAAAGTTAAAAAATCAAACAAATCTGCGTACACAATTATTTGTGTGGACGGTAATTACAGTTGGCGTTTGAGCTTGACTAAGATGGAAACAAATGAGTGCTTTATAGTTCGCAAGTATGCGCGAGAACACACTTATAAAGTGGGTATTCGTGAAAATGATCACAGGCAAACTCGATCATGGTTTATTGGGCGAGAGATAATGCACAGGTTTGAGGGCGCACGGACTATTTACGAACCTGCAGATATCGCCAACGATATGCATCGAAATTATGGGATTAACCTGAGCTATCAAAAGGCGTGGAAGGCTAAAGCATGTGCATTGCAGGATTTAATGGGATCGACCGAGGAGAGTTATGCCAAATTGGCAAGGTATTGCCATAATATGGGGAGAACTAATCTTGACTCAGCGTTTTTTATTGAGAGCGATGACGAGAATCGCTTCAAGTACTTGTTTATGGCTCTCGGACAATGCATTAGAGGATTTCGAAATATGATGCGACCCCTAATTCTAATTTATGATACAACCCCGAAAGCTAGAAATGAAGGGAAATTGATTATTGCTACATGTCAAGATGCCAACATCCAAATTTATCATCTTGTGTTTGGCATAGTCGATGGAGAAAATGATGTAGCGATGCGTTAGTTCTTCATGAAGCTGAGAGAAGTTATTGGAGACGTCGAGAACCTTGTATTTGTGACTGATCGGGGACAATCAATAATAAATGGTATAGCTAAAGTTTTTCCAAACACACATCATGGTTGTTGCATGTACCATATACAGGGTAATCTGAAAACTAAGTATCGGGATAGTGGCATCGTTACATTGTTCAGGAGAGCTACAGAAGCATACAGTTTTGAAGAGTTCGATAAGTTCATGATCGAAATAGAACATAAATCACACGGTGCATGAGAATATTTAACAGAGATAGGGGTTGAACATTGGGCACGGTCACATTTTTCAGGACATCGATATAACATGATGACGTCAAACAATGCGGAGTCGCTCAATGCATTATTCAAGAGGGATCGAGAGTTACCAATTCTCGCAATGCTTGAGAATATTCGACAAAAACTGCAGATGTGGTTCCATGACCGACGTGAGGAATCATAGAATTGTACAAGTGCATTGACCCCGGCTCAGGAAGATAAACTCTTCAAAACTCTAGAGGTGGCAAGAAAGCTAATTGTGGAACCGCTGGATCAATTTCGCTTCTCCGTAAGATACGGACGTAATATTGGATACATCGTGAGGTTGAATGGTAACACATGCACATGTAGACAGTTTCAGTTGGAGAGTTTTTCATGTGCTAATGCAGTCGCAGTGGCTAAGCATAGAGGAATTCCACCGCACAGTTTATGCATTCTTTATTATATGGTTGATTTTTGGAGAGTAGCATATGTCGAAACTATATTTTCTCTACCAAATAAAGTCGAGTGGGAAGTTCCCGACCACATTCTTGCACTGAATAATTTGTTGCCACCCGACGCCAGACCACGTACACCTAAACATAGACGTACGTCTAGAATACCATCTACCGGATAATTTCTCCAATCGCGTAAGTGTGGTAGACGCGGTGCAACAGGACATTCTAGAAGATTTTGTCCAAGTCAGATTCCTCTACATAACAATGCAACAAATGTTGAATAAAATTTAATTTTTATGTACTGTTTACACATTCTGCTCGTTATTTCATATTTACTGTGCTGTACAAGTAATTACATTTGATGTTCTATATTTTTGAATTATAGAATGATGTTTCGAAATCGATGTTACTTTCATATATTAATTACTTTATTATTTTCATATTTTCATAAATAAGTTAGGATACGAGTTACAATAAAAAATATTATTAAATTGATAAACAAAATATTACATAGTAGACTAAGGATCACAATTGTTTTAACACATATTGCAGGCTAACTTCAACCTCCACATATCAATCCACGGTTGAGTTATTGTATCAACCTAACGACCAATACTCAAAAGTTCTATATACTTTATTGTGAACATATCACAATCGTCCCTACAATTAAATAATAATATATTAGATCGATAACATATAGCTAGAAATTAGTTTTTCAAATTAAAAACTTGTAAATACTTACGACAGTCCTTGTCTCGGTGTCGTCGTGACCCTCACAATGGCTAGTCTATCATTTACTCTAATCATCATATGTCTAGCCATCATGAGAACTATCACACACATCGGTTCTAGTATTAGCTGCAGTTGGTCTTGTGTCAAACAGCTATGCTCCGAATCGTACACATATATAGTCGAATCAGCAAAAATAATCTCAACTGCAAAACAGTGTGAGTTCGCAACCATGGGCACATATATATGTGTACAATCACCCAACGACTTTTCATACGTCGGCTCCAGCCCAATGACTCACTCCAACATGTACTCAAGCAGCACGTATCTTTGAGCCCGATCGCGCAATATTTCCATGGCCACGTCAAAATGCTACAGTAAAAACACAAAAATAAGTGTGTGATTGTTTAATTAAATAAAACAACAACTTACGTAACGAAAATAAATTACAATATCAAATACACTTACATCGTCTGCGAGCCAAGTTCCCGGTCTTATTACATCTTCAAACCACCATCTCGCGTTCGATATCCTCATCTCCCCGATGGTGTAGCTATCTCTGAAAAAATGACGAGAAAAAAGCTGAGTTGTTACAAAAATCATAAATAATTTCATAACGACAAATAAGCGAAATCATAAAATACTTACTCGGGTTTAAGAGATTTAAACCACTCATCAAATGTTTTGTGCCTAACGGGGTCGACCTCGTGAAAGAGATTGGGAAATGTCTCATCCATGAACGTTCTTCTCTTCGCTTCGGCCGTGAAGGGTGAAACAATATATTGTAACGACAATCTCTGCCTCTTACCCACCACCAGCTCTGGCACGTCAGCAGCACGCTTCTGCCCCCTCCTGACCTCCGTCATCCCCTCCGACACAAGGACTACATCCTCCATCGTATCTGGCGTCCTCTCGCCCTCTGCCACATCCCTCTCTATCTCCACTATCTCTGGTATCCTCTCAACCTCTACTGCCACCACCTCCGGTGCCCCCACAACCGCCTCATCCACCTCGGGTACCCCCTCAACCGTCTCCGCCGTCGGATCGATCGAGGACTGCCGCTGATAAGTGTCTACAAAAATGCGTCGAATGCAGCCTCCGACGTCCACGTCGGATCATCATACCCTATCTGATCCCCTCCCCCATCACCCCCTCCTCCCTGAAAACTGTCATGCCCTCTGTCACCCCTTCTATCATGATAACTGTCAGTCCCTCTGTCACCCCATCTATCATGATAACCGCCATCTCCTCCATCGCCTGCTCCATCCCAAGAGTCGCGAGTATCCCACAGGGCTACTATGTCGCCTCGTAACCCTTCGACCTCCGTACGAAGGGCTCCTAAACCGGCTCATAACTCCCTACGAAGGGCTCCTAAATCGGCTCCTAACTCCGCTACTTCCACTCTCATCTCCCCCATAAATGTAGTGAAAAACTGGAACAAATCATCACTAGCAAGACTGCGATTACCTGCAGGAGGAGATCTCATCGTCGGCAGATGTGATCTGCTCGGCGTGGGTGATATCCTCGACGGGGGGATACCCTCGGTCGAGGTGATACCCTCGGCGGAGGTGATGCTGGCTGACACTCCTACAATATTAAAGTTAACAAATGATTAACTTAATTTTAAAAAATCAAAATGACAATAAAAAAACGATATTCAATAAACATATCCTATATCGATCGGCAACGTGCTCGGGCACCTGGTCGTCTGTTGCAGCTGGCCCAGACAAGTCGCGGAGATAAATTTAACCCTTTTCCTTGGTTGACGATTTCAACTCAGCGATGACTTCAGGCTGACTTATTGAAATTTCACCCAAGTTACTCACAATTATCGAGATTTCAAAAGGACATAAAACATAAATCGTAAATGTATAATTAGTACCTCAGGATCGTCGAGGAGAGTAGATAAGTGTTTGGCGAGTGGTAGTGATGCATCCAAGGGAAGCATGTCTCCCCTCTCCTCGCATATCGGAAAGCCAAGATGGAGACAGTCTCGTATACCCATATCTGCAATCATTTCAATTATTATATATAAAATTTAATAAAAAAAATAGATAATTCATTATTTTAAACATTTTACCTGTACAGCCAACGACATGCCGTACGCATTGTACTTGCTCTCTGGCCTACCCCCTTAGGCAATGAATAGCCCTTCCTGAAGTGGGGTAATGTATCCATATAACAGCTTTGTCCCCATAGATAGTTGTTGAAAGTATCGAAGTCATCAACAACTTCCAGATGAAAAACGTCAATTGACGTCTTCCTGTGATGACATCTAAGCACGCTCTCCACGATAAGCACCAAGCCTAGCTTAAACTTGTCAGACATCTGGACGCAGTCCCTGAATGCATCTCACAACTGCTCCAGTGTCACTGTCGACTGCCCATGAAAATACTCATTCAACAGCCTCTTATTCTTCGGAATGTGGGCTTTTGCTGTTTCTGCCCCGTACATCTCAAGTCAGTAATGAGTGCAAACTCAAAAATAGAAAATGTCGCTACCTTACCCCCAATATCAAATCTGAGGACATCTCCGTCTACTGACTTAAGTAGCTGACATAACAATGTATCGAACAGCTAGCCAGAAAACTGCATGTCTCGCAACGTCCGCAGGGGCCATAAGCAGTGATCGACGCAACATGTCTGCATGCTCATCATCGAACATATCGTCCACTATCGTAAAGGTAGCAAAATTACAATTCGTTGCAACTTTACCGGGGACCTGTCGAACCGCGTTGTCCAAATGATATTCCATCCTGCAAAATTTATAAATTTCAACTGTTAGAATCTTGTGCAAATAATAATGAATGAATCGTAATATTAAAAAATAATTAATTACATACTAAACGAATAAGATACATATTTAATTACGACAATTAATGAAATATTTAACTATGAGATTATATTAAATATTAAATACGTAATTAAAATAAAGAAATTAAATAATTAAATACACTATTACATTAAAAATTGACAAACGATAAATAAATAAAAAATAATTAATTACATATTAAACGAATAAGATACATATTTAATTATGACAATTAATGAAATATTTAACTACGGGATTATATTAAATATTAAATACGTAATTAAAATAAAGAAATTAAATAATTAAATACACTATTACATTAAAAATTAACAAGCGAATAAATAAATAAAAAATAATTAATTACATATTAAACGAATAAGATGCATATTTAATTACGACAATTAATGAAATATTTAACTACGGGATTGTATTAAATATTAAATACGTAATTAAAATAAAGAAATTAAATAATTAAATACACTATTAAACTAATTATTTAAGGATATATTTATATTTATTAGAATAAAATATCAATTCGAATATTAAATACTTAATTAAATTAAATTAATTAAATAATTAAATACACAATTAAATTAAATAATTAACAAACGAATAAATAAATAAATATTCAATAAATAAGAAATTAAACATTCATTAAATGAAGAAAATATACATTTTATCATATTTTATATAAAATATTATTAAATATTAAAGAAATAAAAAAGGCGGCCTGGATGGCCTAAAAGGCCCAGTAGCTGGGCCGCCCGGATGGCCCAGCTGCTGGGCCATCCAGTCCCCGCGGATCCAACCCTTCTTCTCCATTGAAACTGCCTACAAATACTGGAGATCGCCATTCCGATGATCTTCAATCCCAAAAAATACATATTTCACAACTCAATCACACATTCAAACTATTTTGGCATAATATAATCAACAAATCTACTTCTAATATCACTTTATTCCAAAAATTAAATGTATTTCACGGTTTCAAAACTCACTTTCTTCAAGTTAGGAAATGGAGATGGCGTTGGCGGCGACGTCTGGATCAGTCATTGGTCGGCGACGGTGGGGTCTTCTGGGCGGCGGTGGTCGGCGGCGATGGGGTGACTTTTCAAAAACAAGGGTATAAATAGGAATGAAGATTTTTTTTACGTATTTAAGCATTTTATCTTCTTTTTTTAAAAAAAAAAAAAAAAAAAAAACTGGTCAAAGGCTATTTTGGAAAATGGGCCGGGTCAACCAGCTGTTGACCACTAATTCCTCGGAGAAAGACCCAGGATTTGTGTATTTCACCATATGAAAAATTCAGGAAGCTTCAATACAAAGTTAAGCACTGCTCCTTGAAAAGAAGACAAAAAGAGGAATAGGTTGTAACAGAGGCTTTGTTGTCTGTTGGTTAGAAAAAAAAAAACAAAAAGGTGATACCAAAAGTACTAATATACTGAAAAAAAAAAAAAAAAAAAAAAAATTCTGGTTCATAGATAGCAAAAGAGGTCTTGTAGCCCTAAGGAAACAAATATCAATAGATTAGGATTGCAAACAATGCATGCAACATATGAATCTGATCGGAAGTGTAATTTTACTATTTTGATTATAGATATATGCTTGAGAAGTATTGTCCGACTGAACAAGTTCTCCAATGAAACCAATATAATACTGTTGACAAAAACAAAACGTAGATAATAACACCTGACTAGGCAATAGTGTGGAAGTTTGTCCAGAATCTCCAGCTCTTCAAGTGTAATCTGATCGATCTTATTGACAACTTAGACGCAAGGCATATATACCCTACTGCCCTTGATGACATCTATGAGGTCATCAGCAGTTGCATCATACCTAAGATAAATATCAGCATTGTGTATCCTGTTATTCACTGCATATTGCTTTCACCATATAAAGATCCAGATGAGTGATGGCAACTGTTGATGTAAGATTGATCCCGCCCTTATCCTTCTTCCGAAATGTCAGATTTGGTGGTTACTTGTTCAGCCTAATCTCAGTGCAAGAAGGAATAAAAATATTCAATCATTTTGATGTAGGGATGAAGGGAAAATAGAACAACACTAATTCTAGACACAAACCAAAAGAGCTACACAAGTATACTTAATATAAAATATTTGGGGAAGTCTTTAGAAGCATCAAGCATGAATAATTTCTCATAAAATTTAACAGCAGCATAACAAGTTTACAATCTTAATGGAGTAACCTCTCCTTCTATCTCACAATTAGTCCCTAAGCATTACTTCTAGTTAAGCAAGCTGGTAACCTTCTCCAAGCCGATGTGCTACTTTTCCTAGTACTTCGCAATCAGTGTTTAAGCACTACCATGCTAAGCTAGCTGACACTGTCTGGCTTCTACGTACTTCAATATGCTACATTCCCTAGTACAGGATTAGTATACACAATACTCCATGAATGTTAAAATCAACCGAATAGTTTAGACCCAAATGCGGAATTAAACCAATTAAAAGTAACAAGTCACGTATTAATTGTTTCTAGATGATTAAGGTAATTTCAATTAATTCCTATGTTTAAACAATTACAAATATTCAGATCAAAACAGTAAATAAATAAATAATATCAAATATGATCACGGAGGAAAATTCAAACTCAGGATAAAAAACCTTCAACCAAACTTGCCAATAAACGATCCACTAAAAAAGTCAACTTACAATTAGTCCAGACACTGCTAAACCTTAGCTTACTTTGACCACCTAACTTGTAAATCACCAAGAAACTCTTTTGCTTATGCGACCCGCATCTCCCAGCAACTCTGGGCTACTTCTCTCTCAGCTTGGATTACCAATAACGAACTCATTTCGGAGCATTGTAACTTCTAGCACCTCTTCTCCAACTTCAGAAATCTGGAGGCTTAGGTGAAGGTAGAGTTTTGTTTAGTGTTTGATCAACGATCTTTTGTGTTTTCGTCTATGGTTAAGGCAAGAGATATATGGTTATATATTTGATCTCAAAATATATTCTCTTTACTAAATATTAGGCTCAACCAATAACAATATTTGGGGTGAATTTAAGAATCAAAGATCTTGGGGTTGAATCAAGAAATCAATAGAATGCGTTTTAGATCTTCAAAGGAATGATCTATAACGTAAAATGATGATTCAACCTACCTTTGGGACGATCCAAGATTTGGTATAAATAATATGAAGTGTTTGAGGTTGAATAGGATTAGAAAATCAACAAAAATCGTGAACTTAAGGTTTCCCGAATAACACCGCCTTTCGAGCGATGAGCGGTCTCTGAGAAATCATCAATATTTTCATCATAACTTCTTCTCTTAATATTGGATTGAGATGTTTCAAAATGCACTGAAAAGATAACTCAAAGGGCTCCAATTTTTCTAGAAGTAACATTTTTTCAGTTCGAATGTTTTCTATGTGAAAAACGCTTCACAACTTATGACTGAGAATTTGGAGCATGACTTTTGCAATACTTTGACACTCCTTTGACTTCTAATTGCATTCCATTGATCATATGTATCTTCTAGGACATTGTTGACTCCTCCAAGGACTATACTGCCTACCCTTAACTATTTTGACTTTAATTACAACTTTATTACTTTAATTTTGTCTAAGGAATGGCCAATTACAGATAGAGACCTAGCACTCCTTGTAAAGCAAGCTGGCATAATTCTTTTATGCAATATGTTGCTTCCCTACCATTGCTGTCATACTTCAATGTTCTTTCCAGTCAATTTCTGGGAAAACGACAATTATTTCAGTTGTATTCTAAGATATGACTTTACAAAATCATAAATCAATATGATAGGACAGTTTACAAGATTGCATTGTAGGATGCATTCTGGAACATATCTACCACAAATTATCAGTTATGAATCCCGGAAATTGTAAAGTAGAAAGCATCTGCAGCATATTCTTTGAGTATTCAGGTTACACAAGCAACTCACTATTTATGATCAAACAGCAGATGAAGAAAATGATACATGGCAGAAACCATCATGATAGCATATGGAGGATATTTGACCAGATGAACAGCAAGATAAGGTATATATAGAACAGCAAAAATGTTACCTTATACCAAATCCCTCAAGCTCTCTCTCAATGAGTCGTTTGTGAGTAATTGGCCTTATTGCATCCAAAACAATAAGAATACAGTTACATGTGCGAGCAGTACTGATGACCTAAATTCAGACCAGATAGAATCATGGTATGAAGAAAACCTGATGACGGGCATAAGAGGGGGACGGGGTTAAAACAACCAAGAAAATAGTACTGAATCAGTGATCAGAAAAAATGTCTTACCTGTCTACCTCTACCCTTTCCATCTTTAGCACCCTCAATAATACCAGGAGGATCCAATAACTGCCAGCAAAAAGAACAAAAATGATATTCAATAATAAGTACAAAAAGGCAAAGGCTTTCAATTCAGATTGAAAATGGTGAGGCAGCTGGCACTGGAACATAATCTTCCACAACATTCACGCAGTTATCATAGGTGATATACCTTATTATGATTTATGCCATGAAAAATTAAAAAAGGAACCACATGTAAGCGGCAAAAAAAATTTAAAGGAACGATAGTTGCTTCCTTGAGAGAAAGTTGTACAACCCAAAAAAGAACAGAAGAATATAGAAGAGTTCACTTGCTCAAGAATGTATGGTTCATAAATCATTCTTAAAATGCCAATAGAACTTTCCGAACTTTGTCTTTTATTCAAACATCCATATTATCATCGATGACCAATATGGAAACAGAAATTCAATGAGCCATCAACTTTTACACCTGCTGCTGCCTGATTTTTTAATAAATGCAATCTTCTCTGTAACTAGAATTTTCAAACCCCCATATCATCTCAAGCCTCGACAGCCATTCTAAATTCCTTATTCATTTTTACATATGCTTAAACTTAACTTCTTTAGCCTTAGGAGATAAAACAGATAACATAAATAATTTAAAAACTCTTTACAGAATAAACATTAATTTCTAATTTCTAACTCCCAAGTCATATAAAGAAGGCATGCCTCAATAGTTTTTCAAAACACATGCTGCAAGCTGACAAAAAGCAAGAGTATAACTGATGCAAAATTAAAGCATATTGGAGTTACATTGAATTAGATGTAAATTTTATTCAAAATTCTTGCCGTTTTATATTTTGACTCAATTTTAGGATTGTATTTCCTAAATGCTTTCTCCTTAAATTAGGTTAAGTTGAACTAGGGATGTCAATGAATTGAATTTTGATCCAAATCAGATGAAATTAGTGGGAGATGGATTTATGATCTTAGTCCAATAAATCGATTAAATTTCGAATCCGATAATCGGTTAATTAAATGGATCAAATATGGATATATGTCAATCCGATCCGTTAACAATATGATCCCATTTTTTATAATAATATAATATATTTTATAATAATATTATCCAATCCGATAACAACTTAAGTGTGCTTTTTATTATTTATTTTTTTTACTTTATTTTTTAACTGCTAAATGATTGAAAAATTCATAGGCATACAAGGAAAAGCTTTGAAAATTGAAGCGGACTTTCAAAATCCACTACGTTAAACCCAAGCATACAATCAGGCCTTTCAAGAATTAAAACAAAATTCTCAAAAGTTCATTTCTCCTCCAAATCCAATACCCACTTCTGTGCTTCCTAGAGTTTCAATTTTTTTTTTTTTTTTTTCCACTCATCTCCACTTCTGTGCTTCCTAGATTTTCAATCTTTCACTTTTCTTGCCTACTTTTCCTGGTGATTTTAGCGGGTTTGGGTTTTTGCAGCTTTGGTTCGTGCTTCTTACCGGATTCTTTTTTGTTTTTATTGACAATTTGGTTGAACCCATTCCTGTAATTATGAAACCCATATGAGATACAGAGCAATAGGCTATTCTTTTCTTTTTTTCTTTTTTTTTTAAAATTCCATTGACCCAAAGATGTTAAGAAATAAGAGAATACTAAAGATCCGAGCCATAGAATTTCTCAATTCTGATACAAGGTACTTATTAGATCGAATGTACTTATTCGATCTAATAAAATGATTTTGTTGTATCCAAGCTAATACCAATTCAAGCTATTTCATGAATAAAATATGACCAATTAACCAACCATCTACCATAGAATACGACCCTAATCGAAATGCATACATTTGTCTCATACACTATGGGGATGGTGAGAAGAGATATATTTGACAATCCAGAGGGCTATAATTGGATGAGGATTCAAAATATCACACATTGATCAATCAAAGAGAGCTTCAATAACTAACAGAAAGATCGATTCACCATCCCTTAGAACCATTCAAATACATATATTTAGTTCGACTCCCCTCTTCGAATCAATAATTAATCCATTTTTCAGGAATTCCCTTTTTTTGTAAATTCTATTCTCCCTTCCACTTTCTTTTTTAAACATGTTATTAGGGATGTATGCTTACACAGAACACAAATTAAAATGAGTTTGGCTGTGTATTTGCTTATTTTAAATATATATATATTTTTTTTCATATTTTAATTATTTTTTTCAGATTCTATGATTATTTAATTATGTTATTATTAACTATTTCACCTTTAAC
The DNA here is from genome assembly GCA_019395295.1 of Osmanthus fragrans. Classification (NCBI taxonomy): domain Eukaryota; kingdom Viridiplantae; phylum Streptophyta; class Magnoliopsida; order Lamiales; family Oleaceae; genus Osmanthus; species Osmanthus fragrans. The sequence continues at coordinate 15,671,092 of CM033355.1, read as the reverse complement.
TACTCGTGATATTGTAAAACTCACGACACTATATCTAGATTTCTAAATTATTTGGTTAGATAAAGATTTTTGCTATGTTGTCAATTGGTTCTCATCAATGGTCTATGTGATAGTCAAATTCAACACTTTATTATCCAATGAAGTTATGATATATTTTCCTTTTTTGGACTACTAGTCTACACCCGTGCATTGCACAGATAGGGTTAATTTGAAGGTAATATTAGTGGATTAAATATGTTGAATTCTTATAAATTGTATACTTAATTTAATGTTTGTTATGAGTTTATTGAAATGATTTTTTTTTCTTGAGAATGCAAAGAGACTAAGTTATATTATTTCATAATATAAAAAATCATTTTACATGTAGACATTCCCACATTCAATAAAATTTATATAAAACATACTTCCTCTCCCATTATCATCCGAAGTCAAAAGTCGAAGATGAGCTTTCTCCAAACCAAAGAAGTTATCCTAAAGATATGATAGAGACTTGTCACTTTTCCAACAAAGATGTCGTCTCAATTTTGAAGAATGATGATATGATAATGACTCTAGTAACTTATTTTTTCTACATGCCATCTTGGAAATTTGAGAAAATAAAATAGAATCACAATTTCCCTTTGATTAAGTAGAGACAAATATTGAGAAAGTTAAACGAGTGATTCGCCACAATTTTTCATTCATTAGCTGCAGAGGCAATTCAATGACGAAATCTGTAACAAAATAAATAAAGGGTAATTTTCATAAGTAAGAGTATAACTTTGGCCCATTTCAATAATAAGAAAATAAGTTTCAACTTTCAAAAATCAGATTTTTATTATTTATTATTTATAATTTAATTAATTAAACATATATTTAATTAATTAAATATATTAAGGTCACAGATCTATATAATTTGGTCACAGATTCACAATTTAACTAGTCACATATTATTTTCGGTCACAAATCAGAATTTTCAAATGTCAAAAATTATTTTACGTCACAATTCAAAAATTTTATAGGTCACAATTTGTTCATCGATCACATATTCACAATTTAATTAGTCACATATTATTTTTCGGTCACAAATCAAAATTTTTAAATGTCAGATTTTTTTACGGTCACAATTCAAAAAATTTAAAGGTCACAATTTTTTCCTTGGTCACGGATGAAAAATTTATAAGTCACAAATCATTTCCAAGGTCACGAATCAAACTTTCAATAGGTCACAAATCATTTTTGAAGTCACAATTCAAAAATTTTACGGGTCACAATTTGTTCCATTGGTCACATATCAAAATTTTACTTGTCACAATTTATTTATAGGTCACAACAAATCACAGATTAATTTTTAGTCACAACTTATCAAATTTTTTGTCACAATTAAAAGTCACGATCACAATATTCAGGTCACATATCCAATTTCGAGTCACAAGTGGAAGTCACAATCACATTTTTCCTCACAGCCAACGTCACAGCAGTTAGCACCATCTCCTCTACCACCACCGCAGCCACAAGATTTGAACCTTGCTTCCAACCTGAACGGCGTGACTCACCATTCCCCAACCACAACCAAAACCACCACAACAATAGCACTGTCGCACCACACTTCCAGATCCACCACCATCAACAGCACCGCAACCCACCACCCCACCGCGCTGCCCCGCCCCGCCAGATCCACCACCATCAACAACACTGCACCGCCACTGCACCACACCGCCATCAACAGCACCATAACCCACCACAACACCTCACCGCAGTATCCACTACCATCACCACAACCGCCAGATTCGCCACCACCAGCCACCAATAAATCATATGCAAGACAGTCAACACCCCACAAACATCATCACCCAAACAACCGGCGCCAGATCTGCTACCATCACCCAACCAACCAGTCGCCAGATTCACCACAATCAACCAACCAACCACCGCACAGCGTTCCCACCATGACCCGATCGACGCTCATCTTCCTTGTCACTATGCGAACCGACGACGTCGCATCTGATCACGTCACTGCGCCTAAGAGAAATCAGATTCGGAATTGTTATTGGCGGTGTTGGTGAGGTGTCGTGATTTTGGTGTTGGTTGGTACGGTGGTGACAGTTGCGACGGTCGTGGTGGTGGCGACAGTCGCGACCATCGTGCCGGCGACATGAGAGAGGAGGGCAACGAGAGAGAGAGAGAGAGAGAGAGAGAGCTTTCATATAGATAGTGAGAGAAGAAGGCTGCGGGGGGAGGGGGAGTGAGGGAGATATAATTTAGGGTTTGATTTGTGGAAGATAAATTAATTGATTTTAAAATATATTAACTAGGAAAAAAAATCTGATTTTTGTATAGTTAAACCTTCCACCTTATTTTAGAATGATTAATTTTTAAACTAGGATTTTGTGTAATTTCCACATAAATAAACAATATATGGCTGGATAGAAGTATATTCATTACTAAATAGTTTTTCTATGAATTTATAGTTAGCCACAAAGTTATAATGAAGGATGCCAACAAGAATCACTAAATGTAAAGGATATTTCTTTAGCCTTTGAAAAGTTAAGATAAAACAATAACCAAACAAAAAAATTATAGACAGTTTAAGCACTAATTTAATACCATAGAAATAATTAAGAGCCAGTAGACATCAAAAACTGCTAGCATCAATATTTAAGTACCCAACCAAGTAAACAACATATTAAGTAACAAAAATGTGGGATAGAGTTCATAAACCAAATAGATTAACAAGTTCAAAAACTCCCGAGGGCAGATCAAACAAAGCGGGAAAGATCATAATACAATAAGTCGTAGTAAATAAACATCTAGACATAAGAAAACTGTTTGCATTCGCTAACCAAGAAATGGAATTATGGAAGGGATAACACAGGGAAATAGAGCCTCATATAATATACTTACCATGACACATTCAAGAAATATCGTCTTCCCAATCACAGCAAACATTTTCAAACTTAAATCATAGCCACCCCACATATACTTCCATCACAATCACAATAAAAATAGTTGCTTTAAACAAATAATACAAGAAAATATATTCTATTTAAACACAACTGTCAAAAGTAAACTTCATCAGCACTGTTATCTTCACAGTTTTCTTTATATTATTTCTAACTTTTTGTCAAACATACATACACATACTTTTCAAATTTCAAATGCTATTCCAAAGTATTACATACAATATTCAAGAAATAATAGTAAACTATCAAGATACATATATCACATTATCTTGATAAATACGAAAAAATGCAATTCATTTACTCTATTTCATGTCAACGCGTTCAACTCCTCCATATTTGGAGAACAATCGCTCCAAATACAACTGTTGAGTCTCACAGTCAAAGTTTCCACGGAATAGCAGCATCATCATCAATACCACTGCCCCAAATTTACCTAACACAAAAACACAAATATACACATTTGCATATACTACCAAAATATATAGTCAATATTCAACGGGAACACAAAGTCAAAATTTAAAAATAAATAAATAAATAAAAGAATCTAACAAAGTTTTAGAATAAATATTCATCTAAAATTTGCAAATGACAAAGAATCTGCCAAATCTCCAATCCAATAAACTCTCAAACATTGGATAGATTTCTTTAGAAGGATGAAAATTAATTTTCTAAAAAAGTTTGATATCTTCATTTCCAAACCCTATGCCATGTAAGAAACTCAACTTTCCAAAAGTATGAAATTGTGTTCTTTTAGCCTAAATTTTCATTAAGTTGTCTGTGCAGTACTTATCAAAGTCTTCATCTGAACTTCTAATAGAATAAGTACCCAACAAAGAGTGATCTCTACTCCTCATCCTCTCAAAGAACCACTGTCTAAGATACATCGACCTCATGACGAGGCAGATTAGCTATTTTGTTCCTACCAAAAAGATGAGGATATTTCTTTTCAAGAGATTTTAGTTCAGTTGCTTTCAATTCGAAATATTTCAGAAATCCATAAATTGAAATCACCCGTTCTTCCAAATCAAAACTAAAAATTTCTGGCCTCAAAGAAGCAACAAACCAATATCATTCTTCCTAACGTCCAATCTATAGAAATACTCAATCTTTGCAACCAAAACCTCTTCTAGATAGTCGACAAAAATTCTTTTATTTATTCCCATCAACTCACCAACCTTATCCATCTCACAACCCAACTCATAAAAGAGACGAATTTCCCTACAAACCTCAAACATAGCATCCACATGGCCCTCCACACAACTTGCCAAGTCATAATCAACAAAAATGATTTTCAATCGCCAAGCAATCAACACATATCACCATGCAAAACATGAGGAAAGGCCAAGGATATCCCAATGACATGAACACTACTAAAGCATAATTATCTTTCATCCTACTTAGCCTCCTATTCAACCATTAGTAGCTCAGAGCAATAATATGTGTTTGCAATTGTGTGTCTATTGCGTTAAAAAAAGGTAGATAGAATATATACTCGTAGTTATCTGCAACTAAGAATAAGTACCTTGTCTATTTCAACCTGAGCAATTGGCTCATCATCTTCTACCGTGTCACCTGGCTCTGCTTGCACCGAAAGCCAAAAGAAAGGCATAAGCTTATTGTTTATGTGAAAAGGGATTAAAATTAGATATAAATAGAGAAACGCATACTCATCAATCAAACTCTTATGGACCCATTGGGCATAGTGCTTAAATTCAGTAAACTTATTTGCAAGATTCCGAGAGCACTACATTGAAAAGGTTACGCATCTCATGTATATTGCATTCAGGTTCCACAAATTCCCATATGATTTTTGTCTCAACATAAAAGCTTCCTAATAGAATATAAATGAATGTACAAATTAATGTTCTAATCATTTGTGTTCAGAGAAAATGAAAAAGAATTTAAATTATTTGTCTAACAAAGAACATCTTTCAATTTTATCGACTAACTAAAAGGTCATCACTCTGTTTCAGCATGAGCATCTTAAAGTAAACATGATATTTTACTGTGAATATGAAGCCCAGATGATGTGTTAAGCGTTTGTTTAGGCCAATTTGCAAAGATATAACCCTCATCCTATCAATAATCTGGAAAGCAATCAGGGAAGCTAATGACGAAACCTCTCAAGCTTAGAGTTTCAAGTGCTGAAACAAAACTTAAAATATAACTATAATTCGATCAAGCATGGCAAAAGATACCATAAACATAAATATTAATGCAGTAGGAAAATGAAATCTCATAAATATTAAAGCACCCAAGTCTACAGCTCAACTTATTAATTATCATTCCAATAGTCGGAAAAACAAAGACTGTCGAAAAAACAAGTCTTGTTACGGGCAATCCCGAAAGGGCTCCAGCATGTAACATATGGCCCAAGAGCCACGTGGCCGAACCCTCGATCTGCGTTACGTCCGAACCCATTACATCGAACCCATCACGTCGAACCCCTTATGTCCGAACCGCTAGTAATGAACCCCTTATGTCCGAACCCACGTGTCGTGCCGAACTCTTATCACATGAACAGTAGACATTATGGTTGTCTTATGGAAGATCTCATGTAAGATCATCCATAAGATGGTTGATATGACAACACGCTGCAATGATGGTTGGACCAATCCCACATGTCAGAGTTCAAATAGAGGAAGTCAGAGCATTAAATGCATTAAAGTCTATGACAAAAAGTTCAGCTGCTGGGATAAGGTCACGTGTCTATTCATCCAACGGTTCTTACTCACCCTCTCTTACTATAAAAGCTCACACATTGTGTCATTTGAAGGTAATGCAAAATTGGACTCTCAATACTACTTAGGAATTCTCTCTATATTTCATTGTTCTATTTATCTCCCCAAGGTCGACCCCCCTTATTTATTTTGGAGGCTCACATTTTAATCTTCCCACACTTATATATATTTCCACTCCAACTGACTTGATCGTCGGAGTGCGTGCGGTCGGCTCCCCCCTCTTTGAAGAAGGCCACATGCAACTAACGATTTGTCCTAGTGTGTAGGAGCAAAGGCTGAACCGAACATGAGAGGCCCTGGGATCTGTTGACAGCTCATAGGTACACTTTTTGAGGTCAACAGATTAGTTGTTACGGGCAATCCCGAAAGGGCTCAAGCATGTAACGTATGGCCCAAGAGCCACATGGTCGAACCCTCGATCTGCATTACATTTGAACCCATTACATTGAACCCATCACGTCGAACCGCTAGTAATGAACCCCTTGTGTCCGAACCCACGTACCGTGCCGAACTCTTATCACATGAACAGTAGACAATATGATTGTCTTATGGAAGATCTCATGGAATGATCTTCTGACAGATGGTTGATGTGACAACACGCTGCAATGATGGCTGCACCAATCCCGCATGTCGGAGTTCAAATAGAGGAAGTCAGAGCATTAAATGCATTGAAGTCTATGACAAAAAGTTCAGCCGCTAGGATAAGGCTACGTGTCTATTCATCCAACGGTTCTTACTCACCTTCTCTTACTATAAAAGCTCACACATTGTGTCATTTGAATGTAATGCAAAATTGGACTCTCAATACTACTTGGGAATTCTCTCTATATTTCATTGTTCTATTTATCTCCCCAAGGCCAACCCCCCTTATTTGTTTTGGAGGCTTACGTTTTAGCTTTCCCACACTCATATATATTTCCACTCCAACTGACTTGATCGTCGGAGTGCGCACGGTCGGCTCCCCCCTCTTTGGAGAAGGCCACGTACAACTGACGATTTGTCCTAGTGTGCAGGAGCAAAGGCTGAACCGGACGTGAGAGACCCTGGGATCTGTTGACAGCTCATAGGTACACTTTTTGAGGTCAACAGATTGGCGCCGCCTATGTGGCGTCACCTCTTCTACAACAGGCTCGCCTATATGGCTTCGCCTCTTCTACTACAGGCTCGTCTATATGGCTTCGCCTATTCTACAACAGGCTCGCTTACTTCAAAGTCTCTTCTACAGACATCACAACCAAGCCTTCAAGTCCACGCACTATATAAATAATCATACATGGATTTCGGGGACTAGTTGTTACGACCACTTTTCTTTTCCTTCTCTACTTCAAGTCCACGCACTATATAAATAATCATACATGGACTTCGAGGACTAGTTGTTACGGACAATCCCGAAAGGGCTCTAGCATGTAACATATGGCCTAAGAGCCACGTGGTCGAACCCTCGATCTACGTTACGTCCGAACCCATTACATCGAACCCATCACGTCGAACCGCTAGTAATGAACCCCTTATGTCCGAACCCACGTGTCGTGCCGAACTCTTATCACATGAACAGTAGATAGTATGGTAGTCTTATGGAAGATCTCATGGAAAGATCTTCTGACAGATGGTTGCTGTGACAACACACTGCAATGACGGCTGCACCAATCACACGTGTCAGAGTCAAATAAAGGAAGTCAGAGCATTAAATGCATTAAAGTCTATGACAAGAAGTTCAGCCGCTGGGATAAGGCCACGTGTCTACTCATCCAACGATTCTTACTCACTCTCTCTTACTATAAAAGTTCACACATTGTGTCATGTGAAGGTAATGCAAAATTGGACTCTCAATACTACTTGGAAATTCTCTCTATATTTCATTGTTCTATTTATCTCCCCAAGAGCGACCCCCCTTATTTGTTTTGGAGGCTCATGTTTTAACCTTCCCACACTCATATATATTTCCACTCCAACTGACTTGATCGTCGGAGTGCGCGCGGCCGGCTCCCTCCTCCCCTCTTTGGAGAAGGCCACATGCAACTGACGATTTGTCCTAATATGCAGGAGCAAAGGCTAAACAGGATGTGAGAAGCCCTGGGATCTGTTGACAGCTCATAGGTATACTTTTTGAGGTCAACAAGTCTAATGAAATAGAATCTTTAGCAGCCACACGAAGTACAGTTAATTTTAATTGCCTCTACATATAATAACATGTTTTACCGATTATTTTAATACCTTTATAATTTTTTTTTTAAAAAAATTGTACACGTAACAAGTTGTTCGTGTACATTTTTAACTCCGCCTACTCGAAATTGAACTATTGAAGTAGTCGGTCCCAAACCCGGATAAAGGATGAGGGTTTATTTTTTATTATTTTAAAAAGGAAAAATATTTTGAAAAATTATTTGACAATTTCTCATATATTTTTTTTTAAATTATATCGTTTATAAAATAATTATTTTCAATCAACATGTTTTCTTCAAAATAAACTTGAAAATAAAAATATATTAACAAAAATTTATTTTTAAGTAAAAAACTTATAAGTATTATTTATAAGATAAAATCATAAAAAAAAATACATTATAATTAAAACTATTTATAAATTATAACTTATAAGTTATAAGTAAAAAATAATTTATTTAAAAAAAAAATTGTTTACAAAATAAAAATACTTATAAGATAAAAATTTACCGAAAATGTATTTTTTTTAAAAATATTTAGAAAGTGTGTATAAAAAAATTAAAAAACAAAAAAGGCGATCTCATGGCTCGTCCCAGCCGTTGGGCAAACGAGCCCGAATACGAGCTGAGTCGACTCGACTTGGCTCGATCCATTGCCACCACTTTATACCCCAATAACCTCTATCAACTCTTATTGCTACGTCATCATCATGGTCACATGCTTGCCAGCAAATCGATTGAATGATTCATTTGTGTTGCTTTTTCCATGCACAATCAGCACCGTGAACAAATTGTCTTGTTCTTAATGTCACTTAGGTTTGAGCATGGTTCGAGTTGGATCGATTTTGAGCATAACTCGAAATCAAAATTGACTAGATTGATTTGAGTAAATTCAACCCAAATCGACTTAATAAAGCTACTGAAAACCAACTAAACCAATTCATTTGGGTCAGTTTGATTTGATTAGTCAATTTGGACATTACACAGTGCGTATCAATAATCTATATAATATAAATGGTAAATGTTGGGTTTTTCCCAAAGTCATCCACATATCCGGTAGTTACCAATAAAAAATTACACTAAAATGAATGCAATGCTACAATCTGAATTTGGCATTTACAGCAACTAATTCTTCTTACTTCTCTTCTTTTCGTTTCTTTTCTTTTGGAATTTAGAAGTTCGGTAGAAGAGGTAAAATGGTAGACAAATTGGTTGAAAGAATAAGGTTTGTGTTTTTATTATTTTACTTTTAAAATTTGAAGTTTAAAAATCTGAATTCAAAATAAAAGATAAAAAAAATGTATCAACGTGTTGAGTTGGGCAATTGACGACTTAGTTGCTTAAATTGCAACCTATTTGACCTGATCCGACTTTTTAATGGTTAAAAATTAATTGAATCAACCCGATTTTTTGGTTCAAATCGATCCAAACTGACCGACGCAAGGTTGATTTTTCGATATCAAATTATGTGTTATCTTTTCGTTACTTTCATTCATTACTTTTCATTTGTTACCATTAAAATATCTCTTTGAAAGCCCACATTTTACTTGTCTAGTTGATGCACCCATGACCCATATTAGACCTTTTACAGAAAATAGAATTGTCTAAAATTTAGTATGAGTTTAGCTACTATTATTGAAAATGAATTAATTAACTGTGTAAATGGAAAAAAAAAAAAAAAAATTCAGCTCTAACACATGTCAAATAAATATAGAAAATTGTCATCATCAACTCATGAATTTATAATCTTCAGCAAAATTTCATTGGAAGTCACTCAACTTGCAGTTCTATTCCATGTTAGTGATTGAATTTCGAATTTCAATGTGACCATTTCGTCCGTAACCATGCCAAAAACTATAAGTCCAATTCCACTTGATTGACGAGATACTAGACACTGCTTATTAGATGCTAAATTAATAATTGCTAAACAAACGAATTGAAAGGGAATCATATAAAGGCAAATTCAACGTTCTTAATTTACACAATTTGAGTTATTCTCGTTGGCAAAAAAGGTCAATTTGACATTCGAAATTAATTGGTGCATAGTCCGTCAGTCATGTGAAATGACGATAATTGTTGATCATAGTTATAATTACAATAATTTAATCAAAATTAAATGTAAGATATGAGTAATCAAAATTAAATAAATTGAGTAACGCAGTTGAAAATAAAATTTCCCTATAGTTTTTTGTATGATATGAATCGGTAATTCTAGTTCCACAATTTAAGGTCCGAAGACATTGGACTGAAGCATCTTCCATGAACAGAAAAAATAAAAATAAAAAACCATGGAAACCTCAAAACCATTACCCATTTTCTTGAATTCTTGTAAAATAAAATTCCCAATTTCATCTCCACTATTTTCAGGTTTGAAACCTTAGATTAAACAATCAGACCTGTTTCTTTCTCTAGATCTCTCTCTTTCGTGGGCATTCTCCCATTGCTGGTTCTGAAGGTCCGGTAATGGGGGATTCAAGTTCTAGCATGGAGGCGCAACCGTCAGCACCTCCACCGCCGCCAACGCCGTCATTGTCTCTGGTTCAGCCTTCAACCAAGAAGAAAAACAAACATGCCAGGGTATTTCGTGTTTTTCGTAATGTTTTCCGATCATTTCCGATAATGACACCCGTATGCAAACTCCCCACCCTCCCCGGAGGCATATTACCGGATGGCCGTTCCGTCGCGGGCTCACGCATCACCGGCACATTATTCGGATACCGGAAAGGCCGTGTAAGCCTGTCCATTCAAGAAAACCCTAAGACCCTCCCCACATTGGTGGTGGAGTTGGCCATTCAAACCAATGTGCTGCAAAAGGAAATGAGCCTAGGAATGGTGAGGATCGCCCTGGAATCCGAAAAACGACCCGAAAAAGACAAGACGAAGCTCTTGGAGGAGCCATTATGGACAATGTACTGTAATGGAAAGAAATCCGGCTATGGCGTGAAGAGGGAGGCGACGGAGGAGGATTTGAATGTCATGGAAGTTCTCAAGGCGGTGTCGATGGGAGCCGGGGTGTTGCCGGGGAAATCCGAGGCGGAAGGACCGGACGGTGAAATGGCGTACATGAGGGTGTATTTCGAACGAATTGTGGGATCCAAAGACTCGGAGACTCTATACATGTTGAGCCCTGATGGGAACAATGGGCCTGAATTGAGTATTTTCTTTGTAAGGATAGGTTGATTTTTTAATTCCATGCCATTGTTGAGTAGTGTTAATTTATAGATACATATTTTATTTGGACGAAATATTGGTAAAAATAGATATATAAATTATTTATCCGGATTAATTTAAGGGCTTTCTAATTTGTTCTTAGTTTCTTTTAGAATCAGGATTATCGATATGATTTTTTTCTTGGCATCGACTCTTACTAATTTATATTTGATGAAAAAACCTCGAATCACTTGCTAGTATTTATATTTCAAAATTTTTGGAAATCTAAGAAAATGGTCTTACCTTTATTGATCTACTTCAACAAGATATACTAATTAGGAAGAAGATTTTGGATGAAATATCTTCGAGGCGGTGTTGATGGGTACTGGGTTGTTTATGGGAAATCCGACGGTCAGGTACGTACATGAGGGTGCATTTTAGATGAAATTTGGTAGATAAAAAGGATTGTATGGAAAGAACACATCAAAGATTATTCATAACTTATTTATCAAGATTAATTTATAGGCTTTCTAATTTGTTCGTTTTACATTGCCGTAGGCTTGTAGCTTATGATTTAAAAAACTTTAATTGTCGCTTTCAAAAAAATAAATAAATCTTTGTTTTTTGTTACTATTGTGTTTAAATTTTTAGTTTTGAAAATATATTGTAACTTAGATAAATACAATTATATTTTTGTATATTATTACTATATTACTAGCCAGTTAAATTATTTATAACCCTAATTAAATTGTTAAATACTTGTAACGCTTACATAATTATGGTATTAATATTATTAATTCTCATTATTTGTAAAATGAGAATGAGAAATATAATCGTTATGGATTACACACAAGAGATGAAAAGTAAAAAATGGTGACTGAATTTGATTGATAACTGTCATATTTTTCATTTTTATAGATGATAATAAGTGAATGTGCAGTGCTAGTCAATGGTAAATGTAGTGTGCATATGAACTATGCATGGTATTCCATCTTATTCTTTACCGTATAATTATTTTTTTGGGCAATTAAAAAATATATTGTCCATATTCTCGTGCACATACTAGGAGAAATCGATATGATTTTTATAGGGTTCGATTTTGAAGCTGTTGGTTAAGTGCACGAAGGTTGTGCGACTCTAAATGCCAACATTTCTCATCTCTTATTTCTTTATTTAATTTATTGTTGATTATATTCATCATATTGTTGTTTAATTTTCATTATGCATGTTTAGTTATAATATCTATACAAAAAATCCCAGCAATAATTATATCAGCTTCTTTTTTTCTTGATTAGTTTTACGATCTGTCTTTATTTTTATTATTACTTTTTTTTAGTGCGGACTTCTACTTCTTTAAGAAAGAATATATATAGGAAGGGGTTGGAACACTGGATTAAAATATGAACTATTGCGATACACTCCGCGAACCTTACCCAATACTGGCGAAGCAAAAGCTACATGCGAAGGGGACTTTAAAGGCTCGTCCCAGGTAGACGAACTTATCCCCATCCGGGCCAGCAAAAACTACTATCCAAATGCAAGGAAAATGTTTAACGCATATGACTATAGGCTATTAATACAAAAAACACGTAGGCTAACAAATAAAATATGATATTCATAACAGAATTGGTCATAAGGCAATCAATAGGGATCCGACATCTATCGTATTCCCTAAAAAGACTGAATTAAGAAACACAAATTAAACAACTCAATATTATATTGTAATTTTTAAATGAAAATAATTTTCTATATTATTAATATTCAACAAGAATATTAATTTACCGCTCTTGAAGAGCATGAATTATAATTTTCAATATTTCAAAAAATATTGACATTTTGTTCTTGAAGAAGTAATAATAAAAGACAACATGCTTTCAAAGTAGCCCATGTTTCGAAGAACATATAATTTTGAATTCATGTTTATGTCTAAAGGAAGACATGTAACGCATGTCATATTGACATTGATTACCATATCTACTTGATTGATTATTATATGATTATATAATGTTTAATATTTTTTTTCAAAAATAAATATTGAGCCCCGTTTGAGCCACATTATTTGTAAAATGAGAATAAAAAATATAGCCGTTATGGACTCTACATAAGAGATGCAAAGTAAAAAATGGTGGCTGAATGTAAGGATATCAACGAGTCGAGTCGAGCCGACTTGTGGGCCGAAATTTGATGCTCGGGCTCGAGGTGCGAGCTTTTGCTTACCTAGGTTCACCACGAGCTTTCGACTCGCCCGAGCTTTCGACTCGGACTTTTCCAAGCTGAGTCGGCTCGTTTTTTTTTCCTTCCTGTTTTATTGCCTTAAAAGGCAGCATTTGCTGCTACCAGTTTTTTTAGCTAAAGGCCGGCTCGGGCTCGGCCCGTCGCCCTAAAATTGGGCTCGACCCGAGCCGAGAACCGAGCCTTGAGCCTTTTTGTCATTCCTAGCTAAATGTGATTGATAACTGTCATATTTTTCATTTTTATGGATGAATAATGTGGCTGAAACAGAATCTGAATTATATTTTATATTAAAATAGAAGTTCAATTTGATTTTATTATTTAACATGATCAGTTTGATCATCACTAGATTAATAATGATGTGAAATTAAAATTTTAAATTGACATTCAATGAAAAATCAAAAGATTATTTAATCCAATGAATTTCTATATATTATTTGTTCTCTCTATCGACAAATGATCATTAAACATCATTATGTAAAATAGAGATTGCATTTCCTATATTTTTGAAAATTAATTAGTGTGATAAATGAGAACCCGTCACCTACCATGTTAATCATCTAAATATTATTTATATCTTATATATATGTATATGATTGCACGGTATTCGCTACCCATAGTCTGTGAAATTACCAATGTTTTAAAAATCGGACCGGACCGGCCAATTCAACCGGGAACCTACCTCAAATCCAGTCCCGTCTTCATATATTAACCGAATGATAGAAAATCGGCCCAAAAACCGTTAACCCGGCCGATGTCAACAGTCTCTCTGTAGGATTTTGCAATTGATGGCGACTTTTAAGTATCAAGGAGAAGAATAAGTTCAGTTAAAGATAAAGATGAAGATGGGATGAGGTGAGTGACATTTTCTGGAAAATTGAGTTAGGCATTGCACTTGATTGTACACATCTTCTACATGATGTAATCCTCCATGAAAATGCATCAGAACTTATATTTCGATATCCATGTCACAATTTTCATATCGTTGATTAATATCTCAAACGTCCGTGTTTTTGAATCATTCTATGTTTGATGTTGAATCTAGCTGAAACTACCAAATTTTCAATTTATTTGCACCATGTTTGCGTCGACCGCCGATTTCGAGTTGAGTTTACCGTCGGATTTGCCTCGGGATGCACAATGTCGCCGGTGAAGAAGGAGCTCTGTGATTTGGGGGAAATGGAGATTTACGAGGCAAAAATTCTGATGGATTATTATTGATGTAAAATGGATCAAACCGATTTTTGGAGTTTGGACCAGTTTTTTGGTTTTCCATTTTTGTGAAAAATAAAAAGTGAAAAATAGAAGAAAAAGTCGCCCGCTCATTCAATTCAAATTCCTGTACCCGATTCCCTGTACCCATAGACTAATTCTACTATGTTTTGGTCCATTTATGTCGGATTTTGCTACACGACCAGGCTGAAAAACAGGGATTCAAAAACTGCTGAGCTGGCAACCAAAAAACAATTAAAAACAACCATAAAAACAAAACTAAACCACACAACATGACACAAAAATTCCAGCATTTCTCCAACCCGTTTTTAACCCTCACTCCCGCCGCCGCCTTCGCCGACCGGAGCTGCCGACGCCGACAATCAGACCTCCTTCTCAGATCGACTGCCCTAAACAAAACACCAAGACTCAAAAATTTCGATTCCAACACCAGTCTCTCCAATCGACTAAGACGCTGACAATCGATTGAGGCGTTGGGTATTCCGACTGACTGCTCCACAAGCTTCTTCCTGCGACATCAAACCCTCCAATTTTCTGATAAATTCAAGCGGAACTGTTAAAATTGCCGATTTCGAGGTATCCCAGATTTTGGATCAAACAATGGATGCTTGCAATTCATCAGTAGGCACCATAGCTTACATGAGCCCAAAAAGGATCAACACAGATCTGAATTATGGAAAATATGATGGGTATGCTGGGGATATATGGAGCTTAGGAGTAAAAATTCCAGAATTTTACTTGGGCAGGTTTCCATTTGCTGTGTTAGTTTTATGTTTATCTTAGTAGTCAAGTGGTTAGTTATCACCACGTTTGTAATGCCCTTTTATTTTGGTATCTGTTAATTGTTGATTTAGTGTTATTGCCACGTTATAGCAATTGTAAAACCTGGGCTATATTTATGTTTATTTCAGTTTCTTATGTAAGGCTATTTAATAGCCAAGTCTGTTATTCAATGAAGTATGATATGTGTGTGATTTCCTCCATCTCCTCTGTTTTATTTCTTCACTCTATATTTCCTAACATGCTATTGGTAGAGGAGGAGATTGGGCAAGCCTTATGTGTGCAATTTGTATGTCGGATCCTCCCAAACTCCTTGCTACAGCTTCAACGGAATTTAGGGATTTCATTTCATGTTGTCTTCAAATGGATCCTGCAAAAAGATGGATTGCTGGGAGGCTTTTGAAGCATACATTCATTATGCAATATGCCTCTCCAAGCAGTAACTCCATTGCTAGCAATTAGGTCCCTCAATCTCATCAGTTATTACCTCCTCCTCCTCCTCCCCCACCCCGCTTTTCCTCTTCTTGATTATTGCTTAGGTTTGGGACAGTCGGTTGGAGAGATTATTGTTGGAGTCGGGATTTTTAAGTCTTGGTGTTTTGTTTGAAGCAGCCGATCTGAGAAGGAGGTCCGATTGTCGGCGTCGGCAGCTCCGGTCGGCGAAGGCGGCGGTAGCAGCGGCGAGAGGGAGGGTTAAAAACGGGTTGGAGAAATGCTAGGATTTTTGTGTCGTGCTGTGTGGTTTAGTTTTGTTTTTATGGTTGTTTTTAATTGTTTTTTGGTTGCCAGCTCAGCAGTTTTTGAATCCCTGTTTTTAAGCCTGGTCGTGTAGCAAAATCCATTTATGTCACCACTTAAAGTTAAATTGATCCGTACATTAATAAAATGTTAAATATGAATTTTAAAATGCTATTTAAATTAGTTGATTTTTTTTTCATATAATATATTAATATGTTTATCTATTTATTATTTTAACTCTAGGTCAATCCCGATTCGACCTCAGTTAGGCCGATTGATCATTGACCCTTTAACTTTTTCGTGTCGATGATCGGGTCGATTTTCAAAACATTAGTGTATATAGTTATTCAAGCGGGAGTGAATGATTTTTATATCGTTACAGTTCTAGTCATTATGATTGTTGTATCCATAATTCTTTCCTATAAATAGAAATTTTGATTCTTAATAAAACATACAAATTTATTGACTATGCAAAAACTACTTTTTGTACAATCTAGTTCTCACTAGTTTATAACATCAATTTAACTCCGTTTGATTTTTATTTTTATGGAAAAATATATTTTAGAATAGTAAATTGATGGAAAATATGTGGTTGAATAATAAGACAAAAATTTAATTTATGTGAAATATTATTTTAATGAAAAATATGTGGTAAAAAAAATAGAGAGGAAAATACCTCAAACGGGGCCTGAATTTTACATCTACAGTAAGTCCAAAAAGTTAGGAGGGAAACCAAGTGGCTAAAATAGAATTTTTGAAAGGGCCATAGACAACAATTTTATTTTCCCAATACAGTCTTGTAGACCAATAATATATCCAAATAGGGACCCCTCGTTTCCCCCAAAATTTATAATGGAATCCCCTCCTCTGCAACCCCTCCACTGCCCTACAGAACCCTCCGCGGTGAACGACAGCACCACCGCCTATTCAATGCCGGAAATTCCTCCTGACACATCAAGCTCGGGCGCAAAATCCGAAAGGAAAGATAAAAAGAAAAAGAAAACCACCCCAGTTACAGAACCCTCATCACCACCATCATCAGTATCATCATCAAATAATTGTTCTTGTTCAAGTTCGAAGATAAAGGGTCTCAAGATTTTGAAGAATTCTAAAAAAATTCGAGTTGGGTCGTCCACGAACCGGAGAAGTACGAATTTCAGAAATGTTAATGTCGATACCCTTGCTCTTCCTCTGGGAATGTCAATTGCTGCTGTTGTTTCCCAGGTACTTATCTTTTCAGCTATATTTGTATGTGCTTATAAAAAAAGGATAGATTTTTGCAATGATTGAAGTGTTAAATGTTGTTCTCATTCTTGATATTATGGAAAGTTTCGTTATTTTTATAAATATTTTGTGCACTTTTTGAAAAACTATGGATTTCAATGAGTATAAAAGTCAAGGGTTCAGGATTCTGGGCTTTTATGGAAAAGTTTGAATCTTTAAAGGGATATCTGTCTTCTTAGTGTGACAAATGTGATTGATTATTTTCTAGGAAGATTTCAGTGTTAAGTTTTGAGTTATTGTGCAAATGGAAATCTTCTGTTTATAGGAAATTTGTTAAACCTTTTTATCTGTATGTTTAAATATGTCTCATGAATCATGATATGTATAGGTAATCTTTGGTTTGATGAAAAATTATTGAATTCTTATTGGAAAGATTGAATTTTGTTGTAGAAAATATGTTTCTGGATATTTTGACCACAGCTTGTGCAAAAAGTTCGTGAAGTAATGATTTTTTTTTACCTTCAGTATGTGCAAGATTATTTAAATTATTGCACTTATAAACACGTTCTTACACCTGGTTACCTCAAAAAAAAAAAAAAAAAAAAAAAAAATGTGTTCTTACAAGAAGGTTATCAATGTATCAGTAAGACAATATTTTTAGGGTCGGTGATAATGTTTTCCCAAAAGCAAATGAAGAATGTGAGTATTGAGCGTGTATAGTCACACTCTATAATTAATATTCTTGGTAGATGATGAATTTTTAACTGTTAAGAGATATTAACTTAAATTTTAAGTACTTTACGTTGCTCATATATATATATATTTTATATTCATGTGAGTGTGTTTTCATTTTGAGTGAATAAAATAGTGCTTGTTGAGCCTGTTCTCATATCATCTTTCGTAGAAATTTTCTGAACTGAACAAGAAAAGCATAATTTCTGGATGCATCTTCCTCTAACAAAGAAGTAAATGAGAAAGGCATGATTTCTTCAGGCATCTTCCTCTAACATAGAAGTAAAAAAGAAGGAACTAGATTCTTGCCTTTTTATGAAAGAACAAGAAGGAAATTTCTATTTGTTTTATTAACTTCTGTAAAAACGAAAGGAAAGAAAAAATTATATATTCTCACAGATGGCTACCAACCTCCATGGATTTTTTCATATTCTATTTGTTTTATTAACTTTGTAAGATCAAAAGGAAAGAAAAATTATATCCATTTTTAATAGTAGGGTGATTTTGCCTTTATTTTAGGTTTTGGACAAGAAAAATGCATCTGGAGAGAAGATATCTGTGGATTATCTGACTGAGGTAATTTCTAGATCCTTCTTTTTTATACACACATGTTTCAATTTTTCCTCATTGATCCATGTCTCCATTGATTTCCATGAAATTAATTATTCATCACGAAAGGGTTGTTGCATGTTTAGCTGAAGTTTAGTGCACCTACTTATTGAGCTCCAAGACTAGGAGCGTGTTCAGCCAATCATAAAAAAGTAGGAAGTACTTTTAAAAAAGGTAAATAAATATTGACTTTTAAGCAGTAAGTTTTTTTAACTAAAATCTACTTTACTTTTTTCTGGGAAACGTTTGGCAATAAAAGTTACTTAAATGTAATTTTGAAGCTTAAAAGTTACTTTTAAGTACTTAACATTTTTGTTAGACTTAACATAAAATGCTCTAGATGGTTGAGTCCATCCAGCTGCAAACATTCTAAGCAAGAATTAGATCCAGGTGTCTGTTCATTTGGATTGATATTACACTTTAATGATAATCAAAAGATTGGCCCACAACTTTTTAAATTTCCTCAACATACTTGTCTTTTGGTCTTACCTGTTCCACATAGTTGAGTTTTTAATTATTTAAATTGGCGCTTGCAGATTTGCACATTGGCTGTCAGAGAGTCTCTAGCAAATGTAAGCCTTATCTGAAACTTCATGTCAACTCCTGTCGTGGTCTCATGTGCTTTCTTGAATATCTCTTATCAGCTTGACAAATCTAGAATTTGTGTGTTCTTCCTGTTTGATTTCTTGTTTTATGACAGGTTTTTGGTGATAAGTTTGATGGTTTTGTGAGGAATTTTGAAACCTCATTCCGAAGTACCTTCATGACTCTAAGATTAATCTATGGATCCTCCCAAAGTGTCAGAGGCGATGGACGATGGACACATTTATCTAACAATAACAAACTACAAGATCCCGTATGCATCTCTGATGCTATAAACGGTTTGGAATCAATTCCACATACTACCAATAGCGATGAACAAATACGCACTCATGAGCATACAGAAGAGGATAGGCCATTGGATTTGATAAATCAGCAACTTGTTCTGCATGATGGACGTACGAGTCAACAGTTGGCTTGTTCTTCGAGCACCACATCTCATTCTGAAGTAAACCAATCGATGCTCAGCACCTTCGAAAAATCAGTAATAGAGCAAACTCGTTCTAATGACCTGAAGGCATTTGAGATTAGTCTTGCTATGAAAAAACTGCAATTTAAAGAAGCCCAACTGGCTGTGCATTCGGATGCAAATTTCTTGGAAAGATGTAAAATATCTATGGGTTTTTCTAAGGCTTCCTTTAAGGCGGAAAAATTCAAAACTCAGTTACTCGATACAAGACAACTGGAGTTGCTTAAAAAATGCTTAGACTTTCTAGTTGCAGGTTTAATCACCATGTTGATGACCCTTGGGTATGGAGCTTATGTTTATTCTCATAGAAGAATAACGGAAGCTACAGAATCGTGCTCACCTTTTAAGGTACTGGTTATTTTATTCAAAGTTTTGATGTGCTCGTGTTTGTTACCACAAAACTCTTCAGCATTTTCTTGTGACTGTACCACGCACTTTAGGATTTGGAAGAGATTAACCCTTTGGAAAGGGAAAATAAATTGACTTTTTACAAATTTTTTAACTTTTTTGATATAGAAATCAAATTTGAAGGATATTAAAATTGATTTGCTGCATTTGCTTCAGTAGAACCAAAATTGGTAGATGTTAATTAATGGGTTAAAAATTCTGTTAGTCACTTAACTTTCTTGTTAGTGACCAATTCTTTTATTATTCCAAAGTGGTCACTGATTTTGCATTTTGTCTCATATTTTGTCACTTAGTTAAAATCTGTTAATTTTTCTAACGGATTTTCTGACATGAAAGACAACAATGTGGCATAACATTAATATGGAGGTCTTCCACGTCAGGCATTCTGTTAGAAAAACTAATGGATTTTGACCAAGCGACCAACTTGAAGCAAAAAAGCAAACTTCTGGACAAAATAAAGTTTGGCGACTAACATGAAACGTTGCCACTAGTGGAGTGTAACAATTTTTTTTCTTACCCTTAGTGTGTGTGAGAGAGATCACTGTGCTTCGTCTGACTTCACAGTTCACATATTCATGTGGCTCTCTCAGCTTTGGTTTTGATACTCGGAATGCTATTTTTGTTTTTCTTCAAGGAAACCAAGTCTTGGTGGATGCCGAAATCGATGGCAACTTTCAGCTCGGGTCTACAATTATTAAGGTGTCAAGTTCAAGTTTTAAGTCGCATGTTGTTTGCCGGACTAATGATCGGAGCAATTGCCTTTTTGCTTATTCAGAGATCTGCTGTAACAAATCAGACTATGCCAATTACTTTCATAATGTTGCTATTAGGAGTTGGATGTGGGTATGCAGGAAAATTTTGCATTGATACATTGGGAGGCAGTGGAAATCATTGGTTAATGTACTGGGAAATTTTATGCTTGCTGCATTTCCTATCCAGTATCTGGACTTCGACTTTGTTTCTTATTCTCTATGGGTCCATCAACGTCTCAGATAAGGGGAAAGACAGTAAGATAATTCCATATTGGATAAGGAGGTTTATGTTCTTCGCTACTCTGCTGCTTCTCCCTTTGTTTTGCGGTTTTATGCCTTTCGCTAGCCCTGGTGAATGGATCAACCATTTTTCATCACGAGCTATACGTTTTGTGTCAGATGAAGATTAATTCTAGGATTGATTGGATAGCACCGGATTTACAATCTAGTTCATCATATTGTCTAGTTTTGTCGAGTAATGCTTATTGAATGTTCACGAAGTGTACAGATTTCCCCTGATTGGCCTCAAGTCCAAGCACGAGCACAAACCTGTCATCTGATGTATATGGCGTGTGCCAACATTGTAGATTATTATATGTTTTTGAGGACATATACCACAGAAAAGAGTGCTGACAAGGTCAGAAGGATGTAATTTTATTGTCTTAGGCTTGTTTCATTTCAACTCTTGTTATGTACCACAGTTTATTATTACCGTGGATTTCTCTGTTATTTATCTCAACACAAGGAGTTCTGGGTTTTCCTGTCTCATCTTGTCGAATGATACTATCTCTCGGGTTATTATAATTTATAAAGTGTCTTCATTGTTGTGATAATTGAAATGTATTTCTTGATCTAGTGAAGAGTTTATATTCAAAATTTGTACTGTCCCTCTTGATTCAACTGAGGTTTGAAATGAAGCCTCTTTACAATTTTGCACAAAAGCACAAACCCCATCTATGGAAACCGTGATCTTTGCTTGGCTTGAAAATCATAACGCCATTACCAGAAGCACCAGACATAACAAAGTACAAACAGATTTGTACGATATGTACATCAAATTGTCATTGAGATATGAAGAAATGATGATGAAACCAATTATTTCTCAAGGAGGTCTGGTGTACATTCATTTTTCGATGATTTCAATCTTTCTAAACTACAAAGAAAATAAGAACTAGCATAGAAAATTAATAATGTTAAAAAATTATGACCAAAATTTAGAGCCAAGGACATTCATTGTGTTTCCTGCTAATACAATAATAAAAGGTATGAAGTAATTGAGTTCTCATTTTTCCCCTATTTCCTCCACTAGTCTAAACCTCTTTTAAGCTTACATTTTAATCAGGGTAAGAAATTTCATACTGCAGCTTTGTTTCTTTCGGAAGATCCGATTTACCACAGCAAGTGGTCCAAGGTAAAAATCTCTCTCCATACAAAAAACCATCCTTGACAAGTCATTCACAGATCTTTGTGAGCCTTTCCGTAGTATCTGTTGATGAATGGAGCCTGCAAAGGAAGTTGCGGATCGAGGTTAGATTTTAGTTCAAACAGTACCATTTACTGTAATAATATGAAACACACCAGAGGAATTATATTTGAAAATAATAGACTAACAAGGATGAGCCCTAATTTAGAATCTGATGACTCGGGCAGAAAGGTTAGAAGTTAAAATAAAAGCACGGAGAATCAAACATTGGACAATAAAAATTTTACCGGCTATAACGTACTAAAAAACTAGCCAAAACTGCACTGTAGAGGCAATCAAGAAAGCTGCTCAAGTGAATATATATACTGAAAAGTGGAGAGGGCACAGGTTTGTCTCTACACCGAATGTGACTTGAATTTAACAAGGGAGATGAACAAGTTTTCTGGTGCTTGTTTTAGAACAATGGAGAAAAATGACACCCAAATAGCACATATATTGGATTCTTCGCTATTGTTAGACTCATCTTGGTCACATTTTTACCGTGACATTTCTAGGATGCACCTTGAAGTATGTAGACAACCCATGATACTAATAAATGTATAGTGGTAAGAACAGATCCAGGCGACGAGATCACAAGTTAAATCATGCGATCTTCAATACCAAAAGGTGTAAACGCCCAATAAGCAAAACTCCAAAAGTGGTTTTCTCGGTAAAACCACTTGCAAACTCGCATTTGATGCACACGGTGTATTTAGGTGGTGAGAGAAATGAACCGAACAACATCATGAAGCCAGGAATCATTTCGGGCTAAATTTCACCACTTTTTCTCTTCTGTAAGTGTAACAGATGGTGATGAGCAGATATTTACCTTGACACCGGATACATCAGGAGTATCAGGTGTGGACACGGGATAGAATTTGTAGAACTTCATATTCTCAAATGCAGCCTTCACTTCCCCGCTCATTTCTTCCAAGGCCTTTCTACGAGCTTCCCTTGCCTATAACAAATAAAAAGAGAAAGCAACATTCAACACGCAGGAGACCCAAATGATCAACAAGAACGTGGCTAAACTGAACTCTTCAACAATGTACCTCGCGGTTAGCTTTTTTTGCTTCTCGGACTTTCTCTTTCACAAAATCCTGAAGGAAAACACGGATATACAATTCATATTGAAGTCAATTCAACTACAGGGATTTATAACATTGAGACAGGAGCTGCATGCACCACATCATGAATGTTTACCTTGAAAGCATCTTTTTGATTTGTAGACAACTCTTCTTCCTCAGTAAGCTTATCTGTGAACTCCTAAACATATTTTGATTTGATCAAGTCAGACAATATTCTACTCACACCAATCAACATGAAGAAAAGCTTCTATATGCTGATTGTCCCGATACCAATGAAAGTCAGAGCTTGTAATACCATACCTCAAGTTCATCAAGTTCCCAATCAAACTCGCAGAAAACCTGGAGAGCAGAGTTGAAACTAAGTTAGCTTGTTGCTAGTTTATACATGACTTCCTAAACTGATTCAGCATGCGTGGGTGTAATATATGTTGTAGAAGTCCCCCCTAATCACCTAAGCAACGTCTAAGATTTCTATAAGAGCTATATGCAAGTAGCATATAAAAATTAGTATGGTATTACCATGTAGATGAGCCTGTGAATTAGTATTAGAAAAAGAATCTTACTGGCTTGGGATCTATAGGAAATAAGATCTGAACCACTGTGCTCTGTTCGAGTTCATCTTCCTGGAGAGGCTGGTAGAAGTCTGCCAAAAAAATAGGAATCATCATAGACATTCTACCTAGTACACACAAAAGGATCATATGTTACTGTCATATATATTCTTCTAAGTGAAACCCAAAAGAACATTGATAATTTACGAATTGGTTCAATGCTCATTCAACACCACCAGAATAACGGAGTAACATAACCTAGATGGTACCCAAATAATTGTTGCTGGCATGTAGGATATGCACTCCAATATTGATTTACTGAAGGAAAAAAAAAATGTTAAACATTTGATACTAAATGCTTTGGACATTAAGAATGTATTGATGCTATAGTTGAATTATGAAACAATCATTTGTTTCCAATGTTAATTCCGCATAAGTATTAGAAGTTGTTAATCCAGCATGGTTCCAACATCTACTGCTTTGGGTCTATGTCATACACTTGCTCATGCCTTGAAAAGCGATGGGACTAAGAGACAAGTATAACCAAGACATCACACAGATCTGCAATATACACAACACACTTCATTCCAAAGGAATTTTGTCCCTTTTTGGTAGGAATTAAAATCCAAATTTTAATCTAAGTCAAAGTCAATAATTAATTTTAACTACACATTTCATAGGACCCACGACTTTTAAATCACACGTTTGATCGACTTTTATCAAAATCTATTAAAAATCTGGTTTTATTTCCCACCAAATAGGGGCCTAGTGAGATTGTAAATTATAACCAGAGAAATTCTTGAAGTATGTCTCAGGTCAGTTGGAAAAGATTAATGGAAATTGAAGTAGAAAACCAAATAAGATGGCTTCTGTCCAATGAAAATTAAAACTTCGGCTAAGCACTCCAAAATTAAATAATGTCAAAACTTGGGGAGAACTACTACTAATCTAAATGTTACAGGTGCTTATGGAAGTTTCAGAGAAATGTAAAAGGTTTTTGAGCATATTTACTGCACAAACAGGATTTCTAAAGGTCATTTATAAATTTGTAAGAAACAAGACAGAAGAAGCGATATGTGACAAGGGTTGGGAGGAATTATATTGTCAGGACAGAACTAGTCCTCTTGTTCTAGCTACATTCAAGGTTTTTGCTAGATATAGAAATGGAAAGGTATCTGAAAGAATCTAGAACATAGAGAAACAGAATCTACTCAATTGAGTTGGGATTTAGGTCATTCCATGAATTCCTGAAGGACAGCAGAGAGTACCTCTGATGGCATTCCAAGGGACAGCACCAATTACTACATTTGCATAAACTTTTCTCTGGATGCAAATGTCAATTTTCTCGACACTCGCAACTTCCATGAAAAATGAAAAATAGAACTAACATTTAAGCAGAAAAGGGAAAGTATGTCACTCACAAGGTAAGCAGTACTCAAACTTCTTCATGCGGTCCAACTTCAAATGTTTTAAACCAGCCCTGCAACAAGAGAACATTCGGAATTAAACATAAACTTCCACTGACCACTGGTGCCCTTTCTTTTTCTCATATATGCATCAAGAATATGATAAAAAGTTAGGCCCTGTTTGATTGACACATTTGTCATGAAAAATGTCACATCCGAGGAAAATATTTTCCACTTTGACTGTTTGATTGCAACGTGGAAATGGAAAATATTTTCTAAAGTACAATTACTTTAAGCTTGTTTTCAACAAATTTTATGGAAAATATTTTTCTATGGTTTAAGTGATTTTTTATTTTCCAACTTATACAGGAAATGTTTCCCTTTCCACATTTGCTATCAAACGGACCTTTAGTGTAAATAAAGGAAGCCAATCTAACTTTTATGATAGAACCACTTCTCAGATATAAATTCCAGATATGTAACAAATAAGGAAACAAAAACCACAAAAAATTTAGAAGACTTATCATGGTGATGATAAATAAGAGTCTTTACTGTAATGTCAAACACAGTTAATGAATGCAACCAAGTAGAAAATACAAATAAACCATAGTACTCATGTAGGTTAGACCATGTTGACAAGTAATCTCCATTCCCTAGCACAGAGCAAATAGTCCAAAAGACTTTCAAGGAGGAAGGAAACGAGAAGAGGACGCAAGAAATAGAATTGTACCTTCTCTGGGTGCAACTCAAAATAAAAATTTGGGATTTTAGTCTTTCAACTTGAGAATCCCTGTAAGCAATGAAATTGAAGAACTGTCATCCACATGAGGAAGGAAAGGCAGAACATAATAAAACCAAGATTTAATACCTATTTTCCAATGGGATGTATGGAACCCAGTCCATTTTCATCTGTTTCATGGGCAAAATTTCTTCTGTCTCCCTCTGTACTGATTTAATGCCAATTTTGTCTGAAGGAGGAAAAGGTGACACCACCTGTTCAAAAGAATATATACATAAAATATCGGCAACAAAATTACATTGAATGATCATGCAGAACACAGAGATTAAACACACATTTCATTTCATAGAAATACTCTGAAAACAGATTTCACTTGACCAAGGACAAAAGCAGCATGAAGTCATCAGTCAAAACAACAGGCCCAAAGGCCAAAACCAGTAGAAAACAACAACCGAACTCCAAACCCACCCTTTTCCAACAATCCTAACCAAACATGAACTAATTAGCTCCATGCTTTTTGCATCATATCTGGTTTATATTACTGTCCAAGGTTCAATGAGCTCAGCTTTACAAGCAGGTGTGAACATTTTGACATTGTTTTTGAAATTGAGTGAGTGATCTCTTTGTATTCTAACTATGGTATGATGGGAGCATGGCTGAAGGGGAAGATGAGTTCTGGCAGGGCAGTGAAGTGGAAGTTGTTAAAAGGCACCAAATGGAGAATTTCTTTTTCTTTGGTAGGGGATGAAGAGTTGTTTTGAAAGAACCAAAAATCTCCAGTTTTCTAGTTTTTTGTCTGATCATTTTAGGTAGCTTGCCATTGTTTGAATCAATGCGAAACAAAAGGAATCAATTCAATTTGAAACAAAGGAGGAACAGTAGAATAAAAAATAATACAAGTACGATAAAAGTGATTAACTATCTCATGTTTGAGGACTTACAGCAACCACAACAGGAATCATTGTAACTTTCCCTTGACCCTGGAAAGAGACCAATTGTGCTGCAGGAATAAATAAACAGTTACAAAATGCCAAAGAAGGAGAAGGATCATAGCTCCAAACAAAATGTGAAAGGAAACCAATGACAATATCCAATTTTCAATAAATTATAGAAGAACGAGACAAAACGGTTCAAGTAGCTCAAGAGAAGCCAGAGAGATTACGCCTGCTGAAATACCTCATTAAGCACAGTGCACTGTTTACTATATTATATTAAACATAACGATATATTCAAATTGCACAATGTCTGGTGTTCTCAAAGAGCAAAGGAAGAAGCCAAGTTATAAATTCCACTTACGCTCTGTACATCCAAAGAGGTAGACCTTTAAATTGTGTAACAATCCACCTTCTTCAAATGCATCCTGCCATTGACCCACAATGTGTTAGCATCAATATCCCTAGAAACTTTTCTTTCAATTTCATAACTCTGCTATCTGAAAGTCTAACTAGAATTACTACTGGCTTTGATTAAATAACAAACGACAGTTCAACATAAATCTCACAGGTCAAAATCAAATAAGGGCAATTAACATTAATCAACTCACTTCTAAATTTGAGAAGTTCCAATTGTATTGATACACCATGTCCAACTGATCCCACTGGTATTTAAAAAAAAAAAAAGGAACTTCGGGAAGATATAAATTGTAAACTCAGGAGCACTAGAATTGCACATGAAATCTTCATAAAATTTGAGAAATTAATTAAATTCTAACCTCCGTACCGACTGGAAAAACCTGTTGCCATAGGTCTTCCTGCACAATGTCATTGCAAAACAATTAATAAACAAACTTCTATACATTACACGAATTCCTTCAGCGTGTCAGACTAAAATTACAATTACAATAAAACTGAATCCATTTAACAAAACTGAAAAATAACTCAAAAACTTTCATTACAACTTCATGTTACATTACACAGCAAGATACTCCTTAAAACTTATCAGAAAAGAATAATATATGCTTATTTATGAATCAAAATAATTACCAAATTCCTCTTGTTAGGAAAATACTCTTCCTCCACCTCCGGGTTCGAAGTCTTGGCTTTCTTAGCTCTACCTTTAGCAGCTTTCTTATTCGGTTCCTCATCCACTTTATCGCTCAGCTCCTCCCGAGCTGGCTCGTTTAGCTCTATGCGATACTCTTCAGATGGCTTTCTCTGCTCGTCCTTGCTTCCCACATCCGATTGGCTCGGCTCATTCTTCTCAATCAGCTGTGTCGTCTCCTTCGGAGCTTTATCCTTGTCAGTAGTCTTCCTCTTAGTACCCCTCCTCATCGAGAGTCTTTGTGCAAATATTTAGAGAGAGAAAGTAGATTATCTAGGTTTGGTTGAGCCCAAATTTGAATTCACTGGAGCAGACATAGGATGGCGGAAACAGGCTGATGAAAAAATACCGTGAATAAAAGTCCGTGGAAAGAAAATGAATGGAATGGAAGGAAATTGAAGAGCCGTTTGGCTCCTATTTCATTTTTATTTTCATTTTCATTTTTTTTTTCTTTTTTCATTTCAATTACAAATTTTTCAAATAAAATAATATTATATACAAATCTAAAATTTTTCATTATTTTTTCACCGCACAGTCTTCCATCAATTACTATTCCAAAAATTATATTCCCATTAAAATCAACATCAAACAGAACCTGAATTGAATATAATTTGTTTTAGAGGGAATTGTAATTAATAGTATTTGATTGGTATAATTTTTTATTTAATTCGTTTGACTTTATTTTTCATGCAAATTATTACATTTTGGGATAAATTTTTTCACAATCTATATTAAAATTTGTTTGAATTGCAAAAAATTAAAAAAAAAAAAAAATTTGAACTTTTTTTCTGTTTGTTTGGTTTTATTTTTCATGCAAATTGTCAATTAAATGGATAAATTTTTTTATCATTGAATTTAGAATATGTTTCTATTGCCAAAAAGTAAAAAAAAAAAGATGAAAAATATTTTCCTACCATAACTATAGGAAAATAAAAAATGAAAAATGTGTTTTAAATGGTTGTACATAGAAAATGGGTGAAAATAAATTTTATGAAAAAGTTATGCAATTAAACATCAAATTCCACCCCAATCAAATGGGACCAAAATATAGGAAGCGTGACATTTACGCGCGTGGAATCAACGCGATCGGACAAAGTACAAAATTTAGGCATGATGTACTACATTATAGCTTTTAGTAATTGTATTACTGACGCCAACCTATTGTTCTATTAGCACTTTAACATTTTCTTTTTGCGGGACCTCCTAGAGTTTATTGATAGAAAAATTCTTCACGTACAGGAAAATTTTGCTAGAATTTAGACAAATTTTTGAAATCTCACTCACACAGGAGTGGGTCCCATGTATAAAATATTGTAAATTTTTTTTTCCTCCCCCAATGGATGTGTTCGGTAGAACAGAGATTTTAAATCCCTGTACGTATAGCATCTCTCTTATTGATATGTCCTCACGTGTGGCGGAGAAAAATCGTGGTTACATGATTGAAGGAAAAAAAAAAAAAAAAAAGCAATAAAACGGAAGACTACTTTTCTTACAGTTTTAGTCAAAAACTATAATTAAATTAAAAATTCTTACTAGTGCCGGAGGACATGATTTCAAAATATATGTATTCAAAAAGGAGTACATCAACGTCTAAGGTTAGGAAATTTCCAACGGTTAGTGCACAAAATTCCTTTAAGAAGAGTAGGAACTTCGTTGTCATAATGTATATGAGTAGAATGTTCATCACACGCTGTCTTTGCAAGGTAATCGATTGCCATGTTAGCCTCTCGAAACACATGATCCACTTGGGTGTTAAGTGAACGAATCAATTCCGTGATTTCTTCCCAATAATCCCAAAGCCACCATAAGGAGCAATCACCTTTCTTCACCCAGTTTATCAGTACTTGTAAGTTTGTTTCAACCATGATATTTCTATAACCCAGATTTCTACATAAGCTTAAGCCGTCTAGTAGTACATGGGTTTCAGCCACCATATTCATACAAGGCCCGTAATGATGAGAAAAATCGGAACAAAAGGTGCCATTGGAGTCCCGTATCACACCTCCCCCTCCAGCCGAACCTGGATTTCCCTTCGAAGCACCATCAATGTTCAATTTAAAATAGTTACTTGGTGGCTTCTTACAACTTATCATTTGAACCATTGGTTGTTTAACAAGATTTACTAGACAGTTTAAATCATGCAGCCATTGAGCCTCCTGAATTGAGATTTTCCTGTTTTTGGTTGCCAGACTTGCTATTTGTGATAGAGAGTCTTTGATCCTCCAAGTAACTTTCTGCCAAATGATAGCATGCCCTTCCATTTGAGCTTCACATCTTACTTTCCATAGCAACCATGTGATGAGGAGCGGTATAATTCCCTGAATGACTCCCAGCTGAGATGAGCTCGACGCACGTCCCCACCATAGGTTCATTCTCCCTTTCTATGTTGAACCTCTGGCATGGATAGATTTAGGTGGCTTTCAAAATATTTTCATACTTTGTTAGCCACCTCTCCTCTATTTAATACATGGTCCATGGTCTCGATTGATGGGTTAGCACAACATTTACATTTAGACACCAGCGGAATACCAACTGATTGAACTACAACATCCACTGGTAAACAATTTCGTTTTGCTCTCCAAGCCATAAATGAGTATACCACAGCCACCGTTTCCATGTGCACTCCATGTCTGTTTTACGGATCAATTCCCAAGCCGATTTAGTAAAAAATAATCCATTTTTGCTGGGCTTCCAAACATACCTGTCACATTCCTCTTTTAATTTCAAATTCACACAGGCGATGGCGTGGGCTTGATTTTCGCCCACAAGTTTCCTCAGCCAGGCTCTATTCCACTTCGCATTAGCCATGATTAAATCTTTGATTTGCAGTTGTGGGTCCTGAACTTCAAAGCCAGGTTCAACCAAGCTTTGAGGTCCCAGCCTGTTTACATACCAAAAGTTGGATGAGCCATCTCGGACGCAACAATAAGAATTTTGCAACACCATAGGTAATGCTGATAGAACTCCCTTCCAAAATCGAGAATGGGCTGGAGACATTTTAGCCAACACAACATGAGTGTTTTTCACGTATTTTGATTTAAAAAATTCAGACCAAAAGGAGCCCCCTACAACCAACTTCCATGCAAACCTCATAAATAGGGCTTGATAAACTTCACTAAAGTCTTGAATGCCCAGCCCCCCTTTTTCTACAGGATAACAAATATTTCGTCATGAAACCCATTTACGTCTTTTAGCACCCTCACTTGAGTTCCAGAGGAAAGAAGATAAAATCAAGTTCAATTCATTATGCACTCCTTTAGGCAAATTCAGCATTGATAAAACATGGATAGGCATGCTATAGAGAACATGCTTAATCAAGGTAATTTTTTCCCCGAAGGATAAAACATGGATAGGCATCCGACCAATTTGTACTTCTTTACTTTACCAGTATAGAGAGGGACTCCCAAGTATGTGCAAGACCACACGCCTTCTTTAAAACCTGATAATGCCATCAGGTTTCTTTTTCGTGCACTAGTAATGTTTTTAGAGAAGAATATTGATGATTTTATAGGGCTGTCCATTTGGCCAGATCGGGCCTCATAATTCTTTACAACTTCAAGGAGGTTTCGAACAGATTTTTTACAACCATTGACGAAAATAAGTAAATCATCGGCGTATAAAAAATGACTAACCAACAATCCTCCGGAGTGAAAAGACTGAATTTGATTTCTTTGGAAGGCTTGATTAATCATTCTTGACAAGAGCTCTTGCGCTAGAATAAATAGATACGGTGACAGTGGGTCTCCTTAGCGTAGACCCCTAGATGACTTGAAGAAACCCTTTGTTGTACCATTAAGTATGATAAAAAAACATGGGGAGGAGATACAATTGAGCACAAGGTTTCTCCAATGGTCAGAAAAACCCAATCTTTGTAAGGTCGCCAGAAGAATTCTCCAGTTTACCTTATCATATGCTTTGGCCATGTCGCTTTTCATTAAGATGTTTCCACCCCTTATACTTTTATGAATTTTATGTACCATCTCTTGTGCAATAGAGATGTTGTCGAAGATACTTCTTCCTTGAATAAAAGCGGATTGTTCTCGGGAAATTATTTTGTCCAGTAAATGAGTCATTCTCGCCACCATGATTTTAGTCAAGACCTTGTACATTACTGAGCAAAGACTGATCGGTCTGAATTTATCGAAACTGTTAGGGCCTCCACCTTGGGAATAAGCACAATATTAGTGGCGCCTAGAGCGGTGGTTAAAGGGGTTCCTCCAAAAAATTCTATAGTCACAGCAAGGAGATCGTCTTTAACAATATGTCTAACTTATAAAGTTATTTTGTTTCACAATTGGATTGTTGTCCAAAAACTTATAGCAAAAAATATGTGTACGAGGATCATTGTGCCAAAATTTAAAATAAATTTGAACGATTTCAAATAGTTGCAAAGCTATAATTAAGGATTGAGATCACCTTGCTCCTATTTGAAATTTAGCCCATCTCCAAAGGAGACGTCAAATTACCAAAATTCATCAAATTTTGGTACAAAACCTCTCCAATATGGTACCAAAGTTTGCACCATTTTGGTGCAAAGTCAAAATTACTATTTTCTTCCATTTACCAACATAATTGATGGAGGGTATTTGTGTCATTTGTGTTATAGTTAATGAATTAATTAAAATAATAGTACAAAAAAATTAAATATAACAAAAATGATTATTTAAAGTTAATACGAAATATATTACAACAATCATTTTTTTTTTACCCTCGGCACATCATTTTCTTATCTAATTGGATCCCCTCAATTTTCATCACTTGGACTTTGAAACTAGTGTTTCATCAATTTTCAAATGCCCAAATCAAATCCTCTATCAAAGCATCCCTTCAAATCCTCTTCACGGACCTTGAGAAGACCCTTATACCCAAATTCTCCTTCTTCCAGTGCCTCGGCCTGTGGGGTTCTCATTTACCAGATTTCCTCTTAATAAAACCTTAATACCTTGCATCAATATCATTGGGAACGTTATGAGAAAACATCAATGATAATGACAATCATACTTTGTTTTTGGCTCTGTCTAGGTGTAGATGGATTGCTGCCTTGAAGACAAATAATTTAAATTACTTGGAGAAAAAAAATGTGGCATTAAAAGACCACAACCTTTGCCTAGTTAGCCTTGGACGAGAGCTATCCCTTCAACCCTCACGACCTCACCAACTACTCACCTTACCCTACCACACTTAGTCCTCGTGATCATATGCTAACACACAGTAACACAATAAATTTCTTCACATAAAATAAATAAATTTTAAAATAAGCAAAATCTATATACATATTAGCAAATTTAGAATAAATATTTTTTCACTTATGAAAATAAATTTATTAATAAGTAAAACATTCACTTAAAAAAAAAAAAAAAAAAAAATACTTAAAAAGTCACGTTTAAAAAAACAACTCACATATATGTAAAATATTATGTATAAGTAAAAAAATTACTATTACTTATAAGTTATAAACACTTATAACTTTAAAATTCACATTTAGGTAAAAAATAAATAAAAATAAATTACGTATTAGGTAAAAATCACCTAAAAATAAACAATCAATTATATATATAAAAAAATTCTATCTAAAATATTTATAATTATATGTAGAAAAATCACTTATAAGCTTATACCTTTTTTTTTTAGCTTAAAAATTCAAACATGGGTAAACAATTACATATAAATATAAAATTATAACTAAATTTTTTACTTAAGAGTAAAAAATTACTTAAAAAATCACTTATGAGTAAATTTATATATAAGTAAGAAAAACTACATAAAAATAAAAAAAAAATTTATTTTATTTTTATTGTTCAATACTTTTATGTTATTCTAATACGATCTAGCACCAAATGTCACATTATAACAATCCACTATTGTTGACGGCTAAAAATGGCGGAGTAAATTTAGATCAACTTAGAATGATTTTAGTATGATAATTGCTAGAATACGATAAAATAAATGAGTAATTCTTATTGGAAATACTTTGAAGTGTATTTAGAGGAATTTGTTGAGTTCCTTATAATGGGTGACCAATATCCATATTATGGACCTTTATATAAGAGTTGACCACTCCATCACATCAAGCTACAATTTTGACCCCGATATATATATGCATAGTTTTGATTGAAGAGTTTTCATTGGCTGTTGAGGTTGATGATCAAGTCATAATTTCTTCTAAGGGGCAGTTGTTGCCTAGATCATGATTTATTGATGTTCAGACAATCACTACTTTTGACTGGTCAAATTAAGGATATTGAAGTCAGAGGTGACACTTGTCCCTACATGACTGGACAATTTAGCAGTGACGACATCGCTTGGCAGGATCCCTTCTTCCGGGGTAATGATGATGTCTTCTAAATTCCAAATGACAACAACATACGATGGAGCTTGGTGGACAAGCTATTTGTCGAACTTTGCATTATATATTTGGTTTGTATTATAGAACCCATCCTAATTAGTGAGCTCGAGGTAATTTTGAGTTCAGCCTCCAACAACTGTAATCCACCTTAATCCTATCCATCTAATCTTACACAATGTATTAAATATGCTCTTAGTGTTATTTTTTGGGTTACATCAATCATTTATCTAGCAATTAAATTCTTCAATTGAGCTGCTTTAGATTTTTTAGTACATATTACAATGAATTGTTAGTTGGTTTCTTTGGCTAACAATCCTCAAGGTTGTGTTCTTTCATATCTTAGTCTCATTTAGACAATTTCATTTTCAAGATTATGTTTGATTGATTTTATTTTTCATGAAAAATATAATTTTTTCATCCAAACTCATACTTTTTGGATATTTGATTGATAATTTTTCATTAAAAATATTTTTTCAACTTTTAGTCATGTGACCATATTTTCCTGATG
This sequence comes from Osmanthus fragrans, assembly GCA_019395295.1. Lineage (NCBI taxonomy): Eukaryota > Viridiplantae > Streptophyta > Magnoliopsida > Lamiales > Oleaceae > Osmanthus > Osmanthus fragrans. Next base: position 15,636,183 of record CM033355.1, on the reverse strand, counting down.
AAAAAGAGAAATATTTTCTTTAGGGAGGAATGATTTGCATTTTAAAGGTAATTTACTCTCTCTCTCTCTCTCTCTCTCACACACACACACACACCCCCTATTCACCAATAAAAAATAGATAATTATAATATTTTATAGGCTGAAAATTAAATCAATTAAACACATTTAATTAATAATTTACATGCAAATAAGTTCAAGAAAATTCAATTGTCTAGATTTTTTTTTCATGCTCGCAATCAAATGCACCATTATTTTTGTTGTCAATCTTTGAGAAAACAAAGTTTCAAATAACGTATTTGCAGGTAAAGAAGTACTTTAAATCAAGATAATTATGAGGTAAACTTGTACCTTCTTAAACTTGAATTAAGGCTTAGGGGACAATGTAAAAAAAAGGATTTAACTTAAGAACCATATTAATGAAATATTCAACAGAAGTGAAGTATTTACAATTATCTAAGAAAGAAATTAATATTAACTGAACAAGGTTGTACAACTAGAAAGGATGTCAACAAACCCTCTCTCAGGTTTTTTAAATAAAGTTTCAATACTTCATTTTACTTGAAACATTTTTTATTAAGTACGTGCTATGGTGTTAAGTAATTAGCCTATCCCAATAACTAAGGGTCTGTTTGTTAAGACTTTTGAAAAGTCAAAAAGTAGATTATGAGATTAAGAAATTATTTTTGAATAATTTTTCGAGAGTTAGTTATCTGATTAAAAGAGCTGTTATAAAAAAATGATTTAAAATAAATAAACTATTCAATAAAATCAATTAGAAGCCAAAGCAAAAGCTAGGTTAAGCGCATCCTAACATTTTAGTGAGTCGTTGATTTTCATCTTTGATAGTTTCAATGATTTTTTTACTTTCTTCACTATTTCTCCTTTTTAACTTTGATTTTTTTTTTCTTCACTCCAATGGATCGTTCACTTGAAGTACCACCTCCACTTTCTTCATTTATATTAAGACTAAACGAAGACTACCCCGGAGATGCTGAAAAGGGAGACTCTAATTGTGATGATGCAAGATTACCACTTTGTGTTTGGAAGACCGGTATTGACGTGTTGACACCATGTCGAAATTTTTCAATATCTTTAAGAATAGGCCAAACATGATCAAATTTGAACCCCTAGTAATTCTTATCTTGCGCTAACAATGTTTTATCTTGATATAACTGAAAAACAATGTAAATGTAATGTTAAAATTCCTATAATATAACGTGACAATAAAAAATGACATGTAATACTCACAATTTCTTGTTATGAAGCTCCACTTGGATTCAATTTTTCAACTTGTCGAACACATCATCTCAGTTTGCCAACTGCATTGAGAATAACTTACATTCGAGATTGCAGTGATCTTTTTGGTCAAGATAAAGTGATAGAGTCCAACATCATGTTGTTATAGTCATGCTCGACTCGAGATCAAAATTAATCTTTTGATTGGTTTGTACCAATAATCTTATTTTGTGAAATATCAAAATATACATGAACCAAGTGCAAGTCTTTTTCATTTGTCTATGAAGCACTACGTGCTCTTGAACTCATATTGGTGTAAATTTTGGATACAATTGAAAGATTAACTGATTTCTTGGGAACTGAAGATTTGTAAAGAGTTAAGGTAAGAACAAATGAAGGTATAGTATGCTAATTTATAGAAGATAATGAAAGAAAAGATAATGTGAAAATACTAATAGGTGTGGTTGAGATTTGGATGAAATCCATTCAACACTTGAGTTCAAATAGTACATATATCTTATCTCGTAGAGGATAATGAAGCAAAAGTTAATGTGAAAATAAAATTGTGTGGTTGAGATTCAGATGAAATCCATTCAATGGTTGAGATCGAATAGTACATATATCTTATCCTGTAAAGGTTAATGAAGCAAAAGATAATGTGGAAATAAATGTGTGTGATTGAGATTCAGATAAAATTCATTCAATGGTTGAGATCGAATAGTACATATATCTTATCTTGTAAAGGATAATGAAGCAAATTATAATGTAAAAATAAATGTGTGTGGTTGAGATTTGGATGAAATCCATTCAACTTTTGAGATCGAATAGTACATATAACTTATCTTGTAAAGGATAATGAAATCCATTCAATGGTTGAGATTGAATAGTTCATTCAATTGTATCTATATAAATGTGAACCCCTCATTCAATTCAATTCATCATCAAGTATGAATCTCAATATTGGAGATCCATCTAATGTTTCATCTTGTGCTTCATCTTCATTATCCGAAGGTGAAAGTGATAATAAAGTACCATTTAAAAAGGAGCTCGAATCTATTAGTGTAGAACAAGAAGCGATTCTTCGCATTTATTCCAACAAAACATCCTTGTGGCTCATTATTTCTCTCAACAAAATACCGAACCGATCCATAGAGGTTCCACTTACGGTTATGTAATGATCCATCATGATCCATCATGATTGAGAAAATGTTGATAGAAATCTATATGATGACTTTTTTCCAAGACGCTATGTTATAATGAAAATTTATTTCGTCAACGGTTTCGAATGTCTTGAAGTTTATTTGTACGTATACTTGAGGCCATGGAAGTTCATAACTATTTCGTGCAGAGAAGGGATACAACCGGTAGACTCGAATTATCAGCTTATAAAAAAATAACAGTTGTATTTTGGATGTTGGCTTATGGAGCCGTGGCAGATGCTACTGATGAGCACATTAAAATAGGATAATCCACTACAACTGAAAGTCTTAAGAGATTTTGTCGTGCTATTGTGGAGGTGTTTGGAGATCAATATCTAAGATCCTAACGCTAACTACATTGCGAGGCCACTTCATATTGTTGAACAATGTGATTTTTCAGGAATGTTGGGTGGTCTAGATTGTATACAGTGGAAGTGGAAAAATTGTCCAACGATTTGGACAGGACAATATGTAGGTCGTAGTAAAACCCCAACTATTATTCTTGAGGCTGTACCTGATTATGATTTTTGGATTTGACATGCATATTTTGGTTTACCAGGTTCCAACAATGATATTAATGTGTTCAAGGCATCTCACCTTTTTGCTAACCTCGACGAAAGTATTGCTCTCCCGCTCATTACGTTATTCAAGGAAAAGAATATAATATTAGTTGTTATTTAACCTAAAATGGTCTACTCTTGTTCAAACAATTCATGATCCACGTGATCCAAAAAAAAAAATTATTTGCTATGAAATAAAAAGGATGTAGAAAATATGTGGAACGTGCATTTGATGTTCTACAATCAAATTTTGCAATTATGTGTGGACTAGCACGTATGCAAGACAAACGTGTCTTACATGATATAATGATTACTTGCATAATTATGCACAATATGATAATTGAGGATGAATGTTAATGCGCAAATTGAAGATTCGATGGAAGTGCCAACTCTAGAAGTTGAGATGGTTGTAGATGAAAATACCAAAATTTAAGAATTCTTTGCTCAACATAGACAAATCAAGGATGTAGATGCATTGATTGATCATACATGGGATGATATGCTAATTTCGATAAATAAGTGATAGAATGAGTTGTCATTCTCGATATATGTAATTTTTGTCGTGCGTTTAATGTTAGTTTTTATAATTTACAGTATTATGTTTAATATCGTTTTCAATTTATTAATAAATGCAATATTTTACTTCATTAAATATGATTAACGACTTTTGTAATAATATAATTTGTAAAATAAAATTTAGTGTAAAATAATTCAAAATAAAATTTGATGTAAAATTTAGTGTAAATAGGTCTTCAATGGTGTACACCATATTTGGTGTAGACAATTGGAGATGGACTTAGAAAGAGAAAAAGTGTGAGGTGTAAAAGATAGAAAGTGAGAGGTGAGAGGTGAGAGGTGAGAGAAATAATACTTAAATAATATATGTTAGGATATGACATTGTTGATGGAAATATCCTTAATTAACCAATTTTCCTAAATTTCATCCATAATATCTTACAAAAGTATATAATGTTAATGTTTTTGAAATGTTTTTGTAAGTTTATAATTTTCCTGATTTTTGAAATGTTTTTGTAAGTTTGTTAAATATGAAAATGTAAATGTAAAGTATTGTAGTTAAGTATTTTTCACCAAGTATGGGTTAGGAATTATAGTTCACCAAGTATGTAGTATAATCAAGAAGTTTTATTCAAATGAAAAATCGCAAGGGGTAGCGGAGTTATGTGCTCATTTATTAAGAAAGAATGGATAATAAAGAACCTTACTTAAGACTAAGAGTCTATTTGATTCTAATTAAAATATAATTTTAATCTAAGTCAAAGTCAAACAATCAATATCAACCACATTTTTCATGAGTCCTACAACTTTTCAATCACACATCTCAAAAATTTCTATTATATTCTACTAAAAAAATCTAATTTTAATCACAACTAAACACCCTTTAATACTTGTCTTGGAGTTTCTTGCATAAAAGTAAAGTTGCTCTTTTAATTTACGTGGCTGTTGCATCAGTGATTGATGGTGGGTCATGGCTTAGTAGTACGTGTTGAGGGGAAATAAGTTACTGAACAAAAAAGTTTAGGGGTGGTAAGCAAATTCTGAGACATCTTAGTATCTCAGTTTACACAGAAATCTAAGGTAGAAAGTATGGTTATAAACAAAAACTGTCAAATCGAAACTGTATTTTAGAAACCGTCAGTTTGGTACTACGTGAACCCGCTAACGAAACGATTTGGTTTAGGTTTAAAATTTTTAATTACGGTTTAAAACCAAATTGGACTGACGAAAAAATATATAAAAATAAAAAAATGATTTTTTTTGAAAATTCATCCAAAATTCTAAATTATTATTATTACTCAATAATTCTAATTTATATTATATATAAATTATAATAATCTCAATTTTGGTTTTTCAACAATATAAGAATATGTAATTTTCTAGCCCAACTGTCCAATTGAACGTCTCCAACCCATAATTCTATAACGACATAAGCAGAAAACCAGAAAAACAGAAATCCATAACCTATATATTTTCCATTTCAATTGAATCAAACTTAAAACCTAATCATTCCCTTCCTGTCATTCCGTTCTAGTTTTCACGGTTCCAGGCTTCTATCAGCGTCTTTTCCTTATATACGACGCGACCTCTTCTCCGCCACTTTTGTCCACCCAATCCCAACGCCTCCTTCTCCCGTGACTACTCTCAAGGTTTGAACTCCTTCGAGCCGTCGATCAACTATTCTTTAGCAACAGGTGTAATTATTATGTTTATAAGAGTTAGATATTATAAATAAATATTTTATTATTATGGTTGACTATTCTCTCTGTCCAATCAATAACCTTTTTTTGAGATATGATGATCACGAGGTTTTGTTGGACATCATTATATTTTTGGGCCTTATATTTAGTTTAGTAAACTTGTATTATAATATTGTCGTAACGTTATCGTAATATCATTAGCCTAAAAAAGGCGAACAAAAAACTATGTTTTAATTTATTGTGATTTGGTATTTAAATTTATAGTAGATATATTTAGTTTGTTTTACATTAACTGCTAGTAAGATATAAATATACATTGAATTTAATGAATTAATGACATAAAAGTAGACAGACAAAAAACATATGGTGAAATCGGTTGTTTAAAATCGGACCAAATCGTTAGGTTTAAGTTTGAATTTTTTTAAACCGTTCAAAATGGTTTGATTTAGGTTTGAGTTTTTCTCAAACCGGTTTAAACGGTTTGATTTGAAAATCTGTCAAAAATCGATAAAATCAAATCGCTTACACCCCTAGTGGAAAGGGCCCACCCCATCTTGTGTCCTTTGTTACTGTTGCAGTGAGCTCGAGTAACTTTAGGATTTTGCTATCATTAACAAAATGAAGGTGTTCTTTACTTATATCTCTAACATTCAGGTGTTCAGATGGATGCAAAAACAGCGGTGGTACGTAGCGGATAATGGGGTATATTCTAAGTTGATATTAGTTAGGGGAGAAAAGGGGCAAACTCGGATGGCCACGTGGCTTTTTTCTGAGATGCGTAATAGTGGCTGTAGGCCTGATACGTTGGTCTACAATGCACTGATCACTGCCCACCTTCACTCCCAGGATAAATCTAAGGCGCTGGCCAATGCTCTGGGATAATTTGACAAGATGAAGTGAATGGAGCGTTGAAAACCCAATGTTGTAACGTGTAACATTCTTTTGCGAGCTTGCTCAGGCAAAAAATGTTGATCAAGTTAATGTTTTGTTTAAAGATCTTGATGAGAGCACAGTGACCCTGGATATCTTCATATTTAACGGTTTGATGGATGCCTATGGAAAAAATGGGATGATCACGGAAATGGAATCTCTGCTTTCTATGATGAAGAGCAATCAGTTGAAGCCAGACATCATCTCATTTAATTTGTTGATTGATTCCTATGGGAGAAAGCAGGAATTTGAAAAGATGGAACAAGTGTTCAAGAGCTTGCTGTGTTCTAAGCACAAACCAACACTTCCTACATTCAATTCTATGATTACAAACTATGGAATAGCACGTCTCAGGGAGAAAGCGGAGTTAGCACTTCTTAAAATGACTGATATGGGATACGAACCAAACTTCATCACGTATGATTGTCTTATTACGATGTACGGCTACTGTGACTATGTTTCACGAGCAAGAGAGATATTTGAGCAGGTGGTTGAATCTTAATGAGAAAAATGTTTGAAATGTTTGAATTTTTAATGCAACAGGAAACATAGGTCATTGGAAGAAGAGAGAATAGCTTTTCCATAGCTGTTAAATTTAGCCTGTATTTCTTTATATGTAATCCCTGAATTTCAGGTAAAAAGATCTGTTGTAAGCTACCCACTTGTATATTTAAAGAAGTGAGCAAAAAGGTTCACAGTAATTTTTTCTGGAAATTTTCTGGCGACTTTTCCTTCCCCCTTTTTCTTTCCTTTTTTGTTATGGTATCAGAGCTTGAGTCTTAAATCTCTACTGATCTTGATTCTCCATCCATTCCAACAACACACATTAACTCCCATCATGACTGATTCAGGTGAGGAGACTATAAATCCCACCGACCCACTTAACTCCAAGGAAGATCCAGCTTCCAACCCACTCTTTCTTTACCATGGAGAGAGTCCTGGACTGATATTAGTCTCACAGCCTCTCACCCCTCAAAACTATCATGCCTGGAGCATAGCCATGTATGTGGCCCTGTCAGCCAAAAACAAGCTGGGGTTTGTGGATGGCACAGTTAAACAGCCAGCTGAAACAAGTTCCCAATACCCCCAATGGCAAAGATGCAACCATATGATTTTATCATGGATCACAAACAGCCTATCACCTGAAATAGCTGGATATGTGATGTACTCAGATTCTGCAGCACAAGTGTGGGGAGAACTGAAGAAACGATTCGCCAAGTCAAGCAATAATCGCATCTTCTTGCTGGAGCAACAACTGACGACCACAAAACAAGAAAGAAACCCAGTTAGTGTTTACTTCTCCAAAATGAAACTGATATGGGAAGAGATCTCCAGGTATGAGGATCCTTTTACTTGCTCTGCCACTGACTGTGGTGCCATCAGCATCATCAACAAAAGGCAGGAGAAAAGACAGATAATGCAATTCTTGATGGGCCTGGATGAAATCTATACCGGATTGAGAAATCAAATCCTCCTTAAGGATCCACTGCCATCACTTGATGGCATATTCAACTTGGTACTGCAAGAGGAATCCAACCATGAGTTAATTGAAAGCACTCAAAAGGTCCCTGAGGCCTCAGCTATGCTTGCATATGGAGGAAAATATTATGGACCAAGGGGAGCAATCAAACAACACCAGAAGGGAAGGACCATATCACTTCCATCAAAGAATAAAGCCCCGTGTAGCAAATGTGGGAGAACTAACCACACCGTGGACACATGCTGGGAAATCCATGGATATCATCCCAACCACAAGCTCTACAAACCGTCATTTGATTCTAAGAATTACAAGGCTGTAAATATGATGGCCACTGAAGATGACTCAAGGAGTTCTTCGACTCTTAGCATTTCTCAAGAGCAGATACAAAAGCTCATTACACTCCTTCAAGGTCAGAATCTCAACACCATAAAATCCAACACAGAAACCTCAGGTAATCTCAAGAGAACTTCATTAGTTGTCTCTAAACATTGTTTGAGCTGCACAAATGTTTCCAGTGAACCACATACATGGATCTTAGATTCAGGAGCCACAGACCACATAGTTGGTTCTCTGAATTTATTAACGCATAAAAGAGCCATCAAAAGCACTTCAGTAAGACTGCCAAATGGGACATCCACACCTGTTACTCACATAGGATCTATTGTCATCTCACCTACTCTCACTCTTACAGATGTTCTCTATGTTCCGCTCTTCAATTTTAATCTTATTTCCAAAAGCAAATTAACCAAAAATCTGAACTGTCATTGTGTTTTCCTTGCTGATTATTGTTACGTACAGGAGCTGGTAACCAAGGAGATGATTGGAGTTGCTAAGGAAGTCCAAGGTCTCTACCATCTGCAACTAGACCAGCCCCAAACCAATCATTTTGCTGCCCCATCCAACTCCATTTTGACAACTAAGGTTTGGCATCTTAGAATGGGACATCCCTCTGATCAAAGAATGAATTTGCTGCACAGCATAGACTCTAGTATTCCTAGGTTTGATGCAAAAAAATTTTGTGATGCCTGCCATATGGGAAAACAGACCAGATTACCATTTCCCTCTAGGCACCATTTTGTAGAAGCTGTTTTTGATTTAATACACCTTGATATTTGGGGCCCTTTCTCTGTTGCATCATTGAATGGATCACACTACTTTCTCACAATTGTTGATGATCACAGCCGAACCACATGGATTTATCTCATGACAAACAAAAGTCAAACTAGAAACATCATTGAAATTTTTTTTAACCTCACTGAAAATCAGTTCAAGTACAAAATAAAAGCTGTAAGATCAGATCAGGGAAAGGAGTTTAATATGATAGAATTTTTTGCCAAAAAAGGAGTGCTCCACCAGCAAAGTTGTGTGTACACACCACAACAAAATTCGGTTGTAGAAAGAAAACACTTACACTTGTTGAATGTAGCAAGGGCCTTACGTTTTCAAGCTTGCCTACCTTTAAAATTTTGGGGAGAGTGTGTTCTAACCGCTGCTTATCTCATCAATAGAACACCCTCACCAAATTTGAAAAATCAAAGTCCTTACCAAATTCTTTTTGGGAAAATACCTGACTATTCTCATTTAAAAACATTAGGGTGTTTATGTTATGCATCCAACCTCGATCCTCACAAGAATAAGTTTGATCCTAGAGCTCGAAAATGTGTGTTCGTTGGATATCCAAATGGTATCAAAGGTTACAAAGTTTTTGACTTAAAAACGAGAGAAATCATAACTAGTCGAGATGTGATCTTTTATGAAGACACATTTCCTTTTCAGCAAAACAGCAACTTGTCTTCTCTGCTACCTACACCTGAAATCACTACCCTTGATGATGTTCCAGTCATACCAAATCCTATCTCAGAAAACTTTGATCAATCTTCGCAAACGAATAACAATTCCAATTTTTTACAGGAAACAACACTTGAAATTGAGAACCATAGTCATGAGGAATCCCCTACTTCAGAAAATATTGACTCATCTCCTCGCCAAATTTTTGGACCAACCTGCCTCTAGGGAAGAAACCGGTCGGTTGCAAATGGATATACAAAACCAAATACAAAGCGGATGGGAGTATTGAGCGACATAAAGCTAGATTGGTGGCGAAGGGGTACACTCAACTAGAATGAGAGGACTACTTTGAAACCTTCTCCCCTGTTGCCAAAATGCCAACTGTAAGATGTCTTCTGTCTATTGCCGCATGCAAAAATTGGTCTCTTCATCATCTTGACGTTAACAACGCTTTTCTTTATGGAGAATTGGCTGAGGAAGTATACATGAATCTGCCTCCAGGATATGGTAGAGAAGGAGAGAGGCGAGTATGCAAGCTTAAGAGGTCCCTTTATGGTTTGAAACAAGCATCACGTCAATGGAATCAAAAACTCACATCTGTCATCACCAAGATTGGTTTTATCCAATCCAAAGCAGATTATTCACTCTTTACCAAGAAAACTAATTCTTCATTTACTGTAATGCTTGTATACGTTGATGATATGGTGATTGCAGGAGACAACGAAAAGGAAATAGAAAAACTGAAGCAATATTTGGCAGATCATTTTAAATTGAAGGACCTTGGAAAGTTGAAATACTTCCTAGGCATAGAAGTTGCCCGATCCAAGCGAGGAATTTTCATTTGCCAAAGGAAATACACGCTGGAAATTCTACGAGACTGTGGACTTCTTGGTACTAAATCTGTCCAATTCCCTATGGAACAGAATTTGAAGTTGAATGGTGAGGAAGGACAAGCCTTGGACGATCCTAGTCAGTATAGAAGGTTGATAGGAAGGCTTCTTTATCTAACAATAACTAGGCCTGATATCGCATTCTCGGTACAAGCCCTAAGTCAATATCTTAATCGACCAAGTGATGTGCATTGGAAGGCAGCATTGAGAGTAGTAAAATACTTGAAAACAGCCCCATCACAAGGATTAATTTATCCAGCACAAGGTAAACTACACCTGACTGCCTTTTGTGATGCCGATTGGGGCACTTGTCCAGAAACTAGAAGGTCCATTACTGGATTCTGCATCTTCTTTGGAGATAGTTTGATATCATGGAGATCAAAAAACAAAGGACTGTGTCTAGGTCATCTACTGAGGCAGAATATCGATCAATGGCTGCAACGACTTGCGAGTTGATATGGTTTAAAAGTCTATTGAATGATTTTGACATATCTATTGAGAAGCCGATACAATTGTTCTGTGATAATCAAGCAGCAGTCCATATTGCTTCAAACCCAGTTTACCACGAGAGAACAAAACACATTGAGATTGATTGTCACATTGTAAGGGAGAAAATACAGACAGGTTTGATAAAGACGTTTCACATCTCAACAAATTTACAAGTTGCAGACGTGATGACGAAGGCAATAGGTTCAAAGAAGTTCCACTATCTCTTAGGCAAGATGGGGATTTACTCAATTGCATCTCCATCTTGAGGGAGAGTAATGAGAAAAGTGTTTGAAATGTTTGAATTTTTAATGCAACAGGAAACACAGGTCATTGGAAGAAGAGAGAATAGCTTTTCCATAGCTGTTAAATTTAGCCTGTATTTCTTTATATGTAATCCCTGAATTTCAGGTAAAAAGATCTGTTGTAAGCTACCCACTTGTATATTTAAAGGAGTGAGCAAAAAGGTTCACAGTAATTTTTTCTGGAAATTTTCTGGCGACTTTTCCTTCCCCCTTTTCCTTTCCTTTTTGTTAAATCTCAGGAGAAAAAGGTATCGATACTGGATTTGATGCTTGATGTCTATTGCATGAATGGCTTGTCTGTGGAAGCCGACGTGCTTTTTGAAAGTGCTTCAAGACTGTTTACCATTGATTCCTCTACTTACAAACTTCTTTACAAAGCCTACACTAAAAAAAAAAAAAAGCTGACATGAAGGAGCTACTACATAAATTGTTGACATGTATGGAGGGAGATAGCATTATCCCAAACAAAAGATTATTTCTCGATGCTTTGGGAGGCATTGGGTCTTCACGTGCAAGCCAAAAGTTCACCAGAAAGATAGATGGTTCAAGCAGACAGACAGTCTCTGCGAAGGCGTAGGTGGATGAATACGATTTATGTGCACTCTTCTGTCCATCTGTGACTATGCTGAGATCCTAGCAGAGCTTGCCACGTGAAAGGCACTTTTGGTTGGTCCAACAGACCAATACTATCTTACAGACTACTCGCTCAATTTGGTTCCCAATCCTTATGGTATGTATCTACTTTCTACTTTTCCCCAAGTGATCTATCATCATTAAAGCCACAGTACTAAACGTATATTTGTGGAGGATGAAAAAGTAACTTCTAACTCCAACTAAAAATTTCCGATTTTCCTAATGTATTGGAGGAAAGTGAGAAGAGGAAGGTTAGAGCAAAATTAATATGTCATGTTGCTTTAATCTTCCATTAGATTGGAATTGAACCAAATGAGTAAAAGGATTTATGTACTTGATGCCGGCTTAGCCCTTGGCTATTGACTCATCCCCTTGTCTACAATCCTTAGGTCTATCGGTGCCTTCCCTAAGACCTATGGTATACTATTACTTAACATGTAATACCTCCTCTCTCCTGGCTTTCACTAAGGAAATGCTCTTGAGCATGGCTCTACCTAGCCGACCTCAAATTTACTGGAAGGAGGCTTATTTTTTTGTTGTTGTTGTTGTTGTATTATTTATTTATTTATTTTAACTTCAACTCAAGCCTCAGTACTTATTTGTGTCCATACCATTTCTGTCGTGTTTCCTTGGTTCTTTTTCCACTGGTACAAATTTCTGAGAACAAATGCATGAATGTTTTCAGACATGCTACTAATTCAAAGATGGATCTTTAAGTGATGAAAAAAGCTGTAGATATGTCTTATGCTGTCATGCTAACGTTCCTCGTGCTCTAAACAAGCTTTTGATTTGTACCCCATCCGTCTCATAGAGACAAACTTGCTTTTCTATTTCCTGTGTTTCAAATTATAACCCACTTTTCTTATTGAGAGTATAAGTGATTTTTTTTAATATGTCCTTATTTAATGTGCATTGTTATTAACACATATGAACTACTCATATTTAAACCATTATTTAATTTAAGGGTATATTAGAAAAAATATTGAGAGAATTATATTTTCAACTATATTAATTACATTTTTTTATCTGTGTAAAAATGGAAATAAGCGTATTTTTACGAGATGGATGGAGTATTATTCTTTTATTTGTCAATTTTGATTCGTTCATTTTCTTTGGCATCATGGCATTTGAAGTGTCCCATTTTCTATCATGCATATTGGTTACTTTTGCTTTCTTGTTTTAATGGCTTAAAAATTTGAGCCTTGCTTAGTGCTCTCCACTTTTACAGTCCCCTCACAATGCGGGGGCCCACAATTATTTTATTCATGTGAATCCCCTCAACATGTGAGGTGGCTATACACCATGCTGTGTACCATAGTTTACAAATAGATTTATCCTAAAAATTTAGCAGGCACTTTGCTCTTTGGTGCTGGAGAACAGATCTTACCAGAACACGTGCTTAGCATTTTCTGTCGAAAAATAGGTGAAGGCCTAAAAATCCAACCTAGACGTGTATGTAATTTTATAGAACCATGCTACTTGTACAATATCCCTTGACAACATTGATTGACAATCACTTACATGGGAGAGGGGCCCACGATGAATAAAAAAATTGTGGATCCCCCTTCATATGAGATGATTGTCAACCAATGTTGTCAAGAAATGCTGTACAAGTAGCAAAATTCAATTTTATATGTACTTGTCAAGTATTATGCCGTTTTGCTCTTTCTTTCTAATTTGAAAGGATTATTATAATTCATTATTTATGTTTAATTGTAATAATTAGGGGAATATAGAAAAATTGATTTCTCGACACTCGACAGGTTATGGTATCCCGATTGAAAATTGTTATTTTTATATTATAATGTTTAATCATATTCAGTTTTGTCGAATATACATGTGTTCATATACAATGGAGGATATTACAAGTCATATGCATACATTTTTGTACTTTTGCCCCTTTTCTTGAAAAACTTGCTATCTTAAAGACAATGATAATTAACAGATAACGTTATTATCTTTCACTATTATTGTGGAAAACGTCTTTATATTTAAAAGTTGTGAAATGATGAACAAACCCTTATATTAAATAAAAGAAAAGGAAAAAGGAAGAACTAATTGCAATCATAGTCCCAAATTTTTTTAAAAAGTGTAAATGAGTTTCAAATTAATTATTACAAAATTAGATATTATTTTTTTTTAAAAGTGCAAACGAGTCCCAAATAAATTATTAAAAAAAAATTAGAAATTAAAAAAATTAATTTTCTTTTTTTATTTAATATATGAGGATATATTCATCATTTCACAGCTTTTATTGAGAAATTGGATAAAAATGGATAGAAATGATGGTTTGTGCAATTAAATGTGTAATTAAGGATTAAAATGCCAAAAAAAAGGTAGGGACGTTTTTCATAATAATAGTGAAAGGTCACATATTATGTGATAATCACTCTTTTAATAATTTATATGAGACTCGTTTGCATTTTTTAAAAAAAAAAATCGAAACTATGATTGCAATTAGGTCTTTCTTTTTTATTTTTTTTATTTAAATAGAATGGTTTATTTGTCATTTTTCAGCTTTTAATTGAGAAAGTTGATTAAAATGATTTTTGTGTAATGAAAGGTGAAAATAAGATTGAAAATGTCAAAAAATGAAAGATAAGGATGTTATGTACTAATTACCCTAAAAAAAAAAAAAAAAAAAAAAAAAAAAAAAAAAAAAAAATCTGCTGAACACTGTTCATTTACAGATATACAACATTCCAAATACGAAGACAAAACTCATTTGCAAATTCTAGTTAATAGACTCCCTGATCACATTTACAAACTACCAATGCTAGGAAGAAGCTCGAAAAAATGGCAGCAGCTCATATAGTGTTCCGTATGATACTTCGCTTAACATAAATGAGATGCAAACTTAGACGACGAAGAACTTAGTTGCGATGGTGAAGGACACAAGTGCTTGTTTGGTACATAATATGATGAGACAAATTTGTTAATATTGAATGTTTTGTTTGATCCTCTTTACTAAACATGATATAAGATGTGTATAAGATAGTGTGTCATTAAGCAGGTTCACGAGGACGGGATGCCCAAAGTGAACTTAAAGCTCGAAGACGTTGGAAGTACTCTCCCAAGGCGAGGAGGCCTCGAGCAACTTGGTGGATGTTAAGAATGCGGGAAATCTGCTGCAGGGTTTCTCGACGAAGATGATCTGCCTGTTTACCGGAACATCATAACGAAAATAATTATTATTTGTTACAATTAGATGCTACAGCAATCTACAAAGGAAAGGATGATAATTTATGGTGAAAATCATAATAATTCACTAAAAGCTTTATAAATTGTCACTAAGGGATCATATTAGTATGGCAAGATTTTGAGTTAAACAAGATTTCTATTGCTAGTTCATTCTGAGAGGTTTTTGAAAGAGTTAGTCATTCAATATTTCGAGTTAAGCAGCAGGAAAAATATACCTGATTCACAAATCTCACCAGAGGTTCCAACTTCTCCATTGCAGCGGCAAGCTGCGGAAGGTAGTTTCCTTCAACCAGTAGACCATCACATATAGTTTCCGCGATAATTTGGTGGAGTTTATCCATTCCCAGTGATAATGCGTCTTCTGCTTGTTGACACGACTGTCTAAGGTTACTAACCTCCAATTGTTGTTCATCTGATAAGGGTTCTAGATGTGGTGAGAGAACCTGAAGACAAATATAAAGTTATTGCCGACTACTGCATCGTTTACAAGAGAATGAAAAGAGAATCTCGGAAGTAAAACAATTTTTGAGAACAAAATCAAAGCACAAACAAAAGCCACATCCAGTTTTGGTTCGAGGCAGCAAAAGTACAGGTGCATATTAGAGGTAAATGAAGTTTGTTTAAGCACACTGTCTACCACAAGTGAGTCATGTGAGAGTTACGTCCACTTTGTGTTGCAGCAGACTAAGGAGATTATTAGGTTTTCTTTCCTCATACATATCTGTCTAATTTAGCAGAAAATGGGCATTCTTAGATTCCTGTAGGTGTAGAAAACTTTAAGTCGGCTTAATAAGAAAAGAAAAACTTGCATCCGCAGGTATAATTAGGCTCCATGGAGTTCAATGCTCATCTTGAGCTCGTAAACTATTTAGATCTCAAAAGTATGCCTTTCGTTTCATAGAAATAATGCACAAAATGTCTGGATGACTATCTGAAATGAAGTACGCCCAACAACATCACCTTTAGAAGCTCTGAAGGTCGAAAGCCCCCAATCCACGAGAAATAACTTTCAGCTGATGTTTTCCACACGCCGGACATAAGATAGAATACATCTGCCTTTGCAGCCACGGCTTTCATATTGAAGAGGTCCAAATAGTGCCTCATGCCACTATTGACAAAAAATTGTAATTCCGTAACCCCATTGCTAGACTGCAAAGCTTTCCTCAACTCGAGAACTTGTCTATTTTGTTCTTCCACCCATTGGCCATACGCCGTTTCGAATGTAGCAATACCTCCACATTCAAACAAAGAATGTTAGTTGCAGACCCGCCACTGTTCTATTAGAATTATAACACTTGGCATTCTTAGCTCGGAAGATATCTGTAACTATCAACAGTCGCCAGAAACGGAGAATCTGGTGGACACAAATCATAGCAGCTCATTTCGAAAGCACTTAAACATAGAACAAGCTATTATTGTTCAAATGACTCCTTATAAAATTTTATTGGATTGATGAAAAAGTTACTAGCTATTCTTGACAGGAAACAAACTAAGAGACTCACCAAGTTTATGCACTAATTTTGAACTTACTCTATCTCAGGATATCAGCAAATTTTGGCTGAGCTTTGAGAAAAAAGGAAGAAGTACTTAAATGAAAAGTAAGTTTCGGAACTAATAGTTAAGGAAAAATATTTACTTTTAAGTACTTTTAACATTTTTTTTTTTTTTTTTTTTAGGATTAGCTGAAATCGACAGATAACTGCAGCGTATGAGCAAGAATACCTGGGTTGGTAGTTCCAGAGTAACCTTGCAGACCATAATCTAATTCACCACCCATGTTTAGTCCCTGCAAGAAAATATGAAAAAGCTATTGATCAATTGATAAAATAGTGATGCTTATTTCATGGTTATTCTAGAATTTACTGAAGTTACTTGGGAAGCAAGCAAGCAAGATTAAAATATTAAAAGACTAGAAAAGTCTAGAGAAGTTATCAATCAAAATATAATAAAATAATAAAAAAATCTGAAAATTCTAGATGTAAGCCACCAACATAGGATGGCTATAAATATGTAGGGCCAGTAGCCAATTAGAGGGTAGAAAGAAAGTGAGAAAAATCTATTACTCCATTAAGAAAAGTCTTTTGCCTTTGTACTAATTGTCAATCACTTTGTAAAATCTATTTCTAATAAAATATATTTTCCTCCTTCAGTTATCTAGTCTCTATTATTTCTACCTCTAAAAAATTATCCTATACTCAAAATAAAATATCATGAGTGGTATCAGAGTTTCGTTCGATTGATATCGGGCGTAAATATACATTATGGCAGACGCTTTCCGTTCATCCATTCCTATTCCAACATTCAATGGAGATAACTATGATTTTTGGTTTATCAAAATGAAGACCTACTTTTGTGCACAAAATTTATGAGATGTCATCATTGATGGGTAAACTAACCCAGATGACATTTCCGCTCTAACTAACGTACAAAAGAATGAACTTAAAGAGAATCAACAAAAAGATTCTCTAGCACTACTAGCTCTACAAATGAGCTTGACAAACTTATTTTCCAAGAATCATGGGAGCCAAAACGGCAAAAGAAGCTTGGGATAAGCTGAAGGAGGAGTTTCATGGTAGTGGCAACGTACGTACTTGCCGTCTTCAAACTTTAAGGAGAAATTTTGAAAATATAAAAATGAAAGATTCTGAAACTGCGAAAGATTATTATTCAAGAATAGATGAAATAGTAAATCGATTGAGATCTTATGGAGATGATATTCCTCAAAAGAAAGTCGTTGGAAAATTTTAATTACTTGTTTAGAAAAATATGATCCAATTATCGTAGCTATTGAGGAGTCCAAAGATATAGATAAATTAACAGCTGCAGAATTAATGAGTTCACTAGAAGCGCATGAAAAAGGATTAGAAAGACGTTATGAAACTAACACATAAAATGCCTTTCAATCTAAAGTTAATATGCGGTTTCAGAAATCCAAAGGAAGTGGGTGAAAATTTAAAGATAATTCTAAAAACAAGAAATTCAAAGAAAAGAAATTGATAAAGCGGCAAGTATCCTTCATGTGGCATTTGTAAAAGAAAAAATCATTTGGAGAAGGATTGTTGGTTTAAAGGAAAACCACACTACTGTAACTGTAAAAAATTTGGTTACGAAGAAAATTTTTGTGTTTTAAAGGAAATCATCAAGCTAATTTCTCTGAAAAAAAAAATATAGAAGGAAGTCTATTTTATGCCTCCGACAAGGATGTATCTGAAGAGAAATTAGATACATGGTATTTAGACAGTGACTACAGTAATCACATGACAAAAAATGAAAGTATTTTCTGTAGTCTTGATAAAACAAACACAAATAAAAATTGGCAATGAAAATTACATAGAGGCAACATGCAAAGACACTATTGCCGTTGATACAAAAAGGGCAAGAGATACATCAAAGAAGTTCTCTTGGTTCCTACAATAAATCAAAATCTACTAAGTGTAGGCCAGATGAGGGAGAAATGATATACTTTACATTTTGAAGGAGATTCTTGCACGATCTATGATAAGAAAGATAAATCTCTTGTAATTGCAAAAGTCAAAAAGCGGGAGAACGTATGCTTTCCAATCCAATGGAGATATGCAAACAATGCTGCAATGACGGCGCAAGTGGACGAGTTATGGCTATGGCACAAAAGATTTGGACATTTCCACTTCCACTGGTTAAAGATCTTGCAGCGAAAAACATGATGAGAGACTTACCAACCATAAAAGAGATTGATGCAGTTTGCGAAGGATGTTTGCTTGGGAAACAACACCGTCAACCATTTCTGTCCGAAAAATCTTGGAGAGCCAAAAAGTCATTAGAGTTGATACATACATATATATGTGGTCCAATGCGTACTCCATCACATGAGCAAAACATGTACTTCATTCTCTTTCTAGATGACTACACTAAAATGACATGGGTATATTTCTTGCGTGAGAAATCCCAAGTATTTGAGATTTTTAAAAGGTTCAAAAGCCATGTCGAAAAGCAAAGTGGTTACAATATCAAAACCATCAGAAGTGACAGAGGCAAAGAATATACATCAAATAAATTTAACAAGTTCTGTGAAGAAGAAGGAATAGAGCATCAACTCACCGTTGGATATGCACCTGAACAAAATGGTGTGTCAGAAAGAAAGAATAGAACAGTAGTGGAGACTGCTAGAGCTATGTTAATGGAGAAAGGTCTTCCAAAAACCTTCTGGGTAGAAGAGGTAAGCACTACAATCTACCTACTAAATCGATGTCCGACCAAAGTCGTGCTAGACAAAACACCAGTGGAAGCATGGAGCAGACGAAAACCATTAGCAAAACATCTCAGAGTTTTTGGTTGCATCTGCTACACACACATTCCACAAGAGAAAGGAGATAAACTAGATGAAAAGACAGAGAAATGAATTTTCTTAGGTTATAGTACTCAATCAAAAGGTTATCGAGTTTATAACCTAAGAACAAAGAAGCTAATTATAAGCAGGGACGTTAAATTTGGTGAAGATGTCACCTACAACTGGGAGACTGGTCAAGTTGAGAGAAAAGTTATCAGCATCCTAACATAACCACAAAAATAGGAGGGTGTTGTTGAGGAGAATAATCTTCCAAAGTCCCCATGACAAGCAACGATAGAAGAACCAGTCGACTCACTAGAATCATCACTAAGAAAAACACGAAAATTATCAGATATATACCAAAGCTCCAACTTGATGATCATAGAACCTGAAAGCTATAAAGCAGCTTCAAAACAATTAGAATGGAGAAAAGTTATGGACGAAAAAATAAAGATGATCGAGAAAAATAATACTTGGAAACTTGTAAGTCTTCCTCAAGACAAAGAAGTCATAGGAGTTAAGTGGGTCTACAAGACAAAACTTAATGCTGATAGCTCAATCCAAAAACATAAAGCAAGACTAGTCGCCAAGGGATACTCACAACAGTTTGGCATCGACTACAATGAGACATTTGCTCCAGTTGCTCGACTTGATACTATAAGGGCGCTAATTGCACTAGTAGCACAGAAGAAGTGGAAGATTTATCAACTAGACGTGAAATTAGCATTTCTCAATGGCTACCTTGAAGAGGAAATTTATGTAGAGCAACCTTAGGGGTACATAATTCAAGGTAAAAAAGATAAAGTTCTCAAGCTAAAGAAGGCGCTATATGGATTAAAACAAGCTCAACGAGCGTGGTACAACAGAATAAACAACTACTTCACTGAGCAAGGATTCAGCAGCAGCCAAAGTGAACCAACTCTATACGTGAAAAATCAAGGTACTAACAGTACACTTATAATCTCTCTATATGTTGATGATCTCATTTATACAGGGAACGATGAAAGAATGATCGAGAAATTTAAGGAAGATATGATGAAAATATTCGAGATGACAGATCTGGGTTTAATTCACTATTTGCTTGGGATGGAGATAACTCAATCTAAAGACGGGATTGTCATTGCTCAGAAGAAGTATACCACTAGTCTATTAAAAAAATTCAAAATGGAAGGTTGCAAGACAATAGCAACATCTTTGGATAGCAACAAATCATTTAGAAAAGACGACAGTACTCCAAAATTGGACAACTCACAATTTCGAAGCTTAATTGGAAGTTTACTCTATCTCACAGCTACAAAGCCAGATATAATGTATGCAACCAGTCTACTTTCTAGATTCATGCAGAGTCCAAGTCAATTTCACTATGGAGCAGCAAAGCGGATACTAAGATACCTCCAAGGAAAAAAAAAACTATGGAATATGGTATCAGTCTACGCCTGACTCAAGACTATTTGGATATACTGATAGTGATTGGGTAGGATCAGTAGATGGTATGAAAAGCACATCAGACTATGCATTTACACTAGGTTCTGGAATATTCTCTTTGGCATCAAAGAAACAGACAACAATTGCACAATCATCAACTGAAGCAGAATATATTGCAGCAGCAATAGCAACAAGTCAAGCTAGATGGCTAAAACACATACTTGAAGATATGGGAGAACCACAAAATGAAGCTACAGAGATTTACTGTGACAGTAAGTCAGCAATAGCAATGGTCAAGAATCCTGTATTCCACAGCAGAACTAAACACATCGGCATCAAATATCACTTTATCAGAGAAGTTGAGGCAAACAAAGAAATAGAACTCAAAGTTTGCAAGACTGTAGAATAATTGACAGACATATTCACGAAAACAATACCGCGAACAAAGTTCGAGTTACTATGAGATATGATTGGAGTCATCGAAATAATTTTCAAGGAGGAGTGATAAAATAGTGATGCTCATTTCATGGTTATTCTAGAATTTACTAAAGTTACTTGGAAAGAAAGTAAACAAGATTAAAATATAAAAAGACTAGAAAAGTCTAGAGAAGTTGGCAATCAAAATATAATAAAATAATGAAAAAATTTGAAAATTCTAGATGTAAGCCACCGACATAGGATGGCTATAAATATGTAGTGCCAGTAGCCAATTAGAGGGTAGAGAGAAAGTGAGAAAGTCTATTTCCTTTGTACTAATTGTCAATCACTTTGTAAAATCTATTTCTAATAAAATATATTTTCCTCCTTCAATTATCTAGTCCCTATTATTTCTACCCCTAAAAAATTATCCTATACTCAAAATAAAATATCATCATCAATATTTACAAAAATGGATTTGGAAACAGAAAAAAAAAATGTTAAATAAGTAATTGATTTTTATCTTACCTGTCGTCTAGCCCGTTGAAGCTCTTGTGTTAATTCAATCAGTCTCAGTTTACTACTTTCTAACTTCTGAACATAGGCCTTCAAAACAAAATTCATTTCACATCAGCAATTTACGAAGTAAAGAGAAAGAAAAGGTCTATAAACTGAGTCATAAAAATCCATCGTAGACATCTTTCTGTTACATCATTTAGCCGTCACAGAAGGCTTTAATTCGTTCTCCGGCACATATAAGTACTTACTTCGGTGATAACCTTTTCGTACCTTTTTCCGCAGACGACTTTTTCGGGCAGCCTCACGGTTCTGTGCGAGTCGTCTCAGAACCTGTAAACCAAACTTCAATATAGTCACTAGCATTGAACATAACTATTTCTTAAAATTATAACGAATCGTAATGCTGACAGAAAGATTAACTAATCTCTAAAATATGATACGACAGTAAATGTTAGGAATATGTACCACCACATATCCCAACTTGTTATAAGTATGGATCCACACATATCTCTACATTGGTATGATATTGTCCACTTTGGGCCTAGGCCCTCATGGCTTTGCTTTTAGACTTACCCAAAAGGCCTCATACCAATGGAGATATATTTCCACACTTATAAACCCATGATCCTCCCCATTTTTATCCGATGTGGGACTTTGGTCGTATACCCAACAATCCTCCCCTCGAACAAAGGACCACCGAGCCTCCCCTCAAACGATCATCTATCCGTCCATCTTTCTCACCAAGAGTTTGCTCTATCCAGATCAACTCCTCTCCACCGCGTTTGGACACACGCCTTACGTGAAGCATTAGGAGCACACCGCCTGTCCATAGAGCTCATCAACGGATCCCATCGCGAGCTAACCGAGGCACCACCTTCGTTTGGCATTCCAAGGATTCATCCACATGGCCAATTTTTTGGGGATTGGCTCTGATACCACTGTTAGGAATATGTACCACCACATATCCAAACTTGTTATAAGTATGGATCCACACATATCTCCACATTGGTATGATATTGTCCACTTTGGGCCTAGGCCTTCATGGCTTTGCTTTTGGACTTACCCAAAAGGCCTCATACCAATGGAGATATATTTCCACACTTATAAACCCATGATCCTCCCCATTTTTATCCGATGTGGGATTTTGGTCGTATACCCAACAGTAAACTAAATTTAAATAAATGAAAGTGTCGCTCTCTAATAGCTTAAAGTTTTTGATGAGGTGGTTCAACAATTTCTACAATATAGTTCTTTATAAATGTTTGTAAACAATCAGAAAACCAGTGTTATTCAAGCTCGCAACGAACAAATTGTATATTTGAGAAGAACCTTTCCATTATAAATGAGATATGAATGATAACACAATGTCTTTACCTTATCAGCCGGTTTACTTGCGACATGATCATATTTATAATGAGATATGAATGATAACACAATGTCTTTACCTTATCAGCCGGTTTACTTGCGACATGATCATATTTATTGGAAGGTCCTACTGTTCCATCTGAAGTGTCCTGTGGCTAGACATGTAGAACAAAATGACGGTTAGCATGTAGGAGCCTAACATCGTTGAAGACTAGATATAAACAAATTAGCCCCTCTTTGACAGAATTTTTTTGGAAAGAAAGAGTTTTTGAATAGTAAATTTTTGGAGAATATTTGGTTAAAAAGTATGAAATTTTTTTAGGTTTACGTGAAAAATAATTTTATTATGAGAATGTGTGATTAAAAGTGAGTATGAGAATAAAAGTCTTGAAAGAATGATCCAAACATGGACTTATTGTGTCACTTTTCTAATAGCTTAAGCTTTTAAAAATGGTGGATAAACATGGTATCAGAGTATGTAGGAGATTTTCCTGTGTTCAAGTCTCACCGCCACCCATAACTTTGTCCTGCACATAAGGGGGCGTGTAATTTATTGCCACTCTAATAGCTTAAGCTTTCGAATTAAGTGATTGAACAAACACAATGTACACGAGTAGAAACTACAACAAATTCCCCGAACCTCGAAAATCATTGATGGAGACGAGTCCAAATAGTTATTTTCTGTGAAATCCCTGCACACACCTACTGTCTCGTATATACCCATCCTTCTGGAGGGAACAAACTGAGTGGATGTAGAGTTCATCTCGTTCCACTGTGCATCGAGAGAACAAAATGAGAGCTCAAACAAGTAATACAAGTTAATTCATTTATAGTAGTAGTATTCACAAGAATTATGTCAAAACATAGGTTTTTTTTGCAGAAACTGTACATATTTTTCACTTGTTAACTTGTTTCTTCCTCCTAATTTTGTTTAACTTAGCTGACACATTGCTCAAGTAATTTAGGGAACTGAAAAATGTCTCGGTGAATTCATTCTCATCTAGCAATGTCTTCGGGATTAATCTATATAGGATCAAAGTCTTTTATATCAAAGCTATAAAAAATGAACTTGACCAAAATTGAAACTAAACTTGCCATTCAACATTCAAAATCAGTATTTACAGATAAAGATTTCTAGTCCTCCCATCCTAGAGCCTGAAAAAATATTCTTAGGAGAAATCGACTCAATCCATAACTCCTCGACTCAATAGTTCGATGGCTCTTTCGGTAAGGTGAATTATGAAGTACTTCAGAATTTGAAAGAAAAAGAAAAAACTAAAATATTATCTATAACACCGTCTGTCCTATTCAGCCTATATAGTTTACATATTCTTAACGGTCTTTCCAAAAGCATATGCAAATCAAAACTTTGCTCCAATACAGAAGGCAGAAACGAAATTCTCGAAGAATTTTAAACACCTTCTCTGATCTGATCAATCAATTATTCAAATATCATCAAGATTAGAGCACCTGCTTACTATTTTCACATTTAGCTAAAGTAGGAAAATCATAATCAACATTTAAAGGCTTAGACTACTACTTTTGAGAAGGCTAATCCTCGAGGCTCGGTACAGATTTACTGTCTTGTGGGGCATAGTAAGTGTAAAATAATACGAAAACAATAATCAGATTGGGTTACTCTTAACGAGGTTGGAACCCAACCCAAGGCTCGATACAAAAAGGAATCTTGGAATCAGTAAAATTAGAAATAAGCATAAAAAGAGAAGAATTATAACAGATATAACAAATCTTTCATGTGTATAATTTTCATCTCCGACACTTTCTTGAAAACCATAGAAGAAGAAAATCAGAGGGAGAAGAAATGACCTTTAAAACTAGACTAGAATAAGATCCCACTTCAAGAACAAGCTTCCACTTAATTTGCAGCAGCACTCCAGAATAGAAACCCAAAGTAGATGACACTATTTCAAAACCATATTCCAAAAGTAGGTTTTTGCATTAAAGAAGAAGAAAATTCGAATATGAATGTGAAAGCATTAACTTTTTCCAATATTATTTTTCGATTTAAATGAGAATCAAAATTTATTTTATGCATGCATATATTACACAAACATCTGGGTTCAGTGTGTGTGGGTGAGGATCTGCGTATGTGTGAAAAGATAATCGCAATTTGTAGTGTGAAAAGGTGCAGTAAAAAATAGACAAGAACGGTGCTCGTCATATTTCCACTTACAAACAAGCAACTAGAAAACAGTGTTTGTGTGTTTTACGTGTACTTAGATTATGCGAAACAGGTCACCTCACGATAACTTTCTCACTTGTTCCTTGACTTTGAGAACCCCAACCCCACCCTGTCTCATCTAAAATTTGAAAAGAGAAGAATCCGAGTGTGTTCGACGTATGTAGATCGTAATGTACAAAATGAATTCATTTTTTTATCAAATGTTTGACATGCGCACAAAATTTAATAAGTGGGTAGCGAAACAATTTAAACTTGAGATTTAATTTCATATTAATTATTTTATCGAAAATCTTAAGACGTCGGAAAAATAATTTGTTTACATCTTGTTTTTGACATATCCCACTACTCCAACTTGGAAAAAAGTTTGATTTGACAAAAATAATAAGAAAGAAGAAAATCTATTCTCTGAAGTGCATAGAAACTTTTTACATGTTAATTAATTTATATAATTTAAAAGAATAATGTTGGCATAATAATAATTTTTGCATACTTTTTTGAGAATTGTTAAATAACAAATGAAAGAGAAGAGGCGACTTGCATCGACCATTTTATTTTAGTAATCTTTCCACAAGTATAAAAAAGAATAGGAAAAAATGTATTTAAGTAGTTTAGTCCCACTTGAATATAATTTTTGTTTGGTGGATATTAAAATTAGATTTTTAGTAGTTTTTTTTATAGAAGTTGATGAAATGTTTGGTAGAAAAGTTATGGGATTCATAAAATTTGTGTTTGAAATTAATTATTAACTTTGTTTAGATTAAAATTAAAATTAAAATTTTTACCAAACTGGGCTAATATTAAATTGTTGAAATATATTAAAAAAAATTAGATTTGATTGGGACGTTTGTTGGGTTCATTGAGGATGGCCCACAATTCATATTCAATAGTCATTACAACTTCAAAAACAAATTGCTCAAGTTGGCCTTTGCTTTAATGCTTGATATACACGAGTACTGCACTGATTCCATTTTTAAAAGAAATGATTGACTCATATAAAGAACTTAGGACCTGTTTGATTGGTCGTAATTTTTCGTAAAAGGTGAAAAACGTTTTTTTACTTTTTACTATTCACCAGTTTGATTGTACTAATTTTTCAGGAAAAACGTTTTCCAACGTTTTTCAAGGTACAAGCGGTTGATGCACAAAAGTTAGAAAACGTTTTTTTCACCATAGTGGTGGGAAAACGTTTTCCAGCTTTTTGACATTTTTTTTTTCCAGCAATTAGAATACATTCCAAAGTTAATGGTAAAAAAATTTATCCATTTAATTGATAATTTGCGTAAAAATCAAAGTCAAACGAAAAATTTGTCAGGTGAAAAATTATACCAATCAAACACCATTAATTACAATTCCCTGTAAAACGTTTTCTAGACAATTCAATTCCCTGCCATTCATTTTCTTTCCACCCATTTTTCACCCTTGCAATCAAACAGACACTTATAGTTATTGAGGTAAATTGAGATGAATTATATATATATATATATATAAAATTAAAATTTAAGTGTGACGAGATATGAAAAGATCAAGAAACGCCTCACTCATATGGTACCACAAAAGCTATTTCACATAATTTATTCTAGAGAAACAAAGGCTCTTCTTCAATGGTCTTCGTTTGGCTGACCTTACTCCCAATCAAAACAATTTTTTTCCGTATAGAAACGAAACTAAAGTACGTTTTTGGCATGTTAGACTATGAACTATAAGAAAAAATGAGTGCTATCTTCTCCGTTTTCTCATAATATATATTGTATAAGAGTTTGTAGTATTTAAAAAAAAAAAACAAAATTGAATGTTTTGTACATACACAATACAATATCAGAGTTTAGATTCCTTCTTGCGGTCAATAGTAGTCATAATTACTTTCATGCATACATACATGGGTAAAATATATAGAATGTTTTGTACATACACAATCTTGATGTGAAGAAAGAAGTCCAATCAACTAATTAATTGTACAATGTACAGAATTATCCACTCTAAAAGAGAATATAAAGGGGGATAAGATTGATTATGAAAACTAAATTAGGTCATTTTGGTGGTGGAACAATTGGTTGGTTCTGAAAGTGATTTTCCTTTTCATATTCTATGTACATAATATATATTTTTGAATGAATGAATATGTACGTCACCCAACATTTGCCTTTTTTTTTTCCCATTTGTGGTGCAAGTCATTTCAGCTGGTGCACTTTGTAAAGTGCATACCACTAAGGGTGGTTAATGTGGCATCAAACATGACAAGATTCATATACCTAAGATCTTGAGAATCTAGAATCTCCTCAACAATCACCTCCGCACCCCTCAACCAACCCACCTCATAAGTAGGGTGACCAATATCTTTTTAGCATGATTGATAATATGGATGATATGAAATTGAGGACTACTAATTTACATGCTGAACGTGTTAAGTTGTGGAGCTTAATTCAATATTTCATAGTTGTAATTTATATTTTGCCTAATTTTCTTATAAATAGAGGACTATCGATAGTGTTTAATTATATTAATATTCAAAAGAGACAGATTAGAGAAACAATGGTGTGTAATTTTCCCTTATAATTTTTTTCATGAATTAGTGTAACGGTGGACGAGGACGTAGTCTCACATTGAGACGAACCTCTATAAATATTACGTATTCTTTTTTTTTTTTTTTCCCTTATTGTGATTATATTGCTCTTGATTGTATATAATTTC
Organism: Osmanthus fragrans; assembly: GCA_019395295.1. Taxonomy (NCBI): domain Eukaryota; kingdom Viridiplantae; phylum Streptophyta; class Magnoliopsida; order Lamiales; family Oleaceae; genus Osmanthus; species Osmanthus fragrans. The sequence continues at coordinate 15,608,336 of CM033355.1, read as the reverse complement.
TAGTTTTTATCAGAATGTACTTTACTTTGCACCAAAGATGGTTGTATAGCATCAAAAGATTTTAAGAATATAGAACAATCCCCCCTCTTCCGACCTTGAACAAAAAAAAATAAGGAACCCTAAATTTATGTGCCTTTTGTCACTAAAAGTGATTAATGGCTTATTGTGTCACGCAAGATCTCATCAAATTAATCTTATCACACACTTCCCTCTTCCCCACCCTCCTAACTAAAGGACAACTAATCAAAACCTGAAATTATATATCTCTTAAGCTAACAATCATATTTAAAAGTTTTAATTATTAGAGTTAGGTTACATGTATTTGTGAAGATTTATCTTCAACACATTTTTACATGTAGATCATATTCATTATTTTTCCTATCAAAGGTATACGTGGACAATTTTATATATGGACGAAACCAAGTCTTTTTCCTTACCTCCAATACTATTTTCACCATTTTATTTAAAATTTAAAATTATTAGATACAAAACGCATGTAATTATTTAAATTTTGTGATGATGCCAAAATTTTCACTCATTGAGCTCAGATACCAATGGTCCTTATCCTCGAAATTTTCACATCGAGCATGATCACTGTGAGTTGATTTAGTCATGTAGGGTCTCCGACTTCGTCTTCATGGTCCTTCGCATATTCACTAGCGTGGGATCCCTAGATTTATCTTTATACCATTGTTAGCTACTCCGGGCTTTCCTGTCTCAAATACACAAGGAGTCTAGTTTAAGAGTCTCATTCCAACTTTACTAAGCAATCCTTGTCTCCCTATACCTCCATTGTGTCCCATCAGGTCTTATAGGTGTCCTAATCCTCACGGGATTGCACCTATAGAATTTTATATATACTTGATATTCGTTCATTATTTAGGTACGTATTATATAATTTCTAGTTTATACCTCACAGTTAGTTAACCGTTTTAAGCATTAAAGAGGTTATGGTGACAACCCCACACACATTTGTTGTGGTTATTGAAGGTTCAGTTTATGATTCTAGCTTTTGTTTATGCAGGGCTGGGCCTAGGACCGAGCAAACAAGGCAATGGCCCAGGGCTTCTTTTTGGGAAAATTACACCAAAACAGGTGTCTAAAGATAACAATTCTAAAACCAGGTGTATATTTTAATTAAGCATAAATCAGGTATTCAATAAAAAATTAAAACCACCCTCTCTCTCTCTCTCTCTCTCTCTCTCTCTCTCTCGTTACCGTCGGTGCTCCATCATGTCTCTCATCATCGGAGGCCACCACTGGCGCGCCGCTCCGACGATGACGATGTCGTTGCTGTGGCCGAGGACGAGGACGAGCGTTGTTGCTATTAGATCTGTCCATTTTGTTGCTTTTCCTTCTGTGGCTAATTTTGCCTGTGTGGATTAGATCTGAAGATTATAGTGCCTTGCATACATGTTGGCGCGACGGGAATGATGGTGGATCTAGTGGCAGCGACGGGGGTGGAGGTGGCGGGTTTTTTGTTGGTGTGGTCTGTGTTGCTGGCGGCGACGGGGATGGGGTGGATCCGGTGGCGGCGACTAGGGTGGAGGTGACTCTTCACAGGCGACCAGATTTACCCATTCACTCCGTTGACTCTTCACAAGCGAAGCACCGCGATCGACTCTTCACAAAAATTAGTATTTTGTGTGGTGACTTTTTTGGTGGTGGTGAATCTGGCCTGATTTGGGGTGGGTTTTACTGAATTTGGCGGTGGCAGTTGTCAACGACGGTGTGTTTGTGTGCAAATTGTGGTGGTGTTGGTGTGGTGGTGATGGTGGAGATTGTGGTGGTGGCCTCTCTGGTGCTACCAGGTAACCTCCGGCATGGTGATCGTGGTTGAGTTCCTTGCCATGGAATAGGATTGGATTTGGTCGATTTGTGAGCTTCTTGCCATGGTTGTGAAGTCACAATGTTGATCTGAAGCAGATTTTGTAGTGGATCTTTCGGTTCGACTGGGTTTGGATGGTGTTGGTGTCGCGACTGTGGTGGTGGATTTGGTGGTTGGGTTGGGTTTGGTTGAATTTGATGGTGGCAGGGGACGGTAGATGTGGTGATGGCAGTGTTGTGTTTGTGTTCGATTTTTCATGACCCGATCATTCCTTGCTATGGGGACTGGGGAAGGGAAGTGTTGGTGTGGTGGAGACTGTAGTGGTGGCATGGGCGGTGTGGTTATTGTTGGCGGTGGTTGTGGCGGCAGAGGTGGCAACAGCAGCGATGGATGTGTGTGACCAACTATTTAGTCGATTTGTGACTAAGTATTGGTGTACTGGAATTTGAGATTGAGTATGTGTGATCAATTATTTATTTATCTGTAACCAAGCAATGAACTGTGATCAAATACTCAATTGTGACCTAAAATTTTTATAATGTGTAACTGGATTTTTTTTTTGTAACTAACTAATTTGAAAAACTGTGACCAACAAATAAACTATGACCTACAATTTGTGACCTCACAATAAACTGTGACCTAAAAAATTTTCTCGGAATAGTAAGTGACTTATTAATTTGATAATATGACTAATAAATAATTTGTAACCTTAATTATAAATTTGTGATCAATAATTATATAATTGTGACTATATTATATTTAATTAATTAATTATATATACACATGATTTTTGAATTTTAAACCATGTACCTTATTTTTGAATTGATGTAAACTATATGCCTGAATCATGAATTTTTCCCCTTCTTTTTCTAAGGGGCCTCAAAATGGAAGAAATTACATTACCCAACTAAAAGATAAATTAATGAAAAATTCATTTAACTATAATTTTTTTTTAATCAATTCTAACTTAATTCGAGCTTATTCAGAATAACCTTTTTTTTTTTTTTTTTTTTTTTTTTGAGTTTAATATACGTGATTAATTATGAGCTATCAAATGAGCCCAATAGTGTTATGGTAATATGGTTTAATTTGAAAACTAATATTATACATTAAGTATTTTAATTTAATGAGTTGTAACTATAATTTAGTTTATCCAAATTAACTTTCTCTCGATTCCATAATATGTCATTTATGACAAGTTTTGAAATGAGTCCAATATTGGTAAGATAATTCTGGATCCTCCAATAAATACTCATTTGGTTCAAAATATAAATATATTATTTAATTATTTTTATATTTGAAAAAAAATTACAATTAAAGCCTCGTCATAGTGAGTTGCCTAGGGCCAAAAATTCTCATGGCCGGCCATGTGTTTATGTGACTTAGAGCTGCTGCCTAGGAGAAATACCTCCATTTCAAAAGGATAATATGAAAAGTGATCTAAGACGGTGATCATGTTTGGCTAAGCTTAAAGTAATTTAAATTTATTTATTTATTATTTCGCTTGTTTGAGCATATTTTTAATTCTTACTTATAATTATAAAATTTTCTTGTAGTTTTGAAAAAAGAAAAAAAAAAAAAAAAAAAAAAGGCTTTTAAAATAAGCAATTTACTTAAATAGGCATTTTGCCAAACAAATTATTCATACTAAAACGGAATTAAATATTGATTTACTTACCGGCAGTATATATTTAAAGTGTAGCTAAACATGCTTTTAGTAGTTGATTATCGTGTCACTATTTACATATAGGACACAAGAAACAAAGATTTTACATTATTTAAACATCTAATGTTCTTTATTATTAATACTTTAGCATATGACGGTAAAATTTCGTGTCCGGACCCACCTCGCATTGTCCCTACTCAAAACGGGATGGAGATCATGGCCCCATTCCCAAATTTTCTAAATCGTTATGATTTCCAATTAAAAAATATATATATTAAATTAATTAATTAAACGGAATGATAAATGATTTTTTTTTTTATTTCCCATCTCGCTACCGCCCAACTTATCGAAAATTCTAAACAGGATGGGGATGCAATGATTCCTCCGATCCCGACTCGCACTAATTGTCATCCCCTACTTTAGCGTCTCTTAAGATGTAACTTTTTTTTTCCTAGATTCTTAACTAGAAAATTCTTAGTCAACGAATTGAATGTTGATGCAACTTATAAAAAGAAAAGAAGGTTTTTTAATAATCAGAGAGGAAATTTGCTAAAATTAGGGCTGTGCACGACCTGATTCGGTTTGATTCTAAGGAGAACCGAATCGGATTCGAAATTTTCGATTATTTAATAAGTGAAATCGTTAGGTCTAAATTGAATTATGAAACCGTTAGGTCTAATTTCATTTGGTTCAGTTCGATTCGATTTGGTTTCATTCAATTCCCGAGTTCTATACTATAATTAATTTTTTTTAATATTGACAAAGCTAAATTAATTCAACTAATGACATGAACAATCTTAACTCTTATAAGATAACGTAGTCCAATCTTATGTGTATTTTACATCTCTCGTTGATGAGTTCCTTATAGATTTGATTGTGAAAATCATCATGATGATGATAACGAACTTATAATAGTTAAGAAATATGCCATCGAACTTCAATTGGTTTCTCCAGAAGAAACGACACTACGATAGAATAACAGATTTGTAAGATCATATTTTTGGATTAGCAATTTTATTTAGAAAAGAATAAAATAATTTCATAAAATTTAACAAATAATTCTACCAAATTCTTCGAAACTCACTTATTTACCATAATCAAAGTTGGACATATCGACACAAGACTACAAAAATGATAAGTCGAAAAGTAGTCATCTGTAGAGAAATACTGACTTTAACTGTCGAGAAGGACAGCTTAGATCGACAGATGACTCAACTGATCTGTCGAGATTTGGTCATCTGTCAAGAATAACTGAAACTAAATGTCGAGAACGATAGTTCATCTCGACAGATGAGTCCTCGTCGAGAATTAGTCATCTTTTGAGAATTCATAACTGTCGAAACTTTAATTTTGACAAATTAAACAGTTCATTTAAAAGATAGTTATGTTTGTTTGTGTTATGTACGAAGTATTGGTAACTAAAAGTGTCTATTTTCGCGCAGTAAAAAAATGCAAGAAGTCCAAATTCTCGGCTTCTATAATGAGAGAGATAAATGAATACACATGCACATGCACATACACAGTACAAACATATGAAACTATAACATTTATAAAATGACTACTTTTATGAAATAATTATTTGTTCAACCTTTTTTGTCTTAATTATGACCGAATTACTTCTATTTGCATTCTACAGAAAGATAGGGAATATTTGTGCTTTTTGTTCAATCTCAATAGTTATGGAACCATCTGTCTAGATAAATTGTTGTTCTTGACATTTATGTTATGAAATTCTCGACTGTTAATACTTTTTTTCGACAATTTTGTTCATATGCCAAATTTAGTACAATTGTTCTTCTACGTATGTTATGAATTAAATATATGACATATCATCATCATTTGATCATTGTTATTTCTTGTTGTTGATATTTGCAGTTTAATTTTGAATTTCTTTTGTCGAAAGAGGATCGACTGCATGCGCACATTTCTTAGAATAGTAATCTGAAGTACATCAAAATTGTAGCTGAGATATTCGTTGAGGAATTTATCAAGAAATCCAACATAATGGAATCTTAGCGAAATGAAATGTAGTCAACTATTAAGGAAATACTCATAAAGATTGAATTCAAATGTAATAATGTAGTACTCTTTATTAATTTGTATCTCACTACTTTTTTTGAGTATCGAATAAATTGAGTACTCTTTTTTGACCAAATAAAATTCAATAAATATAATACCGAGGTGCTTTATTTACTTGATTCAACGACTTTCCGATGTTATGAATGCATTCTTTAATGTTAATAATATGAATTTTTGAACTTGAAATGAGGCGTTTTTCCTTGAATATGGTCCATTCACAGTTTCACACCGAGCAAGTGGGCATTTTCTTTCATTTTGGTATAACCTTCACTTCAACTTTGTGTACTTCAAAGGGAAATTTGATGGTAATATAGCTAAATTTGTTAATTTTACAACTAATTCCTAGTAGTTTTTGTCAGAGATTCACAAGGTAACGTATCTACATAATGTTGTGCATCTGTCCGAATTTGTAGTCTAATTTACTACTTTGCAATGAACTATCGAGAATTATTAAGACAATATGCCAAGATCAATAGTTGAACTATCGGCAACTAATTTGTCTGCAATGTTATTTCCATACGACTAATGCCTATAACTATTTGTGTCTAATTATTTGCTTTGTTATGATAGATTTTTACACCTGACTCACATTCTACATCACGTACAATAATTATCGAATCAAGATTAACCAATCTTCTCAATATGTGCTTGACAACTACAGAACTTGTGGAATGTCAATGTGCGCTACGACGAAAATATACAAATCATGTGTGCACATTGTTGAATCTACGAATCATAAAGATTGTAGACTACTTCACCGTCGAAAGTATATTCATGTATGAGACTCTGAACTTCAATTCAAAAATTAATGTTTCCCATTATCGTTTGAGACACTTTGCATTTAATCAACCTCATCATGTTGTGTGTTTCAGTGAACTTAAGTCGTGGCAAATGAAGGATTTTTAAAATTTGTATCCCTCTCCATATCAACAATTGGAAGCTCTATTTCCAAAATAGTAACGCCTATAATAGTTTTCCTTATTAACTGATATGTACCAACTTAAATTTTCATCTTCTTGTATTTTGGCCGAAGGTATATTTATATTCGGGATTTTGAACTTCAATTCCACTGGAGTGCGGGATCAAGAATACCAAGTTTGCCTTCAACTGTAACATAAGACCAACTAGGATGATATTTGTTGGAACTACAATGGAAGTGGTTTTGTCTCCCTCCACTTCCATTCGTCGTCCGCATGAACAAACTTTCTCCCACGCGACACGGTAAATCTCAAATGATTACTCATATCGGAAAAGTTGATATTGTAATGGTAAAAAATTCCGCACATTCAATATTTCGACATTTAATAGCATGAAGGTGACACATTCTAATATTAAATCCATACAATAACAAATGGTCAAGCCGACAGTTGAAATTTCTGTCCCGATAATTTTCAAGTGTTGAACTCGAAAGTTAAAATGTTTATCTCGAGAGTTTCGAAATGTAGAGTTCAACGGTTGAAATGTCTAACCCGACGATTTTTAAATGTCAAATTCGACAATTGGGCTGTCGAAACTGACGGAAAGCATATATGTGGGTGATTGGAACAAATTTTTCATTACATCAAGTGTGGTCATCAATATTGTATTACTGAATGACAAAATCTTCTTTCCAAATAATTTGCACAGTAAATCATTAAATAGTCAATCCTTGAAAATATTTATAGGGTTTGATTGGAAAAAATTATTCGAAACATTAATGATGATAATGAATTATCAACTACAATGTGATAATATCTTCCTAATAAATCAATCAATGCTTCATTAAATATGGAATCCTTCACAACATTTTGTAGAGTAAAAAATTTGTTCGTGTGAAACCCGCAAACGTACATGATCGTTGTACAATTAATAAGATTTGTGAGTTAAGAGTCGTTCCCACGAGGAATTATGTCTAATTTGTTGTTCAATAGTTACTATTAAATTCGAAGTATGGTAACATTAAAAAGTTGTGATATGTATATTATTTATTCAACTTCTACTCTAAAAAAGCAATATAAAATGATTAAATCTAATGCAATTATTTATATTGGAATTTTGAATCCCCCTATTACCATTTAATCCAATTCTTAATTCGTAATCTCGTAAATTCATGTATTCAGGACAATCGATAATCCATTTTTATTCAATAGCCTAACATTCTTATAATTAAATTATACACGAATAATTGGAAAAACATCACCCAAAATGAGAAAGATGGAAGAAGTAGGAGAAATCCACACTCTTGGTTCAAATCTTGAAACTGAGCTATGAATATTCAAAATCATTGTATGATTCACCTTGAATTGATGTATAAACTTGTTCTTCGCCTCCAAAATAGATGGAATATAGAGATTTTTAGGTCTAGGGAGGTTCTTTCACGTTCTAGATGGATTATGGTATTTAAATGATTTCCAAAAAAAATTGTTATCAAAATAGAGTTTCAATTCGAAAAAGAAACAAAATCTCACATCGAAAAATTACTATGCAGTCGCATAGTACAAATGGAAGATGTTGTATAGAAAAATTTATAGCTGGTCCAGGGATCTCTGGATTTGATGCGACCGCATATATATAATTTTTTTTTTCAGCCGGACAACTTTCAGTATTTTCGTTATATCGTTTTCTTTTGAATTTCGATTAAAGTGATTCAAAGTGAATTGGAAGCTAACTCAAAGGGTTACAATTATTTGAGAATATCATTTTTCCAATTCGAACATTTGATATGCCAAAAATGGGTCTCAAACTGAGACTTAAAATTTAAAGCATAATTTTTTTGCCTGAAAGTTAATATGTGATAATACTTTGACTATATTTTATCCATTTGACTTCTTTCCTCATCCAATTGACCTTTAACACTATCGAATCTTCATCATGAGATTTGACACAACTTTTAACTATTTGCACTTTAGTATTCGTACTTTGAGTTTGCTTCACTTAAACCATTTCTCTCGTAATCTTGTTCTTTTATCTTTCGATTGTATCCTCTTAAATCCTTGGCTTCTTCGATCTTCATTTCATCACCCACCTCATCTAGGGATTGTTTGCAATTTAGTCCACGACATTTGAATTTTGCCATTTTTTTTTCACTATTTTGTATTCTTTTCTCCAATTCTTCATCAAACATCGAGTTTTACCTACAAAATACAATACAACACAAGTTAGGCAGTATTTTATCCAAAGAATAGTAAAATATCATCTTTTAGGACCTCGAATAAGTGTATAAACTACACTTATTAATATTGTTATCTTTATTCCGAAAGATTTGAAATACCAAACAAATCAACAAATAATAATTTTGAAAATTTCTAATAAATATAACTATGTTTTATTTAACATTTCAAAAGTAGTAAGTTATGATAAAAATATAAAGAATTTGTAAAATGCTAACATCTCAAAATGGATGCTAAATTCAATAGTAATGTCTTCTTGATGAAGGAATAGAGAATGTGGTTAGAAAATTAGAATTTGTTAATGTTAGAAGAAATTGGTTTATGCTTACATTACAAAATCTTTTTTCCAATTTTTTTTTAATTACTGAAATTCATATTGCCCAATATAATATACATATATCTAATGTTTTTAATACAAAAATTAAATCATCACATCATAACATTAATGACATTCAAGTCAAGCATTAATGAGTACTAAATGCTCATAAAAAGTACCACTAAGAGTAAATTGAATATTTCACACTAAAAAGTGACATTTTTGAGCACTATTAGTAAACGTGACAAATTTTGTTGTACCGGTCAAATTTAGTGATATTTTTGAAAAATCCCCAATATTTATGATAAGGTAAGAGTTACTTTAAGAAAGTAAATTATCTCATATTTATGAAAAGCTACTTAAAAATAAATTTTCCTTTTTAAGCTTAGCCAAACATGGCACTGCATAGTGTTTCCCTATACTTCCTCCTTTCTTGGTGTCATCTAAACCTCGGACCTTTTTTTAACAAACCCAGATTGTAGATACATTGCCTCTCATGGGGTGCTCGAGTTGGTGGAGTAGGTAAACACGAAGGCCTTTGGTCACGAGTTCGATTTCTCCTACCAACACTTTTTCGGTCAAGCCTGTCGTACCGAACTTGCCTAGTGTGGTTAACCTGACTGACGTTATTTTTAAGCTATTGCATCAGCCTGAACGTTTGCCCAGTGCGTACTCAAAGGGTGGCAGAGGCTGCAGCTTCCCTCGTCAACAAAAAAAGATTGTAGATACATTTATTTATATGTATCTAGTTCTACGCACAGAGTTTGCGGAGAATTAAGAGTTTTTTTACTGTTTTCTGTATATAGACAAATTATTCAATTGAATCAAAATCATTAGTTTAGCCATTTTAGTTGTTATGTCTCCCATAAATGGGAGCTCTGACCATGCGGCATGTGGCAGAAGCTTACACCAATTGTCCAACCCATATCATTCCGAACTCATTATAGTTGAGTTTTGGCTGACCTCTCATGGCCGAGTCTTCATGAGCCGAACCCCAATTAGACGAACCCCTATTAACCAAACCCCCATAGAGAACCGAGCCCTCATGGACGAGGCAAGGTTGGTAGAGGCATTTTAGGGAAGATCTTCATACAAGATCTCATAACAAGTGGGTGATGTGACAACACACTCCAGTGATGACTTTAATCAATCATACAAGTCAGTCATAACTTACATGTCAGATTTAGGGCTACAAATGGTCATAACATTAAATGGATTGATGCCTATTATGAGATGCCCAATCGCTAGGACGAGGCCACGTGTCTCTTCATCCAAGAGTTCTTACTCACCCTCTTTTATAATAAAAGCTCACACTTGTTGTCATTTAAAAGGTAATGCTAGTTTTTCCACTCAACACAACTTAGCTATTCTCTCTATTATTTATTCTACTTATATTTCCCTAGGCCGACCCCTTTATTTTCATTGAGGAGACTCACGTTTTAACCCTCCCACACTCAACACTTTTTCCCACTCCTATTGACTTGACCATCGGAGTGTGCGCGGCCTGCTCCCCCTTCCGAAGAAGGCCACGTGCAACTAATTGTTTGTCCTAGTGTGCAGAAAGAAATGCTAAATCGGACGTGAGAGGCCCTGTGATCTGTTGACATCTCATAGGTACATTTTTTGAGGTCAACATTAATGTTTGCTTTTTTTTCGAAGTGAGAGTTAAGATTAGTTTGGAATAAAATGGATGGTAATCTCTCTGATTCTTCAACACTAATGAATATTCCGATTAATGAATCCTTGGAGATCGACCTCGAAGCGGAGTCTGTAGAGCAAATTCAATGCCGAATTTGCCTTGAAATTGACGGTATAATTTCTTATTTACTGTCAATTTCACACTTTTTTCAATCTGTGATGAATTTTGCACTTTGGGTATGCTGATTATAATTTTTGGAATAAAAGATTGTTTTGCTGTGAATTATGTGGGAACGTGTTTTACTATGATTTACGTGTGAAACTATTATGGATTTTGTTCATTGTTTGTGAAAATATTATGTAAATTTCGAGAACTTGCTATTTATACAACCGAGGTTGAACTTGACAACACTCTCATACGAGGGGGACCCTCGATTTTTTTATTTATCGTGGCCCCCTCCAATGTGAGACGTTGTCAATCGGGGTTGTCAACCCCGATTGTACACATAACATGATTCAAATTTCGAATTTGCATGTTTTCATTGATGTTGGAGATTAATTTAGCGGACACAATTATGAAAATAATTTAATTTACTCTACAGGGCTAGCCCTAATATTTTGTGGCCTCATGCCAATTTTTAATATGGGTCCCATTATTTTCAAAATTACAAAAAAAAAAAAAAAAAAAAAAAAAAATTTATAACTTTGGGATGTCTAAATTAAATTTACTCTTCTAGAATTTTTTGATAGAAAATCTACAATTATACTATTACAATCAATTTCTTTTAAAACTTCTTTTTTAATAGATATCATAGTCAACCCATTCAATCCTTCTTGTGACATTGTTGATCAAAGACATGATTTTATCAACTTCGATTTTGAGAAACTTCTCTCGGCAGATACAACTGTAACTAGTATAGTCAATAATATTCTATAAGCAATCCACTCATTTGGAAAACAGTCCATCATTTTTATGTAGTCCAACACTTCAATCACCTTTTTAGTCTCTTCTGGCAAACTATTTCACAATTTGTAGCTCCGAAAATAACTCTGATCCATCAATGTCAGAATCCATGCTGTGTTTCAAAAATTCTTGAAGTTTATCACCAACACTTCAAACAATTATCATATGCATTCTACAGTTTTTTAAATCAAACAAAAACCCAAAAGTATTTTCATATTTTTGAAATTGTTCGAATCTTAACTTAAGCGAAGAAATAGCTTGATTGCCTATATATAAGAAATAACCAATTCTAAATGATTCTTTAGTTGAATGTGTTATCTCATCATTAACATTTTCATCAAAGTGCTTCCTTCTATGAATAATACGATTTTCATGAAATGTAGGTTCAACTTTCATTTAATCAGTAATTTCTTAAGCAATAATTTTGTCAGATTCAAATCCAGTTTCTCTATATGGTTCAAAATATGAAATAAGTGCTTTCATGTGACTAATAGCATCATCAATAGACATGTTTTTTTTTTTGCTTACTCTATTAATGACATACAATATATTGTACCAAATAACCATGCCAAACAAGAACTCAAAATCCATAATGTTAGAAAATAAGCTTTGAGCATCTCTATATGTCTTAGGATCATCACATGTTTCCACCAAGTGTTTTAAAACGGCTTTTATTTCTAGTGCTTGAAATATTATTGCTTTAACACTTTCGACTTGACTTTTCCAACATATTTGTGATAGTGGCTTAAGCATTAGACCTTTCACATTGTCTTGAAAAAATTTTCATCGCTTCGTAGAAGATGAAAACAACACACACACACACACACACACACACATATATGTAGATAGATAGATATATATATACACACACACACACACACACACACACGCACACACTGTACAATTCCAAAAAAAGATTTAACCTTTATACAAGAATTTACCATGTCACAAAGTGCAAGATTAAGGCTATGACAACCACATGGTGTGTAAAATGCCCTTGAATTACTTCTAGTACTCTTTTCTATAAACCTTTATGCTTCCCTTTCATATTAGAACCATTATCATAACCACGACCTCTTAAATCACCAATATTAAGTTCAAGAGTTTTCAAAATATCTAATAATTCACCAAAGAGTCCTTGCCCCGAAGTATCATCCACCTTAAGGAATCCCAAAAAAAATACTCTTGTACTTTTATTGGAGTTGCTATGACATCTACATACCATATTATGAGATACATTTGTTCTTCATGACTTATATTTAGTGTACAATCAAGTATAATTGAAAAATATTTTGCTTTAACATTTTTAATAATTGCACTTTTGATTCACTACACCAGAAACTGTTTTTTGCAACGTCCGAAAAACGTTACCATAGATTTTTCGCAACGTTTGGGGGTATGTTGCAAACCTTGATATTGCCATAAAGTTCAATGTTTTTCGTAACGTTCGAGTGAACGTTGCGAAAAGTATTTTTTTTTGGGACAGCAGGAATATAATTGTTATATTAAATTTTTTTCTTGGGGACTAAATATATTAAGCCCCTGTTTGATTCCCATTTTTTCAAAATTCATTTTTCTCTCTTTTCTTTTCAACCACACATTATTTAATAAAATAATATTACACGTAAACCCAAAATTTTTCTTTAATTTTCAACCACACATTCTCCATCAATCAACTATTCAAAATGCATTTTCTTTCCCAAAATGGGAATCAAACGGGACTTAAATTTTAATTTCAAAAAATAAAAAAAAAATGCTAACATTCAAATTTTAATGTAAAAACTAATAACGTACATAAAATTGTAAATATATCCCTTTAATTCTTTAATTTTTAAAATTCAAATGAAGATAAAATAAAACTAAATTACAAGAATAGTTAGTCCAACTATTATCCATACTATCTTCCACAAATTTAAATTGGACCTCACAATTACAAAGAAAAAAGAAAGGCTGTTCTGTTCCATCCACAATCCACTTAATGAACTTTTGAGAAGTCTGTCCAATATTGAACTCCATTTTTCAGACATTCAACAATGTCTTTATCTTGAATTTTGCTTCTAGAATCATTCTTCCCACCATTAGAACTAGTATTACCCACGTCTTCATCTGCCAAGTGCAAACTTTCTAAGAAAAATGACGAGCAAGTTTAGGGACAGCTCTCTAGCAGCATTGGCCATTGGTGAGGATGAAATTAATAAGTTTTTTGCCTTCTTCAGCACTCCATGGACCCTTCTTTAATCCAACTTTGTCACAGCAAGCTTGCCTTCCCATCTTCAATTTAAGCTCTCACAAAACAAAATTGAGTGATTATCCAATTACTTGTAAGTTAATTTGTTTTTACACTCAAGCAGGAGGATGGAACTGAACAGACTAGCCAACGACTCACACCACAACTCCCTATTTATACAAAAAAGTGACCCCAAGGAAAACGCGCATAAACCACCCATTAATTAACACATAAAAAACCCATCAATAAAACGCACATATGAAAATACCCATAAAAAAATCATAATCAAATTTACATTTTCCAAATCCAACACATTGTACGTAAATATAGGGGTTTTTACCGGGTGTTTTGACGATTCGGTGTTGGTTGGATTTAGTTGCATAGCTATGCTGCTTCCTATGTGTGAGGCGTTGCACCATTTTCCTCCTTATCGGCGGTTGCAAGAAGTCCAAATCCTCCCCGTCGTCATCTTCCAGCTCTCCCCACAACACCTTGCTCAGTTGCATTGCTGCCTCCACCGCCATCACTGCTTTGGATTTAGATTTGGGAGTGGCTAGGGTTTAGATGCAAATTCCAATGAAAAAATGAAAAAATGAATAATCAGCCTTTTTTTATACTTTTCCACGTGACTAAAATGCAAAGTTTTAGGACTTAAAGACCAAAATCAAAATTTTGAATTCTTGATGATGTAATTTATAAATGGATGGTTAAATTTAATTGTAACTTTGTTGTAAGATTTTAATTTTATTATTTCAAATGGATTATATTATAAAGATATTATTTGACTTCGGAGTTGCAGCATAAGCTTGAACATATTTGATTTATAAAAATGATTTGCAATGTTTTCTATTTGAAACAAATTTTGCAATGTATTATCTTGAAAACGAATTTTGAGTGATAATAATCCACAAAGAGCAAAAAAGAACAACCCCTAGGGGTATTGAGTAATAATAAACAATTTTTTTAATAAATATAATCCACAAAGAGCAAAAAAGAACAACCCCTAGGGGTATTGAGTAATAATAAACAATTTTTTTTTTTTTTAATTTAACAATTCTTTTTAATTTCAAATTTTTTAAAAAAATTTAAAAAGATTGTAAAACAAGCATACACTTGAGCCGTTCAAATGAACGTTGCAAAAGGGAGAACTTTTCGCAATGTTCAATGAATGTTGCAAAAAGTGAAACTTTTCGCAACATGCAATGAACGTTGCAAAAAGTAGCATTCGCAACGTGCAATGAACGTTGCAAGAAGTGGAATTTTTCGCAACGTACAATGAACGTTGCAAAAAGTAGATTTGACAACATTCTTTTGAAAAATGTTGCTAAAACTCAATAAAATTAACAAATTGCAACATTCATTTATTAGAATGTTGCCATACACTTCTTTAACAACATTTATTGATTGAATGTTGCCTTTTGAGTGTTGCAAAAGAGCTTTTTGGTTGTAGTGATTTCTCCGGCCAACATGAGTATGAATTCATTTTGAATTTTGTGACTAAGGTAATGATAATGAACTTTTTTGAATATAAGGGAGAAAGAAACCTATATGGCAATGGCAGTGAGAAAACTGGAGACCCGCTTGCTAAATTGTATCTTCGAAATTTTAATTCAAAGAGAGAGAATTTATTTTATGTTGGGCTAAAAAAAATAATGTTAGGTGGCTATTGGAGTGGAATTTGAAGAGTCAAAGAAGACTTTTTGTTTGGTTAAGAAAAAGAAAAGGAATGTTTGGAAGATAAATGGTCGAATTAGGTATAGAGAGAGAACGTTACGGTTGTGATGTATTTATGTGATAAATAAATGTCAGTGTAAGTTTTATGTCATTTTTATGTTTTTTTAATAAATTTTTTTGTATTTTATTAATTTATTGTGTTTGCATATAACAATTCTATTTTAAATAATTTCACTAATATAATTTTCGTTTTAGCCAATTAATCTTACAGAATTCAGGGCCCTCGTCAAAGTGGGGTTTTAGGTGATTGCCTACCCCGCCCGTAGTTAGGGCTGCCACTGTTACTTTAATTTTAGCAATTTTTAAACCTTTAGGTTTTTCCATTTCTTGTTTTTCAACCTTAAATAAATTTCGTTTCACTTTCTTTGCAACCTAGGGATAACTACAATGGCAGCACCATAATACCATAAAACACCAAATTTTGGTTTAAATGTTGTCGAACAAACATGGTACAAAGTCAAATTTGCCATTTTTTCCATTTATCAAAGCAATTGATGGAGAGTATTTATGTCATTTGTGTTATATAATAATAATAATAATAATAATAATAATATTTACATTTAAAATAAAATTTAAATGTAAAAAATAATAATTAATGAATTAATTAAAAGAAGAATACAAAAAAATTTAAAATATAACAAACACGATTATTTAAAAATTAACACGGAATATATTTAATGATATAAAGATTGAACAGTTTGGATCTGGACGTAATCCAATTTAACGATGAAGATTAATTTGCCTAGATATCCTATCTTCAATATGGACCATGATTGATTTGATGATACGAATTTCAAGACTTAAATTATAATGATATTTTGATTTCGTAATATCATAATATCGAAATTTAAAATGCATTGCACTACTTTTTAGTAGCATGATTTAATATTTTCATTTTGTTGTATTTCTACTAATTGTACAATGTTTTTTTTTAATATTTATTAATGAATAATATTTTCGTTAATTTAACGTAATTATTTATTTAGTAATTTATGTATTTGTAAAATAATTAAATAAATAATATTTCAAATAAATAAATCAATGAAAATAAAAAAAGAAGAAAATAATTAAACACTGTTCATTTAGTGTAAGTTTTGATGTAATGGTTGGAGATGAATTTTAATTTAGTGTAAAATAGTGCAAAATTTGATGTAGCGCTCAAGATGGCCTAACAATTATTTTTTTTTGTGTATAAGAAGTAACATTTAATGTGAGATGAATAAAGTTCTCGATTTTCTCATTTGGAGTGTGAACACAATCATTGTTCATATTTTGGAACGATTTGCCTAACTTTTGTCCATTTCTGGCTTGAATTAAGCTTCTCTGCCATGTCTCTGTCATGGGGTCGGTCAAACCCCATGGCAGAGAAGCACGGTTGTTCTGGCTTTATGGTGCTTGTTCCTGTCATTGTCTCCATTAATGGTGCTTGTTACTGTCATTGTTTAGATAAACAGTATGTAGTCCAGATTTATTGTGGGCTTCTGGTGTTTTGACAAATTTATGCTCGTATTTACTCGAGAGTTGGCACTTACTAGACTTTTGGTACAACATGCTGAGTACTGCTGTAAACTATATCAATGCTATTGTTGTTTCTGAATAACAATAAATATTAGTCATATGTCGAGCTTTAGATGATTTTATTTTCTTGACTTCAATGTGATCACATGTATTTTTATGAGATTGTGTTCCAATGTTCTTGGAGATTATGGTGTAATGAGTTCTATTTATGTATTGATTATGGCAAAACGTTCACTGTGTATTGAGCCTATATTTTGACTAATGACAATTTATAATCTAAGGGAGTATCACTTTATATAAAAATGGCTGTCAGATTTGTAACTTATGTTCTTTATCAGGTAGGGATTTTATTTCACCTTGCAAGTGCAAAGGGACGTCAAAGTGTGTTCATCGAGAGTGTCTGGATCATTGGCGTGCTGTGAAGGTGTGTTCTATTAGTTTCCAAAAATTCATTCTTCATAAGTATCCCTTTCAATTTTAGCTTCTAATGTTATCCAGTTTGCTAAATTACTTTAAATGTTGAAGCTACTGATTTGCTAATTGATTTTGCTTGATCCGCTACTCTCTTTTGCTTATTTCATTTCACACCGAATTGTAGTTTGACGTTGTTGGGTTGACACATTGTACTGGAATATTGTAGTATTGACCGATTTACTATTCAGATTTGTGATTTATCCTTATCACAGAAATAGTTAAAGGTGACACTAGTACACTTGAAGTGTATTGAACGGACCACGTGTTGAGTTTAATTCTATAACATGATCATGCGGAGAATTAAATTCCATTTGACCGTCATGTATTTCATCTAAATCTCTTGACAGAGTTATGTGTATCTTTTCGTAATTTTAATGGTTATTTGATTTATCAATGGCTGAGATCAATTTGATTGGTCAAATATTTTGATGAGTTGAAAACTTGAGAATGAGCGAAGTAAATAATATGAATATGTGTTGGGAACCGTCACCCTGAAAGATGGGTAGACTGATTACTTAAGTATTTTTTGTTAAACGGTTAATCTGAATTTAGTGTTTAGCGACGGCTAAACTTTGACGTATGTATTAGTTCACAGGACAAGAGTTCAATATTTTACTTTTAGTGGAAAAAGTAAATACTAATAATTAGATTTGGTGGTCTAGTGTCGACTAGACATGATCTAATTATTCGAGTTTGGACAATATATATCTAATTAGGTCCCTATGGTAGCTCCATAAAGTATTGAAACTCAATTACGGTAATTATAATAGTTTTTGGGCTTAATTGTAATTATAATAAAGTTTTGTACTTAATTGTAATTACTAAAAGTTGTAAACTTAATTATAATTGTAATTGAAGTTCTAAAACTACACATGTAATTAAATGTAAACTAATTTGATTTGAACTTTAATTAAAATTCTTACTTGAATTTTAATTAGAACTCTTATTTGAATGTGAAATTATTATTGTATAAGGATTGAAACTTTTCTTTCTTTATAAATGGAGATTAGATGAAACTTAGACATCCAATGGGATTGAATGAAATTGTACAACAATCATAATACACAATTCCATGGTATTCAAATTTGAAAAAGAGGAAAATTATTTTTCTTACTTTTATCAACTGTCTAGATCAAGAATTGATTTCTTGATTTAATTAAAAGAAGGTCCATCCACCGGTGTAGTCTTGACTTTGGAGAATACCATAGAAGACTTGAAGGTTTGAAGTATCAAGTTCTTGTAATTAAAAAGCTGTAAGTTCGTGATTCAGAATTTATTCAAGAATTGACCATCGAATTTAGGTAAAAATTTGAATTCTCTATTCTTGATATAACATATACGTAAACATCTAGATGATATTGTTTATTGAATTAAATTTTTTTTTTAATTTACGGATAATTTCGCTTCCGTATTTCAACAGACATGACATTGATTGTTGGTTTAGCATCTTTAAACGTGAAAATGTTTGTTTTTTTAAGTTTATCTTACTGGTTTAGTGGTTAGTTACCACTAAGTCTGTAAACACTTTTTTTTGGGTTCTGTTATTTGCTTATTTTGTCTTCTCAACACGTTGCAGGAGTTGCTTAGACGTGGGCTATTTTCACGTTTGTTCAGCTTTTTCTATTTGCTCTCTAAGGATATATAATAGCCAACTTTGTTATTCAATGAAATTAAGTTGATTTCCTCCAATTTCATCTATACTCTTTATTCACCTTCTATTTTCTAACAATTGGTATCAGAGCTTCGTCACAGGGGCTTGATTATTTACAAGCAGCAGTCTTCTGTGTGTGTTCTACTTGAACGATAACAACAGAGAGTTCATTTGTCCAGCCAGCTGTTCCGAAGTTAGATGGCTACTATGATCATTGGGCAATGCTCATGGAAAACTTATTGAATTCAAAAGAGTATTGGAGACTTGTGGAGAATGGAGTTCGTGCAGTGGCTGAAGGTTTTGTTCTCACATATGCACAGATGAAAAGGATTTGAAGGCAAAAACCTATCTATTTCAAGCATTAGATCGTTCTATCCTAGGGACAATTCTAAAAAAAAAAGACTACGAAGGATATCTGGGATTCTATGAAGTCGAAATATCAAGGTACCACACGAGTGAAGCGTGGAAATTTGCAGGCTCTAAGGAAGGAATTTGAAATTCTTCAAATGAAGTCGGGAGAAACTGTGAATGAATATTTCTCTTGTACTCTTGCCATTGCCAACAAAATGAAAGCAAATGGTGAGGATAAAGGAAATACTGCTGTTGTTGACAAGATTTTACAATTTAGACACTTTAACCATAGATGAGTTGCAAAGTAGTCTTATTGTACATGAACAACACATGAACTCTCACGTGTTAGAAGAAGAACATGCTTTAAAAGTTTCTCATGGAGATCACTCCGGAAGCAGAGGTCATGATCATGGAAATTTTAGAGGAAGATGGCGTAGCTAGGGGTGGCAAAATGGCTCGGCGGCTTGGGCCGTCTGGGCCCGGCCCTTGAAAAGCCCGAGCCGGGCTTGGCTCGTGGCTCGGGCCGAGCCTCATTGAATTTTTTCCGCCTACGACCAAAAAAAGGATTAATATTGAATTTTTTAAAAGAAAAAAATTTAAAAAATAGAAAAATCCGGGCCGGCCCGGCTTAGCTCGGAAAAAGCGAACCCCCAATTTTCCAACGGGCTTTGGCTCGGCTAGGCTCGGGCCCGGAAAAAAGTTCGATTCTCCGAGCCAGGGCCTAAATTTGAGCTACGAGCCGACCCTGTCCGACTCGTTGCCACCCTACATATGATTGCTATATCCATAGTCAAGAAACGACGTGTAGACTAATTGGCCTGAACTAGCCCTAAAGATGGATAAATAGAAAATCATAAACAGCGCTACCAGTTGAAAAAAGACTGGACTAATAGGTTTCTCAGTGCGATTGATAAAGGATACCCTATAGCATCCCAGATGACTGAAATGGGGTAAGAGGAAGGGAAGTAGGTGTTGGATGCAGTTGTTGAGGTATCGATCCTGTTTGCCGATGGAATAATGACGATGGCTGATGACCACCCATCATTAGTGGTTTCTGTAGAGTCATCCGAAGCGGTTGCTAAGCAAGAGGCACCATTGGGCTCAGCGTGTAAAGTGGAGGTGGGGGTGGGTAGTGACGGATCGAGGACTAGAGGTCAGCTTGGGTGACTTGACCGTTGACCATTGACCTTCGATAGTCAATTGTCCTAATAGCGAGATCACTTATTGATATTTAATTAAATAATATTAAAAATTCTTCAATTTATATGTAAATGCACTGAAACGTAAATATCGTATACATATAAAAATATAATTCAACAAACCCAAAATTCACAAATTTTCCAATTTATCATTTATCACAAATTCCTCAATTTTTTTTTTTTTATACAGAATGTCACTTTTTACATTCTCATTTTTGCAAACACTTAGGATGCATCAATGAATTGATTCAAAATTAATTTTTCACATGTATTAATCAAATCCATTTCCATTCAAGATAAAATGTTATTTTCAAATAAATTTTTTGGTCACTCTATCAAAATTGAAATTTCATATATACTAACTCATCACTATTAATTCATGGTTGAATTTTCATGTATCGAAAGTTTAGTTGAAAAAAGAATAAGGAAAATGGGAAAAAAAAAATCTCTCTTATATTTGTCTCATCTTTGACAGAAAAATGCATCTAAAAACAAACAAATATGTCAAAAATTTCAAATTCATAAATAAAATTACAACAGCTTCAGCAAAATGGATTATATTGATAATTTTTTTCTGACAAAATGAACTTCTAATTAGTATAAGAGAATGAAATTAAAAATAGCAAATGAAATCATTATCGAAAATTGTATTTGAAAACTTTCATAAAAATCATTTAAAAAAAATGAGCAACTTTTCAATTTTGTCAAAAAAAAAAAAAAAAAAAAAAAAAAAAACGTACATGAATTGATTTAATTTGGATTCATTGGAAGATTTTAAAAAGAAAACGTCACCATAGGTTGGATATTCTATAATCTGTGCATTGCCTGAAAATCGGAATTAATGTTATAAAGTAGAGAAAAAAAAACAAAAACAAAATGGAGAAAACAAATAGAATTTTATATTTTTATTTTGAATCAAAGTCTCATATTTATGGAGAAGAATTAGAGTTAACAAGGATATAGCAATCATAATGACTAAGGTGCACAGATATAAAAGACATCCATAAATACTATTATATGTACAACACTCCCCTTGAATATTTATTTACACAATTATTATCTCATCGAAACATTATTTAGCAAAAATTCGATGGGACAAAAATGTCAAGAAATGAAAATGAGTAAAAATAAATTGGAGTAATAAAAAACAGTCTAATTAAAACATTGTCAATAAAATTTAGTAGGACAAAATTTGATCGAAAGAAAAAAAAAGTACTACTATTCCCCCCGATTTCAATTTTTGTATCAAATGATCCATCTCTTGTATATTGTCTTCAATATTGATATCTTGTACGTTAATGTCTTCAAATAACACAATTTTCATATGAAATATTTATCAATATTTTATGAATGTAGTAACATGATGATTTGAAAAATAACTCTTGTTGATCTCTTTAAAAGTTTCATATATATATATTAGAATGCTTCAAAATTTATCTCATTAAAAATCATGCCAGGAAAATCTAGTGGGACAAAACTTTGATCAAGAGAAAAAGAGTACAACGCGTATTTACTTCCCCTCAAGCATATTAAATCCTTCGGGGATAACATTAATAGGCATGTCAAATAAGGTGACTATCACGTATTTCAAATTTCTTATATCGTCAAGTTAATATTATATGGACTCGTGATTTCATTCACTACGATCTTTGCAAAATTCACTATGTTGAGAGACGTGCAATACATATTACAATTTCATAGAAATACAATGAGATATATATTATTCGAGATGTGTGCTATTTCGAGATCACATTATATTTTATTATTGCTTCTTTAAGAGCAATAAATCAATATTATTTTGAAATATTGAAAATTATAATATTATGTTCTTCAGGAGCAATAATATACTATTCTAAAAGCATAATTTATGTTAAATTGTATTTATTATACTCTTCTAGAGTAAGTAAAATTTAATTAGAATATCAATATATAAATAAGTATGCAGAAGAATGGACATGTAAAGAAATTGGATAATTTAATTCGTGATTTCATATAGAAATCGATCAATATTCTTCTGAAATATTGAAATTGTAATATCATACTCTTTTGGAACAATTAATATAATTTTGAAATATCAATTATAATGTTGTGCTACTACATGAACAAAAAAATATTTGTAATAGACACATTATTGTTTAAAATAATAAATTGTATAAGAATTTACTCTTCAAGAGTAAAATCATAATTCATGTTACATTTTATTTAATTATACTCTTTAGGAGCAAGTAAAATCTAACTAGAATATTAATAATAATGTACTAATTCAGGAACAATAATATTTTATAACAGATAGATATACGAATACAAAATTCATAAATTATACACGTATTAAAAAGAACAATAACGAGGTAATTAAACAAGAAGTAAAAAAAATTTATTACGGTGATTAGATATGCATAATTATGATTGCTTATTCTACTATGATGATTGGACATGCACATCTTGATGATTGGATTTCAAAAATTTGGACATAAAGAAAACTAGGCAGAAACCAATTTGCTATGCTGCAATGAAAATTAATTGGGCAGAAATGAATCCATGAAAATTAATTATGCATGTAAGCTACAATAATAAAAATGACGTATATGATTTGAGATTGACTATAGACTACTTTCAAAATAATATGTTATAATTTTTAAAAAATCGCACTGATAACATTTTATAAACTAGAGAGAAAAAGAGAGAACAAACTAGAGAAGCAATAAAATTGTATGTTATATTAATAACTAAAGCCCCATATTTAAAGAAAAGAATTACGGACTATAGGGGATATAATAGTCATCATGACTAGGACTGCAGAGATGTAAAAGTCATTAATAAATACTACTACATTTACAACAAATAATATGATTTATTCTTTTTGTAACGATTCATTAAAAAGTCCCTACTCTTTTATGTATTTGTGCAATTTTCCCCGGAAAGAGGCTCAACTAAAGAAATGGCCCAGAATCTTTAAAAAAAAGGCCCAACTTCAGTTTCCGACTTCACGCTCTTCTTCCCCATTCTTCTTTCTTCCGTGTCTTCACAACAAGAAGTCTGTAACTCTAGTTTCCTCCTGCACAGTTGCAAGGGCGGAGCAGAGGGAGGTCCTGGGGGACCTAGACCCTCCAATTTTTTGACAATTTTTTTTCTTTTTTCTTTTAATTTTTTTAATTTTTTGTATTTACAATTTTGTCCTGAAATTGAATATAAATTAACAC
Organism: Osmanthus fragrans; assembly: GCA_019395295.1. Classification (NCBI taxonomy): domain Eukaryota; kingdom Viridiplantae; phylum Streptophyta; class Magnoliopsida; order Lamiales; family Oleaceae; genus Osmanthus; species Osmanthus fragrans. The sequence goes on along the minus strand of CM033355.1, from coordinate 15,584,342 downwards.
TTAAAGTCTTAAACCACCATTCCTTCCAAATCCAAGTTCGATTGTCTTCTTTCTCTCTTGAATTATAAATGGTTAAATGATAACTTGATAGTGTATATTGATAATAATGTATTCGACATGATTGATGATGATGTAGTTATAAAACGTTATCAAAGTATAAGAACTCGAAAGAAACGTTTGTAATAAGGTATGATTGTGCTAAATTAAAGATTTGTACTCAAGAAATACTTTCTTTTATACATTTATTGATTTTTTTTGTTAATAAGGTATCAAAAAAAAAAAAAAAAATTTGAGTAGTAGATTATGCAACGTATTTCTTCTTAAATTTGGTAAATAAGCTAGGCTTTTCTAATAAATATTTTTAACCAAATCTTCTTCATAACAAAATGAGCTCTTTATAAATAAAAATTAAAACTTAGACCGCCAGAGATATTTTGATTGACAAAAATCCATCAGAAATTGTAAAGTAGATCGGTCAATCAGCTCGAGCTTGTTTAGCTCAATCTGAATTTGTTGATTGTTTTAGCCCTTATAGTATTTATCTTTTAAGATTCGAATTTTGTGCCAAGTCCAAAAACAACATAAATGTGTAATATAGGCAAGGATATATAGCTTACGCAATTTGGAAATTAAAAATGCCATAAAGACTAAGAGATCTTTAGTACGTAATAAAAATCACACCGTGACAAACACTTTTACTATGACTTATTAATTATTATAGCTTATTCTTGATGTCATGATTACGTGCAACATAGGATCAATGATGTCCAGTTCCATCACCATAATCACCACCTTTTCCAGTTCCGCCACAAAAACCATTGGGGCCACCGAAACCGCCACTATGGCCGCCACCTCCATTTTCACCAATGACATGTCCACCTCCATATCCACCACCAAGGCCGAAACCACCACGAGTGCTGCCAACACCGCCACCCTTTGCACCAATGACATGTCCACTTCCAAATCCACCACCAGGGCCACCAAAACTACCTCCCTTTGCACCAATGCCATGTCCACCTCCATATCCACCACCAGGACCGCTAAGAATGCCACTAGCGCCACCCAAACCACCACCACGGCCAAATCTGGGGCTGGCAAAACCACCACCAGGGCCGCCTAAACCACCATCATGGCCATATCCACCAACAAAGTCGAACCCTCCAGGTTCATCAAAAGTACCACCAGGGCCTCTCAAACCACTACCAGGACCAAATCCTGTTCCAGGCCCGTATTCCACCATTAGGGCTAAACCCACCTACTTTGCCATTTGTCACAAGCTTTTCTTCATCATTCAGGTTTCTGGAGACAACCCCACACACTAGATCAGAAAAACAAAGAAATAACAACACACCAACTTTCATTGCAATAATTATAACTACTTTAAGAGGAGAGAACATCATGCAAGATGGGTTTATATACTATTGTCCTCTCCTGTGATCTCCCTTTCATTCAGATTTGCACTAAATGGTCCATCAAACAACATTGACATTTACACTCAGTTTCTATATCAATTAAAAATAGTTTATAAATTTAGTCAAAATCAATTATTATTTTCGATTATACATTCATAACTATTACTCCTTATTATCCATATATTTAGTAAGACCTACAAGTATTTCTCTTTATAAACCATTTATAAATTTATTAAATGGACACTTAGTCCATGTTTGACCCCCATTAAATTTTAATTCATTTTTCTTTTTTTCTCTTATAAACCACACATTCTCTCAATAAAATAATATTACACGTAAACCAAAAATTTTTCCTTATTTTTATATACACATTTTTCAAAAAACACTATTTTAAAATCAAATATATATATAACAATAAGCTTGGCATTGAAAGTTGAAACTCATTCACAAGTAGTCAATATCTGGCATTCTTTTTTTTTTTTCAGTCTAACAGCCAAAAGGCCAAAGGAAAAATGAAAGGGTGATATGTTTTACTGCTGAGAAAATTTAAAAAGTATAAGTTAAATAATTAATACTAAAATTGGACTTGGATTACCAGTTTTCATAATCAGAAACTAGAAAATCTTTAACCTATTTTACAAAACAAGAAATGGAGAAATATTTTGGGGTTCTGTAAAGCCACTATACAAAGCTCAATTGGTTTAGGGATTTATTCTAACAAAAATTTTCTTTTCCATTTTAATTTGGGAATCTTGGATTAATGCCTGATTTAAATTTCTTTATAAAGTGTAGATTAAGATTTCTTCTTAAATTTGGTAACTAGTCTGGCTTTGGTAAGTTGGTAATGATTTCACCCGAGAATAATTTTCTAAAGTTATGGGGTTTTTTTTTTCTTCCTAGTAATTATGTTATTTTTGTATATATGTTCTTTAATATCATATAGAGATGAAAAAAATTTAGGAGGGTGTTCTCAATTGAGATTTTAATAAATTTTAATGAAATTCATTAAAATTTAGATTTTCCCAATCGAGATTTTAATTAAATTCAATGAAATCTTTTAAAATTTGGATATTTCCAATAATGAGTGGATTTATAAAGTTTCATTAATAGAGAGGTTTTAAAAGAGTTAGATGGATTTCAAGTCAAAAAATACATTCAACCAAATCTTTTGAAATTTCACCATATTTGATGGATTCTTATGGGATTTTGTGAAAATCTATCCAAATTCATAAAATTCATTATCTTCTAAAATCCATCAAACTTTAGTTGAAAAAACATTCCCATAAATCTTTTGATTGATAAAAATGTCAAACTTTACCTTTAAAGATTCATCGGAGTTTGACGTATATTTTTAAAATTGGTCGGAATTTTTAGTTAATATCATAGACATATTAAGTGTCTCGACGACGGACTAGCATACTCATTTTGTACCTTTATAACTTGCTAAACATTGCTCAGAATTAACCATTCCATAAATTAATTTAGCTCATATTAAATTGAGGAGTTACCTAATGTGCATAATGAAAGGCAAGCCAAAATCTTGCTTCACATATTTGAGAAACTGTGAGAAGGAAATAAAGGAAATAATTTATTATGTGAAGTAAAAATTACAAGGTACAAATAATTGTAATGAAAATGTTTTAATTCACTGTCTAGTAATCTTGCAACGATAGTTCATACTCTTTATTGATGTTTTGAATCCATGTATCGTGAGGATTAATTAGTGATGTCCAATTCCCCAATCACCTCCACCCTTGCCAAACCCACCAACCTTACCAAATCCTCCACCAATTCCTCCTCCTACAACACCACCAAAGCCACCTCCTTTACCGATTCCGCCTCCAACACCAAACCCTTTACCAAATGCTCCACCAGAACCTCCACCAATTCCAATGCCTTCGCCGAAACCACCACCAATGCCACTACCTTTGCCAAATCCTCCACCAATTCCTCCTCCCTTGCCAAACCCACCACCTGGACCACCTCCAAATCCACTGCCTTTCCCAAAGCCGCCACCAAAACCACCACTGTTTCCAACCCCGCCTCCAAATCCACCACCTTTTCCAATGCCGCCCCCAAATCCACCACCTTTGCCCATGCCTCCACCAAAACCACCACCTTTTCCAATGCCGCCCCCAAATCCACCACCTTTGCCTATGCCTCCACCAAAACCTCCACCTTTTCCAATGCCGCCCCCAAATCCACCACCTTTGCCTATGCCTCCACCAAAACCTCCACCTTTTCCAATGCCGCCCCCAAATCCACCACCTTTTCCAATGCCACCACCTTTCCCTATGCCTCCACCAAAACCACCACCTTTCCCAATGCCGCCTCCAAATCCACCTCCTTTGCCAATGCCAGCCCCAAATCCATCGCCTTTTCCAATGCCGCCATCAAATCCACCACCTTCTCCGATGCCGCCACCAAATCCACCTCCTTTCCCTATGCCGCTACCAAATCCACCGCCTTTCCCTATGCCTCCACCAAAACCTCCACCTTTCCCTATGCCTCCACCAAAACCACCACCTTTCCCAATGCCGCCCCCAAATCCACCCCCTTTGCCAATGCCGGCCCCAAATCCACCGCCTTTTCCAATGCCACCACCAAATCCACCACCTTCTCCGATGCCACCACCAAATCCACCGCCTTCCCCTACGCCTCCACCAAAACCTCCACCTTTTCCTATGCCACCCCCAAATCCACCTCCCTTTCCAAAGCCAACCCCAGCCCCCAGTCCGCCTCCCCCACCGATCCCGCCGCCACCACCGCCACCACCACCACCACCACCACCACCACCGAAACCGCCTCCACCTCCCTCGCCAATTGTCAGAAACTTCTCTTCATCATCCACATTTCTAGCAACGACCACACCCACCAAAACAACATAAAAACAAAGACAAAACAACCCGCCAACTCTCATCGCACCCCTTGTATTAGTACAACTCTCCAAGGAATATATGTTTAGAATTTACTAAAACCTAGCATTAAGAACATCATGCAAGAAGGGTTTATATATTACTCGGTATCCTCTCATAAAATCTCTCTTTCATTTAAATTTCATTAAATTACCCCCAACAACTACCTGTTAAACCGCATTGACATTTAATATTTTACAAATTCATCACAAGTCACAACATGTTTGGAAAGAACGTATTTATGGCTGTTTTACGTCTTTTCACACAAATAAAAAGTGCGAGTTAGGCAGGAAATGCTTTCGTCTCGTGGCGGTGGCTACCAGAAAAATTGAAGATTCATAGGCCATTAGCTTCTGCGTGATATTGTTCAGACAGTGAAAATGAAGAAATCTAATTAAATAAACAAATTATGTTTGTAATAATTCATCAATCTACACTATAATACTGAAATAATTAAAGGGTCATTAATTATTACTATTATGATATATAGGTGAAGGAGTTCGAATAATTGCAGCCTGGAATTTGGAAGCCATCTTTCCGTTGCTACGTACAACAGCTAGTCAGTTTCGTGCATGCTAATACTTTACCTATATCTTGCGTAACTAGAATCTGTGTTAGGTTTTTATTAGACTAATAAAATCAATTATTGTTTTTAAATATATAAAATGTTAAGGTCTATTATGTGCATGTTTGGCAAAGAGTGAATCATACTTTTTATCTACACATATATTTTAGGATCTACGACTTGTGCTCATTCATTCAATACATATTCCGCAAGACCCGTAATTTATAAGATATTAATTTTTAATTTAAACACTCCCAAGCTTGCATGAAGTATAACTAAGCTTAAAATGGATATTTATTTGTCAATCTCCGAATAGTTTTGAGTACTACATGAGGAGTAGAAGAGAACTTGCCATTTGACATTTATTATGTGTTTTTGGATTGATTACATTGATAGAATACATTGAATGAACTTAGGTCTTTATAAATCAAGATCATTATGTATAGCACAACCACTCAACCTATTGAAAGGATAAGTTTGGGAGTGGTTGATCCATTGCCGGGAGCTATTTAGATATGTATTGATTCCGTGCATGTTGAATATTTGTGTGGAATGTTTTTGGCTAACAAGTAAAAACTAGGTGAAAATCATCTACTAGGGGTCTCATTTCAATAATTTATCTAAAAAAATAAAAAAGCATTGCATTAGCTGTGATGTAGGAAAAATTGACCTACATTGTGTGCAGCTAATCTTGAGTAATCTGGCCTATTCATCACCAATGTTTAGGAGACGATCTATCAGGGAAGAAGACTGCCTGCAATGTAAAGTGAAAGTTATCTTCGAAAAAAAAAAAAAGATCCCAAAAATAGAAGAAGGGATACAATAAATAAATAAAAAAGCTCACACACCCCCCAAAGTATGTTGAGGCAATGACAAAGCAACCATAAGCACTGTTTCTACCCAGTTAAGCATTAGATACTTAGTTTGAAATTTAGACTTTTGGCGGGGTTATTATCCTAGTTGAAGTCTAGAGATTGAAACATTCAGACTTAAGGAAAATCATTATGTGTTGAGATAGTGACTTTCATTGGTGAAACCCAACAAAATTTGAGTCGGAAAGGAAAAGAGTGTTGTGTGATCAACCTTAGAATAAACACCTCGAGAATGTGATTGAAAAACAAGTTTGGGGTGTGCATCCCCCGAGAGAGAGAGAGAGAGAGAGAGAGAGAGAGAGAGAGAGAGAGAGAGAGAGAGAGAGAGAGTATTTGACTATTAAAGGTCGGGATTTAATCAATTTAAAAATTTATGATAATTTGATTGACTATGCACACACACATACATTGATCAAACATGGAGTAAGTAAAAGAATTAGTTTTAGTTGTATTACTTATAAACTTTTTGTAAAGTATCAAACGACTTTAATACTTGACGTGAGTTCGGCAAAGTTATCTAATATATTGTATGCTTACATGTTTAGTAGATAGTCTTGTTTGGGATGATCAAAAGTTTATGTTTGCGAGTATTTGATAAGTGCATTTTATGCGCTTATTTAGGTTTCTATTCTTATTTAATTATAAATAAAATTGAGTGATTACTTACTTAATTTATGTAAATTATGTTAATTGCAAAAAAATCCTAACTTGGATACAATTTATATGAAAAAGGCTATTTGAAACTTAATTGGAGTTGATTTGAAGTAATTGAAGATTAACTAAATTCTGTATAACGTCCTTGGGATTCTTACTGCGCTTTTCTTGTCCGAATTCTATTATTCTTGGTGACAGCGTTTAAACAAGGTTCAATTTGCCGAAGTAGATGCTTTGCGTTCAGCATGCAACTGATTCTGCTATTGTATCCTACAGCGAGAAGCAAATCTATTTTAAGGACACTGTATATTAAATAGGCCTCGATTTGCTAATATATTCTTCCTTTTAGTAATTAATTATTTTCGTGTATTTGTTCTTTCTTCAATTATTATGTTATTATATTTTTTTTATATGTTTTGTAACACCAATTACTCATGTAGCAGTAACTAGATGAATGTTTGACGAAAGCTAGATTAAACGGACATAGTTTTAATGCTCCCCTCAAAATATTATACCCAATCATTAGAATAACATATTCTTCGCCGATATATGCACGTGTTTATACTCATCAGCATCCTTGTTTGTCTCTTGAAGTATAAATATAGCTATTTGTGTTACGCAGAGGGTAAAAGTTCATGTCATGCCCCGATTTTAAATACCGGTCATGTTCAAGTTTCACTCACTCTAATATTTTAAGGAGTTTGAATACTCCAAACTTATTTTGTTTATAAGCAGTTAAAAATTGTGAAATGTATTTATTTTTTTAGATTCATTTATGATGAAACATTGACATTTTGTATTAGAAAATAGAGGATATACCAACTCTAATTAGAGAAGAAATGTTAAACTCATATTAGTGGAATAAAATAACAAACTATAAACAAATTCCCGCTGTACATTGCAAAACTCAAACTCGTGTTTGGTAAGAACGTATTTATGGCTGTTTTGTGTATTTTCACACAAATAAAAAGTGTGAGTTAGGCAGGAAATGCTTTCGTCTCGTGGCGGTGGCTACCAGAAAAATTGAAGATTCATAGGCCATTAGCTTCTGCGTGATATTGTTCAGACAGTGAAAATGAAGAAATCTAATTAAATAAAAAAATTATGTTTGTAATAATTCATCAATCTACACTATAATACTGAAATAATTAAAGGGTCGTTAATTATTACTATTATGATATATAGGTGAAGGAGTTCGAATAATTGCAGCCTGGAATTTGGAAGCCATCTTTCCGTTGCTACGTACAACAGCTAGTTAGTTTCGTGCATGCTAATACTTTACCTATATCTGGTGCTTCTTTTATGCAAAGAAGCTCAACTAGAATTTGTGTTAGGTTTTTATTAGACTAATAAAATCAATTATTGTTTTTAAATATATAAAATGTTTAGCAAAGAGTGAATCATACTTTTTATCCACACATATTTTAGGATCTACAACTTGTGCTCATTCATTCAATACATATTCCGCAAGACCCATAATTTATAAAATATTAAATTTTAATTTAAACACTCCCAAGCTTGCATGAAGTATAACTAAGCTTAAAACGGATATTTATTCGTCAATCTCCGAATAGTTTTGGAGTACTACATGAGGAGTAGAAGAGAACTTGCCATTTGACATTTATTATGTGTTTTTGGATAGATTACATTGATAGAATACATTGAATGAACTTAGGTCTTTATAAATCAAGAGCATAATGTAGAGCACAACCACTTAACATATTGAAAGGATATGTTAGGGAGTGGTTGATCATAATGTGTAGTGATCTAAGTTGATGCTAGATAGCATTATTTGGCAAAATATTAATTATTCAACATGTTTTGCGGTGAGAAAACAAAATTATCCTTATTTTGTTGGATAAGACTGAATGAACATCCACATTAATTGGCACCATAAATACCATATTTTATGAATTTTGATTAATTGCACATGATACATGGCTCCACATTTTTATGGATAACAAATTACTCGTTTACTTTTGCTAATAGAAATCAATAAACAAAAATGGCTACATATGGTTGTCCTTATATTTAAATTCTATTCGAAACTTCTCTATTTATTTTAAATAGAAAAGATAAGGAATTACACCAATGAATTCACCTAGTATAAATATAAATATAAACATAAAGTACTTGATCCTATATGAATAGGATTTTAATTATTTTCTTCTTTAGGTTAAAAAGTAGGAAAAATTTATGGGAAAACTTAAAAATTTTAAAAATATATATATATATTGAAAATGTGTGATAAAAACAAATATGGAGAAAAGTGATTCTTAAATAATAAAAAATCAATCAAGGACTAAAAAAATAAATGAAGCAATTTTTGAATGGTCATGAATCATACATTAGGGTTTGCCGATTTGGTATTGATCTATTTGCCATTATTGGTTATTTTATTATGCCTTCTGCATAGTATATTCTGAACAATATTTATCTCTTTTGGTACAAAATTTCAAATTCAAACAAAAATTTCCAGAAGGGCTCCACTAGAATGTGTCGATCAATGAAAAAGAAATGTAAGTCTTCTTCATGATCAAACCTATATTTTCCATGCGGAGGATTGATCAAACATTCAAAGTGTTATGAATTTGATCGGGAGATTATGATAATAATGAAATAAAGGAGAACAAAACAAGAACAATGAGATTTTGTGCGAACTCAAGACAAGAAAATATCATGGGTAGATGAGAATAAATTCACTATAATCTAGGGGTGTAAGCGGTCCGATTTTACCGGTTTCTGAAAGATTTTCAAACCAAAATGTTTACACCGGTTTGAAAAAAACTCAAACCTAAATCAAACCATTTTGAACGATTTGAAAAAAAAAAATCAAACCTAAACTTAACGATTTGATCCAATTTTAAACCGTTGATTTTGTCGTATATTTTTTTACCTGTCTACTTTTATGTAATTTATTTGTTGAATTCAATATATATTTATATCTTACTAGCAATAAATCTAAAATATACTAAATATATCTACTATAAATTTAAATACCAACAAAATCAAGGTGAAATCACGATAAATTAAAACATAGTTTTTTGTTCGCCTTTTTTAGGCTAATGATGTTACTATAACATTACGAGAACATTACAATATAAGTTTACTAAATTAAATATAAGGCTCAAAAAACATAATGATGTCCAACAAGACCTCGTGATCATCATATTTGAAAAAACGTTACTAATTAGACAGAAAGAATAACCAACCATAATAATTAAAGAATTGTTTATAATATCTAAATATAACAATTACACAAGCTTACCATTTTATATTATTACGAACTCAATTTCTCACATATACTCAAACATTAATTAATGTCACACATGATTCATCGTCTGAATAATCAAACAAATGCATTCATTATATCGTCATAGTATTAGATACTAAATAGATAAGAGAATTTTCAAAAATATGATAATAGAAAATGTAAATCATATGTCACAACTTTCATTGAATCATCCAATACCTCCACTTCATCTAAATATTGGCGCAGTATTATAGATTCCTTCTTAGTTTGCAATCAATTCTTTCCACATATACCAGCATCAATCATCCTTCAACCTAATGAATTCCTAAAGCAATCAAGTATCTTACCTCCGGTTGAGAATGTAGACTCAGAAGCAATTATAGAAATTTAAATTGCTAATATATTTTTGACAATTTGGGAGAATATTTTTTACTTAGGAGCATTATTTTCCACCACAATAAAATGTCGAATGGCTCCTTAGTCAAATCTTCACATCGATCGGACAAATAATTTACCAAATCATTTTTCTCCAACTTGGGTAGGCGAAGAAAGCGGAGACGAGGTCGCTTCGCGTGGAAATGAGAAGGGAATGGTTGGATTTTGAGTTTTAATCAATTGAAATGGGAAATGTATGGGTTATAGGTTTCTGGATTTCGGTTTTTACCTTTATGGACATATAAGTTGGGGTCATTCACCGTTCAACTTGGACAGTTAGGCTGGAAGTTGGGCTAAAAAATTATCTATTCTTATTGGTTGAAAAACATAAAATTGAGATTATTATAATTTATATATAAAATATAAATTAGGATTATTGAGTAATAATAATAATTTGGAATTTTGGATAAATTTTCAAAAAATTTCATTTTTTTATTTTTATATATTTTTTCGCCGGTTCGATTTGGTTTTAAATCGCAATTAAAATTCTCAAACCTAAACCAAACTGTTTTTGACCGGTTTGCTTTAGTTCAAAATCATTTCATTGAAGGGTCCACGTAGCATCAAATCGACAGTTTCTAAAATGCGATTTCGATTAAATTTTGTAGTTTGATGATTTTTGCTTACAGCCCTACTATAATCAATAGTAATTATGTTTACAATAAGATCTCAATACTCACAACTAAAATCTAAAACTCTCAAAATGTTGTATGAAAAGTTATGAATCAATACAAGTTATGACTTAAATATATACATCTCTAGAAACCTAGTTGTAGATGAATAGGAATCTAAAATGAGGTAGAGCGCGAAACTCGGGAAATGCTGTCACTCGAGCTGTAGGCGGACGAAAACATTCTGTTGAAAATCTGTAGGTGTTGCTCGATCGGCCAGCTAGCGATAGGCTATCGAAAATGCGACGATTTTTCTTCCCGTTCTATAATTTTGATCTCTCCAAACCACTTCAAATATGACTTAATACCCACTGGAATTTGGGTTACACTACAACAAATCTCCACTTTGAACCACATTTCAATACAAAGAACTCTAAAGTAAACATCACTCAACATCTTCCAAACAAGCATCAATGGACTAAATCAATGACAAACACCACCTAATTTCAAGTAATGCTCAAACTAAGGACCATGAAATGGTCTTGTCATTATATCATGAGGATTATCCTTGGTATCAACCTTGCTCACCACGAGCCATTAATTCACACAAAAAATGGTACTTCAAATCAATGAGCTTAGTCCTCTCGTGGAACATCTGATCCTTAGTCAGAAAAATAGCACTCTAACTATCATAATAAATTTTAGAAAATTGCAAGTCTACACGGATTTAACCTATTAAACCCCACAACCACATAGCCTCCTTACATGCCTCTGTAATGGCCATGTATTCTGCTTCTATTGTAGACAAAGTAACTTTCCAACTGATAGCACAACCTCCAAGGGTAAACACATACTCTGTAAGTGATTTCCTAATTTCCTTTTATCAATATCCCTGCATAATTGGAATCCAGATACCCAAAAACTTCATCTGCGTTTCTTCCAAAATGCAAGCAAGCATTAGTTGAGCCTTTCAAGTATCTAAATATCCATTGCACCGTTTTTCAATGTTCCTTACTAAGATTTGTCATGTACCTACTAACTGCACCGACTGCATGTGTCAAATCTGATCTTGTACAAATCATAATATACATAAACGAACCAACTGCACTAGAATAAGGAACCTGAAACTTGTAATCAATGTCTTCATTTGATTGAGGACACAATACAGTTGACAATTTAAAGTGGACAGCTAAGGAAGTACTGACAGTCTTAGCATTCAACATATTGAACCTTTGAAACACATTTTCAATGTATTCCTTCTGACTCAAATACATTCAGCTAGCCTTTCTATCTTTCAAAATTTTCATTCCAAGAATTTTCTTTGCTACACCCAAATCCTTCATCTCAAACTCCTTACTAAGTTGAGATTTCATCTTTGTGACCTCTGCTTTATCATTGGCTGTAATGAGCATATCATCAACATGTAATAGAAAATATGTTATAATTACTTCTGCTGAAACTATAAGTAGTCATGAATGAATCGAACCTTTTGTACCACTACTTCGGTGACTCTTTAGTCCATACAAGGACTTCTTCAATAAGCATACATAGTCTTTTCTTCCAGAAACTATGAAACCCTTTGGTTGATGCATGTAAATGTTCTTCTCAAGTTCTCCATACAAAAATGCTATCTTGACATCAATTTGCTCAAGTTCCAAGTCATTCTATGCTACTTTCCCAAGCAAAGCTCGAATCGAAATATGCTTTACAACCGGTGAGAACAGATCTATGAAGTCAACACCTGGAATCTGACTACAACTTTTTGCTACCAATTTGGCCTTATACCTCGTATCTTCAATCCCTGGTGTCCCTTCTTTTCTTTTTGGACACCTACTTACACTGAACAACCCTTTTATCCTTAGATAGTTTCAACATGTCCAAAGTACATGTTTTATTTAATGACTCCATCTTCTCCTGCATAGCAATCAACAATCTGCTAGAATTACTAAAACTGACTGCCTCTGAATATGTAGCTGGTTCTTCACTGGAATCAATTTATTCAGCCACATTCAAAGCATACGCTACCAAGTCTATTTCGCCATATTTCTGTGGAGATCGAATATGTCTGTGAGGTCTATCCTTAGTAATTGAATAATGTGGCATTGCTGGTGGTGTAGGCAAAGTATTACTATTTGTCAATTCTGAGCTAAACTGTTCTGAATTAGACTCTTCTGAAACCTCTTATTGTTTCCCTAGACCAATTTCCAACTCCACATGAGTTGAATAATTATGTTCCTCTATTTTATTAGAATCCCCACGAGGTGAACCATGAACCATAGAAAGTTTATCAAATACTACATCTCTACTAACCACCACTCTTTTTGTCTCAGGACACCATATTTTATATCCTTTCATACCTGATTTGTACCCAAAAAAATCACACTTTCTAGACCTAGACTCCAACTTCTCATTATCCACATGAGTCTAAGCAGGATACCCAAAAATCTTCAAATCAATATATCAAAAAGGTTTATCGGACCATACCTCTTCTAGTGTCTTTTTTCCAATGGCAGTTGTAGGTGAACAATTAATCGATAAACAAGCTGTGGTAGTAGCTTCAGCCAAAAAAATTTAGGCAACCCAGAGTTTGAAAGCATACATCGAACCTTTTTCCATCACAATTCTATTCATTCGTTCAGCCACACTATTTTATTGAGGAGTTCTGAGCACTGTCAAGTGTCTCAAGAGGCCTCCAACCCTGCAGAAGCTATTGATTCATCTAAAGAAAACTTCAACCCATTATCTGTGCGTGGACGTTTAAACTACTTTCCAGTCTGCTTTTCAATCATTTTTTTTCACTCCTTCAAGGTTCCCAAACACATCACTTTTCTATTTCAAGAAGAATACCTAAACTTTCCTGGAGAAATCATCAATCACCGTCAACAAGTACTAAGCACATCCTCTTGAAGGTACCCTGGTCGGGCCCCAAAGATTTGAATAGATATATTCAAGTGTTCCTGTCATGTTGTGTCTACCTGTAGAAAATCTAACTTCTTTCTGTTTCCCAAATACACAATGCTCACAAAACTTCATCTTACTGATCTTCTGCCCATCGAGAAGTCCCATCCTACTCAATCCTGTCATACTATTTTCACTTATATGCCCAAGTCGCATATACTAAAGTTTAATAAATTCCTCATCTGTCAAAGAAGAAGTAGAAACTGCTGCATCTCCTATAACTATGAAACCTTATAAAATGTATAACTGTGTAGAGTTTTTCTATTCCTTCACGACAGTAAGAGCACCTCCGACCCACCTTCAAAAATCCACATTCACCAGTGTATTTATGACCTTTTGAGTCAAATGAACTCAAAGATACGAGATTTCACTTCAGTTCTGGAATGTACCTGACATCTGTAAATGCTCTGATAATACTATCGAACATTTTGATTCTGACTGTACCAACTTTGACAATTTTGCAAGGCAAATTGTTTCCGTTAATTACTATACCTCTCGAAACTCTTTCATATGTCGTAAATCAGTCCCTTAGGACACATATGGAAAGTACAAGCCGAGTCAAGAACCCTTTCCTTACAAGGTTTGGAATCTATGTCAGAAATCACAAGATGCCTTCCTTCACTTTGCCCATCTTCCACAACATGAGTCTCCACTGTGTTAACATGTTGCTTTCATCTTTCATTAGCACCAGCAGCTTTATTCCTGTTCTTCAAAGAATAACAATCAGTCCTAATATTCATTCTTTTTATAGTAATGACATACGTTTTCTGCATGTCTGAATTTCGATCTACCCCTCATATTTCTAGCAGAATTCCTATCTTGATTTCTCCCATGAACAACCAGGCATTCCGCCTGACTCTCAGATCCTCCAGCAAAATGTCTCATCTTCTCTTTAGATAGCAAATCATCATAGACCTCTTCCACGGTGAGAGTACATCGACTATAGATAATAGTATCCCTAAAAGTTACATATGACGATGGCAGTGAACACAACAATATCAACATCAAGTCCTCCTCATCATACTTAACCTCAAATGTCTACAAATTGGCCACGATTTCTTTGAACATAGTTAAGTGATCATCCAATCACGCACCTTCGAACATCCGATGAGAATACAAGCACTGTTTCAAGTGTAGATTGTTGGTCAAGCTCTTTGTCATACGAAATTGCTCCAACTTCAATAACAATGCAGTGACATTTTTCTTCTTGAGAACATCCTGAAGAATTTGATTTGATAGATGTAGATGAATTTGAGATTGAGCTTTTCGATTCGTACGCTGCTTTTCTTCCCTCATCCAGGTTGAAGGCTTCCTATCAAAGCCAAGTAGGGCTTTCTTCAAATCCATTTGCATGAGAACTGCTCGCATCTTTACTTGCCATAGAGTAAACCTCGTGTTTCGATCCAATAATGAAATATCATATTTCATCGTTGCCCTATGGAATAATCAACATTCGTTCCGATACTAGTTGTTGTAAATTTGACTGGAAGATTATGATAATAATGAAATAAAGCAGAACAAAACAAGAATACCAAGATTTACGTGGAAATCCAATATGGGAAAAAACCACGAGCAGAGGAGGAAAAATTCACTATGATCAATAGCACTTGTGTTTACAGTAAGATCTCAATGCTCTCAACTAAGATTCAAAACTATGAATCAATACATGCCAAGACTTGTAGATATGCAATCCTAGAAACCAAATTGTAGATGAATAGGAGTCTTAAACGTGTTAAAATACGAAACTCGGGAAACACTGTCGTTTGAGCGACAAGCGGGCGCAAACTTTCTGTTGAAAATCTGTTGGTGTTGCTCAAGCAGCCAGCTAAAGTAGGTTAGCAAAAATGTGGCGATTTTTCTTCCCAGTCCATAATTTTGATAGCTCCAATACCACTTCAAATACGACTCTAGTACCTATTAGAATTTGGGTCACACTACAACACAAAGCCTAGTTGAAATTTGATGGTTCATAATTTTGGTACGTAAATTATATTAGACTCAACATTAAATTAAAAATTTCTCTTCTGTTATAGTATTAAAGGGTGTATTTAGTACCGTAACATAACTTACTGAGTAAATTTTGTAGTTTGTGCTGAATAGATTAGTTATACGAAGTTGATATAGGAAATTATAAATAAAAACAAAGATATGTAACAAAATTTATTTTTTTGTATTTAATTTTCTTCAGTCCAATACTGTGTTGGAGAATAATATTTAGAAAGAAAACTCCTCATTTTTCCATGTGAAAATGACAATATTAAATTTGTCAATAAATATTCAAAATTTTGTCATCTTAAATTTACAAAATTGCTGGCCTAATTAATTGATAATGCAAATAAGTAGGTAGTAAACGTATAGAAATGTCATGATTATATATATTAGACATGAGGATATGTCAGTTATGAAAAGGAATTTTCGGAGTTCTTAACTGATACCTAAATTTCCATGTGGAAGATAGATCAAGATCAAGCATTCAATGCTTCGTTGAAAATTGCTCTTTGTAGATCTGACATGCTCGACGAGACAAATCTAATTTATAAAAAAAAAGTGTACTCTTTGACTGTAGTTTTAGAGGGCGTGCTTTGCATATAAGGCTGGATAAATATGTAACAAAATTTGCCAATTATCATTTTAAATTTTCAGCTCGTCTAAAGTTTTAAATTAAAATATGCTGTAACTGAAATTCTATGTTGCCACAAGTGTTGGCGGTAATTACAGCTTTGATGTGCCAAGATCTGATGTAAAATGAAGAAGAAATGATGTAGCAGATTCAGTAGTAAAGAACAGGAGAAGAATAGAGAGAAATGAGAAATTTTGAAGCTTTCTTGAGGTCTGATTTTGATTTTCTAACACGGTACTTTTTGCTACACGAGAGACTTTAAAATATACTTCACAATCACATTTTTAACCCTCAATTGTTTGAAAATATTATTTGACTTTTCTACTACAAACACTATATATGTATATATTAACATTCTCCCCTTTAAAGTGTTTTTCTTGAACTCCTAGTGCTTCAATTGCTGAGATTTTTCTTTTGCCATTGCTTTAGTGAATATATGAGCTGCTTTCTCTTCAAACATGCAGAACATTAAATTCACTTCTTCTTCTTCAATTGCATCTCTGATAAAGTGATGGTTGATTACAATACGTCTACTTCTGCTATGAAAAATGTGATTCTTTGCCATTGCTATAGCTGATTTATTATCACAAAAAAATTTTGTGGCCTCCTTTTGCTTTTTACCAATATATTCAAAAATTATTCTCAACCAAAGTATTTGAGATGTTGCAAGTGCAGCTGTAACATATTCATCTTCTCCTGATGATGGAGCAACTGATTGTTTCTTCTTTGAAGTCCAAGAAAGCATACCTAATCCAATAGAAAATGCATAACTGGATGTGCTTTTCATATTATCCACACAAACTCGCCAATCACTATCACGAAACCCAATTAACTTCACTGGAGAACTTCTAAAATATTGAATTCCATAACTCATGGTACCTTGAATGTATCTAAGGACTCTTTTTGCTGCTGCAAAATCAATGTCACTTGGAGAATGCACAAATTTTGAAAGCATACTTGCTGCAAACATGTATCAAGTTCTGTGGCTATGAGATAAAACAAATTTCCAATAAGACTTCTACAGCGAGTAGGATCCACCTTTCTTCTTCCATCCTTTTTCATGAGTATTTTGTTGACAACAAGAGGTGAAGCTATTGGTTTAAAATCAAACATTCAAAACTTTTTCAAAAAAATTTCAGCATCTCTCTCCTGTGAAATAAATACCCCTTCTTCATCTTGATAAACTTCAATTCCCAAAAAAATAAAAAATAAAATAACATACCCCAAACCATTCATTTCATACTTCATCATCATTTTTATTTTTTTTATTTTAGATTCTCTATCATTTCAACATTGCTTCCCCGTCATTACCAAATCATTAACAAGCTCCCTTGTGTTATTCTTTTCAATCACATCAATTTCTTCTTCCATAACTTTCTTCCAGCCCTTTTCCTTTACTGCTTCATCAAAATTCTCTGGCTCCACAACGCAAAAATTACATCTTGCATAAATATCATTCAAATTTCTCAATATTGTTGGAATTGAACTTGATGATGATGAACTTGAACTTGGAGATGATGGTGTTCGTGGAGAAGAGTTTTCAGAATTGTTTTGATCTTCTTGAGTTGCATTTTGCTGTGAAATAGCGACTAGAATAAATTGCTTTTCCTCGTTACCTTGCTCCCATTTCCATTTAGCCTTTTCTTTGAATATCACATCTTGGTTAATGATAATCTTGTTGGTTCTCAAACTGTACTGTAGCCAACAAATATGCACTTTCACTTGTCTCACCCAGCTTATATCTTTTCTCCAGTATTGAAATTTGAGCATGACAAATATGAAAGCCCAAGAATAGCTAACTAAGAGGGGGTGAATTGATTTTTAAAACTTTTTCGAAAATTTATCCAAATTTAAGCAAGTTGAGAATGAATAAGTCAATCAAACAAATGCACAAGTACGAAAGCAATAAGTAAAAGGAAATAGAGTGTGCAAATGATGTAATTGTAGAGGTATGATCCCAACCAATGATCTGCGTCCTCTATTACCAAGCTTTCCGTCACGAGCAAGACATTTTCACTAAATTTGATTGACTTATGGTACAATTCAAACCTTTACAATGCTTCCGGTGACATACAAACAAGGAGAATCGATCTTTATACAACATTGAGCATTTTGAGACCTCAATATGACCCACAAATTTAACGAAAAATGATTTTACAATTTGAAATTTCTTTCTTAATGAACGATATAATCAAGTTAAGTACAAAGAGATAAATTGGCTAACACTTTAGTGAATAGCGACGAATGAAGCTCAAGTATTAGGTGAGAGAAAACAAACTTTGATGAAAAAATATTTTTCAAAGGTTAATTCAATCAAAAGTTTTTCAAAGTGAATGATTTGATAAAGATAAATAAGATGTAAGATCAATATAATTCAGTTCAAGAATATCTTACTTAAATGCTTTCAAAAGTGTGTAATGAATGCAACGTGAAATGATATTTGTAGAGGTCAAAATGCCAAAAATTCTGACCACCCGGACAACCAATCCAAACGTCCACATTTTGAATAGGACATTTAAACTAGCCTTTGTGCGTTAAAATTCAGAACGGTTAAAAAAAGTGTCAGATGGATGAACCGAACATCCGCTTATACAGATTTTCCCGAATTTTTCTTTCTTGATTGTTTTGAAAAATGTAGGCTTTGAAATGACATTTTTCACTTTATTTTTTAAGGTAAGTGATATTGTAAAGAGTTTGAATATCAAGTTGAAATACTTAACCTTTTGCAAAATAATTTTTATACAAGTGTTGTTATGAAATAATTTTCTCGTGCGTAAAAAAAATTTATTGAGCTTTTAATAATTCATTGCTAAAGACCTTTATATATGAATGCAAAACATCTTAATCTAATATCGTCGATGTTTGACTAGGGAAGCTCTTTGTCTTAAGTTATTTGTCGTGAATGCTTGGCTTCCATCTCGATTTTTATTGATCGTTCGATGCAAGTCTTTTGGTAGTGATCTTTTTGTCCCCAATCGATCAACTTAGCAACAATTTCTATGAAGATTTGAATTCAACTGTTAGAAATAAAAATCAACTTATTTGTTATAATCAAAACATGAAGTCAACCATATGTCAACAATTTTTCTTTTTTTATTATGACAAACAAAGATGATTTGCAACAAATTGATAAGGGATGAAAGAAAAGAAAAATTAGATATAATATATAATTCTTATATTCCCCCTATCGTTTACAAGTCAAAAACTATCTCAAGTATATCTCATTTGCATATTACATTTGTTAAACATACACGCATATCATCTCATATGTTCCCCCCCCCCCTTTTGGCATAATTAAAAAGTATGAAAGTGGGGATCCAAAAACACAAGGCATGCAAGATAAAAAAATTTAAAAAAAACTATATGCACAAATAATAGCAAGTAAATTTCCTTGGAAAGCAACACAAGATATCTAAAACACAAAAGCAAATTTCATCCATAACGAGAGAAGCTAGAGGAAGCATGAGTGTATCCGATACACAAAAGCAGTACATAAATATAAGGAGAAAGACGGTCGGCACCAATGCGGGGCATTATCGTCTTAAGGAGAAAGAGCCGAACTCTTACCTCGACCATTATCATTATTTATTCCGTTCATTCTGTAAGTCGAAATTCTACCCAAACTATTTATTCGCTATTTGAATATAAATTGTTGCACGATAAAATCGATATATTTTTTCAACAATCTTAAAATGATAATTTTTGTTTACGTGCTAATTTATATTCTGAAATGTTATTATATTATGCCAAGTAATACTGTACCCCAACAATGCTTACGGGGAGAAACCAGAAGAATTTGTGAGAGTGGATTTTAAGAGAAGGCAACAGAAAATGTCGTTTTATCTCACGACTCTAAATTTGGCAAAATTCTTGAGTGAAGATGCTCCAACTGTTGAGAAGAAAGAAATAGATCCTCAATTGCCTTCACAAGACACTATACATCATGTATAGTTCGGTCAAGACAGCTAAATTACTGTGGGAATCATTGGAAAAGTAGTACAAAACGGAAGATGTCGAATTGAAGAAATTCTTGAGTGAAGATGCTCCAACTATTGAGGAGAAAGAAACAGATCCTCATTTACGAGCAGCATTCACTGCATGGAGTCATGGTGACTTTTTGTTCAGGAACTACATCTTCAATTCCATTGACAACACACTATACAATGTATGTAGTTCGGTCAAGACAGCTAAATTAGTGTGGAAATCGTTGGGAAAGAAAGTATAAAACGGAAGACGCCAGATTGAAGAAATTCTCGAGGGAAGATGCTCCAACTGTTGAGGAGAAAGAAATAGATCCTCAAAAACGAGCAGCATTCAATGCATGGAGTCATAGTGACATTTTGTATAGGAACTACATCATTAATTGCCTTGACAACACACTAGACAATGTATATACTTCAGTCAAGACAACTAAATTACTGTGGAAATCATTAGAAAATAAGTACAAAACAAAATATGCTAGAAGAAAAGTCAGCACCAGTGCAGGGTATTATCGTCTTAAAGAGATATAGTCGAACTCATACCTCGACCATTATCATTCTTTATTCCATTCATTCTGTAAGTCAAAATTCTGCCCAAACTATTTATTCGCTATTTGAATATAAATTTTTACACGATAAAATCAATATATTTTTTCAACAATCTTAAAATGATAATTTTTGTATGCTAATTTATATTCTGCAATTTTGTTAGATTATGTCAAATAATACTACATCTGTCGTACCTCCCAACAATGCTCATAGGAAGAAACTAGAAAAATTTGCTGGAGTGAATTTTAAGAGATGGCAACAGAAAATGCAGTTTTATCTCACAACTCTAAATTTGGCAAAATTATTGAGTGAAGATGCTCCAACCGTTGAGGAGAAAGAAACAGATCCTCAAAAACGAGCAGCATTCGATGCATGGTGTCATAGTGACTTCTTGTACAAAAACTACATCCTCAAATGCCTTAACAACACACTATACAACGTATATAGTTCGGTCAAGACAACTAAATTATTATGGGAATCGTTGAAAAATAAGTACAATACGGAAGATATCGGATTGAAGAAATTCGTTGTAGGCAAATTCCTGGACGTCAAAATGGTAGATTACAATACAGTAATGAATCAAGTGCAAGAGTTACAAATCATCTTGCTTGAGATACATGCAGATTGTATAAAGCTCTGTGAGTCATTTCAGGTTAATGCGATTAACGAAAAATTACCACCAATGTAGAAAGATTTCAACTACCCAAAACATAAACTCAAGAAAATGGGGCTCGAAGATCTAGTTGTAAGATTAAGAATTGATCAAGATAATCGAAATTCTGAAGCAAAAAATTCTAGAAAGCTGCAAATGAAAGCTAAAGTCAATTTGGTAGAGCAAATACTAGCAAGAAAAGGAAGCACTCGGATAATGGCAAGCAAAAGAGCAAGGCCAAGAAATTGAAAGGAGATTGCTATAACTACGGTAAGCCTGATCATATCGCAAATGATTTTCGACAAAAAAAGAAAAATGAAAAGGAAAAAGTACACTTGACCGAGGAAGACAAATTGTCCAATGGTATGTCTAAATTAATGTTCTCTGCTGTTGTACTTGAAGCAAACATGGTAGACAATCCAAAGAAGGGTTCGTAGACACTGACGCTACTCGTCATGTTTGTGCTGATAAGGAGATGTTTTCATCTTACACTCCTATCAATGGATGACAACTATTCATGGGAAACTCGACAACATTAAAAGTTGTTGGTCTAGGTAAAGTAGTGCTGAAGATGACGTCGAGCAAAAAAATAACCATCATTGATGTGCTACATGTTTCCAATATTCTCAAGAACCTAATTTCTTAAGCCTTATTAAGTAAAAACGTGTTTAGACTAGCATTTGACTCTGGCAAATTTGTACTCACCAAAAATGGCATGTTTGTGCGCAATGGGTACTTAACCAATGGGGCTATTTAAATTGAATGTAATGCCTTTACTTCGAGATTTTGATATTAATAAAAATAAATCTTCTACTTACTTGATTAAGTCTTTTAATTTATGGCATGAAAGATTAGGACATGTTAATATTAATATTTTACGTAAATTAGTAAGTTTAGATTTATTGCTTTCTATTTCATTTGGTCAAAATCATCGATGTGAAACTTGTGTAGAGGCTAAATTAGCCGAAACACCATTTTATTCAGTTGACAGAAACTCAAATCCTCTAGAACTAATTTACAGTGATATTTGTGACTTAAAGTTTGTGCAAACTAGTGAGGTCAAAAGTATTTTATTAGTTTTATATATGATTGCACAAGGTACTGTTATGTCTATTTGCTAAGAAGCAAAAATGAGGCCTCAGAAGCATTTAAGCAGTACAAGAATGAGGTTGAGAATCAACTTAGCAAACGAATAAAAGTTGTTCGTAGTGATAGAGGTGGAGAATAGGAAGTACCGTTTAAAGAATTTTGTTTAGACTCTGAGATTATTCATCAAACTACAGCTCCGTATTCACATCAGTCAAACAACATCGTTGAACATAAAAATTGTACTCTTAAAGATATGATGAACGTTGTTTGCTAAAAAGTGCAAGCCGCAAGTGCACGGATCGCGCTCAAATAATAAAGTGGATCTTTTAAATCCGGGTTGTCAAACCTTCGGTGAATGCATACTTTCAATTGCACAATTTTAATAAATTTTAATTCTAACAACAAAAATAAAAACACAATAAAAACATAGGATTATGAAAAATTAACTAAACATCTAAAAAACAAAAACATTTGAAGATTTTGGAAGAAAACGTGGTTGAGATTCATGATTTCATTTAATCGTCGCCTAATTAATTTCACAAGCCAATTAACCAATTACTCACTTCCAATGTTAGATCGATGATGAGATACCGGTTGGTGGAATCTCATGGAAGTCGCGGAATGATTTGAAAACGTCGAAAAAGCCCAAATTCAGGTTGTAGACGATAGGATCTCGACCCGCAAATTATTCAACCAAGCAACCAAACAAGAACGAAACTTGAAAGACCTCTTCATAAAAAAAGCAACGAACCTCGATTTGCGAACGCCACAAAGGATGTCTAATTCTTTGATAAGTTCTAAAGGTTGAACGCCACAAATATACAAAATATTTGATAAGTTCGAAAGTTCATTCAAGAACCCAGGAGAGAAAATCTCTTAATTCAATTCATCATAAAAGTCTTGGTGTTTACAATGAAAAACAAATCTATTTATACTAAAGCAATAAACCCTAAGAAATATGGAAAATACAAAATCAAAGAGTCCTAAAATAACAAACGTGTCAAAAATAAGAAATAGTGAAATATGGAAATTCACGAAAAATATAAAATTTGTTTCTTTTATTAGTCTATGCGGTCGCATAGAGTTATTGAATCTGTCTCTTCAGCTCTCAGGTGGTATGGACGTCACCGCATTGTGGAACCACTAAGCCATTGAATAGTGGTCGATTTCAGCCCCTTTTGTCTTTGCTCGATCCAAGTGACTCCACACCATTTGTCTTCCATACCAACATCAAATTTCATGTAGATTGTGGCATATCCCGGATCATATCATCCTCACTCTCTTCGAAAGGATTCACCCTCGAATCCTTACCTTGTGATCACGTAGGGTAACTAACCTGCTACTAGTTTTATCACTGTACCACCTGGATAAAATTGTAAACTTTTCCTTTCATACCAGAGGATCAATGCATGGCACCCATCAACTTTGTAGATATGTATGCATTACAACTCGAACTCAATCAGATCATCTTTGTTGCTCAAACCCTCGCATATGAACTCCTTCCACTGTCCTGGAAACTCCTTCGTCTCCTCAAGAATCACAAAGTTAACTTCAGGAATCGTAAATAAATCTTCGGTAATAAAGAATTTTCCCAAGTGAGGTAAGGCTGATTAATTTCATGGATCAAGTCTTTAAAAACCTGCAATATAGAAATAGACAAACTAGGGAGGGAATTGTTAGTTCTCACTAAAACCATTTCGACCTCATTCGCATCTTCTTGCAAGCTCACTTTCGACTTTTCTTTTCTCTCCCTCTTGTGGTTCTTTTTTTTTTTTTACCATCTCTCCATTCTCATTTTCACTCTCCATTTCTTTTCTCTCTTGTGACTTTTCTATTTTTTTCTCACACTTATCCACCTCACTATTTTCTCTCGAGCTCACCAACTCATCGTTTTCGCTCTTACTTTCATTTTCTCTCAATCCTTTTTCTCTCTCACTCCTTAATTTGAGTCAATCATCATACGCTTGTTGTGGTGTCAACGACGCAAGAATAATAGGCTTCCCATGCTTAGTAAGAATGTACGTATTTTTGAATCCATCATGTTTTGGCTTTCTATCATGTTGTCATTGCCTACCCAACAGTATATGCCCCGCATATGTAGGAACTACATAGCATAACACCTCATAGTAGTACCTACCAATTAAGAAACTTATCAACACAAGTCTACATACCCTAACCTCATCACATTCATCTAACCATCGCAGTTTATAAGGTTTTGGATATTTTACTGTGATCAACCCAAGTTTCTTGACAAGCATAGCACTAACGATATTAATACAACTACTTCCATCAATAATCAAACTATATACCTTTCTGTTGACATGGCATCTAGTTTGAAAGATCGTCTCCCGTAGCTGCTCAACATCATTCACGTTGATGGGTGTATGGAGATCATGCATCACCACACAAGTTTCCTCCACTACCTGTTGCACGACTCCATTACATTCTCCACGATGCTCTATCATCTCCCTTTTATACCTATTACTCTTATCAACACCATCTCCAACAAGATGTCTACTCCTTCTTTTAAGCCTATCCATTCTATGTTTATACTCTCAAGCAATCTTTCAAACCGTCGGATCACATCATTCGGCATTGAGATTTGTAATCAAAGAAACTCAAGAAAGAAGAAAAATTATTGGATGAAATTTCGAATGGCACTATGAAAATTCAAAAAAGTGGTTCTTGAATTTGAATTGGATTGAACACAAATGGATTTTGGAATTAAGAGAGATAATAGAAAATTGATAATTCCAAGATAAATCAAAATATTTTTTTTTCATATTCGGGTGAATAGTAACCTGTGAACAGTACCGATTTTTTTTAGTAAACTCGAAAATTGACTACGAGAACAACAAAACAAACAAAAGTTAGATTAGCCCAAAAACAACTTTTGGAATTTTTTTTGTAATTTTTCGGATCAAAGACTCAAATATTTTACTGGACACAAGAACACAGAATATAAGAAAATAAAGAAAACAAAGTCTCAAAAGAAGCAAAAAGATAGAACCTGAATCTGGAGTTCAAGCTCTGATACCACTTGATGAAATCCCAGTTGGTGGAATCTCATGAAACTCGCGGAATGATTCGAAAATGCCGGGAAAGCCCAAATTCAGGTTATAGATGATAGGATCTCGACCCGCAAATTATTGAACCAAACAAGAATAAAGCTTGGAAGACCTCTTGATTACAAAACCAACGATATTCTATTTGTCAACACCACAAAGAATGCCTAATCCTTTGATAAGTTCTAAGGGTTGAACGCCACAAATATACAAAATATTTGATAAGTTCAAAAGTTCATTCAAGAACTCATGAGAGAAAATCTCTTAATTCAATTCATCATAAAAGTCTTGGTGTTTACAATGAAAAACAAACATATTTATACTAAAGCAATAAACCCTAAAAAATATGGAAAATACGAAATCAAAGAGTGCTAAAATAACAAACTTGACAAAAATAAGAAATATGGTAAATATGGAAATTCACGAAAAATATAAAATCTGCTTCTATTTTTAGTCTATGTGGTCGCATAAGTATAACCTATGCGATCGCATAGAGTTATTGAATCTGCCTCTTCAGTTCTCGGGTGGTACGGATGTGATCACATTGCAGGAACCATTATGCGGTCGCATAGTGGTCGATTTCAGCCCCTTTTGTCTGTGCTTGATCCAAGTGACTCCACACCATTTGTCTTCATGCCAACATTAAATTTCATGTAGATTGCGGCCTATCCCGGATCATATCATCCAATCTTCTAATTTTAGTTAATTACCTCTCTCGAGTAAAACTAACCCTGATTGAATGAAAACATACTATATCTCTATGTCAATTACAACAAAACAACCGCATTCAATAATTGTGAAGATAGCTCAATGGATCACCTAGGGCTAGTGGTATATCTCTATCCACTAAACATTACACAAACCTAGGATTTCTACTATTTGGTCTAAAATGTGCAATCTTCTTTCGAACGATGCACAAATCACTAAACAAATTCATTCATTGGCCACATAAATGAAAATACAAATAATAACAATAGTAGAAACACATGAAAATAAATAACAAACATTAAATAGCAAATATAGAAATTAATTAAGATTAGGTTAAAATTCAACCACAAATCCCAACAATAAATTTAGCCCATATTATATAAATGTAACAAAGGAGAATGTTTAACACAATACATTACAAAAGGGTGAGTAATACTACTTTGCCCAATTAATTGAGAAAAATCAAAGTTTAAAGATAAAACCCTTGTTCAAGCTTGAACTTGATTTCTCCAAGATTTTTCCAAAATCATTGACTTGAATCTCCTTTCCAGTTCGAATTAGAACCCGAATTACCGAATGATTGTCTAGTTGTTCCCTTCCTCTTCAACTGTTTCTCAATTTTCATGGCTACATGCAACATGTCATCCAACTTTACATAATGTTGCAACTCCACCATATTAGCGATCTCTCTGTGCAACCTATTCAAGAACCTAGCCATAGTAGCTTCTCGATCATTCTCTACATTTGCTCTAATCATCAAAATCTCCATCTCCTTATGGTAGTCTTCCACACTCTTCGCCCATTGATATAGATTTTGCAGTTTCTGGTAGACTTCCCAATAATAATGACTAGACACAAACCATTTTCTCATTATTGCCTTTAGTTCATCCCAAGTATTAACATGACTCTCTCGATTCTGACGTCGTGAAGTAACCATTTGATCCCACCAAGTGATGGCATAATCAGTGAATTCTAACACCGCAACCTTCACCTTCTTATCCTCAGAATAGTTATGACATTCAAAAATCAACTCTATCTCCTTCTCCCAATTTAAATATGCATCGAGATCACTTCTACCCTTAAATTGTGGAATCACCATTTTTACATTCCTCAAACCTCCATCAACGTCACCTCCTTAATCATTCCTACCCCGTCGTCCAAACATATCTCCTCTATGTCTTACTCGTCCCATTTCAATTCCTTCAATCTCATCTTCCCTCCATTCGCTACCTATCTCATGTTCATCCATCCTAGGAATCCGTCCACCTGTTCTCCTAACAGGAGGCACTCCTATGGGTTGTTCCCTATTAAATTCACCATCGAAGTACTCAATTTCTCCATCTTCTCCCCCATATCCATAAATAATTGTTCAAACATATCCATCCTATCATTCTGTTTATTGGTTTGATTACCATACCTGTTGGAATTTTAACCTTCCATGTCAGACATTCTCTCAATTTCTGCCTCGCCAATTTTTGCTCGAAATCGCTCAATTGGCTTTTACCCTCTAATAAGCTCACTATCTGCCTTTTACTATTCAATTGCTTTTCTCAAGTACTTACAAAGTCAACAAAGAACTTACCGGATCAAACTTGTGAATTCAAACGAATACGAGAAGGAAAGTGAAACGAGAGTAATATAGAAACTATAATTTGAAATGAAGAATTTGAGAAAATAGATGAAAGTTTAGCTTTGAATTTACACACCACTTAAATGACAAGATTTAGATAGTGAATCAAAACTTGTAACAAAGAGAAAGTGTTGGTAGCAATTCAATCAAACAACTCAATTTTTTTTTATACTGGTACGGATGAACAGTGCCGTATGGATGAACAGTAATTTTTTTTAACAAACTCAATAATTTGACTACGAGAAGAACAAAGAAAGCAGAAGTTGATTTGGACTCAAGTTGAGCACAAAAACAACTTTTGAAATTTTGTTGAGATATTTCTGGATCAAAGACTCAAAATAAATTACTGGACACAAGAACACGAAGAAGAATTGGGTAATAATTTTTTTTTTTTACTCAACAACTAAAATAGAAAGATAGAACCTGATTAGATTGGAGCCAACGCTCTAATACCAACTAATGCGAACCTCGTAGCAACGGTGACTACGAAACCCACAACGAAATTGATGCGGAACCCAAGAATGCCAATAAAACTCGGGTTGGACTTAAACCCGACAAAGTGAACCAAAAAATCAAATGATAACGATGATACGCTGAACCCCTTGATTACACAGATGAAGAACTCTCGTACCGATATTGAACACACAAGAATTGATTTTGGAAATTCGATTTGTTGTTCAATGAAGAATAGAGGAAAAAGCAAAAGCTTTCAGTTTTAATTCAATATGTCAAAAGTTGTAAAATAACAAAGTGTTAGGTATTTATACTAGAGCCCTAAATCTAGTAAAAATGTGCATAAGGCAACAAGTAATGACAAAATATGGAAAAGAAATAGAATTCTAAGGAAACGTGGTCTTTTGCCAAAATTAAAAAACTCGCTGAAATTTATAACCAAGCGATCGCTTGGAGGACAACTTTGGCGCACTGTGCGTTTCGGTCCCGGGTTGAGCGATCGCTTGGCCTGTTATACTAAGCAGCCGCTTAGTTGCTCTGACTGGCCTCCTTCTTCGATTGCTTGTATCGTGTTGATCCAATTGGTTCCCGGCTTCGACTCCAACATGAAACTTGCTCCGTTTTGCGTCCCGAACATAGTTTCATCAATAGTGGCTTTGACGAGCATTCCCAACGTCTCTTTGACTTGTTTTGCTCTTGATCGTGTCATTGCTCATTCCTCGATAATCAACGGGTCTCGACTTGAACTTGCATTGGACACTCCCGCATCCTGGATCATATCAATGCCTCGTGTAACAAATATCACAACATGGATGTCCTCCAAGCATATTTTGATTGTCCATAAAGAGATTTGTCATTGCAAAAATTTTGTTACTTTACCAAAATTAGAATCCTGCAAATATTAGAAAAATACGGGGGAAAAAATACAAATATACAAGATAGATTAACAATACGAGAGTTAGCCAAAATACAAAAAAACAAAAACAAATAAAAAAAAAAATTGTTCAAACTAAAATTAGCTAAAATGGTAATCAAAGTAAAAACATTTCCCGGCAACGACGCCAAAAATTTGTTCGCTAAAAAGTGCAAGCCACAAGTGCACGGATCGTACTCAAGTAATAAAGTGAATTTTTTAAATCCGGGTTGTCGAATCCTCGAGGAATGTATAGTTTCAATTACACAACTTTAATAAATTTTAATTCTAACAAACAAAAATAAACACACAATAAAAACATAGGATTACGAAAAATTAACTAAACATCTACAAAATAAAAAAACAAAAACACTTGGAGATTTTGGAAGAAAATTTGGTTGGTATTCATGATTTCGTTTAACCGTCGCCTAATTAATTTTACAACAAACCAATTAACCAATTACTCACTTCCGATATTAGATTCGATTTTTCAATTTTAGTTAATTACCTCTCTTGAGTGAAACTAACCCTGATTGAATGGTTTAACATACTATATCTATATGTCGATTACAACCAAACAACCACATTCAATAATTGTGAAGATAGTTCAATGGATCACCTAGGGCTAGTGGTATATCTCTATCCACTACACATTACACAAACCTAGGGTTTCTACTATTTGGTCTAAAATGTACAATCTTCACTCAAACGATACACAAATCACTAAACAAATTCATTCATTGACCACATAAATGAAAATGCAATAATAACAATAGTAGAAACACATGAAAATAAATAACAAACAATAAATACAAAATATAGAAATTAATTAAGGCTAGGTTAAAATTCAACCACAAATCCCAACAATAAATTTAGCTCATCTACATCTACATCTACAATATATTAAAAGTGTGGATTGAGGAGAAACTTTTGAATACTAATTTTACCCTCATATGTTTAGCTATATGTCATTTCTACCATTATCTATTTAATATAATAGTATTTAATATCATTTAACTTCATTTAATAACCATTTAAAAGTAATGCTTACTGTTTTATATTAGAGTACTTATAATTTTACATTAATCAAATTTAATTCAATTACTTAAATTACATTATTTATTTAATTTAGCACTTAAAATCGAAACTCACATATATAGATGTAATTTTATTATAATTATATAATATAACATATTAAAGTTGCGTTATTATAATGACAGATTAGTTGCAATATAAAATAATAGTTATTATAGTTTTAATATAATTATTTATATAGACGAACTTTGATTTTAAGTGATTAAACTTAATTTAATTAATATATAATTAGGAGTACTTCAATATGAAAAATGAATTCTATACTTAAAAGTAGATTGCATGAAGTTAAATTGTAATTTATATATAATCAATGCCACATTTAATATATTATAATATTATCTCATATAATTACAATATATATATATATATATATATATATATATATGAGAAACGTTCG
Organism: Osmanthus fragrans; assembly: GCA_019395295.1. NCBI lineage: Eukaryota > Viridiplantae > Streptophyta > Magnoliopsida > Lamiales > Oleaceae > Osmanthus > Osmanthus fragrans. Next base: position 15,553,516 of record CM033355.1, on the reverse strand, counting down.
ATTTATTATTTTTTGTCCTTATATAACATTATCAACATTTTCATTCAAAGATTATAAATTGCACGTTTAATTAAAATAATAGATAAAACAACTATTTAAATACAAAGGAAAAGATTGAAAAGAAAAAATTCTTAAATATGATCAACAATTAGGAGAAAAAGAGTCGAAGATAGGAGAAATTATTCATCAATCTTAAAAACCTTACTAATTATTTCTAATAATTAGGAGTTACTTACCCTTCTCATATTTGTATCCACCACACTAAATGCAACCATCTCAATTACACATTTTTCACTAAAACCAAAATTTTAAGTATTAATAAAAATTAATATTATGTGTTCTAAAAAATAATTAATATAGTATTGAGATTATTTTTATTATTACATGTTCATTTTTGTATAAGCGTAAAAATTGATGGTGGTCCAATTACTTATTAGGTATAAATATAGAATAAAAATAAATAGATTTTTATCTCGATACATTTAAAGGTAGAGTTTTTATTCGTCAATTTGTATTAACCCCATTGAAAAGAAAAATAACACTTTTCTTTTATGATTTTTCACTTTTAAATATGTTTTGAATGTAACTTTGATTTTAAATTTAAAATAAATGCTATGGATTAATATGAGGAGCATGATTAGTACGTAATTTTTTGTTTCTAAATGTGTTTAGATAAAATACTTTTTTATTTTTACTTTTTAAGGTAAAAAAGTTTATGTTATAGACAAAATGAGTAATTTTTTTATTTTGAAAATCATTTATGTATCTTTAGTTTAATTGTACGCAAACATTTTAAATTTAGTCAAATGTATATTTCTTAATTCGATTCTTCTTTGTATCCATCTTTACTACAAAGCTAACTGGTGCCTTCATAATGATTGGACATAGGGGTCCAATCAATGTCTAGCGTAAACAAAATATTGTATTTTAATTTGTTCAACATTTTCACATTATGTACGTATATTTCATAAACCTTTATTCACACACACACATTCTTTAACAAATTTAATTTTTTCTTTAACATTATCAATTAACTTACTTTAAAATATTACGCATATTATTTATTTCGTATATAAGACGTGCAACGCACGTGCTTACTATTAGTATTATATAAATGTAACAAATGAGAATGTTTAACACAATACATTACAAATATAGCAAAATAATTGAGAAAAATCAAAATTTAAAGATAAAACCCTTATTCAAACTTGAACTTGATTTCTCCAAGATTTTGCCAAAGTCCTTGACTTGAATCTCCTTGTGCTCTTGATTGTACTCCGAAATTCCAAGCAAAAACAAAATAAAAAAGAAAAGAAAGAAAGAAGAAAATGAAAGAAAAAGAAAAATTAAAGCGAACGGAACTAGCAGTAGAGACCAGCAGAAGACATCCCAGAAATGAGCCCAAATTCTGGTTTTAAAACAAGACCTAGAGGAAATTGTAGCTCAAGTCCCTAAGGTTTTGAAAAGTGAGCAAAAATTTCCCCGAACCAATTTTTTTTCATCAAATCGGTGCTACAGCACCAAGTTCTCTGTAACCTACAGGAAAAAACATTGAAATTGCCATTTTGTAGCAAAGTCCTCCAATATTTGCACACTAGGTCCCTCAACTATGATTTTGTACATTTTGGTCCTTGAATTTTCCTTTTCATTTCAATTTTGCCCTTCACAAATTTCACTCCAAATCCTCCACTTTCGACACTTGCACTTTGGTCCCCAAATTCACAAGTTTTGTACGCTTTTAGTCATTTTTTCCTCATTTTGCCTTGTTCTCTTTCTTTATGTGATTTTTGGCCTACAAAAGCAAATATTACTTAATTGTGAGTAGAATTTCATTCATTTAATCAATTAATAGCATATTTAAGTATTGAATAAGTGTGGGAAGATACACTTATCAAACGCTATGTTGATTGGTTCTGATTTACCTTGGAATTTGTGGAGGGAAGCAATTCTCTCAGCTAATCGGATTCTAAATAGATCACCACACAAAAATAGGAATGAAACTTCTTATGAGTAATGGAAAGATCATAAACATTCCTACAAAGTGTGGGGGTGTTTAGCTAAGATAGAAGTACCAAAGCCTAAACAAGTTAAAACATGGCAAAAAACCATCGATTGCCTATTCGTTGGATATGCTTATAATAGTAGTGCTTATCAATTCCTTGTACATAAGTCTAACTTTCCGGATATACATGAAAATACTATTATTAAATCTAGGAATGGTGTATTTTTTTAAGGTCATTTTTCCTTGTAAAGATAAGAAAGATATAAGCTCGCAAAAATGAACTTATGATAACGCAATTGGTAATCATCAAAGTGATGAAGAACCAAGACGCAGTAAAAGACCTAAACAGCTACATCCTTTGGTCCAAAATTTTTAACTTATTTGTTAGAAAATGAACCTATGATATTCAATGAAGCAATGTCAAGTCCAGAAGCTCCATTCTTGAAAGAGGCTATCAATAGTGAAACTGATTCTATTATGCATAATCATACCTGAGAGTTAGTAGATCTCCTACCTAGTAACAAACCATTAGGTTGTGAATAGATTTTCAAAAGAAAATTAAAGACTGATCGATCAATTGATAAATATATGGTCAAATTGATAGCTAAAGGTTTCAAACAAAAAGAAGGTCTTGATTTTTTCGATGCATACTCTCATGTAAAAAGAATAACATCTATTAGAGTATTAATTGCAATCACAGTGTTGCATAATTTTGAGATCCATCAGATGGACGTTAAAAAAGCTTTTTTAAATGGAGAGCTAGAAGAAGAAATTTATATGGAACAACTTCAGGGGTTCATTTCTCCTGGACAGGAGAAAAAAGTGTGTAGACTTGTTAAATCGTTATATCGACTAAAACAAGGCCAAAACAATGACATGCAAAGTTTCACAAAACTATGTTGTCAAATATCTTCAAGATTAATGATAATAGCACATTTATTACGTTTTTCATCCATTAATATCTACATTCCTATGATTATTTGAGGCATAAATGCACTACGTACCTCTATATCTTGGTTTAGGTTGCAAATGGACGAAAACAGAGGAAAGTGGAAGAAACGAGCAAAAAAAGGCTAAAGTGGAGGAAGGCGAAAGTTCGAGGACTAAAGTGAAAATATTCTAAACTTGTTTCTAACCTTGTGATGAAGATTCGAGAGTGATAGAATTCAATTGGATGAGGAAAGGAGTCAAAGGGATGAAATAAAGCCAAAACATTATCACATATCAATATTCAAGCTGAAAAGTTTTGCACCGATTTTTAGCCTCATATTGAGATGACATGTAAAATGATGGATTTCAAAGATGATATCTGAAGCAAAGTTGTAGCGCCTGGAGGTATCTTTCCAACGCATCTTGAATCACCTCAATTTGACATCGGGAGGGAAAGATATCATCGAAATACTGAAAGTTGTCCGGCAGAAAATTGGAAAAACCACACGGCCCCGTGGTATAAATCCATGCGATCGCATGGATAGTACCGAGAACTCAAAAGCTAAATTACTTTGTTCCATGCAACCGCATGGGTTTATACCACGCGGTCGCATTGGCTTAAAAAATGGCAAGATTTCCTATTTTTGGAAAATTGCCTAAACATATATGGAAACGCGTTTTGCTTGATTTTCTCAACCTAAATACATCAAAACATGGCCAGAAGCCATTCTTCTACATCGAGGACGTTCTTCAACACATCTTTGGCTCAAGAACAACATAAGGAACTAAATCTCTTGGTGAAGCAAGGAAGGAACTCACTTGATTTTGGAGATTTCATGTCATTTATTCATATTATTTGGTATTTATTTTGTTAAACTCTCCTAGATCTAGAATTTTATCTCTAGGAATTATTTGTGAAATTGCTTTAACATGGGTTAGATTTTTCATAGAATCAATCATGTTTTTTCTATCGAACAATCGAAGTATGTGTTGAATTTCAATTCCTTTAATATTATTGGTGTGATTATTTACTGCCTTATGCTATATGTATATGATTGATTTGTATCTAATTTCAATAATTTGTTGTGGAAATTGTGTAGAGAAACTAGAATCTAGGAGTACATTTGTAAATCATATTGGTCTTGAATGTTATATCTTCCGATTAGAGTACCGGGATGAAAGTCTCTAAATGTCTTATCAATTTAAATAAGTGACGTTGAATGATCTGAACCAGGTGAGGGAATTCGAAAGCTTCACTACCTTAATTCACTAAATTTTATCTCAAACTTCGATATATATTTAATTTATCAACAACCAAATCTCTTATGAATTTGAAGAGGATAAATCACCCCTTTTTAATCCTTTGAATAATTTCACATCTCCCTGCGGATACGATACCCCAAAGCTACACTACAACTACCGCGTTATACTTTGGGCGTAATCAAATTTTGGCGCCACTGCCGGGGAGATGGTACAATAAGTTGAAGGATTTTCAAGCAAAAGGGTGACTTCGTTCCCTTTTTCAAATTTTTTTTAGTTAGTTTATTTTCTTTGTTGTTATTTCTTGTTTTTCACATCGTTCAAACTTTTGTTTGTATTTACGAACAGGAATCGAGAACAACAAGGACGATTCATTGCAGGACTCTTTCCAGTGTTTGAATCTCTTCCTAACCCTATCTTTGATATTGTATCTGTTGGCACAAACACCACACCACACCACACCACACAACACAATGAGTAAAAGAGAACATGATGATGCAACTTATAGGACTTTACATGATTATCTTCACCCCACACGCACATCTACACCATTTTGTATAATGTTTCCACCCAATATAGATTTTAAATCGGGAATGATTCAACTTCTTCCAAATTTTCATGGACTTGAAAATGAAAACCCGTATGTGTATATTAGGAAATTCGAGGAGGTAGTAGCAACCTTCTACAATCAACATGGTACGATGGATGCAATTAGGCTTAAATTCTTTCCATTTTCTTTTAAGAAAATGGCAAAAAGTTGGTTGTATTCATTGAGACCACGTTTGATTGGAACTTGGGCGAAAATGACTCAGGCATTTTTTAGTAAGTACTTCCCACATCATAAAACTAGTGCCTTGAAGAAGCAAATCAATTCATTTGCCCAAAAAAATAGTGAAACCCTATACCAAGCGTGGGAAAGGTACAAAGAACTCCAAGCTCTTTGTCCACACCACAGTTATGAGAGTTGGCGCATTGTGAGCTATTTTTATGAGGGGTTAACACCTAGGAAGTTTCAATTTGTTGAGATGATGTGTAATGGTGAATTTTTTGCAAAAAGATCCGGATGAGGCTATAGACTACCTAGGCAACTTAGCTGAGAAAGCCCATACCTAGACTGGACCTAGTGCCATTGAAAGTACTAATAGGTCACGACCCACTGGAAACCCGAATAGCACAGGTATTTATCACCTTAGGGCGGAAGGCAACCTTAGAGCTAAGGTAGAAACTCTCACTAGAGAACTAGAAGCCCTACGTGCTAAGGAGTCAAAAACCACTCGATCTGTTTCCCGTGCTGAGACCTTAGAGGCTTGTTTTGTGTGTGGAGGAAGTGGCCACCTTGCGCAAGAGTGCGCCACTTATGCTGAGATGAAGGGACTTTATGAGGAATACTGCCTTATGCTATATGTATATGATTGATTTGTATCTAATTTCAATAATTTGTTGTAGAAATTGTGTAGAGAAACTAGAATCTAGGAGTACATTTGTAAATCATATTGGTCTTGAATGTTATATCTTCCGATTAGAGTACCGAGATGAAAGTCTCTAATTGTGTTATCAATTTGAATAAGTGACGTTGATTGATCTGAACCGGGTGAGGAAATTACAAACCTTGACTATCTTAATTCACTGAATTTTATCTCAAACTTTGATATAAATTTAATTTATCAACAACTAAATCTCTTGCGAATTTGAAGAAGATAAATCACCCAATTTTAATCCTTTGAATAATTTCACATCTCCCTGTGGATACGACACCCCAAAGTTACACTACAACTACCGCGTTATACTTTTGGCGTAATCAATTAACAAATGTAATAAATATGTTTATATTAAAACCACACCTAGTGCATATATAATTGTATTTCTCTATGTTGATGGCATGCTAATTATGGGTAGTAATTGTGATATCATACAAGCACTATATTTCTTTCTAGTATCTAATGTCTCGGTATTAACATGAGCCTATTTATTTAGCTTGGAACTCTACATAGTATAATAATTTTAAAAAATGGGAGAAGTCTTGCAATGGTTAAAATCGAACAATTCAAAATTTCAGTACTAGTAAACAACAAAACATCAAAATCTTTCATTCACATAAATATGAACCTCGGTCTTGGGGGACTAATATTACATGCCGAAATAATTATACTCTATCCATACTTTACATCAACCACAAATGGGCTCATTGCATGCCTATGTGTAGAGATATATTCATACCTCAATTGTTGAGGTTTAGTTAAAGCAAAAGATGTATCGATCGTTGAAGCATCACTTAGCAAAAAAAACATGCAGAATCATAATACTCAACAAAAATATTATTTAAATCCTTGGCCATCAACAAGTCCAAAGACCTTGGTCTAAGCTTCAATTATGGGAAGAAACGTTAGTACGAATTTTGACACAATCAACATAGATTTCAGTACAATAAATACATAAGTGCACACAACCAATTTCTCGAGAAATATCGTAAAAGCTCAAACCTTAACAAAATCTTGAAAATTGAACTTAATCATGACTTTCATACAATGATCATTGAAATGTCAGCTCATATAATGACAAAAAAAAAACCCTAAAAGTATCAATAAATAGAATCATTTGCACAACAAGATATGATTTATATTTAAAATCCAAACTTTCACCATCTAAAAATGTTGCCAAGATTAAGGCAAGATTAAAATCCGGCCTCTCGAAAATTCAATTATTCTCCAATCGAATGGTACTTTACGACCATAATAACACAGAAAACTGTATCTTTCTCATTTTCTACCAACATTTGGTTTCTAGACACACACAAAAACTCTTAAGTAGAGACAAAATCTTGTCAAAACTCCAGCATAAAATATGACTGTTGGCCTTAAAGCCTTTTCCATTTTTTGAGGTCAACACTGTCTTTCAGAGACTGAAAGTTGTTTGAATTGAATTGATTGTCTCGCGTATCTTTGACTACCTTACAAAATAATCCAATCTCTGCCTTACATATTCTTATAGTATTAATATGACAGAAAATTGATGAGAATCTGCCAATTATTTTTTTAGTCAACACAAACTCTGAAACACATACAATTGAGAAGAGAAATGCACAAATTCTAGACAATTGCAGTTGTTGAATTGCAATGTGTATTGCCATGCATTAACAATGTTCAAAATTGTTGGCTTTTGATACCCAATAAACTCCCTGGCTATGATGTTACTCACTGAAATTTTTTAACAAACTGGATCTTGATGACAATCAGGATATTTTTAACAAACTTGTTCGGGATATCGTTAATTGTGATGAAAAGGTGTTTGAAACCTATAAATCTATAATTCTGCTTAATTCTATGCTTGATTTATATAGAGAGGTTAAAAATGTTATTAATTATGGTAGGACACCTTAATACATGAGATTGTCATAGATTTCCTTAAGAGTAAGGAAATAGAAATTAAGGCTGAAAAAGAAGACAAGAGGAGTGGTGAGTTACATATGATGAAGAGTAAAATGAAGTTTAAGCAAAATGAATTTGTATAGAGCTCAAGACAATAGTGATTCGAGTAGTGACTCGAGTGATGATGGTGGTAAGAAGAAGGGCAAGGGATGGGACAAGTCTAGTGGTGGACGGTGTTACAGTTGTAGTAAGTCTGGACACTTTATTAGGGATTGTCCCAAGAAGAATGATAAGCAAAAGGGTATATGAGAGGGGAGACGAACATGGCTATAGGGTCGAGTTATGACCCTAGTGATGTTTATTGAGTGTAAACCTAGTTACTGCATTGCATCTGTGTGTAATCCTTTCTGCATGTATATGATTGCTTAATTTTGTTGTAATGTTGTATGTTACACTTTCAATGTGTTTGATATGTGTAATTGCATGAATTTAAGTGATCTGATTACTTGGTGTATGTGTTTGCATGCATAGTGGGTTTGTGATGCATTAGTAGTAAGTGTGTTGGATGTCTAGTGGTGAGGTGGAGTATAGATGCCTAGGGGTACATTGTGGTTTATACCGTGGGATGTGGAATGTGACATTTGGATCACGAGTGGAGATGTGATTAAATGTCTGAAATCATTTATCTGAAAGTGTAACGCCCCAACCCCTAGTGGACCGGGACGCTACTTACTTTACTTAACTTAACCGGTGGTTTAGTAACAAGTGTACATATCTTAGCGGAAGCTTAAATCTTAACAAACATTCTTTTTGAAGGATATTGGATTAAAACACTTTATAACTTTCCAAAATCACGGAATATAATTTATTTGATGAAATCATGACTTGTTCAAGATACTCAAAAGAAATAACGTTGGAAATAACATTTGAAACATTAAAGACTTTAAATCTAAATCACTTGTTCACCGGGTTCCCATAGGCTTATTGCATCTCCTTCCATCTCTTCCATTATCCAACCCGGTGCATCAACATTTAATCTGTAGATATAGGGTAGAAACCCGTGAGTTGAAAACTCAATAGGCGTCATAGGTGCAATCGTGATTAAGCTAAGCATTTCATAAACAATTAACATTAGAACTTCCATAAAAACATGCCGTACCCGGAGGTACCATTTGACATGAAAATGTATGCCGTACCAATGGAACCATTTGACATGAAAGGTGCATGCCGAACCGAAGATACCATTTGACACACAACATTAACCTTTAAATGTATGCCGCACCGACGGAACCATTTGACATGAAAGGTACATGCCGAACCGACGATACCATTTGACACACAACATTAGCCTTTAACATAGAACATTACTTGCTAGAAAAATTATAACTTAAACACGTATAACAACTTTATGCACCTCTACCTACCTTGATTTGATGCTTGACGAACTTTGAAAAGAACTTTGAAAAACTTTGGGTAAACCTCAAAACTTTGACGAAGTTTGGACGTTTGGACCTTCCTTTGTTGTTTGAAAACCTTTTGAAACCACAAAAACCTTCTTGCAGAATATTTTTGCCCACACTTAAAACTTCTGGAAAACACTTTGAAAAACCACCTTCCTTTTCTCTCCCAAACTCTCTATTTTTCTCTCAACTTTTGAAAGCAAATTGAAAGTGCTTTTGGTGTGAAAAATCAAATGAGTGAAGAGGGTATTTATAGGTGAGGTTTGGGGTGGGTGAAAGGTCATATTAAATAGAGTAATTAAGTAGTGCAAGTAGTGGCCATTAATTCAAAAAAAATCGTGGGTTTTCTGCTTTTCCGGTCGACCGGTTAGTTTCTCCGGTCGACCGGTTGTCCGGTTGGCATTGCACAGCTTTTGGTATTTCAATCATAACATTTTCTTCCGATATCCGATTGAGGTGATTCAAAGTGTGTTGGAAAGATAACTCAAAGAGCTACAACTTTTATTCAGATATCATTTTCAAATTCGAATGTTTTCTATATCGAAAATGGGTCTCAAAGGAGACTAAAAATATTTGAAGTATAATTTTAACCATAAGATGAAATACTTTGCATTCCGTCCAATCTTCATCAAATCGTTTTTAAGAAAATACTTTATAAACATCATTTTACCTTTAAACATGTATTGGACTATCTTTTGGGCTTATATTTCTTTTATTGGGCCTAATGTGAAGTTAATCACACAATTATGGGCCTAGCTTTATAGAAAAGATTTGGGCCTCTACATCCCTCCTCCCTTATATAAATTTCGTCCTCGAAATTTACCTTACAGTTGGGCAAGGAATGCGGGATACTTGACTTTAACTTCTTCTTCCTTTTCCCACGTAGCTTCTTCCCTTCCGTGGTTATTCCACTGTATCTTAACCAGTTGAATCTCTTTATTCCTTAGCTTATGCACTTTTCGATCTTAATTGGTGATTCCTCATAAGATAAATCCTTTTGTACTTCTAGGGTCTGATAACTTATCACATGATTAGGATCGTGCACGTATTTCTTTATCATTGATACGTGGAACACATTGTGTACCGCTGACAATTCAGGTGGCAAAGCTAATCGGTAAGCCATGTTCCCAACCTTATCAAGTATCTCGAAAGGTCCAATATACCGGGGTCGTAGCTTGCCTTTCTTTCCAAATCTAAGTACACCTTTCATTGGTGCTACCTTTAGAAAGACTTTGTCTCCCACTTGAAACTCTAAATCCTTTCTTCTCGTGTCAGCATAGCTCTTCTGCCGATCCTGTGTTGCCTTTATCCTTGCTCGGATCAGATCGATCGCTTCAACTGTCCTTTCAACTATTTCTGGTCCCAAAATTCTCTTCTCCCCGACTTCGTCCCAATGAACAGGGGATCTACATCTTCTTCCATAGAGAGCTTCATACGGTGCCATTCCAATAGTTGCTTGAAAACTATTGTTATACGCAAATTCTACTAGGGGTAAGTATGACTCCCAACTACCACCTAGATCCAAAACACATGCTCTCAACATGTCCTCTAAAGTCTGGATGGTCCTTTCAGACTGTCCGTCAGACTGCGGGTGATATGCTGTACTGAAATTCAGCTTCGTTCCCATAGCTGCTTGTAGGCTTTTCCAGAATTTAGATGTAAACCTTGGGTCTCTGTCAGACACAATAGACACAGGTACACCGTGTATCCTTACTATTTCTTTTATGTACAACTGTGCCAACTGGTCCATACTGAAAGTCATTTTCATTGGAAGAAAATGAGCTGCCTTCGTCAATCGGTCTACTATAACCCATATAGCATTGTGTCCTTTTGCTGACTTTGGAAATCCAACCACAAAATCCATTGTGATGTTTTCCCATTTCCATTCAGGTATCTCTAAAGGATTCAGCAATCCTGCTGGTCTTTGGTGTTCCGCCTTAACCTGCTGACATACTATGCATTTATGCACGTACAGTCCGATACTCCTTTTCATGTTTCTCCACCAGAATGTATCTCGGAGGTCTCGATACATTTTCGTACCACCGGGATGTGCGGTGTATGGGGTGGAATGAGCTTCTTTTAATATCTCGTTCCTCAAATCCTCATTCTTAGGCACGCAGATTCTTCCTTTAAACATCAGTGCTTGGTCTGCGGCTATTCCAAAATCTTTTCTCTTATCTGTTCCAACTTCTTCCTTGATCTTCATCAAGAACAAGTCATTACCTTGTGCTTCTATAATTCGTTCTCGAAGAGTAGGTCGAATAGTCAAAGCTGCTAAATCTCCCTGTGACTTGTCTTGGTGTGGTAACCACCTCAATCTTCAATCTTTCCAAGTCCTTTTCTAACTCCATTTGACAAGTGAGTAGTGACGTCAACTGTCTCGTCAATTTCCTACTCAAGGCGTCGGCCACCACATTTGCCTTACCTGGATGGTAGTGAATGGTACAGTCGTAATCATTCACTAACTCTAACCATCGTCTCTGTCTCATGTTTAGTTCCTTCTGTGTGAAGAAATATTTTAAGCTCTTATGATCCGTATAAATTTCACACTTACTTCCGTACAAGTAGTGTCGCCATATTTTCAATGCGTGTACTACTGCCGCAAGCTCTAAATCATGTGTCGGGTTGTTCTGCTCATGCTTCTTCAATTGCCTTGAAGCGTAGGCTACTACCTTTCCATTCTGCATCAGTACACATCCTAGCCCTTGCTTGGACGCATCACTGTATATAACAAACCCTTCTGTTCCCTCAGGTATTGTTAACACAGGCGCAGATATCAGCCTCTGCTTAAGTTCTTGAAAACTCTTCTCACAGTTATCCGTCCATTGAAATTTGACTCCCTTTCTTGTAAGCTGAGTCATTGGGCCAGCTATCTTGGAAAATCCTTCAATAAACCTTCGATAATATCCGGCCAATCCTAGAAAGCTCCGTACTTCACCAGCATTAGTCGGCGCCTTCCAGTTAGTTACTGCTTCCACTTTTGCTGGATCTACTTCAATCCCTTGGGCAGTGACTACATGTCCAAGAAATCCAACTCGTTCAAGCCAGAATTCACACTTCTTGAATTTGGCATAAA